>CM028133.1:210605000-211215000 GCA_016271365.2 Neoceratodus forsteri
TAGGACTGGATCCAGTACTGAACCCTGTGGTATCCCACTAGTAACACCTCTTTCTTCAGAGTGGACTCCATTTACAATTACCTTCTGTGTCCTGTTGTCCAGCCAGTGTTTTACCCAGGCTACCACCCTGGGACCCACTCCAAAGCTGGCTAATTTGACTACTAATCTTTTGGTGGGACTGTCAAATGCCTTGCTAAAGTCTAGGTAGGCCATGTCCGCAGCCCCTCCCTGGTCGTCTACTTTGATCACCCAGTCAAAGAAATCAATTGGATTCATCTGACATGACCTTCCTGCTGTGAACCCATGCTGCCTTGGGTCCTGTGCCCCACTGGCCTCTAGGTACTCAACAGTTCTTTCCTTCAGAAGTGATTCCATCACTTTCCCTACCACAGAGGTCCAACTGACAGGTCTGTAGTTTCCTGCCTCTGTCTTGCTCCCACTTTTGTGAAGGGGAATCGCATCAGCCTTCTTCCAGTCCTTGGGTACCACGCCATCCTCCCATGATTTGTTATAAAGGGTAGTCAGTGGTGTCACTAGTTCTCTGCTTAATTCTTTTAGAATTCTGGGGTGAATTTCATCTGGCCCCATTGCTTTGTCCAGCTTCAGTTTTAGGAGTTCTTTCAGAACCCTTTCTTCTGATGAAAGGACTGGGATTGACCTCCAAAGAGTGCTTCTGTTAATTGGATTAGGCACCTCCCCACTTCCTTTTTGTGAATACTGAACAGAAGTATTCATTCAGTATCCCTGCTTTTCACTGTCACACTCTGCCCACCCACCATCCATTCTATTCAGCCTCACTATCCCTCCCTTTGTCTTTCTGCGCTCCCTGATATAGTTATAAAAGGTTTTATCCCCCTTCTTAACCGAGTTGGCCATCTTTTCCTCAGTTTGTGCCTTTGCTATTCTGATTACCCTCCCTGCTTCCTTCTACCTTAACTAGTACAGTTCTGTCCTGCTCCTTCTGTTTTCTTATACTTCCTAAATGCTATCTTTTTCTCCCTAACCTTCACCGCCACTTCTTTTGAGAACCATAGTGGCTTTTTCTTTCGTTTTGATTTATTTGCTTCACACAAATGGCAGTTTTGATGTTTCCCCATTGTTGCTCCACCCCTCCTTCTAGCCTGTTTGCTAGTGCTTTCCTGAAGCACTCTCCCATCTTGCCAAAGTCAGCCCTCTTGAAGTCCAGAACCCTCACTTTTCTATGGCTTGACTCTGTAGCTGAATTTATCGTGAACCATTGTTTGATGGTCACTTGTTGCCAAATGGCTACCCACTTCTAGATTTGAGAGTACGAGGTCTGATTGCTCCCTCACGAGTAGGTTCCAAAACTAGCTGAGGCATGCCACCTGAAGGGCATCGAGAATGGCCCTGCTTTTGGATGTGGCTGCAGCAAAGGTGATTCAGTTAACATCTGGCATATTAAGGTCCCTCATCAACAGTATCTCCCCTTTCTCTGTCATCCTAAGTATGCCTTCTATCATATTCTTGTTCATTCCTTTCCCCTGACATGGGGGTCTGTATACAACCCCTGAGCGGATTGTGGTGCCATTTCCAGTCTCTAAGGTGACCCACAGTGCCTCCTCTCCTCCCTATTTACTCTTTTGTTCAGTTGCTTTTATCCCTTCCCTTACATAGAGAGCTACCCTTCCCCCCCCCTCTGCCCTCCCTGTCTCTCCTGTAGGTTGTGTACACTGGTATGTTAATATCCCAGTCATGGTTCTCTGTGTACCATGTTTCTGTGACTGCTACGATATCCAGGCATCCCTCTTCTGTCAAGGCCACCAGTTCAGGGAGCTTGTTGCCCAGACTGCGGGCATTGGTGCTCATTACCCTCCATTTCTTGATGGCCTTACCCCTTTTTGCCCCGTCCCTGTCCTTACTGTGTTTGTCACTTTCTCCATTTACCCATGCACTTCTCCCTAGTGACATCTGTCTGTGTCTACCTCACTTAGTACCCTGACTCTCTCTTTTTTGGGGGGGGGGGCGCTAGGATTTCCCTGCTCCTTTCTAGTGCCTCCTCCCTTGGCTAGTTTAAATGCTTGCCAATGAAGTATTTAAACCTATCACCTAGGATCCTGGTTCCCCTCCTGGACAGATGCAGACCATCATGCCAGTATAGGCCTGCATCCGTCCAGGTGGACTCCCAGTCCCCAATGAAGCCAAATCCCTGAGCTCTGCACGAGTTTTTCAACAACTGATTGAATCCCATGGTGTGGAGCACCCTAGCCTCATCTGTGCCAGACACAGGCAGCACCTCCAAGGAGGTTACCGTGTGTGCTGTTTGTCTAAGGCCCCTCCCCATCTCCACAAACGATTCTTGCACTGCTCTGATCCCTTTCTTAGCCAGGTCATTTGTTCCTAGTTCGACAATGACATCCAGCTCCCTCCCCTGTGCAGCTGCTCCTGTGATCCTAAGGATTCGCTCCCTGTCCCTCCAAGCCATGGCGCCAGGCAGGCACCTTACCTCCCTCTCCCCTCCTCCCCCAGTTCTACCTTCCTAACAATGGAGTCCCCCACAGGAGTTGTTTCCTTCCCCTGTGGGGTCCCATGCCACCTTCCTGTGGGTCTCCTTTTGTGGAGGGACTTGGCAAGGTTAGAGGAATGATCAGATGTATGGCAGCTTAGATTCAGTGCTAAGAAGTGCAAGGTAATGCACCTGGGAAACAAAAATCCAGGGGAAGAGTACACAGTGGGAGGTGAGATGCTAACAGAAATGGAAAGGGACCTGGGGATAGTCATATCAGATGACTTAAAGGTGGACAAGCAATGTGAGAGGGCAGTAAGGAGGGCTGGGGAAGGGGGGATACTGGAATGCATAGGGAGTGGCATCACCAGTAGAAAACAGGAAGTTGTTATCCCTCTGTGCAGACAGCTGGTAAGACCCCATCTGGAGTACCTAACTGTGTGCAGTTCTGGAGACTCAGTCTCCGCAAGGACATAGACAGGATGGAAGCTGTCCAGAGGAGGGCAATTAAAATGGTGCAGGGTCTGCACCAGAAGATGCATGAAGACTAAAGGAGCTTAATATGTATATCCTCGAGGAAAGGAGGGAGAGGGGGGACATGATAGAAACTTTCAAGTACCTCAAGGGAATCAACAAAGTCCAAGAGGGTAGCATCTTTCAAAACAAGGTGTGCAAGAACAGGGCACAATTTGAAGATGGAGGGGGTTGGCTCAGAGGTAATGTTAGAAAGTATTTTTTCACAGAGGGGGTTATGGATGCATGGAACGGCCTTCTGGAGGAGGTTGTAGAGTCAAAAACAGTGGTTGCATTCAAGCATGCATGGGACAGTCATATGGCAATTCTAGGGGGTGGGAGTAGAAAGAAGTAGGCTGCTGGTTAACTAGGATCTGCAGCTTATCCATTAGGTAGGGAAATGGGCAGACTGGTTGGGCCAAGCGGTCCTTGTCTGCCGTCAAATTCTATGTTTCTATGAGGTTCCCAGCATCCTCCTTGGTCTCCACTGTGGGTGCCTCCATAGAGGAACTACACTTTTCCAGAACGGCATAAAAATTGTGGAGAGGTACAGCTGGAGGGATGCACTTCAAACAACATGAAGTCTTGCTATATTATGACACATGCAGTGAGTCCCAACCTTCGAACTGCTCTGGAGGTGAGAGTTAACTTTCCATGCCAGGCATGGGACGCTGATCTCGAGCTCGGTTGAAACTGTCTGTTCTTCAAACTCAAACCGTCAGATTCTTTACTCCGCCTCACTGAACAGTCGCTCCGGAGATTTCTCCTTCTGCTCGGTTCATTTTGTCGGTTAAAGTATTGTTTTTCTCGGTTTTCGACCGAATTTAAACCGCAACTGGTTGGTTCAGACTCTGTCTGTGGTATTTGTGAGTACTAGATAGGTTTTACATTAATTTCTATTTTGTGTGGAACTTGTAAACGGTTTATCAGTTTGGTTTGAACCGATCAGGTTGTTTTAAAATATATTAATCTGTCTGTCATTTAGAGTGTGGTTACCGGTTCTTATCGGTTCTAAAAAAAAAAAAAAAAAAAATTTATTGCGGTTTTTTCCACGACCCGTGACATGGTTAGGAACCGATAAGAGGGTCTTACCTGGCGGATTGCCATAAACGGGTACATTTGGTTAGGACTGGCACTATGTCTGAGAAAGCCAAAAGAAAAACCGGGCCCACTGGGTTTCAAACACTGCAGTGTCTGTGGGAAGTCTTGCCAAGGCTGACCCCACACCACCTGTGTTTGTCTGGGTTTGACCACCTCAATGCAGACTGCCAGATTTGTAAAAATTTTCCTGCAGCTACCCTGGAAAAGAGTTGGTGAAGCTCGGGAAAGGGAGGCCAAAAGTCAGCTGAACCCGGATGGCCAGCCGGTTGAGTTCCAACAAACGGAGGAAGTGCCCTCTGACCAGGGCAAGACTCTCGGGCAAAGGAGATCCGACTCTGAGAGTCGGTTCCAGCAAAAAGGACTAGGAAATCAGCTGGTGTGAGCCAAAACTTTCCTCTCCAACCGCTGAAGAAATAGCCAAAGCAATTAAAATTGTCCAGTCGCTTTCCCGGTTCCGACTGAACCGGCACCATCAAATAAGTGTGATGTCGGCCTGTTCCACGGTTCAAGAGTATGATTTAGAGAAATATTAGAACCGGAGGGAGGGAAGGGGTATGAGGAGAGTGAATGTGGATTTGAAAGTCTGGATATGCCCATTGACCCGGACATCTCCCCAGACAGACCTTCAGGAGTGTCTTCTCCTAGGCTTTGAGTCCCCTTCTCATTTTGTTTTATAAAAAAGTGGCTGAAGCCCTCCAGCTCCCTATGGAGGAAGCTGTAGATGATCAAGAGGAGCCTGACTATGTGGAAGTGATGGATATCCCAGAGTCTAGGAGACTGTTTGTTCCTTTGCATAAATCTTTTGGGAAACAGTTAAAATTCTAAACTCCTCACACCATAACTCGTGTGGATAAGAGAATGGACAAGAGTTACACATTGTCAGGCTCTGATATGGAGTTCCTTACACACCAATGCAGCCATGTTGGGGTAGTGCAGGCTGCAGCCTGTGACAAGGCAAATATTCCCTTGGCTTCACACCCCCCGACAAAGACTCCAGGAGGATTGATGCCATGGCAAAGAAACAGTACATGGCAGCATCCTTGGGACTCAGACAGGCAAATTATATGGCTTATGTTGCTAGATATCAGAAATCCAGATGGGATACTGTTATGGCTCTAGCAAAACAGGTCCCTGGCCAGCTTGCCAAGGAGCTGGAGCAGGTGGCTGCTGATGGTATTGAGGCATCCAAGGTGCAATTCCATGGCTGCAGTGGACTCTAATGATGTCTCAAGAGTCATGGCTACATCTGTGGCACTTCGCAGAATGGCTTGACTCAGATGTAGTAGCCTGTCACAGGATACCCAGACTAAGGCCATGAATTTTCCTGCTGTGGGTAATTCTCTGTTTGGGGAGCAGACAGAGAATTACATGAAGAAAATGGATGAGTATAGGACCACCTATAGGAGTGCACAGGACAAGGAAAGGCAGGCCACTCCTCAAAGGCAGCTTTCCAGGGGCAGGCCTTTTCATAGGCCTTTTTACCAAGCCCAGGCCTCCTCTTCTGCTTATGCCCAGAGTGGGTTATTTAGAGGGAGAGGCAGACTGGGTACAAGCAGGCCTGCTTCCACCCCAAAGCCCCTGCCAAGCAGGCACCCTGATGGGGTTGCTAGGGCCGATTCTCAGCTACCTGTAGGGGGCAGGCTGGCTTACTATGTCCAGGACTGGAAGTCTCTGGCATCAGACAAGTGGGTCCTGGAAATGGTAAGCCAGGGACTGGTTCTCAGCTTCAGAAAATTTCCAAAGATGAGAACCAGGTCCTTTCCACCTGCAAATCCACCAGAGGCACTTGCCCTAGAGGCAGAAGTCTCTTCCCTCCTGGCTCTCAGAGCTGTGGAGAGGGTTCCACCCCTACACCAGGGCAAAGGATTGTACTCCAGGTACTTCCTTACCCCCAAAAAAGACAGGAGAATGGCGGCCCATCCTGGATCTCAGATATTTAAACAAGTACCTTTAAAAAACAAAATTCAAAATGGTGACTCTGGGAATTATTCTAGCCTCTCTAAGGCCAGGGGACTGGCTAGCGTCCCTGGACCTCAAGGATTCCTACTTCCATATTCTCATCAGAAGCTCCCATCGAAAGTACCTCGGGTTTGAGCTGCCCTCCGGCCATTACCAATTCAGAGCAATGCCCTTTGACCTCACCTCTGCTCCAAGGGTGTTCACAAAATGCCTGGCAGTAGCAGTTGCTTCCCTAAGAAGGCAAAAAATTGCCATCTTCCCTTACCTGGACGACTGGCTCATAGTAGGCCAGTCTCCAGACCAAGTCAAGTTACATCTACAGATAACTCAGCAACTGCTCACCTCTCTAGGTTTCCTTCTGAATCTTTCAGTCAGTTCTAGAGCCTGTCCAGCTCCTCACCTTCATAGGTGCAGAGCTGAACTCGGAGAAAGCCAGAGCCTTCCTTCCTTTGGACAGGGCAAGGACCCTGGTCTCTCTGGCCTCCTCATTCACCCTGCAGGTCTCTCGACCAGCAAGGCATTTTCTACAGCTCCTGGGGCACATGGCTGCTTCTACAGCAGTAGTGCAGGGAGCAAGATTTCAGATGAGGAACATCCAGTTCCATTTGAGAGCCTTTTGGTCTCTGAGGAAAGACCCTCGAACCCTGATCCAAGCCCTACAGTGGTGTCAGGATCAGAGCAATCTGAGACAAGGGGTTCCCTTTGTCACTCAGTCTCACTCCTTAATCCTTACTACAGATGCATCCCTCTTGGGGTGGGGAGCTCATATGGACGACCTCACTACCCAGGGATTGTGGTCCCCTCAGGAATCTCTGCTCCACATCAATCTGTTGGAACTCAGAGCAGTTTTTCTAGCATTTCAAGTTTTTTCCAAATCTGTTCAGAACAAAGTAGTACAGGTCAGAACAGACAACACCACCACAATGTGGTACATCAACAAGCATGGAGGCACTCTGTCTACGGCCTTGTGCACTGAAGCAATGGAGTTGTGGTCTCTGGCTTACTCCCTGAACACCTCCCTTACAGAAGTTCACCTCCCAGGCAAGGACAATGTCCTGGCAGATGCTGTCAGCAGGATTTCCCAGGGTCATCACGAATGGTCACTGGAACCCCTGGTCCTGGAGGTAATAGTTGCCAGATGGGGCACTCCGCAGATCTTTTTGCAGCCCCAGACAATCACCAACTTCCCCTTTTTTGCTGCAGGCCCCCAGTGTTGGGCTCAGTCCCTCTGGATGCCTTAGTTCTCAATTGGGAAGGGAAGTTTCTCTATGCTTCCCCCTTCCCTCTCCTTTTCAAAGTGCTGGTCAAAATCGGATCTCAACCCTGCAAGGTGATCCTGATTGCTCCAGATTGGGCCAGACAACCCTGGTATCCACTCCTACTGTCCTTAGCAGTCCATCTTCCCCTGTGTCTTCCCAGGAATCACAACCTGTTAACCTGTGCTCAGGGGAGGGTTTGGTACCCGAACCTCAAATCTCTCAATCTCAAGGCCTGGCACTTGAAGAGTTCTCCCAAGGTGTAATGAATATACTGAAGGCTTCTAGGAAACCTTCCACCAGGGCTACCTATAATTCCAAATGGAAGAGGTTTTCCATATGGTGCTCTGGGAAGCATTTTTCCCCATAATCTGCTGATTTACCCACAGTCCTGGATTATATGGTCCATTTAAATACCTTGTGTCTGAGACCAGCTACCCTCAAAGTACGTTCGACAGCTGTCTGCTTTTATTTCAGCAGGTAAACCCTCTTCTCTTTCAGCTCATCCTGTATTCTCCAAGTTTTTTAAGGGATTGCTTCACACCAACCCTCCATTCAGGGACCCTGCCCCTGCCCGAGATCTTAATGTTTGCATTGCTCAGCTTATGCAACCCCCCTTTGAGCCCTTGTCTTCAGCAGAGCTTAAGTACTTGACTTGGAACATTGTTTCTGGTAGCCATCACTTCTGCCAGATGCATAAATGAATTACAAGCTTTGTCAGTGGAGCCTGGTTTTATCTCCTTTCATAGAGATAAGGTGGTCCTCGGGTCTAACAGGAAGCTCTTGCCTAAGGTGGTTTCAGATTTCCACCTTAATGGATCTATATCTCTTCCAGTGTACTTCACTGACCATTCCTCCTCCTGGCGAGAGGAGGCTGCACAGCTTAGATGTGAAGAGAGCCCTTAGTTACTACATAGAGCGTACCAAGGGTCACAGGTTTGACTCCCTCCAACTGTTCCTCACTCATGGCAAGGTTGGTAAAGGGAAACCTGCCACTAAAAGATCCATTGCCAGGTGGATTGTCTCTTGTATCCAATTCTGTTATGTAAAGCTGGGTAAGGTTCCTTCCTCAGGCCTGAGGGCTCACTCTACCAGAGGTACAGCTGCTTCCCTGGCTGCTGCCAGGGACATCCCTATTCTAGAGATCTGTCAAGCAGCTACCTGGAAAACAGTTCACACTTTTACCAAGCATTACTCCCTGGACATCCAGGCTAGGAGTGATGCTCAGTTTGTCACAGCTGTGCTTCAGTGCCTATTTCCTAAGTAGGTTCTGTTCCTTCTCCATGGAGGTACTGCTGTGTAGTCTGCATATGTCATAATATAGCAAGACTTCATGTTGTTTGAAGAAAAAATTACTCTCCTTAGTAATGTTGTTTCTTCTAATGGCGTCTTGCTATATTATGACCTCCCCCCTAGCCTGCCCCTCTCAGAACCTCTGTTTTTGGGATGTGGGTGGGAAGTGCAGTGTTGGCACTTAGTGGATGCCCACCTTGTTGTTTTCACCCCTCCTTTTTACGTTCACTTGCGCGCATGCACAAGGAACGTTTTGGGAGAGAAGCACACTTTGAGTTGTGCCTCTCCCATCCAGTGCACTGCTCCCTTGAGCAGGCGTTGCGGTCCTGCACCAGTGGGTGCAGGAGCTCAGTATGACAGCAGTGTTCCTCTGCTTCAAAGGAAAGCACCGCTGCCATACTGAGCGCCGCCATCCCCCCACGCGCATCAGGCCCCCCCAAAGCTTTGGTGCCACACTGGGAGCCAACCCCAGCGTGGCAAACATTCGGTTTCTGTTGCCAGCGGGAGTGCCCAATCCCCGTCTGCTCCTCTGCCCCAGCCATCTTCTGCCACGCTGAGGCCCCCCAGCGTGGCAAGCGTCTCCGTAGTCTTTTTTTGTTAAACCTGTAAAACAAAAACAGTCCCAGCAGCGTCTCCCAGCTCCCCCTCCACAGCCGCATCACCCACTCGCACCCAGCACCCCGGTCACCCATACTTACCTCCGGACTCCGGCATGGCGATCTTGGTGGACCGGGAACACGTCTACACTCTTTAAAGGCGACGCGAACTGAGAAATGCCAGTAAGCTGTATAATGGGCTAGATAGGGGTTTCAACTTTATTGCATATCTGTCATTTTTGGAATTTTTGCACAATTTTCAACATGGGGTTTTGGGACCCCTTCTCATGACTAATGTCACTGTCGCGGTGTTATTTGGGCGAGGTGATTTCGCAGGCACTGCGCCAAAATCACTGCTCGACCTCAGTCTGCCATGACAGTGACATCATTCATGAAGGGCGCATCATGTTAATCTGTGCATAAATTCAAAAATACTGTTTTGCGAGCGTGCGTTGCGCAGTTCCTATGCAGGCTCGTAAGTTCGTGAATTTTCAATATTTGCACTCCAGATTTTCAACATTGCCATTTTACCACACCTTCTTGTGAGCACTGCAGCTGTCATTTTTCACATCTCACCCAAAATGTGTTTCCGCCCATGTAGCGCACAGTGGCGCAGTCGGTGTGCGAAATCAATGTATGGGACACAGTAAGAAAATCAGTGACACTGTTCATTAGCAGAGGTTTTAAAATGGCTATGTTGAAAATTTGGTGAAAAAATTCCTAAAAATGACTGTTTTACGAGCGTGCGTTGCACGGTTCCCACGGACGCTCTCAGGTTTCGAATTTTCAATATTTCCACTCCAGATTTTCAACATTGCCATTTTACCACACTTCCTTATGAGCAGTACAGCTGTCATTTTTCACATCCTGCCCAAAACGTGTTTCCGCCTATGTAGCGCACAATGGGGGTAACAAAGGTCATGCTGACAATTTATTGTGCAAATACCAGCAGTCGCACAGGGCATTAGGGTAAAGCGCCATACATGCCAAACACCACTGCAAATACCTGCAAGCGAACGTTCGGCATTGACAAATGCTTGTTTGGGGTGACTTGGTGGTGTTTTTCATTTTTTGGGTCTCCTGACTTGAGTCTTTGTTTTGGACCAAAAAATGTGTTCTTATGTTTAGTAGCCAGTTGGCTAGTGTAGGTTCACAGCTTCCACACAGGACCTCAGTGAGTTTAGCTCGTAAAGATCTGACAGTTTGAGTTTGAAGAACAGAGTTTCAACCGAGCTCGAGCTCAGCATTCCATGCCTGGCATGGAAAGTTAACTTTCACCTCCGAAGCAGTTCGAAGGTTGGGACTCGCTGCATATGTCATAATATAGCAAGACTCCATTAGAAGAAACAACATTACTAAGGTGAGTAATTTTTCGTCTGTTCCACCACCCTCACCCTCCCTGAGCCCACTGTCGTCCAACGCTCCTCTTTCTTGGCAACCTCTGAGGCAATGGCAGTGACCCTGGTGGTCCCTGGGTGGGAGAGGAGGTCCCACAAATCCTGGCCAACTCAGTCTGGAGATGAGCAACCTCCTTCCTCAGCCCAGAGGTGTGCCTGCAGATGGGACAACACTGCATCCTCCAGAAGGTCTCCCGGAAGACTGCTGCTCCACAGCCACTGCACTGCACCACTCCCATCATGTCTTTTTTCTGGCCCACTAACTGTTTGGAATACTTACTCTTTTTTTTTTTTTTTTTTTCCCATGCCTACATCTGTGACATCGGGGAGGGCATCGGGAGTGAAATGAGTCTCTTTGCAGATGACTCTAAGCTGGGGGTGGTGGATGGGGTGGAGGGTAGGGTGCCCTGCAGGAAGATGTAGATGTTCTGGGGGATGGTCACGTACATGGAAGCTGAGGTTCAACACCACAAAATGCAGGCTGCTTCACCTGGGGCAAAGAAACCTGGCCAGGTGTATACTTCAGGAGGGGACATATTGTAGGTCTCATATGGGGAGAAGGACTTGGGAGTGCTAGTGGATAACAAAATGAGTAACTCGGAACAGTGTGGAGGGCCACGGCCAGGGCAAATAGAATGCTAGGCTGTATTGCCAGGGGGAATCACCTCAAGAAGTAGGGAGGTGATCATGCCACTGTACAACCCCCTGGTCAGGCCGCACCTCGAGTACTGCAAACAGTTTTGGTGCCCGCACCTCAGGAAAGATATTAAACTCATAGAGGGTTCAGAGGAGGGCGACCAGGGTGATCCGCGGCCTGGGTATAGGACTTGAGACGAGACTTGAGCTTGACCTGTTCTCACTGGAAGAGAGGAGAGATGGAAGATATTATTGAGGTCTTCAAGTATCTGAAGGGGGTAAATAAGGTATGCCTTCAGGGGATCGTTCAGAGGAAGGTGGGAGGGGCCACCAGGGGGCATGGTTGGAAGCTGGAGGGAGGGAGACTAAGGGACAAAGGAGGTGATACTTCACTGAGAGGGTGGTAGAGCCATGGAATGCACTGCCTGAGGAACTGGTGGGGTGTTCACAATGGAAGAGTTAGAGAGGCTGGGACAGGTACAGGAGAAGGATGATTGGGGGATTGAGAGTAATCGGAGTGATGGTTTTGGTGCCCTCTAAGGATACTGACTCTCGAGCAGACTCTGTAGACCATTGGGTCTACTCTGCTGGCATTTTAGTATGACAGACATAAGGCAATTCTACTTGGAGATAGGAGGAAGTAGGCTGTTGGTAGACTAGATTCTGCAGCTTATCCGATAGGGAAATGGGCAGACTGGGTGGGCCAAGCGGTCCTTATCTGCCTTTAGTCTGTTTCTCACAGTGAACAGCAGATGGAGCCCACAGGAGTTTAGAACATACATAAACTTCCTGGAGCTCAGAGCAGTACTGCTAGCAATGCAGTCTTCTCCCAGCTACAGGGTCAGACTGTCCAAGTCAGGACAGGCAACATCACCGTGTACAACATAAACAAGCAGGGATGAACAAGATCCTCAGCTGTGTTAGTGGCATTGAGGATCTTGGACGTGACCTATTCCTTAGAAGCAGATCAATTTACAGTGCCGCTGCCAGGCAGACTCTCTAAGCAGAATCGGCAAGGGAAATCACAGATGGGCCTTAAACCAGCAGATTCTTGCCAGAGTTCAGATGGTTGGATATCCCTAGTTTAGACCTGTTTGCATCTTGGGAGAATTATTGGCTTCTGAAGTTTTGTGGCAGACCACCAGCCATAACGATCCCAGAGGACGCCTTGGCACTGGATTGGACAGGGACGTTTTGTATGTCTTCCCACCATTTCTGCTCATTCAGAACGTGAACTGGGCCAGGCAGGCCTAGTGCTCTGTAAGCCTATCGGCATATGTACCAACTGGCAAAGAAAAGTCTGACCTCACAACTCATCTTCAGATGTTTTTTTTTAAAGGCCTAAACCACTCTTTCCTACCAATGAGGAGGGACCCTGTCCGCCCTGGGACCTCGACATATGCCTTGCCCAGCTTATGGAGGCTCCTTTTGAGCCTATAGAAACTGCTGACTTGAAATATGTCGCATGGAAAACCATCCTGTTTACAGTGACCTTTGCTAGGAGAGTAAATGAATTGCAAGACCTCTACACAGAGCCAAATCCCCTAACTCCCCACAGGGATAAAGTAGATCTTGGAGACAATCTCTTGCAGCAGATCATGACATATGGGATATCAGCCACAGGCATCATTTCCTCTGGGTGACTTCTCAGCAATCAACCCTGAGACCTCTTCCTAACTATCACTTGGTGTTAGTATGGCACGTATAAAAGGGGGAGGTCCCAGCTACTCAGTTTTTTGCAACTGCGATCTGCATGCAACAAGTCCTCCTTCAGAGCACTGCTTACCAGCAGAGTTCTACTGACCAAATGTTCATTCAAAATGGGTTAATCTACTGATGTCGCCTGTCTCTTGTTACAGAAGTGTGCCTGTGGTCACAGAATCGCTACAGGGGACCTCAACGACGTCTGTGTTCGGTGCCTTGGTCCTGAACACAACACCTGGGATTGCATCCTCTGTAACCGGTTCAACAAGGCCACAAAACGTTGAAGGCTTTAGCAGCTTGGTGTGTTCCTCACAGAGCAAAAGGTTGTCATTCAGGAACAGCAGCAACGCTCCAAGCTCAGGTAGTCTTTGATGTTCTCCTCTGGGTCTCACCGCTCTGCGGGTGAGCCCTGCTCGTTGATGGGACATGGTCTCGGTAAGAGACATGCCAGCAAAACGAAGCACGTTTCTGCTGCACCCTCATCGAGTACCCTAATCACTACCAAAAAGGTAAGTACTGAGAAGGTTGCCACTGTAATATCTTCTACACCATTGATTCTTGGCTCCTCTCTTCCCTCGTCGAGTGCTCCTTGTCTAGGTTCTCACTTGATTCCACTGCCGTCTTCAAAACCATCGGTGGTTCTTATTCAGCCCACTCTACCCCGCCTACTCCCGCTGGTCGGATGCCCATGATTGATGTCCAGGCCTAGTAAATGCTATCCTGAGCTCACGAAGACCCCCGGGAAGGGTCGGCTCCAGTCTCTGCCCCTCTCAGCATTGTTCGACCCAGGACCCAGATGACTGCCAGCTCTTCCCTGTCTCCTGTTTTTCAGCCTCAAGATGTGGACATGGATGACCCTTTCTTGCAGGACTGGGATTTGGCTGACCTGGATGCTAAGGTATAGACCTGGAGGAACTCCTCTGCCGCCTTGTCTGTTCAGGGTGAACCTATCCCTGAACTACCATGTTCTTTGTCTGAGCCCACGTTTTTGGACGACATGCTCTCCTGAAAACTTTGGGGTTCCATTGTACTGAGCAGGATGCTTCAAGAAAGAAGTTGGCACAGTATTTAGGTGTACCGGAATGCCCCACTCTGGGGGGGGGGCTTTGGTGGACACCCTTGAAAAGGCTATCTGGGCTGCTTGGAAGCAACCCTTTAAAATTCCCTCCAATCCTTGTAAGGCTGATAGGATTTATCAAGCCCCCAGTTGACCACCCCTACTTCATGTCTCTGCCTCAGGCGGATTCTGTGGTGATCAGTGATGGTCCTCCAGACCTCAACACTCGAGTGCTCGGCCCCTGGATAAGGAATCCAAGAAATTGGATATTATGGGGGAAAATTGGTTATGCCTTGGCTACAGTGTCTCTCAATATACTCCATTACATGGGACACCTCCTGAAATATTTGGCAGAAATCCTGAAAGCCTCCCAGGGAATAGTCTAGCCTTCTCTGCGGGTTCTACCCAGGAGGATCAGACAGCCAAGATGCCTGCTGCAGTGGCTGTATGCTGCCACCTGCTTAAGGCCACCTATGATGCTATTGACACTGCAGCCAATACATCCTCTGCAGGAGTTTGTCTAAGAAGTCACATGCCATAGAACCAGTTCCCCTTCCACAGAAGGGTGCGGGATTTTACTCCCATTTTTTCCTGGTTCCCAAATGGACGGGGGACTTGTGCCCCATTTTGGATCCAAGGAGTCTCTACCTCTGTATTAAAATACCAAAAGTTCAGGATGGTGTCCCCCTTGCTGAACACTGGAGATTGGCACTGCTTTCTCGATATGAAGGATGCATACGTCCATATCCAGATGCACTGTGCTCAGACGATTTCTCAGTTTTGTTCCAGGGTCATTACCAGTTTGTCCTCCCATTCGGCCTTTCCTCGGCCCCGAGGGTGTTCCTAAAATGCGTAGCAGCAGTTGCTGTGGCCTGTTAATGGTGTGTGAATAACGCACTTGAGCAGGAGGTATGATGCATAAAATAAATGCATGAATGCGCTCACGACTTTTTTATTCAAACAAAAACAATATACAGTAATAAAAAAACAAGGTGCTGGCACACCAAAATAAACAACTCTGAAGATGATTCTTTCCTAGTGACTTCTCTTAATTTACCACTTTCTTAAAGCAGTTAACTGGTGTGAAAACGAATGCACCTTCCTCCTAAAGACCAGTAGCTCACTGGCCTACCTCTCTTCAAACTCCCTCTTAGTGGTGAATTTTTATAGTCTTTTGGCTGATGACGACATCGGCAGGTGACCAACATCAAGGGGAAATTATGGTTTTATGTTTTTATCTTGAGAGGCTAAAGACATTCCATTTCACTCACTTCCAAGTCCCTGTAATCCTTTACCTGATAATAGGCTTTAGTTTTAATAACGCATACAGGTAGGGATCAACAGTAGCTCTTTTGACTTAATTGGGACTCATTTGAGTAAGCCCTCACTTGTTCTGATGTCACTGGAGCCTGCCCTTTAAAACCAGCCATTTGAGCCTGCCCTATAGCAAGTACTGCAGGGTAACCAGAAAAGTAATTACAATTTTTTTTATTACTGGTTTGTTCCTTCAGGCATCTGTGTTGGCTGGGAGAATGGGAGATGGAGGGTGTGCTCCTTTTCTCCCTTCTGCCAGCTCAGGAGACATGTTTCTGTTAATAGTAAATAGTTTGGTTGTAATGTTTTAATGCCGGCTAAAAAAAGTTTATACTGCATGTAATGCTGTGGTTCCTTTTAAAATAAATAGGAAGGGTATTTAATTCATGCAGGGACTCTTTCTAGGCTCCTTTGGAAGCCCCTGCCACTATCCAGCAAGTGCAGTTCTTATACCGATGGCTAAAATTGCAGCCGTCAGTAAAACATTTTATTCAGGCCTTTACATGCCCATTTTCAAACCTTTTTCCTGTTGACCTCTTCGGCTGTCCCCTTTTCCTGCATGCATATATTTCTATTTCTTGGGACATTACGGGGCTTAGTGATCCCCATGCTTGTAGTGTCCTCGCATTTATAATTGAGCATTTCCTTTGCCGAACTCTGGGACGCCTGTCTTTGCTCTAAATAAAGTTTTTTTTTTTTTTTTAAATACGTCGTGCGGTACATGCTAGTGCTTTGGAGCATCAGTATGCTACAGAACAAACACTGAGCTATTTCTGCTCTGAACAGCCATTCTGTGCTGCATTTCTTTAGTCAGCGGACTGTGCTTTGCAGCGAGCAGCTTCCACAGTCTGCACCTCTGGAACGGGGTGCCACAAAAGGGACATGTTTCTTCTACTCTGGGCACTGTTGCTGAACTGGGGGCACTCCAGGGGATTCAGGAGTGTTTTCACTATTTAAAAGTAAAGTGCTACTCGCATTTGGACATATCTCCCACGAATGGTTTGTGCTGCAACCAGTGCTATCTGGTGCACCATGGGGGGGGGGGTTTGAGAAAAGGTATAGTAAAGTAAGCAATGATATGTCGGGTTGGCCACCCTGACATGAAAAAGAAAAGGAAAAGGACAGAAGAAAAGATGAAGAGGATAGGACAGTGTGAGAGAAGGGGGGGTTCATCTGTATGTACTAGTAGGGGAGTAAACCTTACAGGGAACAGGGACCCTGTTACACTCCTCCCCACACAAGAAGGCAAGAACAGTTGACTCAACCCTTCTACCCTTGAAGGGTTGGAACTTCTGCCCACCCACTCCAGAAGTTCCCTTTGGGGACCCTTAAAAATACAATAACGGTATATTAGTATTTAGATACTGAGAATAACTACCATACTGTTCTATTCCCCGAGGTTTTGTGCCTATTCATGACACATGACAAATCTGTCACAGTTCATATTACATTTCCCTCCAATGTCAGGTTATCGACTCCAAATCTGGACAAAAGATCGGCATTTTTATGCTGGGCACCTGCTCTGTGCTTAACCATAAACCTGTAGGGCAAGGTACCATTGCATAATCCACATGTTCTTCTCCTTCATCTGATTTACCCGCACAACTGATTATGGTCTGACAAGATGGTAAGTTCAGTGCCCCACAGGTAATGGCGTAAGGACTCAATGGCCCACTTCATGGCGAGACTTTCTCTATGGTAGAGTGTTTCCGTTCTCGCTCATGAAGTTTCTGGCTGATACATATCACCGGATGTTCTCCCTTTTTGTCAGCCTGGGACAAAACTGCTCCAATCCCTGTGTCTGATGCATCTCAAATGACACCTGGAAATTTGAACTAAGGACTGGGGCAGAACATAAAATAGCCTTGATGTTCTGGAAGGCTTCCTCACATGCAGTAGTCCATTTAACCTTATTGGGATATTTGTTTCTAGCGAGTTCGGTCAGAGGGGTCGCTACGGTTGAAAAATCAGGGATAAATCTCCTGTAGTACTCTGATGAACCCAGGAAGGAACCGACATGCTTTGTGGTGGTGCGAATGGGGCTATTTGCAATAGCCTGTACTTTACTCTTTTCTGACTTTACTAACCCATGTCCTGTTACAAACCCTAGATATTTAGTTTGTGTTTGCCAGGGCACATTTTGCTGGGTTAATGGTCAGCCCAGCATCAGTAATGGCCTGTATTACTGCACTTAGTAGTTTCAAATGGGTTTGCCAGTCAGGACTAAAGATAACATTGTCCAAATATGCAGCACTGTACTATCTGTGTTTGAGAATGTCGACCATGTTCCTCTGAAATATGGCGGGGGCATCATGAAGACCAAATGGCATTGTCGTGAACTGATAAAGCCCAATGGGAGTGAAAAAGGCAGTCTGTTTCTGTGCATCTAATGCCAAGGGTATTTGCCAATACCCTTTTGTCAAGTCTAGTGTGCTGCTGTATCTGGCTGTTCCAATTTTTTCCAGCAAATCGTCGATTCTGGGCATATAGATTACCCATCAAAGGATGAGATGGCATTTATTTTCCTAAAATCTAAACGTAGCCTTAGACCTCCTTCCTTTTTTGGGACCATAACCACGGATGAGGACCAGGCACTTGTCACTTCCAAATGTTCCATTTTTCGTACCTCATCTGACCTCATCCTTTCAGATAACCTATACAGTTTTTGATGTATGGGTTTTGGTTGTATGACTTTTATGGTGTGTACCACCCTTTCTGCTCGACCTTGTGTACTTGTAAAGGTGTGCCGATAGTACTGTAGCAATTCATGTACTTGGCTCAGGGTCTAACTCTGGATTGATCCGTACATTCTGTTTCTCTTGGGAAGGATGTAGTCATTCATAAGCAACATCCAGCTCAGTGTGCACCTGTCAGGGTGTACAAACAGAGAATGGGGAGCTGGTTTTTCTACCCACCTACGCAGCAGGTTGGCATGGTAGACTTGTTTCTGGGGCCGCCTCCCTGGTACCTAGATCTCAAAATTTACCACCTCTGTTTGGCATATTACCTTAAAGGGACCCTGCCATCTCATCAACTGTTTTTTCTGTTGATGGTAAAGTAACAGATTTTGCTCTCCTGGGGTAAAACGTTACTGCTTCAGTCCTACATTGTACCACATTTTCTGCTCTGCCTGGTTACTGGACACATTCTGATGTGCCATGGTGACTAACTTCACCAACTTTTTTCTTAAAGAAGTCATGTAGTCAGTTATGTCCGTATGGCCCACATTTTTACCTTCCTCCCAATGCTCTTTCACAACATCCAGGGGGCCCTGGGGATTCCTACCTCTCTCCAAACTCCCTCCTAGTGGTGAGTTTTTATAGTCTCTTGGTTGACATGGGCAGGTGACCAACATCAAGGGAGAAATTTTTTTTTTTTTTTTTTATCTTGGATGCTAAAGATGTTCCATTTCACTCATTTCCAAGTCCCTGTAATCATTTACCTGATAATGGGCTTTAGTTTAATAACACATACAGGTGGGGATCAACAGTAGCTCTTTTGACCTAATTGGGACTCATTTGAAAGTAAGCTCCTCCCTTGTTCTGATGTCACTGGAGCCAGCACATTTAAAACCAGCCATTTTGTGGGCAGCCAGCCCTATAGCAAGTACTGCAGGGTAACCAGAAAGGTAATTAGTGTTGTTGTTGTTTTGTTCCTTCATGCATCTGTGTTGGCTAGGAGATAGAGGGGTGCGCTCCTCTTCCCCCTTCTGCCAGCTCAGGAGACCTGTTTCTGTTAATAGTAAATAGTTTGGTTGTAATCATGTTCATTAAACTCCAGCTAAAAAAGTTTATACTGCATGTAGTAATGCTGTGGTTCCTTTTAAAATAAACTGGAAGGGTATTTAATTCTTGCAGGTGCTCTTTCTAGGCTCCTTTGGAAGGCCCTGCCACTATCCAGCAAGTGCAGTTCTTATACTGATTTTAAAAAAATGCATTGTGCGGTACATGCTAGTGCTTTGGAGCATCAGTATGCGCCAAAGCAAACACTGAGCTTTCCTGCTCCAAACAGCCATTCTGCACTGCATTTCTTTAGATGGCGTGCTGCACTTCGCAGGGAGCAGCTCGCAGCTTCCAGAGTCGGCACCTCTGAAATGGGGCGCCACAAAAGGGACACTTTTCTTCTACTCTGGGCACTATTGCTAAACTGGGGGCACTCCAGGGAACTCAGGAATGTTTTCACTATTTAAAAGTAAAGCACTACTCCCGTTTGGACATATCTCCCACTAGGGAGATTGCTTTACACTGCAACCAGTGCATTCGGTGCACCATAAGGGGGGGGGTTGAGAAAAAGGATAGTAAAGTAACCAATGATATGTCAGGTTGGCCACCCTAACAGGAAGGGGGGGGGGGAAGGACAGAAGAAAAGATGGAGGATAGGACAGTGTGAGAGAAGGGAGGGAGGTCACCTAAATGTACTAGTAGGGAAGTAAACCTTACAGGGAACAGGGACCCTGTTACACGGCCCTCTGCAGGGAAGGCCTCTTGCGTCTTTCCTTACCTGGATGACTGGCTCCTGAAAGCGTCTTCCCAACAAAAGCTGCTGTTCACGCTTTCTCAAACCCTCAAGTTGTTTGCTTGGGTAGGGATAGCTGTAAACTATCCAGTATCCAAGATTGACCCCATGCAATGCCTCCTCTACACCGGAGCCATGTTAGACACTTCCTTTTGGATGGCATTTTTGCCCAAGGCTCTGGCGGATGCCCTGATTGCTTTGGTGCGCAGACTAGAGTGCAGCAGATTGGTCTCTACCTGAGACTACCTGTGCCTCTTGGGTCACTTGTCGGCCAAGATACCGACTGTCCCCCGTGCCAGGCTGAATATGAGTGACCTTCAGTGGTCCCTGAGTGCAGTGGGACTAGCAGGAGGACTATTTCAGTGCCCTGGTCCTGTCTTCCCTGGCTCTTCAAGAACTACAATGGTGGAAGTCCACAAACAACTTAATGCAAGGCATGCCGTTTTGTTCTCCTATCCCATGTCTTATTTTGATTAGATGCCTCCTTGACAGGGTGGGGAACTAGTCTTTACACATCAGATTCCCAAGGATTCTGGATGTTGGTAGAGACCCATCTCCACATCAGTGTCTTGGAGGCAAGTAGTAGTAACGGTCTTTATTTTTATACAGGAAAGATCTTGCAAACACATCATTAGGTCAGAGACCCATTTTCAAGATCCTGTTTCAAGAGTGGAGTCCATATAAGAATTACATTTTTAAAGCTTAGTAATGTTACAATACATATACCGTTGAATTTTTTTGATATTTTATATCTCCTCTGCGGCTGGAGGGTGTTACATATGGTTCCCCCCAGTCCGGCTTGATCTCACAGCCACCTGCTCAACCCCATGCTCCACCCCTTTCCTCTGGTTCAGCACAGCGGTTCCTTCGCGGCGGGTACACAACCACCACTGTGGAAGCTGGTGGGGTCCAGATCCAGGGGAAGCATCCAGGATTGGAGCTGGGAAGAGCCGCCAGATCGGCCATCAAGTAGCACGCAGAGGTGTTTTTTTTTTTTTCGTGTAGTACCCCCCCCCCAACCGACATGGGCGTGCTGTGGTGCATGTTCCCACGCAGCACAAGTCAGATGCCGCCTGTGTCCCCACCTTGAGCAGCCCCGTTGCAACGACCCCCAGCCACCGCTAGAGCGCCAGCAGGAGCCATGATCCCCATCCCACTCCTCCCAGGAGGAGAGCAGTCACTTAGGACGCTTAATCCTTCTCTCTCTCTCTCTCTGGCAAACCCCCAGCGACTCAGGCTCTTCCTGAACCCGGGTCACTGGTGTGGCATCCAGCACCTCAACCCTCAGCACCACCGGGCTGGCACAATACCGTTGACTTTCATCAAGCAACCATGGTTAGTCAGTCCAAGATCAACATGAAACTCAATCGTTGCACATACATTTCATATTTGATTCATGTTTAACAGCATTCATGGTGTTTAGTGCTCTGTACGTGTTTCCAAACTATTTGGAGGATCCCAAAGTTGTGTAACTTTAGCAACAAAGGACAAAGTCCCAAACTTAGTTGCTCTTGGCTGTAGATTTTTATTCCTAAGGTCCCTCAAGTTGTGATTGTTCAGTTTTCTCCAATTTGTCAGATACTTAATGGGTTTTTGAGTGAACAACCTGATGAATCAGATTTAACAATTTTTAGATTTCTTTTATAGTCCAGAAGAATCCACTGGGGAATTTAACATATCACAGTGAGTGTGATAATCACACTTCCGAAATAAATCGAGCCAAATTATTGTAGGTAGCATTGAGTTTTTGGAGGCTTGTTTTACATGCCAATACCATACACTAATTCCATAATCTATACATGGTATTAATCGGGTAACTATTTTCATTCTCTTATTTTGGTCAGTACAGTATCTTTATCTCCATGCCCATAGTTTGTCTTACAAATTTATGTATCTATGCATAGATTAAATTTCAAATGCTCATCTGCAATTGTTCCTAAATATTTATAGGAAGTATCCTGAGTTAGTTTTATTTGTGATTTTTATTTGCATGTCCTGGGAGGCATGATTCTTACCTGTATGAGAAAATGCCATTCTATTTTTTTTTTTTTTTTTTTTACTGTTAAGAACTAGTCCTAAGCCAGCCTGGTGGTGCAGAGTGCTGAGGCGCTGGTCATCTCTCCTCACGCCACGCCGGTGACCTGAGTTCAGGAATGGGCTCGGGTGGTCGGCAAGGGAGGGAGAGGATTGAGCATCCGGTGGACTGCTGTCCTTTCCCTGGGGAGGTATCCAGGGCTCGCCTGGCTAAGTGGCCCCCTGGTGGTAGCTGGAGGTACTACGCACACCTCAAGCAGAAGTAATGGGAAGGAGTGCGGCAGACGTCTGAGCATTATGCTGCGCTGACGTCATTGTACTACTTCACTCCTGGGGACAAAACACTAGGAAAAAAGACCACTACAGCACCGTGGAGATGGGGGCTCCAGGGGCAGACTCTCATCCCGACATTCAGGTAGACCTCTAATTTCAGATAGGCTGCCATGGGAGGGCAGACCTGCCTCGGGGGAGTGGGGGTGGCTAGACCTGCCTGAGTGTTCGGGGTAAGAATCTCGTAGTGTTGGGTTCAGGCAAGGAGTAGAGGCCTAGCTGAGTGAGCACCCCGGAAGGATGCCTCTGCCGTAGGGGTGCAAAAAGAAAACGTGCACACAAAATTCCTAAATTGAAGTCAGTCTGGAGATGTAATTTCATTTGTGTGGTTTCCCCATGGGCTATCAGGACCGTATCGTCCGCATACATTCTTACACTACAATATTTTGCTATGTTAGTCGGGTCATTTAAATATAAACAATAAGGGCCCCAATATTGAGCCTTGTGGGTCTCTTCTTTGAACAGGCATTGGACTGGACTGAGCTCCCCACTTGTACTTGTGTCCTAAATGTCAAGTAGGATTGAAACCATGGTAGTTTCTCCATCCACACCCATCACTGCCATCCTGTGCAGCAGAATACTGTGGTCCATGGTGTCTAAGGCCTTGGAAAGATCCACAAACACCGCGCCCACTGGCCTGCCTTCGTTCAAGTGTGTGGTGATGTCATCCACCAGGTTGGTGAGCACGTTGTCAGTGGAATGGCCTTTACGAAAGCCAGACTAGTAACTAGTTATTAAAGAATTATTTTCCCGTACACTCTCAGCTGTTTTTGCACCGGTCTCTAAGACCTTTGACACCGCAACAGCAGCGCTATAGGTCTGTAATTTGTAGGTTCACTGGTTGACCCTCCTTTGTGGATTGGAACCAATGTAGCTTTTTTCCACTGTTTAGGGAACTTTTTCTCCATTAGACTCCAGTTAAATAGCTTGGCTAAAACTGGAGCAGTTATTTCAAGTGAGTCACTTAAACCTGTTTTCAGTAAGGCCTATGCTATATGCTTTATGGGGGTTGAGTTTCCTCAGCTCTTAATGTTCCTACATGTGGTGGCTCTGAACCTGAATCCCATTGTTGGACATTTGCAGAGCAGCTACCTGGAAAAAAAAACACACCTTCGCAAAGCACTACTGTCTGGACATACAGTCCAGAAGGTATGCAAGCTTTGGAACTGCTGTCTTGCAGAACCTTTTTCTAAATAGGTTTTGGACCCAGCCTCCCATGGTACTGCTACTGAGTCTGCATAAAGTGTAAACTTTAAAGTGAGGGAATCTTGGGTTTTGAAGAGAAACTTACCAAACTGTTTCTTTAGGGATCCTTCGCTGTTTACACTCCCTACCCTGCCTCCCTTCCAGAACCAGAGATGGGTTCACATAAAACCAGTTATTTTTTTTTTAATTTGAGATTGCTAGAGCATTACTATTGCAGTTCCTACATTTATAAATTTGTTCTTGTTTAAATTTTCAGAAGTCTGCTTCCATTTATGTGGTGTTCTTAAAAAGTTTCTAGAATTTTTGGTAGCATTTAAGCTTGTTTCATTAGCTGCTGCTGCACTCTGGCTTGGAAACCGATATAAGTAACGGCTAGAGTGGAGCATAGATTCAGAGTTTGAACCTACATTCCAAATTCTATCACCATCAGCCTAGATGGCTAGAAAGTATAAACATAGTGAGAGAGCCCTTAAACATTACTACAGCGATTGTTTTTCTTATAGCTGACAAAACCTAATTGTATTCTCACAAGGTGTTTAATACCCCACCCCCCAGTAGTTGTGCTGAGTATTTGTCTACTACAGAAATTACTTTTACTAGTCATTGATTAAGCCTAGATACAAAGGTATTAGTAATTGTCAATTTTAAAATTTGTGAATGTTTTTGCTTTTACAGGTGTTGTGACCAAGATGAAGATGCAGCGAACAGTAGTTATCCGTAGAGACTACCTGCATTACATTCGCAAGTACAACCGTTTTGAGAAACGCCACAAGAACATGTCTGTGCACCTCTCTCCTTGTTTTAGGTATGTCTACACCACTTCATTTATCAGCATGCCTCTAATGCCCCTCTTATGTTAATAAAAAGCCTTATAATTTTTGCTAGTGACTGCATACCTGAACATGCAGTTAATATTGCTGTGCAAAAAAGGTTAGCTGTTTTAAATATGCTGATAACAGTATTGTAAGAGAATTGGTCTTGCTGGCTGCTGTTTAATGATGTTTTATCTCACGATGGTCTTCAGAGCCCCCTGTGAAGGGAGTCTGTTGAAAATGCCAATTGGCAACTACTGAAAACAACCACCAGTACTGTTCAGAATTGTGTGTAGTGTTCTGGGTTATCAGAATTAAACCAGCAGATGGGGTGCAGGGATTATGCCCCGTTGGGGTAAGCTAGCAAAGATTTTTCTTTTTGTTTTTGTATCCATATTTGTTATATGAATCTTTGCAAGTGTGGCTTGACTTCATTATAATCATCTGACAGGGTGTATTGGCGAATTGCTATTGCAATTTTGTAGTTGACTCTCCAAATATGTAGCAGAACTCTCATTTCAGTGGACACACACAGAGCAATCAGTGTCTCAATTAATCAGCTGAGTCCAGAGAAAAAAAGCCAAATCCAGAAATATAGTAAAATGTGATGTGGTGAGTGGCAACTTAAACACTGCTCCTAGCTCTCATTAAGTAGCTGTTGCTCCAACAAAAATTATGTACCATATGCTTATCCACTCTGGAGGAGAGTGCATATTTTATCTCCAGTTGCAGTAGACTTCTTACCCTCCCAGTTTTTACCCATCTATCAGTTGCAGTATGGAGTCCTAGATCTACAGAGGTAGGATCAAATCAGCCACTCACCCAGATTCAAATATATTTCATTGTTTTTGTTGTTTTGGTCATATTTTTGTTTTCAAATAAAAAAAGGGAGGGGGGTACAGGGTATAGATGGTCACAATTCATTGTTATGCATAGTTACAATGAAGCAAATACAGTAAGGCAGTCCTTTAGAGATGTGCCACATACATGCAATCAAATACTATGTGCATATAGGTGATAAAAAAAAAAAAAAAAGTTGTCACTCAACACATGGAATAACTTGAAATAAACAACTCCTGAATGTATATTTCCCATTCTCCAGTTCCCAGGGGCCACGTTCATCTGGATACAGACAGTAATTAAAATATTTATTCTAGTGTATCCAACGTATTGACTTGACCCTGACCTAATGGTTCAAGGGACAAAGGTCCTATCCCTTAGCATTATGTGCATAACCCATCTGGACCATTTCAAGGTAAATAGGTCTGAAGTATCATTTAGGTGGTAGGAAATTTTTTCTGACTTCTAGATAAGGGTCATTGTCTCCCTCCATTCTAGCAGTGTGGGAACCTTAGGAGTGAGCCAGCAACGATTTAAAGCCTTTTTTGCTGCCAACAGAGATCCCCAGCAAGTGACGTATATAGGTGTCTCTGATTTCTTGCGGGAAGATGTGCAGGATAAATAACTCTGCGGTGAGGGTAATTAAGATAACAATTGGCTCACTCAGTTCAGATTGGAGGGAGGCCAGGAAGGGCTGAATTTTTGGGCATAGCCAAAATATGTGTGTGAGATGTGCGGTTAAGTCCCCACACCGGCGCCAGCAGTGCCCAGAGTGAACTGTTGAGAAATGGGCTGTTACTATTGGAGTTTGGAAGTATCTAATCAGAACCTGCCAGGAGAACAAGTCTCCACCTGTGTGTATGTAAGTTTAGATATTGATCTGCAGCTCCTGTACCATTGTTGTGGAGGTACATCGAGCCAGAATTCCAGGCTCCATTTTGCACAAATCCCTTCAGAGTTTAACCCTAGATTATCTGTTATAGCTTTATACAGAACTGAAATGATATGGGGAACCCTGCCGGAGGTAATGCTGTGTTGGAAACAAGTGACTGGGGGGGGCAAATTTCCCGAGGGGGAGAATGTAGAGGATTGTGTATGAGCAAGCATATACAAGGCAGTTGTGATAGAGGTTTCCATGGTAACCAGAGATACCTCGAGAGGTCTGTTACCATGGAAACCGATCTAACTGCCTTGTTTGTGTATCTTGTTCATACACAATATTTTAGTGTATGGGCAAGCATAATCAGTGCTCCCCCAAAAAAAGTCTGCCTCTTAAAATAAGGCTTACTTCGGGATGTGTAGCAACCGCGACTTCCGCATCTGCGTAGTCGGCTCCATTGCGCTACGCGGCGAATGTTGCTCGATCCTGTTGTGCCGCACTGGTGACGACTCGGTGCAGCACAACAAGATAGTGACGCACTGAGGCAAGCACAACAATGCTGTTGGGAGCATGGATTTCCATGCTCGACAGTGTTCTACCATACGCTATAATAGAAGTGTCTCGGTTGCAAATAGCAATAAGTCTGAGTGCCGTAGACCATGAATGAGGTGCATCACCTGGAAGGACTTAAACTCCCCTCCGTTTAAAGATTGTGTAAGGTAGAAGAGTTGGAAGCGGCCCCAGGATTCAAATCGTGGTCTTGGGGGGGTTCTCCAGGAGCGTTATTGGGCATACTAAGGGTAGGTATGGGATGAGAGAGTTGTCTTCGGATGACATTCCAGGTTTTCAACTGATGTAGGATCCACAGGTTCCGGGGCGTCCACTCTTGTGGGTAAGGGGTGGAACAGTGTAGCGTCATCCTTACCCATTTGCGGAATGGCACAAGTCCTTCCTCTGTTTCTCTCCAGAGGCCGGGGGTAATTCTAGTGAGTCTTTGTAGGAAGAATGACAGGTATGAGGCCCAATGATAGTATTTAAGGTTTGGGAGGGCCAGTCCTGATCTTCTTGGGAGGGTCAAAGTCGAAAATGTTGTTCTGAGGCGTCTCCAGCCCATATAAACCTACTAATGTTTGTTCCATATTTGGAAAGTGTTAGCGGGTGTGTGTGTGTGTGTGTGTGTGTGTGTGTGTGTGTGTGTGTGTGTGTGTATATATGTATATAGACAGACATTCTGGAACAGGCAGAGGGCTCGAAGCAAAATGACCATTCTGATCACATCTCTCTGGGTAAAATTCAGTGGGAGTATATTCCATCGTGCAAGATCAGACTGGAGTTGTGTAATGAATGGGTCGTAGTTATTTCTCTTTGCATTGTCAGCCCAGTGGGAAGGGTAGATGCCCAAATATCTTAACTTGCCCAGATCCCATCAGAATGGATACCTTTGTGTCAATAAGGAGGGAGAGAAATTGAAGGTCAACACCTCCATTTTGGTGGTGTTAAGTCTGTATCCTGAGCAGTTGCCAAATTGTTCTATTATATTAAATATGGCTGGGACCGACCTTGGGGGGTCAGTTAGGAACTAGCAGGACGTCATCAGCGTAAAGAGCAATTTGTTGTTCTGTTCCTTCGATCCATATGCCCTCTAGTTGACAAGATCCCCTGATGGCCTGTGCCAGGGGCTCATTGAAAATAGCAAACAGGACTGGGGACAAGGCGCATCCCTGACAGGTTCCCCTATGAAGGGGAAAGTAAGTGGAATGGTGTCCCGAGACCTTAACACGGGCTTTGGGTGAGGAATAAAGTGTCTTGATCAGAGAAATGAAGGGGCGGGGAGCCCATACAAGACATGGTGGCAAATGGGAAGGGCCAGGAGACCCTGTCAGATGCCTTCTCAGCGTCCAAGCTGAGAAGGACAGAGGGTGTCTTGTGAGATTTCATTTCCTGAACCAAATGGAGTGCTCTTCTCGTGTTATCCGTGGTGGCTCTAGCATTGACAAATCCAGTCTGATCGAGATTATTTAGGCGCGGGTAGAATTGCATCTAAACGTTTGGCCATAATAGACAGAAAAAACTTAGTCTATTTTAGTACTGAAATTGGGTGGTATGATGTACAAAGTTGTGGGTCTTTACAAGGTTTAGAAATTAGGGATATCTCCGCATATGACCAGCTAGGCAGGGGACTAACTAGTCCCAGCAGGACCTCATTATACACCTGAAGGAGTGGGGCAATTTTCTGTATAGTGTTCATAGAACTCGGTGCCATATCCGTCTGGACCTGGTGCCTTCATAGTTCTGGAACAGGGAAATGGCTCCTATGAGTTCTACTTGTGTAATAGGGAGAACCACCGAAGTCTGCTGGTCCCCAGTTAACCTAGAGCAATCCAGATGCCGGAGGAAAGCCCTGATGTCGCCAGGTCCGAGGAGTGGTCAGGGGTATATAATTTTTTGTAATAGTCACTGGAGGCCTGGATGTTGCGACTCATCCTTGAGCAAAGAGCACCTGACACAAGGTCCCTAACAGTGGTTATAGTTGAGAGGTGCCTTTGCCTACGCAACTGGAAGGCTAACAGGCGGGAGGCCCTACGGCCTATCTCACCATATCGTTGCCTTAGGAAGGCTAATGCTATTTTAGTTTTCTGCAATGCCAGAGCATCCAGCTCTTGTCTAGTCTGTTTGAGCTGGGCAAGTACTGAGTTGTCTCCCTGCTGATGGGCCGCCTGGAGAAAGGTGAGTCTGCTGTAAAAGTGATGGCCTCTCCCTGTGTTTCGCAAGGGTTGAGGAATACTGTATTAAATGTCCACAGAGTACTGCCTTCAGTGTATCCCACCTAATTGCTGAGGGGATTCCAGTGTCTGAATTATCTTCCTGAATCTCCTGTTTTTCATCAAACTCCCGGAAGGAGGAATTTTTTAGGTGAAATGGGTTGAATGAATATTTCTGCCTCCCAGGCCCCCCCCCATTCAGTGACCACTGAGGCGCTTTCAGAATGAATTATGTCCCTTATAATGACTTCTCTGAGTTCAGACATTCTTTTTGTATATAGTAATGATCTATCGTAGAGTAAGAACCATGTACAGCTGATTAAAAAGTATATATTCGATCCCTAGGATGAAGGGTTTGCCATACATCCAGCCATCCCACCTCCGGAACAAAATGTTTGAAAAATTTGTGCGGTGCCAGCTGCTTACCTCTAGCAGCCCGGGTGGAATCTAAATGTGGACTAGGGGCAATATTAAAATCTCTGCACAAAATAAGGGTACCCTTAGTAAGTTGAACCATTTTACTCAAAAGTGATATAAGTGTTTGAATATTCGAACCCGGGGGTAGATATACATTTGCTAATGTTATTTCTTGATCTTGTAATAGACCCTGTACCACCACTAGGCGGCCTTCTGAGTAGGCCCACTCCCATGAGCCCTGAAAAGGGGTATGGCTGGAAACCAGTATGGCAACCCCCCCTTCCTCCTTCCATTCACGAAAGAGGAGGAAAACACCTGGGTGAACCCTCCCCTAGCCAACTTCTCATGCTCATTCTTAGTCATATGTGTTTCTTGAATGTATAGTATTCCTGCTGGGGTCTTTTTAAATAGGGAAATCATCCTAGATCTTTTTATAGGACTGCCCAGACCATTAACATTTAAAGAAAAAATCTTAAGTGGTGCCTTAGCCATTATAAATAATGCTCTGAACAAAGGGGTTGTGTTGAACGTACATATCTAACCTCCAGAACGTATAGACCTCTGGCTCCAACTTGTTTTTGGGGAATGTGTCTGCCTGTATAGGGAAATGTGAGGAATTAATTCCTCTAACAGCAAACAACTAGAATTAAACATTAACTGGTTAAACATTTTAACACAGTGGCCTGCCAACCGGGCAGGTACTGCAATACAGCTGTGGGCTTCCATGAGGTCGGTCACATGTGAACAAGCGAGTAACCTCTAGGGTTTGCCAAAAAAGTTTGGCAGGGTCTTACCAATAGGTAGACCAGACGCTAAATGTCTGTTATTTGGGGGGGGGGGCCAAGGGAAGGTGGCCATGCCTTTCGCTCCACCAAGGGAATAAAGAGCTTTTAAACCCAGGATTACTCCTGTGAACAGCTGTGGCTCAAATGTTCTGCTCCCGGGAGGCCCAACAATGAAATCTTCAGCTGCCATGGTATACAAACATTGTTATGAGTTTCATCCTCCCTGATACCCACATGGGTAAGAAGTAAATAAATTGGGGGGGTGGTCGTCCATAGATCTCCATCCCCAACCAGGCCCACCCCACCGGTTCAGCATGTGGGGGTAGGTCCTAGTGGGCACGGGGTGCCCCACATAATTATTGGGAGTTGAGGACAAAGTTCCCGCTGGAGCCAAGAATATTATATCAAAATGAGCAGCTGGTAACACAGGCCTCTACAGGGAATAGTAGGGGCGGTTCATCAAATGAAGTGTTGGAGGGGCTAGGTTTTGTGCTACATATGAGTGAATGGAGGTGCCTCCGACCTGGCTGTCATTGGTGGTAAGGCATAGGGACTCTACAGCAGAGTTCTCCCCGTACCCACCCACTGTCCTGCAACCCTCCCTTGCCCCGAACCCTCTAATCTGATCGGCCTCAGCTGAGCAGCTACAAGAGACTGCAGATGGCCCCATCCAAAATCTCAGGCTGCGCAAAGTAAGGAGCTGGGAAATACCCCTCCAGTCAGGGAGGGATCTGTCTTGAGAGTCAAGGGCCTTCCGCTGAGGGCTTACAGGGGCAGTAGGGATCCCCGAAAAGAGGGAGGGAGCAATTGGGTAGTCTCATGGGAGAGTAGAAAGTACAAAGGGTGGGTTCACAGGGCAGCCTACCTGCCATTAGAAAAAGTAAACATCAAACTGTTCAATAAGTCCTTTCACTTCAGTCCTTGACTGGTTGAAGTAGACTCAGAATGCTCCTGGGATTGTTGTTTTAGGCCTAGGATTATCTATTGAACTGCCGTGGCTCCCTCCTTCGGAAGCTGTTCCCTTGGGGGTATTTTAGACCACGCTTTATGCGCCAGCTTTGCAGCTAAAGACGTACCCGACTGTCTCTGAATAAGTGGGACAACGATTCCGACCTTGGCAAGCTCTCGTGCTGCTGCTTCTGCTGATTCAAAGGTCCTAGGACCCTCTGCAAGTTGGATTACCAACCTCGCTGGTTAGGGGGTTCTAAACTTGAGCTTGGATTCTTTCAACTTCTTGAGGATAGGTGCATATGCTCTGCGCCTCATTGCGATTGCAGTAGGATAGTCGTCCACGTAAATTCTTTGGTTTTGAAAGGTCAAGTCGTCTTGTTGCCACGATTTATGTAATACTAGATCTTACTTTGAGGGCTCATGCAGTAGGTAATTACATATAGGATTGACGTCAGCAGGCGGCAGGACCCCTCGGAAAAATTTCTAGCTAGCAGTCGCTGGCGAGGGACCGCCCCCACGTCAGGTGACCAGCGTCAGATGACGTCGGTATAAAGGCGGTCCGGACGCCCGGCCTTGCAGTTCTTTCCCGTCAGCTTGCAACGTAGCATCGGTAAAGTTCGTGCTCAGCCCTGTTATTTTCTCGGTTTTACCGAAAGTTATTAGTGTGTTAGTACGATTTTGGCCAGGTGAACATCTGTTTATTTCGTCCCCTTCCAAAATAAGTGCGACTCGTGGTAGCCTAACCGCCTCACAAGGACGGTCACACTCTGCCTTTTTGCTTAGGTTCCGACCACGCGGTCGACAAGTGCCCGCATTGCCTGCATTTCAGTGCGACCACCCGCAGACGACGCTAGCAGTCTTTGGAAGAAGCCCATCTCCTTAAAAAGATGTCTGCAATGGAGAAGGAGTTAAAGAAGCTTAGGCAGGTGTTGACCTCTCCAGGAGGACACAAGAAGCAGGATAAAGAAGGGCACAGGGAGAAGGTTTCCTCGTCCGCGACTCCGGCCGGAGCCGTGGTTCAGGTAATGTCCCCTCCGGGGGATTGCCCGATGGCAGCTTCCAAGGCTTTGGAAGAGGCATCGGGCCTGCCTGGTCTCGCCGGCCCCGGGCAAAGGAGGCCTCTGCCCCAGTACTGCCGCAGGCTTGCGGCCTACTGGTGCGGGCACCTCCCATAAGCCGGACGCCGGCTCCACGCCCGGGAGAAGGCTGCTAAGACGCCCGACCCTTCGGGGTGGCGCACGGCAGTGTCCCCCTCGGACCAGGCCGCTTCCCACCCTCAACCCGACGAGGGAGCCCTTAAGTTGGATGCCGGCTCCTCTGGTGTCCGCCGGGATTCGGCCCCTAAGTCACATGGCTCCTCCGACGTGTGCCGGGCATTGGAGCCTACGACAGACCCTCCATAGTCTGTAGTCCCAGGTTCCCCGCAGCCTTCGCTGCTGTCCGGGGAGCCCGAGTCGCCCCTGCCTGACCCCAGGGACTTTTCCCCTACGCCCCCGGGCGATGCACGGGATGCTTTTCCGCCGTCTCACCCTCCTCCCACTGAACCGGATCTGACGCCGGCAGGGCATATCCCTCCTCCATCGGGCCCACCCCCCACGGGCCTATCACCGTTGATCCGCCCGTGGGGCTCCTTACTGGGCCGTCTGCTCCGGCAGCTCCTCCGGTACCTGGGTATCCGCCGGCTTACCCGGGTCCGCAGTATCCAGCACCGCAGTACCCGACACTGGTATTCCCACAGCCGGATTACGGATACTCGCCTTACGGATATAATCCATATAACTACCCCCCCCCCAACCGCCCAGGCGCGGTGCATCTTCAGGAGACTCTGGCCTCCTGGTGGGCTGAGGCCAAGGCTCAGCTCACCAAGGAAGTCGAGAGCCGCCTTACGGCGACGGTGCCACCTCCGGCCCCCTTACGCCCGAGACGGCACACTCACTCTCCGCCTCCGATTCCCGAGCTCTTCCCTCCCGGATCCAGAGAGGGACAGGACACGCGTCCAGGGTTTCCCCCTAAGGAACCCGTTCCTCCCCCTAGACGAGTCAGGGAGCCTTACTCTGCTTCCAATTCTTCTTCTCTCTGACTCCTCTGATTCCTCCGATGGATGCTCTGAGAAAGACGACGAGCCTCACTCTCCGTCCAAGCCCCGGCGAGGACTCCTCCGAAGTCTCCGGAGGATCCTTCCTTCACGGAGTTGCTCGGGAAGATCCAGGAAGTACATCAGTGGCGTTCTTTGGAACCAGATCCTCAGCGTGTTAAACTCGCCGAACATCTGGACCTGCCCCTTACGGCCCCTGCTCTAGTGCCACCCTGGATCGAGCCTCACGCCCACCTTGTTTCCACTATTTGGAAACAACCGTCGGCTTTAGCCCCACTTCCTCAGAAGTCCAACAGGCTATACCAGGCTCCGGAGGGTGTAGATTTTTTGGATTCTCACCCCCGTGCAGACTCAGTTGTGATTAGCACCGCTCACAGCCGGTCAGCACACCCTAAACATTTGAGCTCGTCTCCCCTGGATAAGGAATCTCGCCTTCTGGATCAGTATGGAAGGAAGATATACGCTTCTTCCACACTGGGAATCAGGGCCCTGAATTATGTAGCACATATGGGGGATTACCAGAAGGCTATCGTTACTCAGGCGGAATCTAAGATTGACTCCTTGCCTGACTCTCAGTCAAGCAGGAGTTAGCTGACCTAGTCCATTCTGCTCGTTAAATGATCGTCACATCTGGGGGCGACCCTACGATGCAGTGGACACTGCAGGGCGGAGCTCCACATTCGCCATGAGTCTTCGGCGTCACGCCTGGCTCCGCGTGTCAGGTTTGGTCCTGGAGGTGCAGTCAGCGATCCAGGAGCACCTTTCAGGGGTTCAGTGCTTTTCGTTGGTGATGTCAAGGACATCATCACAGATTTGCAGGAGAAGGGGACGGCCCTGAAATCTGTGGATTCCATGTACAGTCCCCATCCCCTGCAGTGCAGTCCTTTTCACAGACGCAGCCGGCCTCAAGCGAAACCCCAAGGAAGGTGGGCCACCAAATGCCGGGCCCCCGCAGCTGCCAGGCCCCAACCGCCCAAAAAGCAGCGGGTCCCGCCCCACCACCTGACTCCTTCCCTCTCCCACCGCCTCCAGACTCCCCAGAGGAACCAGTAAGAGGAGATTCTCCCTCCCTTCTGGGTTGGGAGAGGATAACATTGGATTCATGGGTGCTTCAGATTATCGCGGAGGGGCACTCCATAGTTTCTACAGAAACCTCCACGCCACCCCCCTCTGAAGTCCTCTTACGCAAGGGACCATCTTCCTTTGGTCAGGGAAGAAATATTTGCCCTCGTGAAACAGGCCATAGAACCCATTCCTCCTCACCTTCATGGGACTGGTTACTATTCGCATTTCTTCCTTGTACCAAAGAAGACAGGAGATCTCAGACCCATTCTCGATCTCAGCTCCCTGAACTTCTATGTAGAATACAAGAAGTTCAGGATGCTCTCCCTTCAAACCCTTCTGCCTCTTCTTCAGCGGTGCAATGGCTTTGTCATGGATATGCAGGATGCATACCTGCACATCCCCATCGTCCCTACGCACGAAATGCCTCGGTTTGCTTTCCAGGGACAATTACCAATTCGGGCACTCATTTAGTCTTTCCTCGGCTCCCCGAGTTTTTCCAATGCCTGGCAGTGGTAGTGGCCCACCCTCTGCGTTCTTTGGGAGTTCAGGTGTTTCCTTACCTGGACGACTGGCTCCTGGCGGCCCTGGCCCAGGAGGAACTCCTGCATTTTCTCTCCCTCACCCAGCAGGTTTTCACTTGTCTGGGTATCACCATCAACCATTCTAAGTCTCACCTGGACCCTCCCAGAGACTTCCAGTTCATCGGGCAATCCTCGATACGACAGTGTGCAAGGCCTTCCTTCCTTGGAAGGGTGGCCTTCCCAGTCAATCAGATTTCCTGCTTTCGAACACAGGAAGGTTCCAGTAGATTGGTGCTCTGTCTTTTGGGGTTTCTGGGGCCACGATCCTCAGCGGGTTCGCTGCTGCGCTCCACATGAGGATCTCTGTGGACTCTCCGCCTCAGTGGGATCAACTCAGAGACTACCTAGATCATCTGATGCTGATCTCTCTCTGATGACAAGAGACTTGCAATGGTGGATGGTTTGAGAGAGAACCTGTTTCAGGGGTGTCCCCTTCTGTCATCCTCCCCCCTCCCAGACTCTGACCACGGACGCATCAGGCGAAGGTTGGAGAGCCCATCTGGGTCCTCACCGAACCCAGAGTTTATTGTCCAGATTGGAGTTAGCTCTCCACATCAATGTGCTTGGGCTACGAGCAGTTCTGTATACTCTCCAAGCCCTTCACCAATACATCCTTCCCAGTCACCTAGCTGTCCAAACGGACAACATGTGCGTGGTGTGGTACATCAACAAGCAGGGAGGGACTCGATCCTACCTGCTGAGCAGGGAAGCAATGAGGGTTTGGGACTGGGCAACGCTTCACAACCTTCACCTCACGGCGATCCATGTTCCAGGAGTCGACAATACCCTGGCAGACAAGCTAAGTTGCTCCTCTGCTCTGCCACACGAGTGGGAACTGGACCAAAAGGTTCTAAACGGCATCTTCCAGCTTTGGGGGACTCCACAGGTAGACCTGTTCGCCTCTTCCCAAAACGCAAAACTTCCCACCTTTTGCTCGCTCGCTCCAGAGCAAGGCACTTTCAAACAACATGAAGTCTTGCTATATTATGACTGATGCAGTTTGTCCCACCATTAGAACTGCTCCGGAGGTGAAAGAGTTAACTTCCATGCAGTGCATGGAACTTAGAGCGCGAACTCGGTTAGAGAAGCTCTGTCAGGGTAATTTCAAACCGAAACCGTCAGATTCTTTACTCCGCCTCACTGAACAGTCGCTCAGGAGATTCCTCCTGCTGCTCGGTTCATTTTCTCGGTTTAAAGTGTTTTTTCTCTGTTAAATTCAACCGCGATATTCTTTATTTTAACCGCAAACCGATCGGTTCAAGCTCTGTCTATGGTATTGTAAGTAATAGATAGGTTTTCTGTGTGGAACTTGTAAATGTTTATCGGTTCGGTTTGAACCGATCAAATTGCTTTTAAACTTTATTCTGAAGCTTTTTAAGGCTTGTTAGAGTGCGGTTCCCGGTTCTTATCGGTTCTAAAAAAAAAAGCCAGATTTCATTAGTTTTTTCCACGACCCGTGACATGGTTGGGAACAGATAAGGGTGTCTTGCCTGGCACTGCCATCAAAAGGGCAAGTTTTTGGTTAGGCTGGCATTATGTCTGAGAAACCCAAAAGAAAAAACGGGCCCACTGGGTTTCAACACTGTAGTGTCTGTGGGGAAGCCTTTGCCAAGGCTGACCCACACACCACATGTGTTTTATTGTCTGGGGTTTGACCACCTCAGTGCAGACTGCCAGATTTGCAAGAATTTCCTGCAGCTACCCTAGATAAGAGAGTTGGTAGGCTCAGGGAACGAGAGGCCAAAAAGTCCGCTGACCCGGATGGCTAGCCCGGTTGGGTGCCAACCGAACCGGAGGGAGTGCCCTCTGACCAGGGCCAGACTTCCTCTGGCAAACGTAAAGCTGACTCTGAGGAGCCAGTTCCAGCAAAGAACTAGAAAGTCAGCAGGTGTGGAGCCCAAGATCCCTTCTCCAACTGCTGCAGAGATAGCCAGGGCAATACAGATTGTCCAGTCACTTTCCCCGGTTCCCTCCGAACCTCCACTATCTGGCAAAAGGTCTGTTCGGTCGGTTCCACTGGTTCAAGAATATGATGTAGAGGAGTTTTATGAACCAGAGGAGGGGGGAGGATGATTATGATCAGTGTGAATGCGACTTTGAAAGTCTGGATGTGCCCATTGAACCGGACATCTCCCCAGACAGACCTTTAGGTGAATCTCCCCCTAGGCTTGCTGAGTCCCCTTCTCATTTTCTGTTTTATAAAACAGTTGCTGAAACCCTCCAGCTTCCTTTAGAGGAGGCTTTGGATGAGCAAGAGGACCTAATTCTGTGCCTCCTGGGGATAAAAAGATGGACAGAAGGTACACTTTGTCAGGTCCTAATACAGAATTTCTTTCACAGCAATGCAGTCATGTTGGGGTAGTTCAGGCTGCAGCCTGTGATAAAGCTAATATTCCCCTGGCTTCACATCCTTCTGACAAGGACTCCAGGAAGATTGATGCCATGGCCAAAAAACAATACATGGCAGCGTCTTTGGGACTCAGACAAGCAAACTATATGGCTTATGTTGCGAGATACCAAAAATCTAGATGGGATACTGTCATGGCCTTAGCCAAACAGGCCCCTGGCCAGCTTGCAAAGGAGCTGGAGCAGGTGGCTGTTGATGGTATTGAGGCATCTAAGGTGCAGTTCCATGCTGCGGTGGATTCTAATGATGTATCCTCTAGAGTCATGGCTACATCTGTGGCTTTTCGTAGATTGGCCTGGCTCAGGTGTACTACTTTGTCACAGGATACCCAGTCTAAGGCTATGGATTTTCTTGTGGTGGGAAATTTTGTTTGGGGAGCAGACAGAGAATTATATGAAGAAAATCGATGAATATAGAACCACTTATAGGAGTGCACAAGCCAAGGAACAGCAAGCCACTCCTCAGAGGCAGCCCCCCAGGGGTAGGGGCAGGCCTTTTTACCAGACCCAGGCCTCCTCTTCAGCCTATGTTCAGAGGGGGTTCTTCAGAGGGAGAGGCAGACGGGGTATGAGCAGGCCTGCTCCCACCCCTCAGCCTAAAGCCCCTGCCAAACAGGCACCCTGATGGGATGTCCAGGGTCGGCTCTCCATTACCTGTAGGGGGCAGGCTGGCTTACTTCGTCCAGGACTGGGAGTCTTTAACATCAGACAGGTGGGTCCTGGAAGTAGTGAGCCAGGGTCTGGTTCTCGGCTTCAAAAAATTTCCAAAGATGAGAACCAGATCCTTTCCACCTGCAAACCCTCTAGAGACTCTTGCTTTGGAAACAGAAGTCTCAACCCTCCTGGCTCTCAGAGCTGTAGAAAGGGTTTCTCCCCTACACCAGGGCGTCTGTACTCCAGGTACTTCCTTACCCCAAAAAAGACAGGAGAGTGGCGGCCCATCCTGGACCTAAGATATCTGAACAGGCACCTTTTAAAACCAAAATTCAAAATGGTGACTCTGGGAATTATTCTATCCTCCCTAAGGCCAGGGGACTGGCTAGTTTCCCTGGACCTCAAGGATGCCTACTTCCATGTTCTTATCAGAAGCTCCCATCGAAAGTACCTCAGATTCGAACTGCCCTCAGGCCATTATCAGTTCAGAGCAATGCCCTTCGGCCTTGCCTCTGCCCCAAGGGTATTCACAGAATGTCTGGCAGTGGCAGTTGCTAATCTAAGAAAGCAAAAGATTGCCATCTTTCCCTACCTGGACGACTGGCTCATTGTGGGTCAGTCTCCAGACCAGGTCAAATCACACCTGCAAGTTACCCAGCAGCTGCTTACCTCTCTGGGCTTTCTTCTCAATCTTCCAACGTCAGTTCTGGAACCTGCCCAGGTACTTACCTTTATAGGCACAGAACTGGACACAAAGCAGGCCAGAGCCTTCCTTCCCCTAGAAAGGGTAAGGACCTTGGAGGCCCTGGCCTCGTCCTTCACTCTGCAGGTCTCTCTACCAGCAAGGCATTTCCTGCAGCTCCTAGGACACATGGCTGCTTCCACAGCTGTGTGCAAGGAGCAAGATTTCAGATGAGGACATTCAGTTCCATTTGAGAGCCTTCTGGTCTCAAAGAAGAGATCCCTATCCAAGTTAATCCCAGTGACTCGAACCCTGATCCAGGCCCTTCAGTGGTGGCAGGATCAGAGCAATCTGACAAGGGTGCCCTTCATCCCTCTATCCCACTCCTTGACCCTTACTACAGATCGTCCCTCTTGGGATGGGGGAGCTCACAGGCGACCTCTCCACCCAGGGGTTATGGTCCACTCGGGAATCTCTGCTCCACATCAATCTGTTGGAGCTCAGAGCTGTTTTCTAGCACTTCAGGTTTTTCTGCATCTGTTCAGAACAAGGTGGTACAGGTCAGAACAGACAACACCACTACAATGTGGTACATCAACAAACAAGGGGGCACTCTGTCTTGACCCTGTGCACCGGTATGAAGTTGTGGTCTCTGGCTTATTCCCTGAACACTTCCCTCATAGCAGTTCACCTCCCAGGCAAGGACAATGTCCTGGGAGATGCTCTCAGCAGGATTTCCCAGGGCCATCACGAATGGTCACTGGATCCCCTAGTACTGGGGATAGTTTTGCCAGATGGGGCACTCCTCAGATAGATCTTTTGCAGCCCCAGACAATCAACTTCCACTTTTTGTTGCAGGCCCCAGTGTTGGGCTCAGTCCCCTGGATGCCTTTCTCCTCGACAGGAAGCTTCTCTATGCCTCTCTCTCCCTCCCCTTCCCCTCTCCTGTTCAGGTGCTAGTCAAAATCAGGTCTCAGCCCTGCAAGATGATCCTGATTGCTCCAGACTGGGCCAGGCAGCCTGGTACCCACTCCTTCTGTCCTTAGCAGTCCATCTTCCCTGTGTCTCCTCAGGAACCACAACCTGTTAACCTGTGCTCAGGGGAGAGTCTGGTATCCAAATCTCAATTCCCTCAACCTCAAGGCCTGGCTCTTGAGGAGTTAGTTTGCTGATCTACAACTTTCTCAGGGTGTTCTCGAAATCTTGAAAGCTTCTAGGAAGCCTTCCACCAGGCTACCTATAACTCCAAGTGGAAAAGGTTTTCCATATGGTGTTCTGGGAAGCATATTTCCCGGAATCTGCTGGATTTACCCACTGTTTTGGACTATATGGTCCATCTTAATTCTTTGGGACTGAGACCAGCTACCCTGAAAGTGCATTTGGCAGCTGTCTCTGCTTTCATTTCAGCAGGGAAGCCCTCTTCTCTTTCTGCTCACCCTGTATTTTCCAAGTTTTTTAAGGGATTGCTTCATACCAATCCTCCATTCAGGGACCCTGCCCCTGCATGGGATCTTAATGTTTGCATTGCTCAGCTGATGCAACCCCCTTTGAGCCTCTGTCTTCGGCAGAGCTTAAGTATTTGACTTGGAAAACTGTATTTCTAGTAGCCATCACTTCTGCCAGGCGCATAAGTGAGTTACAGGCTTTATCAGTGGAGACTATTTCCTTTCACAGGGATAAGGTAGTCCTCAGGACTAACAGGAAGTTTTTGCCTAAGGTGGTTTGGTTCCACCTTAACCAATCTATTTCACTTCCAGTGTTCTTCACTGACCATTCCTCCTCTGGTGAGAGGAGGCTGCACAGCTTAGATGTTAAGAGGGCCCTAAGTTACTACATAGAGCGTACCAAGGGTCACAGGTTTGACTCCTCAACTATTTCTCACTTATGGTGAGGTTGGGAAAGGAGACCTGCCACTAAGAGATCCATTGCCAGGTGGATTGTCTCTTGTATCCATTTTGCTATCAAAAACTGGGTAAGGTTCCCCCTCAGGCCTGAGGGCTCACTCTACCAGAGGTACAGCTGCATCTCTAGCTGCTGCCAGAGACATCTATCTTGGAGATATGTCAAGCAGCTACTTGGAAAACAGTACACACTTTCACAAGCATTACTCCCTGGATATCCAGGCCAGGAGGGATGCTCGGTTTAACACAACCGTGCTTCAGAGCCTATTCCTAAGTAGGTTCTGTCCCTCCTCCATGGAGGTACTGCTGTGTAGTCTGCATCAGTCATATATATAGCAAGACTTCATGTTTGAAGAAAAATTACTCACCTTAGTAATGTTGTTTCTTCTAATGGAGTCTTGCTATAGTGTATCTCCCAACCTGCCCCTCTCAGAACTTCTGCTTTGGGTATGGGTGGGCAGTCCACTGTTGGCACTTACTGATGCCCTTTTGCTTTCCACTTCTCTTGTTGGGGTGTTTGGGTGTTGTTTTATTTATTTATTTTATCTTATTGTTTCTGGTCCCTGACTTGAGTCTTGGTGTTGGGACCAGGAAAATGTGTGAATATTTTAGTAGCCAGTTGGCTAGTGTAGGTTACAGCTTCCACACAGAGCCTTAGTGAGTTTTGCTCGTAAAGATCTGACTGTTTCGGTTTGAAATTACCCTGACAGAGCTTCTCTAACCGAGCTCGCGCTCTAAGTTCCATGCACTGCATGGAAGTAAACTTTCACCTCCGGAGCAGTTCTAATGGTGGGACAAACTGCATCAGTCATAATATAGCAAGACTCCATTAGAAGAAACAACATTACTAAGGTGAGTAATTTTTTCTTCTGGAGCGACGCTCTGTCTCTAAGCTGGAAGGTCAGATTCGTCTGTGCTTTTCCCCCAATTCCTCTGGTCCCTTGTGTGCAGCAGAAGCTTGCAATGGAAGGAGCGAGAATTATTCTGATCGCTCCTTTCTGGCCCAGGCAGATCTGGTTCTCTGTTCTACAGCAATACTCAGAGGTTCCTCCTCTTCCTCTTCCTTTATCTCGAGGATTGCTGACCCAGGGTCAGGGGACCCTGGTCCATCTGGGACTCAAGTCCCTTCAACTTCATGCATGGCTCCTGCAGACCTAGCCCAGTCTCGATTTGGCGTCTCTCTTAAGGTGGCAGAGATTCTGGTGGAGGCTAGAAAACCCTCCACTAGGTCCACCTACGCCATGAAATGGAAGAGATTTTTCATTTGGGCTGCCTCCAGGAATGTGGAGCCTTTCTCCTGTCCTGTGGCCGTTCTGCTCGATTATTTACGTCATCTCTTCGACCTGGGTCTTAGTCATTCCTCTTTGAAAGTTCAATGGCCGCTATTTCAGTCTACCATGTTCCTTTCGCTGGTAAAGCCTTTGCCCAATTAGAGGTATCCAAGACTTTTCTCAGAGGGGTCCTTCATCTCAGGCCCCCTGTCCAGACTCCTGCTCCCCCTTGGGATTTGAACTTTGTTCTCGAGAAACTTGCCCTTCCTCCCTTTGAGCCTATGGCTTCCGCAGACTTGAAGTTTCTTTTGTGGAAGACTCTCTTCTTGGTGGCCATTACTTCTGCTCGAAGAATTTCTGAGCTCCAGGCCCTTATGTGTAAAGTCCCCTATCTGATTTTTCACAAAGAACGAGTAGCTCTTCACACGAACCCTGTTTCTTCTGAAAGTGGTAAGAGTCTACTTTAAATCAGTCTATTGTTACCTGCCTTCTTCACGCAGTACTCCAACCAGGGAGAATATTTGCTCCATACCATGGATGTTCACAGGATTCTGAGATACTACACCGATAGGACAAAGGATCTCAAAGACTGATCAGTTGTTAGTCTCTCTTGCTCACAAAAGGGAAGGCAATGCTGTTTCCAAGCAATGCCTGTCAAAGTGGTTGGCCCGTTGCATCACTTTCTGTTATGACAAGTACAACAAGACCCTTCCCGGGTCAAGTCAGAGGTCACTCCACTCGTGGAGTAGCAGCCTCTGCGGCTTGTTTCAAGAATGTGCCTGTGGCAGACATCTGTGCTGCTGCCACTTGGACTTCCGTTCATACCTTTACGAAACATTACAGTTTGGACATTTCCTCTCGCCGTAGAGCAGGCTTCGGCTTAGCGGTCTTGCAAGGCCTCCTGTCTTGAGGTCTGCAAGATTTTTTGCTACTTCTTGGAGTAGTTCCTCCTCCCGGTGCCTTTAATTTGTTCCAGACTGCTTGGGATTCTGTCCTATATGCAAGGCCCCTAGAATTCTGCGGCCGCAGAATTTAGCGCAGAACTTGCAATCTACCGCAGAACTTCCGCGGTGCCGCAGAATTCACTCTTGGTGATTTTTTAATATTTCTGTTTATCCATAGAATCTGGTTCCCTTCCCCTCTTTTTATATCCAAAACCCCCATATGCTCTGAATGTGAGATCATTGCTATAACATCATACATTAGCTAATGAAATGGCTGCATTCTGCAACAGAAATGAACAGTCACTTATCTACCACAGCTCCCACTGCCAGAGATGGTGGCACAGCACATCAGGAATGGCCATATTTGCTCAACCTGTACTACAGCCTAATACAAGTTTGTTTTACATTATTGCGCTTGGGTGAACTTAAACAAAACCTTGTCAACAGCGCAGACCTGTAAAGTCCATACCTCACTTTCTACACTTATTTGTGCCTTTAAGGTATAGAAATGCCATCTGAAATGAATAACTGTTAAAATGAATTTAACTGCAGTTTTTAAGAAAAGTAATTATGCCCAGAAAAGTGGAATATAATAATGTATAGATCTGTTAAATAAACAATTGCACTCTACGCATTTTTGCCAGGGTTATTGATTACATATTGTCATTGGTTGATAGAATCACCTAAAAGTTATGGAGAAATGTGTGCAGGGACAGCTGTTGGGCCAGAGGGTAGCATGCTGTGTTTCTGTGCCATCAACTCGGGTTCAGAGATTAGCTCTGGGAGCTGGCTGGGCAGCACAAGGATTGATGGAACACATCACTGCTCAGAGCCTGGGAAGGTATGGTGCAGTGTTCTGTCACATGGTGGATACATTGTGATGGGCTGGAGAGCTCTCTCACAATCGGTTCACATGCATGTCATGGCCTGATGGTGTTACGTAGTGTCAGGGGAAGCAGGTTGACATGAAAAATGAGTGTTGCAGTAACTCCTCTATTCCGTTTATTCCATCTCCAATGGGACCTGTATGAATGAGGATGCAATTTCATGGAAATTGAAACAAAAAAAAGTGTGTGTATATGTATAGGTGTGTATGTATGTATATACACACAGTATCTCTGCCTCTCTCACTACACACACACATTTCTATGTATGTTACAGATTGCATATAAATATATGTGATACACAGTGGGAACCTCATGAGTGGTGTAGACAGCACATACAAATATGTGATAGACCGTTGATGGACAGTAGAGACCTCATTAGTGGGTTAGATAGTATGCATATAGAAATACCTTATTTCTCACATAAGGTCCCCTCTGCATATGTCATTTATGCAGTAGGCTAGGACCTTAAGGGAGAGACATTTGTTTTGCTTTTTTAGGCATAAAATTATTTCTGCAAGTCTGTTTTTTGAACAGGCGTTACTGTGCTTTCCACCATCCTGATTGCTATAACCACTGCCATGAAAGTGAAGTCAGGATGACTAGCTGACAGTTATGTGGTAGTTTTAGTGCCGCAGAACTTCCGCAGAAATTACAAACCACCGCTGCAGAAGTTCTGCGGCAAATGGTAGTCTTGCCGCAGAACTTAGTCCCACTGTGCCGCAGAAAAGTAGGGGCCTTGCCTATATGTAATTACCTACTGCAAGAGTCCTCTTGAAGTAAGATAGTACAGTTACGTGAACTTACCGTAACAGTAGATCTTGAGAGAGGCTCTTGCAATGAAACTCAACTCCTACTCCATCCTCCCTAGGCTTTTTTAGCTCCTTTTCCATTGAGGGAAATATCTGCTTATCTCTTGTCCGGGCCTGTGGCGGGTAAGAACTGGAAGGGGGGCGTCCGGGACCGCCCCTTTTTATACAGACGTCGTCTGATGCGGGGCGGTTCCGCCAGGGCTGCTAGCTAGTGTACTCAGGTCTCCTGCCGACGCTAGTCCTATATGTAATTACCTACTGAAGCGCTCTCGAAGATCTACCGTTACGGTAAGTTCTTGCGTAACTGTACTTTCCTTCTCTTGATAACGTAGAAAGTGGATCAGCATGGCTGTTGGGCGGGTGCCTGTCTGCGGGCCTAGGGTTCGATTGACCCTATCCATTTCCAGAGTAGTCATCTGGTAAGTCCAGCTTGGATTTAAAGAAGTTTTGTACAAATTGTATCGGGTTGGTGCCCTCAGAGCCCTTGGGGGAATCCATTGACCCTCAAATTATTCCTTCTGTTCCTTGCCTCAAAATCATTAGCTCTTTCTTGTAGGCCCTGAATTGCCTGGTGTAACTGTACTATGGCGCGTTCTGCGCTGTCCACGCGGGAATCAGTAAGCATGTTCTGCTCTTCAACACAGTCGAGACCCTTTTCCATTTTCCCTAGGTCAGTGCGCTAGGCAGAGAAGGCGGAGCGGGTTTCTTGTCTAAAATCCCGGATCTCTTGGAGTACGATGTCAATTTGCCTGTTTACATTCGGAGGTCAGGAGCTTTCCTCCCTTGCAAAACCACATTTGCCAGAGATTTGCTAAGTTTGCGGGGTATCGCAGTCTGAGCAGCCTCCATCCGATTTCTTTCTAGGTATTTTTGGCAAATATCTGGTCTTATTCAGCCCTGGTTTAGGTCCAAATATAGGAATTTTTAGCAGTTTTGAGCCTTGACGGAGATGGAGCTCAAGATTCAAGCTGCTTCCTTAGGCATGACGTCACTGGAAATCCCTGTATTTCATTGTTTTATTACAGTATATTTAGAATGTGAACCCCAGCAAACCATCAGTGTTGTGGGAAATCACACTCCTTCCTCAAGGTGGACAGGTTTATCTGTCGAGTCTTTCTGTAGCTAGTAAATGCCAGGAGCCACACTAGTGAGCACAATAAGTATGATTAAATATAAGCAAGATAAGGAGAGAGAAACTTGTGGATATCAAGGCAGTACAGAATAGAGATTACAAGAAAGTTAATGTTACTGGATTGCAGGGATTCACATTCTGTTTATAATAAAAAATAGAAACGTACTGGTCTGCCCATTTTCTTTACATGTTTCATATACCGTAGATCCTAAATGATCTAGGGCTTACACTCTTTCCTATTGCTGGAGTTCCTTTGTCTGTCTCGTGCGTTTAATTCCCTACTGTTTTTGCCCCTACAACCTCTTCTGGGAGGCTGTTCATGGATCCACCACCCCTTCCGTGAAAAAATACTTTTCACGTTACTTTTGTCTGGCGCCCCCCCCCCCCCCATCTTCATATCATAGCCCCTTGTTCTTGAGCTTTTTAAAGATGCTACCCTCTTGTATCTTATTTACACATTTCAGACATTTGAAAGGCTCATATCTTTCTCCCCCCCAGGGAATACATATTGAAATCCCCTAGTCTCCCCTCGTATGACTTTTGGTGCAGCCCTTGCACCATTTTTGTCGCCCTTTTCTGAACCGCTTCTACTCTGTCCTTCCAGAGATGCGGCCTCCAGAACTGGACACAGTACTGTGGGTGAGAGGCTGATTTCATCCATACACTGTAGGTGTTTGAAAACGTTCATAAGCTTTGGCTACTTCCTGCTTACATTTTTGCGTTTTGCAGTATTGGTGTCACCTGTATCTGCTTAGTACTAAGTCTCCCGGCTGCTTCTCTCCTTTGTTTTTCTATATTTTCCCACTTCCTTGCTCATAATCAGTGCTTTGCAATATCCTGTGTGAAAGACACTGAACAAAATAGGAAGTATAGCCTTGAGGTTAGAGCACCGAGCTTTCAACCTGGAGATGAGACCTGGGTTCCAGTCCCACAAGTTCCATTTGCATACAGTGACAGAGCAGCAGATCGCTAACCCCCCTTGCTCCCAGGACATGCCTGGGAATGGACTCTGGCTCCGTGCCTTTCAAACAACGTGAAGTGTTGCAATATTATGACATATGCAGTGAGTCCCAACCTTTGAACTGCTCCGGATGTGTAAGTTAACTTTCCATGCCAGGCATGGAACGCTGAGCTTGGTTGAAACTGTCTGTTCAAACTCAAGCCATCAGATTCTTTAGTCCGCCTCACTGAACAGTCGCTCTGGAGATTTCTACTTCTGCTTGGTTCATTTTGTCAGTTAAAGTATTGTTTTTCTTGGTTTTCGACCGAATTTAAACCGCAACTGGTCGGTTCAGACTGTCTGTGGTTGTGAGTACTAGATAGGTTTTACATTAATTTCTTTTCTGTGTGGAACTTGTAAACGGTTTATCGGTTCGGTTTGAACCGATCAGGTTGTTTAAAATATATTAATCTGTCATTTAGAGTGTGGTTACCGGTTCTTATTGGTTCTAAAAAAAAACGGATTTTATTACGTTTTTTTCCACGACCCGTGACACGGTTGGGAACCGATAAGAGGGTCTTACCTGGTGGATTGCCATAAACGGGTAAGTTTGGTTAGGCTGGCACTGTCTGAGAAACCCAAAAGAAAAACCGGACCCACTGAGTTTCAACACTGCAGTGTCTGTGGGGAAGTCTTTGCCAAGGCTGACCCCCACACCACCTGTGTTTATTGTCTGGGGTTTGACCATCTCAATGCAGACTGCCAGATTTGTAAAATTTTCTGCAGCTACCCTGGAAAAGAGTTGGTAGGCTCAGGAAAGGGAGGCCAAAAAGTCAGCTGAACCGGATGGCCAGCCCGGTTTGGTTCCAACCGAACTGGAGGGAGTGCTCTCTGACCAGGGCGAGACTTCCTCGGGCAAAAGGAGATCCGACTCTGAGGAGTCGGTTCCAGCAAAAAGGACTAGGAAATCAGCTGGTGTGGAGCCAAAACTTTCCTCTCCAACCGCTGAAGAAATAGCCAAAGCGATTAAAGTTGTCCAGTCGCTTTCCCCGGTTCCGACCGAACCAGCACCATCAGGTAAGCGTACGGTTTGGCCGGTTCCACCGGTTCAAGAGTATGATTTAGAGGAATATTATGAACCGGAGGAGGGGGAAGAGGAGTATGAGGAGAGTGAATGTGGATTTGAAAGTCTGGATGTGCCCATTGACCCAGACATCTCCCCAGACAGACCTTCAGGAGTGTCTCCTCCTAGGCTTTCTGAGTCCCCTTCTCATTTTGTTTTATAAAAAAAAGTGGCTGAAACCCTCCAGCTCCCTATGGAGGAAGCTGTGGATGATCAAGAGGAGCCTGACTATGTGGACTGTCTATTCCTTTGCATAAATCTTTTGGGAAACACAGTTAAAATTCTAAACTCCTCACACCATACCTCCTGTGTATGAGAATGGACAAGAGGTACACATTGTCAGGCTCTGATATGGAGTTCCTTACACAACAATGCAGCCATGTTGGGGTAGTGCAGGCTGCAGCCTGTGACAAGGCAAATATTCCCTTGGCTTCACACCCCCCCCTGACAAGGACTCCAGGAGGATTGATGCCATGGCAAAGAAACAGTACATGGCAGCACCCTTGGGACTCAGACAGGCAAATTATATGGCTTATGTTGCTAGATATCAGAAATCCAGATGGGATACTGTTATGGCTCTAGCAAAACAGGTCCCTGGCCAGCTTGCCAAGGAGCTGGAGCAGGTGGCTGCTTATGGTATTGAGGCATCGAAGGTGCAATTCCATACTGCAGTGGACTTTGATGTCTCATCAAGAGTCATGGCTACATCTGTGGCACTTCGCAGAATGGCTTGGCTCAGATGTACTAGCCTGTCACAGGATACCCAGACTAAGGCCATGGATTTTCCTGTTGTGGGTAATTCTCTGTTTGGGGAGCAGACAGAGAATTACATGAAGAAAATGGATGAGTATAGGACCACCTATAGGAGTGCATAGGCCAAGGAAAGGCAGGCCACTCCTCAGGGGCAGGGGCAGGCCTTTTCATAGGCCTTTTTACCAAGCCCAGGCCTCCTCTTCTGCTTCGCCCAGAGGGGGTTCTTTAGAGGGAGAGGCAGACTGGGTACAAGCAGGCCTGCTTCCACCCCTCAGCCCCTGCCAAGCAGGCACCCTGATGGGGTTGCCAGGGCCGATTCTCAGCTACCTGTAGGGGGCAGGCTGGCTTACTTTGTCCAGGACTGGAAGTCTCTGACATCAGACAAGTGGGTCCTGGAAGTAGTAAGCCAGGGACTGGTTCTCGGCTCCAAAAAATTTCCAAAGATGAGAACCAGATCTTTTCCACCTGCAAATCCTCCAGAGGCATTTGCCCTAGAGGCAGAGGTCTCTTCCGTCCTGGCTTTCAGAGCTGTGGAAAGGGTTCCACCCCTACACCAGGGCAAAGGATTGTACTCCAGGTACTTCCTTACCCCAAAAAAGACAGGAGAATGGCAGCCCATCCTGGATCTCAGATATTTAAACAAGCACCTTTAAAACCAAAATTCAAAATGGTGACTCTGGGAATTATTCTACCTCTCTAAGGCCAGGGGACTGGCTAGCGTCCCTGGACCTCAAGGATGCCTACTTCCATATTCTCATCAGAAGCTCCCATCGAAAGTACCTCAGGTTTGAGCTGCCCTCAGGCCATTACCAGTTCAGAGCAATGCCTTTGGCCTCACCTCTGCTCCAAGGGTATTCACAAAATGCCTGGCAGTAGCAGTTGCTTCCCTAAGAGGCAAAAATTGCCATCTTCCCTTACCTGGACGACTGGCTCATAGTAGGCCAGTCTCCAGACCAAGTCAAGTTACATCTACAGATAACTCAGCAACTGCTCACCTCTCTAGGTTTCCTTCTGAATCTTTCAAAGTCAGTTCTAGAGCCTGTCCAGCTCCTCACTTCATAGGCGCAGAGCTGAACACAGAAAGCCAGAGCCTTCCTTCCTTTGGACAGGGCAAGGACCCTGGTCTCTCTGGCCTCCTCATTCACCCTGCAGGTCTCTCGACCAGCAAGGCATTTTCTGCAGCTCCTGGGGCACATGGCTGCTTCTACAGCAGTAGTGCAGGGAGCAAGATTTCAGATGAGGGACATCCAGTTCCATTTGAGAGCCTTTTGGTCTCAAAGGAAAGACCCTCTAACCAAATTGATCCCAGTAACTCGAACCCTGATCCAAGCCCTACAGTGGTGGCAGGATCAGAGCAATCTGAGACAAGGGGTTCTCTGTCACTCAGTCTCACTCCTTAATCCTTACTACAGATGCATCCCTCTTGGGGTGGGGAGCTCACATGGGCAACCTCACTACCCAGGGATTATGGTCCCCTCAGGAATCTCTGCTCCACATCAATCTGTTGGAACTCAGAACAGTTTTTCTAGCACTTCAAGTTTTTTCCAAATCTGTTCAGAACAAAGTAGTACAGGTCAGAACAGACAACACCACCACAATGTGGTACATCAGCAAGCAAGGTGGCACTCGGTCTACGGCCTTGTGCACCAAAGCAATGAAGTTGTGGTCTCTGGCTTACTCCCTGAACACCTCCCTTATGGCAGTTCACCTTCCAGGCAAGGACAATGTCCTGGCAGATGCTCTCAGCAGGATTTCCCAGGGCCATCACGAATGGTCACTGGACCCCCTGGTCCTGGAGGTAATATTTGCCAGATGGGGCACCCCGCAGATGGATCTTTTTGCAGCCCCAGACAATCACCAACTTCCCCTTTTTTGCTACAGGCCCCCAGTGTTGGGCTCAGTCCCTCTGGATGCCTTAGTTCTCAGTTGGGAAGGGAAGTTTCTCTATGCTTTTCCCCCCTTCCCTCTCCTGTTCAGTGTTAGTCAAAATCAGATCTCAATCCTGCAAGGTGATCCTGATTGCTCCAGATTGGGCCAGACAACCCTGGTATCCACTCCTACTGTCCTTAGCAGTCCATCTTCCCCTGTGTCTAACCAGGAATCACAACCTGTTAACCTGTGCTCAGGGGAGGGTTTGGTACCTGAACCTCAAATCTCTCAATCTCAAGGCCTGGCTCTTGAAAAGTTAGTTTGCTGATCTACACCTCTCCCAAGGTGTAATGGATATATCGAAGGCTCTAGGAAACCTTCCACCAGGGCTACCTATAATTCCAAATGGAAGAGGTTTTCCATATGGTGCTCTGGGAAGCATATTTCCCCAGAATCTGCTGATTTACCCACAGTCCTGGATTATATGGTCCATTTAAATACCTTGGGGCTGAGACCAGCTACCCTAAAAGTACATTTGGCAGCTGTCTGCTTTTATTTCAGCAGGTAAACCCTCTTCTCTTCTTTCAGCTCATCCTGTATTCTCCAAGTTTTTTAAGGGATTGCTTCACACCAACCCTCCATTCAGGGCCCCTGCCCCTGCCTGGGATCTTAATGTTTGCATTGCTCAGCTTATGCAACCTCCCTTTGAGCCCTTGTCTTCAGCAGAGCTTAAGTACTTGGCTTGGAAGACTGTTTCTGGTAGCCATCACTTCTGCCAGACGCAAAAGTGAATTACAAGCTTTGTCAGTGGAGCCTGATTTTATCTCCTGTCATAGAGATAAGGGGGTCCTCGGGTCTAACAAGAAGTTCTTGCCCAGGGTGGTTTCAGATTTCCACCTTAATCTATATCTCTTCCAGTGTACTTCACTGACCATTCTTCCTCTGGCGAGAGGAGGCTGCACATCTTAGATGTGAAGAGCCCTTAGTTACTACATAGAGTGTACCAAGGGTCACAGGTTTGACTCCTTCCAACTGTTCCTCACTTATGGTGAGGTTCGTAAAGGGAAACCTGCCACTAAAAGATCCATTGCCAGTTGGATTGTCTCTTGTATTCTGTTATGAAAAGCTGGGTAAGGTTCCTCCCTCAGGCCTGAGGGCTCACTCTACCAGAGGTACAGCTGCTTCCCTGGCTGCTGCCAGGGACATCCCTATTCTAGAGATCTGTCAAGCAGCTACCTGGAAAACGGTTCACACTTTTACCAAGCATTACTCCCTGGACATCCAGGCTAGGAATGATGCTCGGTTTGGCACAGCTGTGCTTCAGAGCCTATTTCCTAAGTAGGTTCTGTCCTCCTACATGGAGGTACTGCTGTGTAGTCTGCATATGTCATAATATAGCAAGGCTTCATGTTTGAAGAAAATTTACTCACCTTAGTAATGTTGTTTCTTCTAATGGAGTCTTGCTATATTATGACCCCAGTCTGCCCCTCTCAGAACCTCTGTTTTTGGGATGTGGGTGGACAGTGCAGTGTTGGCACTTAGTAGATGCCCACCTTGTTGTTTTCACCCCTCCTTTTTGGGGTGACTTGGTGTTGTGTTTTTCAGTTTTTGGGTCTCCTAACTTCAGTCTTTGTTTTGGGACCAAAAAATGTGTTCTTATGTTTAGTAGCCAGTTGGCTAGTGTAGGTTTACAGCTTCCACACAGTACCTCAGTGAGTTTAGCTCGTAAAGATCTGACTGTTTGAGTTTGAAGAACAGCAGACAGTTTCAACCAAGCTCAAGCTCAGCGTTCCATGCCTGGCATGGAAAGTTAACTCTTTCACCTCCGGAGCAGTTCGAAGGTTGGTACTCACTGCATATGTCATAATATAGCAAGACTCCATTAGAAGAAACATTACTAAGGTGAGTAATTTTTTCTTCCTGTAGAATTTTTTTTTACCAAAAAAGGTTCTGTATTCTGACAGGTACCGCGCATTTTCAAATTAATAAATATGAATAGTTTGTGAAACAGTAGGGTTGGCTGAGTGGTTTGCGAGTGTTCTGCTCAGCAGCTGGAGATCAGATACCTAAGCCAACTTGGAGTGTTTTGTCCTTTGACCAGCTGGGAGCAGAGTATGTTGTGTAGGTTTGAGTTAGGACATGGGTTGCGTGTTATCCAGACAATCCCCCACCAGGCGACTAAACAGCAGTGTTGGCTGCTGGCCACAAAACTGGGAGGGACCATATAGGTCTGTCTCCACATAGCATTCATTGTGCATTTCTGTCATTGTGAAATCAGAATAATTCTGTTTTCAAAACGTGGCAGTCTCATCCTCGAGTGAACATTTTGTTTGACCAGAATGTGCTCTAAATTTTGACTTTGAAGACGAGCACTAATTCATTTAAATTGTGTGAACTCCAGTAAATCCATATTGGTATAGATGTCCCCCGACTAGAAAAATCTGTTTAATGGGGAAACAATCTTCTTCCCTAGTCTCCCAAAATGTCATTAAAAAGTTGTGTGAAAGGGGGACTACACCGTGTCTGACTTATAAACACAGAATGAATAGAGGTCGAAATTGGCACTGGCCCGCTAGCCAAATGCTGGTAGATTTTGTATCAGGCTAGTAAGATTTTTGTTTAACTAGCCCTATGGGCTTGTGCTTGAGAAGGTAGCATTTCAGTAAGTATACCAGCTGTGCCAGTGGAAGTCTGTGGGGCTAGTTGATTTTCCCAGTCATTAGCCCTGTTGGCTGGTAGCTGCAAAAGTTAAATCTTTTTTTTATTTGCCCGGCTCCCACGGCTTCAGAGGAGGCCTCATACCTCCTCCTCCGTCCACCGGGGCAATCCCCCAAGGCATCCCATCTGTTTCATTTATGCACGTAGGGCCAGGGTTTTTCTCCCATCCCCGTGGGATGCCTGCACGTAGGACATATGTCCAGGCTGACTACGTGCTAACACACGCACGCAGACTGCCATGCACTTAACAGCATCCCGACTCCGCAAAGCAGAGCCACCGTTGCCCCGAAAGCCCGTGCTTCCACTGGCTACAGGGGTGTCAGGTGCTAGAATCACCCCTGGTATCCCACCCCAGAGGGAGAGCATCTGTAGGGATGCTCAGTCCTCCTTCGCCCCACTGACCCCAGCAAAAAATTCAACCACTGGAGCAGCCTGATGATCTGCCTGCTAGTATTTGTGTTTAATGTTCTAGCATTTATTGTCTAACACATACCAAGTCTGCCAGCATTTGTGTTGAAGGTTGTAGCGGTTGTTTAAACAAATGCCAAATTATATTTTTCTCCTTCATATACAGGGACGTCCAGATTGGTGACATTGTTACAGTAGGAGAGTGCCGTCCTCTGAGCAAGACAGTCCGCTTCAATGTCCTGAAGGTCACCAAAGCTGCTGGCACCAAGAAACAGTTCCAGAAATTTTAAACAGTTTTGAATCAAGGCTGAATAAAACGTTTGCTTAAAAATTGAAACTTCTGCCTAATTTTTCCTTGTCATGTGATTTGCTTGTGAAATACATAGCCAGTTTTATTTCAGAGCATAACTGTTTTCAAAAAGGTAGAATATTCACTCCAGTACCTGCTGTAATTAATGTCTGCTGTTACATGTCATTTTATGACTGCTGGGTAATTGTTCTTACTAGGCACAGCTGTGTCATCACTGATCCCTGTCTGCATCAGCATTCCACTGACTGTTACAGACCCTGTTGTATAAGACATGGGTACATGAGCCAGAGATCATGTAGGGTCTGCGGTGATACAGTAGGTAGGGGAAAAAATGGGCAGACTAGGTGGGCCAAGTCCTTATCTGCCATCAGATTCTGTTTCTGTTGCGACTTTGCCTGATTTGAGAAAGGGATAAAAACTGCAGACAAGCTTTATAGGCAGGGACATGCAGTTCAGTCACATTTGAGGTGGACTGCTATTAAGTGTGCTTTGTGCTGGGATAACTGCATATTTTGTTTGGGTTGAAACACTACACCATAGAGTGCTTTCATCACCAGAAACGTGTCACTATCCCAGCACAAAGCACATCCTGGAGTGCCTTCTTGTGATTATGAAATGGGTCCTTTAGGATAAGTTAAATCAAGCGTTTAATATTTAAATAAGTAAAACTAAAAAAAGAAGCCTCTGGTTGAGCTGTTAAGTTCGCTACAATCTGAGGTGATTCCATGAGACTGGAGGACTGCGGACGTGTTGCCTGCTCTGACATGGAAGGAATAGGGAGAATCTGAGCAATGATCTGTCTTAACTATTTTTTAAAGCACCTTTCAAAATATTAAGGCACTTTACATATCAAAAACCACAATATATACCAATTAAAAACATATAGATAAAATAATTACATAACGTCGTATGTTAAAAACAAACAAAATCATCCTTGCAATCAAAACACAATATTTGCACTCGGATGTCATTAATCTTCCAAGTAGGCCATATGCCACAGGTAAGTTTATAAATGTTTCTTAAATACCCCCACGGAGGTGCACTCCCTTAACCGGCGTGGTAGAAATTCCAAAGTGGGTGCAGCATAAGAGAATGCTCTACTACCAGAAGATTTTAAACTCGTTCTTGGAATCTCTAACTACCCCATGTCGGCCTAGCGGAGCGATCGGCCGGGGCAGTAAGGCACCAGAAGTTCTTTCAGATTCGTCAGACCCTGATCGTGAAGGGCTTTGAAAGTCAAAATTACTTTAAAGGTGATCCACCACCATATAGGAAGCCAGTGCAGTTTGCGTACTGGGGTAATGTGACTAGATCTCTTTGTCCCAGTCAACACCCGGGCTGCAGCGTTCTGCACCAGCTGTAGGTGACTGATTTCAACCCCAGAAAGCCCAAAGTAAAGGGCGTTGCAGTAGTCCAGGCGCGAGGACACGAAGGCGTGGACCAACGGTGGCAGAGAGTCAGATGGAACAAGGTGACGCACCCTGGCAATATTCCTAAAATGGTAAAAGGAAGTCCTAACAACGGCCGACACTTGAAATTGAAAGGTCAGCCTGTCTAGGACAATTCGAAGGTTGCGCACCCGTTCAGAGGTCGGAAGTGACACGTCATCAAGAAATTCCAAAGGGCGTGCCATCATGCGACTTCGCTATCTGACCACCCGGGTCCGCCACCAACACCTCTGTCTTCTCTGAGTTCAACTTTAACCCACTGGAATCCATCCACCCTTGGATTTCTTCCAGACAGTTAAACACCAAGAGAGCTCCATCCTGGTCAGGTGCAAAAGACTGGTATAGCTGGGTATCATCTGCATAGCAGTGAAACCTCAGCCCATACCATCTTATAATGTCTCCGAGGGGCAGCATATACACTGCGAATAACATGGGTGACAGCACTAAACCCTGAGGCACCCCACACAACAAAGAAGTTGGGCCGGAGGAATGGACACCCGACACAACTCTTTGTGATCTCCCAGTAAGGAACGAAATGAACCATTTTAAGACGGTTCCCAACATTCCACAGATTAGCCTCAGGATTGCTAACAACGAGTGATCCACAGTGTCAAAAGCTGACGAGAGCTCAAGAAGAACTAGAATTGGAACGTCTCTTCTGATCCCTCGCCCTCAAGATTAAGCACCTGAACCAGCGCAGTCTCGGTGCTGTGTCTTTTACCAAAACCAGATTGGAAGGATTCGTAGACATTATGGATGGTTAAATGGTCTTCCAATTGGGCTGCCACTACCTTCTCTAACCTTCCCAATAAAGGTAAGATTAGAGATAGGTCTGTAGTTTGAGAAACAGTCTGGGTCCAAAGTAGCTTTCTTCAATAGGGGTGTAACCACTGCCTCTTTCAGGGAGTTAGGAAGCTCACCTGACTCTTAAGGAGCACCAGACTATTTGCACCATAACTGGACCTATCTCAGAGCAACCCAGAATTACGGGAGTTGGTCCAGGGTCCAAACTACAGCTCATGGGCAGCACACTATGGATGATCCTCATAATATCCATGACTTCCGGTCAGCAAAAAGGACTCCAAGAGAATTGAGGTATTGTGAACTCGCACTGTTCCACAACATCACCCTTAGATTGCTGGGCATAAGCCCACCCCTGATGTCCAGCCACCTTGGTTGCAAGAGCAGGCGAGCTCCTGCACTCAGTGCAAGCTTTCGGACTTGCAGACAGGCTGGGTTGCACAGTCTGTCTACAGTCAAACAACTGAGCCGGTCGATTCTGTGCAACTGCAATCTCCCTGAACAGGAATTTTGCCTTCTTATGGGTGATTGCAGATTGATAGAATAATGTTCCATCAATCTAAGGTGGTCGGCATCAAGGGCGGACTTGTGCCAGCAATGCTCTAACCTTCGCCCCTGTCTCCGCAACTCCCTCAGTGTCCCATCAAACCAAGGGGACCTGGGGTGAAGGGATAGGGGTGCTCACGAGCAGGAGCAATAAGATCCAGGGCCACCGTAACGGCCGTATTATAAGCAGACACCATTGCCTCTGGGTTACTGCTAACCAACACGGGGGATGAGAGGTCAAGGACTGCTGCAAGGCCCTGGGAAGTAATATTCCGTAATGGGCGGTACCTGACCATCTCCACAGGAAGGCCTTCTGGGGGGTGCAAGAAATTGAACCTCACGGTGTGGTGGTAAGACCAAGCGACTGGCTCCACCTCCACGTCGGATGAATCAATCCCTAAGAGGAAGACTAAATCCAGAGTGCCCAGATTTATGTGTAGCAGTGGAAACTACCTGTGTAAGACCCAAAAGAAGACATAAGTTGGAGGAAGTAATTACCAAATTGTGAGTTCGTCGACCCAGGCGTTAGTCACCCATCAATCTGGGTGACTAAAACGACATATCGACGAAGTCTGCTACTTCCTGTAAGAAGAGTTTCCCATCTCCGGGTGGACAGTAGATGAGAACGATTCGAACGCCTACACCTGCTACAACTGTACCCTCAAAGGATTCAGCCTCACCTACTACCACATTCGTGAGGCCCAATTTTGTCTTAAAACAGACTGTAATCCCCACTCCCCTGCAGTCCAGTCTCGGGCGGTGTATCACCGAGTACCCAGCCAGAATCATGGCCTCCAATATGGGGCCTGAATTTTCATTCAGCCAGGTCTCGGTGATGCAAGCCAGGTCAGCTGAACTAATAAGATCAGCTATAATGGCGGTCTTATTCCTAACAGACCTGGCATTGCATAACACCGCCCGAGTTGGACAAACCTCAGATGCTGTCCGGCTTATCTGCCCACCAGATGTCTTGCCTCCTTTGTAAGTAAACTGAGATCCTGGTAAAGGAAAGCCTGGTGACCTACCCGTACATAAAACAGGCTACAAGATGGCATGTGACCTGGATTTGCAGTGAGGAGGTCCTGTTAGACCAGCCTGATGGTGGTGTTTGACCAGAACATGAGGGCAGTGTGGATAAACAGCAAGCAATAGATTTACACTATGTAGATTTTGGCAGAGTCTTTGACCCTGTACCGCACAAGGGGCTGCTGAAGTAGAGGGGACTGGAGAAGTTGGGTGGATGGGAAATTAATCTGGGAGGAAGAAACAGCCAAATTAAGGACAGAAGTCATGACAGCTGTTTTGCAGGGGTCAGGCCTGGCACTTGTCCTTTTCGGGTGTTCATTAGCAACATGGGAAGGTCTGTCACAAAGGTATTCTGCAGCATTGGGTAGTAGAGATTGAAGTAGTTGGCAATCTGAAAAGACTGTATAGGTGGTTAGAAGTATGGTAGCTGAAATTCAGTACTAGGTGCAATGTAATACACATAGGGAAGAGGAAAGTCATGGACAGAGTGGTGTTACCGGGGGCAGCCACTGTAACCTGAGACCTGGGAGTGATGTGTGGTGTATTGTGAGAGGTTTTGACAGAGGTAGGAAAGGGATATTACTCCTGTATATGTCCCTGGTGAGGCCCCATCTGGAGTATGTTGCTCAGTTTAGAAGTCCACACCTGAGGATGTATGGAGTGGAGTCCTTGCACTTAATCGTTGATGATTCAAGTCTAGCAGGGCAGATCCTATGAGGAATGAATGGAGGCCCTAAACTACTCGCCAGAGGCTAAAAGGAGTGACATGATGTGGACATAAGGGGGATAGTGAACTAAGGAGCTGTTCACCAGGAACCAGGGTGGCAGTAATGGCATGAATGGAAGCTGGGGTGTGAGGATGTTTTTTCAGATGAGGGTGGTTGAGCTGTGAACGGCCTGCTGGTACAGGTGATGGGGCAATGGAGTGTTCTTTTTCTGCCAGCAATCTTAAGAAAAAAATAGTCCTGTTCTAATTTTGTTTGGCAAGTAGACGGATGCATTTTTCATGCAAGTGAATTGTGTGGATTCAACATAGAAACATAGAAGTTGATGTCAGATAAGGACCGCAGTTCCCATTCAGTCTGGCCATTTTTTTCTACCTTATGAATGTGCCATAGGCCTTTGCTCTGTCAATGGCTTATCTATTCATATGCATCTGTATTGCTCCCTTATGCCTGTCCCATGCCTGTTTGAAGCCCTGCATTGTATTCATATCCACCACTTTCTGGGGTAGGCTGTTCCATGCATCCACCACCCTTTCTGTGAAAAAGAACTTCCTCACATTACTCCTTAGTCGGCCTCCCTCTAATCTCATGCTGTGTCCTCTTGTTCTGCTATTTTTCTTATTTTGAAACATGTTAGACTTTCACCTTGGTAATGTCCTTAAGGAATTTGAATATTTCAATCATATCACCTCTCTGTCCCGTCTTTGCTCTAGAGTATACATATTGAGCTCAGTTAATCTGTCCTCATGTTTTCTGATGCAGTCCCTGCACCATTTTGGTTGCCCTTCTCTGGACTGCCTCAGTTTGGTTAATGTCCTTGTGAAGGTGTGGCCTCCAGTACTGCATGCAGTACTCCAGATGGGGCTTAACCAGTGTCTTGTAAACAGGGATTATTACCTCCCTCTTCCGACTTGTGATTCCCCTACTAATGCATCCCAACATCCCTCTAGCCTTACCTACTGCTTCAGAGGTCTGCTTGGATGATTTCAGGTCATCGGTGATGATGACGCCCAAGTCTTCCCTTGTGACTGCCAGCAACTCCCCTCCCAGTCTATAGGTGGTTTGAGGGTTTCTTTTCCCTATGTGCATGATCTTGCACTTCTTTGCGTTAAACCCCAGTTGCCACTCTTCCGACCATTTTGCAAGTTTAGCCAGATCTCTTCTCATTCTGCCCACACCATCTGGATTATCTACTCTGTTGCAGATCTTGGAGTCATTTGCAAACACAGACCTTACCCTCCAGTCCATCTGCAATGTCACTGATGAAGATATTGAAGAGGACTGGCCCCAGGACTGATCCCTGAGGTACCCCACTTTTGACTTGCATCTCTTCTGACTGTATACCATTTACCACTCTTGTTTTCTGCCAGTCAACCAGTTTGCCACCCATTTGATCAACGTCTGACCTACCCCGAGCCTACCCAGCTTATTAAAATCAGTATCCAAAGCTTTGCTGAAGTCAAGGTAGGCAACATCAGCTGCTCCCCCTTGGTCCACCACTCTGGTTACCCCATGTCAAAGCAATCTATGAGATTAGTTTGATAGGACCTTCCTTTTGTAAACCCATGCTGTCTTGGATCCTGTGCTCCTACGGATTCCAGGTGTTGCACTGTCCTTTCCTTAAGGAGTGTCTCCATAATCTTGGCCACTATGGAGGTATGACTGGCTGGTCTATAGTTCCCTGCCTCCTCCTTGCTACCACTCTTGTGGAACGGGATCACATGAGCCCTTCAGTCTTCTGAGACTCCTTCTGTGCTCACTCACTAAACAGTTCTGATAATGGCTCTGCTAGTTCCACCCTTAGCTCCTTTAGTACCCTGGTATGTATGCCATCAGGTCCCTTTACCTTGTCCACACTGAGCTTAATGAGCTCTTGTAGGACCCTTTATTTTGTGAAGCGACTAGTGCACACCTCCCTCCCCCGTGTCCATGGTGCATAGCTGTGGGCCCTGCCCTCCCTTCTCTTCAGTAAATACTGAGCAGAAGTATCTGTTTAGGATAGATGCTTTTAGATGGTCCTCCTCACACGCCCCCCTATCCCCTTTGATCTTAGCAATATCCCCGCTGGACTTTCTCCTTTCACTAATGTATCTGTAGAAAGTATTGTCACCTTTTTTACTGTTTCGACTGTGCCCGCTTAATGTAAACTGGGTCAGTGAGGTCGTGCAACTTTCTCCAGTGCTGTTTTTGCCATCCCTTCAAGAGTTCCACAGCCAACTGTTTCTATTTTTTGTATACCCATTTCATAGTCAATACTGCTAATCTTGGTGAAGCAGCTTCAGAGCCCCAGTCAGTTAAACTGGGTATCACATATATTTTAATTATTTGAGATATTCAGAAAGACCTTTGAGTCACTCATTTAGAAAGGTTCCACGTCATACATAGAAGATAACAGGGACAATATTTTTTATAGATTGCTGTACATTACATTACTTAACATGGTTACACATTTGTTCAGTGAGTGACTACCCTTCCAAGATGACATGATTTACAGTGATTCACATAGCCATAAGGTAGAGAGGTTCTGAAGGAGGCTGCTTGTCAAATTAGCTGTGGAATACTCTTAAAGATGGTCTAGGTCATCCCGGGGGGGGGGGGGGTCAGTTGTAGTCACATAGGTTAGAGGCCTGTAGGTGATTCCTTAGCCTGGCTTTGAAATGGCCAAGCCTAGTTTCATCAGTTATTAGGCTAGGGAGTGAGTTTGTTCAGGAAGGGGCTTTGTAACTGAAGGTTCGCTGGAATTGGGAAGTCCGGCAACGGGGTACCCATAGCAACGGTTTGTACGAGCTACGGGTGGTTCTGCCAGGAGATGTTGGGAGGATAATTTTGTCAAGGGGGGGTGAGGCCTAGGATTATCTTTTTGGTCATTAGGCAGGTGTGATACCTGATTCTGTTAAGCCAGTTTGTGGTACTGTAGAGTGAGTGTGTGTGTGTGTGTGTGTGTGTGTGTGTGTGTGTGTGTGTGTGTGTGTGTGGCGATCACGTCCAAGGATGACTGCAGGCTTTGTTACGCACAAGCCAAAGTCTGTCGAGGCCTGTGGAGGGCGCGGCACTGTAGACGAGAATGCCGTAGTCTAGCAGAGAGGATAGAGAAGTTTATGGTAAGTTGTAATGCTTCAGGGGTGAGGCAGTGTTTGTACTGAAAGTACACCTAGTCTGGAGGTAGGGGCAGTTGATGGGTGCAGGATACGTTGATTAAAGTTGAGGGCAGGATCTAGTGTGATCCCTAGATATTTAAAGGTGCTTACTTGTCCCAGGGGGGGGGTTTGATTAGCAGTGAGAAATTGGGGGCAGAGGCTCTTGAGTGGGTTTTGGGGATGGGAGAAGATCGTGACTTGTCTTATTGTAGTTAATTATTAGACACTGGGTGGTGAGCCATTGTTAGATTTCACGGAAAGAGTGTTGGAGAGTTGGGTGGAGTTTAAAGGGGGCTGGGTCAGAGGTGAACAGGACTGCATCGTCCGTGTATAGGAGCAGACTGCCGTGGCAGGCCAATGGGAGGGAGTGAAGGTATAGGCTGAATAGCAAGGGGACAAGTATGGGAGCCCTGTGGGACACTGGAGCGGATCTACAACCCAGAGTATGACCTGTCCACTGACCTTCACTCGGGAGGTTGGGCAGGACTTGCTTTGGGATCAGACTAAGGGGGCTTTTGGAGTACAGCTTCAGTTCAGTAGTGCTTCATTTCACTAGAGATTGTTTGCTGAAACCCCATAAACTGTTATTCTCTAATATGGTAACACTTATTCAAACATGAAGTCTTGCTATATTATGACACATGCAGTGAGTCCCAACCTTCGAACTGCTCCGGAGGTGAGTTAACTTTCCATGCCAGGCATCGAACACTGAGCTCGAGCTCAGTTGAAAACTGTCTGTTCTTCAAACTCAAACTGTCAGATTCTTTACTTCGCCTCACTGAACAGTCGCTCCGGAGATTTCTCCTTCTGCTCGGTTCCTTTGGTCAGTTAAAGTATTGTGTTTCTTGGTTTTTGACCGAATTTAAACCGCAACCAGTCGGTTCAGACTCTGTCTGTGGTATTGTGAGTACTAGATAGGTTTTACATTAATTTCTATTCTGTGTGGAACTTGTAAACGGTTTATCAGTTCGGTTTGAACCGATCAGGTTGTTTAAAATATGTTAATCTGTCATTTAGAGTGTGGTTACTGGTTCTTATCAGTTCTAAAAAGAACGGATTTTATTACGGTTTTTCCACGACCAGTGACACAGCTGGGAACCGATAAGAGGGTCTTACCTGGCAGCTTGCCATAAACGGGTAAGTTTGGTTAGGCTGGCATTATGTCTGAGAAACCCAAAAGAAAAACTGGGCCCACTGGGTTTCAACACTGCAGTGTCTGTGGGGAAGTCTTTGCTAAGGCTGACCCCAACACCACCTGTGTTTGTCTGGGGTTTGACCACCTCAGTGCAGATTGCCAGATTTGCAAAAATTTTCTTGCAGCTACCCTGGAAGAGAGTTGGTAGGCTCATTGAAAGGGAAGCCAAGAAGTCCACTGAACCGGATGGCCAGCCCGGTTCGGTTCCAACCGAACCGGAGGGAGTGCCCTCTGACCAGGGCGAGACTTCCTTGGGCAAAAGGAGAGCCGACTCTGAGGAGTCGGTTCCAGCAAAAGGACTAGGAAATCAGCTGGTTTGGGCCAAAACTTTCCTCTCCAACTGCTGAAGAAATAATGGCGATTAAAATTGTCCAGTCGCTTTCCCAGTTCCGGCCGAACCGCACCATCAGGTAAGCGTAGGGGTTGGCCGGTTCCACCGTTCAAGAGTATGATTTAGAAGAATTTTATGAACCGGAGGAGGGGAAGAGGAGTATGAGGAGAGTGAATGTGGATTTGAAAGTCTGGATGTGCCCATTTAACCAGACATCTCCCCAGACACCCTCAGAGTGTCTCCTCCTAGGCTTTCTGAGTCCCCTTCTCATTTTGTTTTATAAAAAGTGGCGAAACCCTCCAGCTTCCTATGGAAGAAGCTGTGGATGACCAGGAGGAGCCTGACTATGTGGAAATGATGGATATCCCAGAGTCTAGGAGACTGTCTATTCCTTTGCATAAGTCTTTTGGGAAACAGACAGTAAAAATTCTAAAAACTCCTCACACTATACCTCCTGTGGATAAGAGAATGGACAAGAGGTACACATTGTGAGGCTCTGATACGGAGTTCCTTACTCAACAATGCAGCCATGTTGGGGTAGTGCAGGCTGCAGCCTGTGACAAGGCAAATATTCCCTTGGTTTCACACCCCCCTGACAAGGACTCCAGGAGGACTGATGCCATGGCAAAGAAACAGTACATGGCAGCATCCTTGAGACTCAGACAGGCAAATTATATGGCTTATGTTGCTAGATACCAGAAATCCAGATGGGATACTGTTATGGCTCTAGCAAAACGGGTCCCTGGCCAGCTTGCCAAGGAGCTGGAGCAGGTGGCTGCTGATGGTATTGAGGCATCCAAGGTGCAATTCCTAGCTGCAGTGGACTCTAATGATGTCTCATCAAGAGTCATGGCTACATCTGTGGCACTTCACAGAATGGCTTGGCTCAGATGTACTAGCCTGTCACAGGAAACCCAGACTAAGGCCATGGATTTTCCTGTTGTGGGTAATTCTCTGTTTGGGGAGCAGACAGAGAATTACATGAAGAAAATGGATGAGTACAGGACCACCTATAGGAGTGCACAGGCCAAGGAAAGGCAGGCCACTCCTCAGAAGCAACCTTCCAGGGCAGGCACTTTCATAAGCCTTTTGCCAAGCCCGACCTCCTCTTCTGCTTCACGCCCAGAGGCTCTTTAGAGGAGAGCGCAGACAGAGGCACAAGCAGGCCTGCTTCCACCCCTCAGCCTAAAGCCCCTGCCAAGCAGGCACCCTGATGGGGTTGCCAGGGCCGATTGTCACCTACCTGTAGGGGGCAGGCTGGCTTACTTTGTCCAGGACTGGAAGTCTCTGACATCAGACAAATGGGTCCTGGAAGTAGTAAGTCAGGGACTGGTCTCGTTCAAAAAATTTCCAAAGATGAGAACCAGATCCTTTCCACCTGCAAATCCACCAGAGGCACTTGCCCTAGAGGCAGAAGTCTCTTCCCTCCTGGCTCTCAGAGCTGTGGAAAGGTTTACCCCTACACCAGGGCAAAGGATTGTACTCCAGGTACTTCCTTACCCCAAAAGACAGGAGAATGGCTATACCTGGATCTCAGATACTTAAACAAGCACCTTTTAAAACCAAAATTCAAAATGGTGACTCTGGGGAATTATTCTACCCTCTCTAAGGCCAGGGGACTGGCTAGCGTCCCTGGACCTCAAGGATGCCTTCTTCCATATTCTCATCAGAAGCTCCCATCGAAAGTACCTCGGGTTCGAGCTGCCCTCAGGCCATTACCAGTCAGAGTAATGCTCATTGGCCTCACCTCTGCTCCAAGGGTATTAACAAAATGCCTGGCAGTAGCAGTTGCCTACCTAAGAAGGCAAAAAATTGCCATCTTCCCTTACCTGGACGACTGGCTCATAGTAGGCCAGTCTCCAGACCAAGTCAAGTTACATCTACAGATAACTCAGCAACTGCTCACCTCTCTAGGTTTCCTTCTGAATCTTTCAAAGTCCGTTCTAGAGCCTGTCCAGGTCCTCACCTTCATAGGCGCAGAGCTGAACACAGAAAAAGCCAGAGCCTTCCTTCCTTTGGACAGGGTAAGGACCCCTGGCCTCCTCATTCACCCTGCAGGTCTCTCGACCAGCAAGGCATTTTTCTACAGCTCCTGGGGCACATGGCTGCTTCTACAGCAGTAGTGCAGGGAGCAAGGTTTCAGATGAGGGACATTCAGTTCCATTTGAGAGCCTTTTGGTCTCAAAGGAAAGACCCTCTAACCAAATTGATCCCAGTAACTCGAACCCTGATCCAAGCCCTACAGTGATGGCAGGATCAGAGCAATCTGAGACAAGGGGTTCCCTTTGTCACTCAGTCTCATTCCTTAATCCTTACTACAGATGCATCCCTCTTGGGGTGGGGAGCTCACATGGGCAACCTCACTACCCAGGGATTGTGGTCCCCTCAGGAATCTCTGCTCCACATCAATCTGTTGGAGCTCAGGGCAGTTTTCTAGCACTTCAAGTTTTTTCCAGATCTGTTCAGAACAGACACCACCACAGTGTGGTACATCAAGCAAGGAGGCAGTCGGTCTACGGCCTTGTGCACCGAAGCGATGAAGTTGTGGTCTCTGGCTTACTCCCTGAACACCTCCCTTACGGCAGTTCACTTCCCAGGCAAGGACAATGTCCTGGCAGATGCTCTCAGCAGGATTTCCCTGGGCCATCACGAATGGTCACTGGATCCCCTGGTCCTGGAGGTAATATTTGCTAGATGGGGCACCCCGCAGATGGATCTTTTTGCAGCCCCAGACAATCACCAACTTCCCCTTTTTTGCTGCAGGCCCCCAGTGTTGGGCTCAGTCCCTCTGGATGCCTTCGTTCTCAATTGGGAAGGGAAGTTTCTCGATGCTTTCCCTCTCCTGTTCAAAGTTAGTCAAAATCAGATCTCAATCCTGCAAGATGATTCTGATTGGGCCAGACAACCCTGGTATCCACTCCTACTGTCCTTAGCAGTCCATCTTCCCCTGTGTCTTCCCAGGAATCACAACCTGTTAACCTGTGCTCAGGGAAGGGTTTGGTACCCGAACCTCAAATCTCTCAATCTCAAGGCCTGGCTCTTGAAGAGTTAGTTTGCTGATCTACACCTCTCCCAAGGTGTAATGGATATACTGAAGGCTTCGAGGAAACCTTCCACTAGGGCTACTTATAATTCCAGATGGAAGAGGTTTTCCATATGGTGCTCTGGGAAGCATATTTCCCCAGAATCTGCTGATTTACCCACAGTCCTGGATTATATGGTCCATTTAAATACCTTGGGGCTGAGACCAGCTACCCTAAAAGTACATTTGGCAGCAGTCTGCTTTTATTTCAGCAGGTAAACCCTCTTCTCTTTTAGCTCATCCTGTATTCTCTAAGTTTTTTAAGGGATTGCTTCACACCAACCCTCCATTCAGGGACCCTGCCCCTGCCTGGGATCTTAATGTTTGCATTGCTCAGCTTATGCAACCCCCCTTTTAGCCCTTGTCTTCAGCAGAGCTCAAGTACCTGACTTGGAAGACTGTTTCTGGTAGCCATCACTTCTGCCAGACGCATAAGTGAATTACAAGCTTTGTCAGTGGAGCCTGATTTTTATCTCCTTTCCTAGAGATAAGGGGGTCCTCAGGTCTAACAGGAAGTTCTTGCCTAAGGTGGTTTCAGATTTCCACCTTAATCAATCCATATCCCTTCCAGTGTACTTCACTGACCATTCCTCCTCTGGCGAGAGGAGGCTGCACAGTTTATATGTGAAGAGAGCCCTTAGTTACTACATAGTGTACCAAGGGTCACAGGTTTGACTCCCTCCAATTGTTCCTCACTTATGGCGAGGTTGGTAAAGGGAAACCTGCCACTAAAAGATCCATTGCCAGGTGGATTGTCTCTTGTATCCAATTCTGTTATGAAAAGCTGGGTAAGGTTCCTCCCTCAGGCCTGAGGGCTCACTCTACCAGTGGTACAGCTGCTTCCCTGGCTGCTGCCAGGGACATCCCTATTCTAGAGATCTGTCAAGCAGCTACCTGGAAAACAGTTCACACTTTTACCAAGCATTACTCCCTGGACATCCAGGCTAGGAGTGATGCTCGGTTTGGCACAGCTGTGCTTCAGAGCCTATTTCCTAAGTAGGTTCTGTCCCTCCTCCATGGAGGTACTGCTGTGTAGTCTGGATATGAATGATATATAGCAAGACTTCCATGTTTGAAGAAAAAATTACTCACCTTAGTAATGTTTCTTCTAATGGAGTCCTGCTATATTATGATCTCCCCCCCGCCTGCCCCTCTTAGAACCTCTGTTTCTAGGGACATGGATATGTTGTTCATCCACACTTATTGGCAGGTTCCTTGCCGCTTTAAATCTTGCTGGAAGGTCTTCAAGGTGGCTCCTCCCACCCACCCGGGTGGTAAAACTCTCGGCTCCGCCCCATGACGCCAGATCTTCCTTACCGCTTGGAAGCTCAAGTTCCCTCCTTAACGCTCTGCGATTAAGACTGGTTGCTAATTCTTCGAAGGTTCGAAAATCGAAAAAGTTTTGCTCAAAGGCTTTTGTCGCTCTCCTGCTGCGATGGACAAATCGACTCGGTTTCCGGAGGTGCCCTCTGCGGGCAGAAGATGTCTAGGACGGATCCACACTCCACGTGCATCTATTGCCTGGGCCTTGAGCACGACCCGCAGGCTTGCGAATTCTGCTCTTCTTTTTCGGCCTACGTCCTCGAAGACGGTTCTGCCCGATTACAACTGGGGCGCTCCGAGAAGAGAATTCCACCGGTGAAATCAAGAGGCCCGATTGGCGGTGTCCGGGCTCGGCAGATCAGCTTGAGCAGATGATCGCCCTCGAAGAGGCGGCGGCTAGGGCCGCTTCTACCTCGGCTGCGGCATTTGTCCCGCTCTCTCTCGGTGCCTCGTACTCGGCTTCTTTTAAGGAGTTTTGTTTGACCCTCTTGACTAAAGGTGAGGATCCAACTTCTTCGGGTCCTTTTTCCAGGCCCAAAAAGAGCAAAGGTAAGTCTCTCCGTCGACGATCTTGGGAGCGGGAAAGATCTCCCTCCCCTTCTTGTCGACAGTCGACTTTGGTCGACCCCCTCAGCTTCGGCCACTGGCTTTTCGGTGTCCCCGTCAGGCCAGTTGACCGAGACACCCGCCGACACGGTCGAGATTTTTCTCGACCCGTTAGACGGGTTGTCGGCTGGAGAAGCTGAGAATCCCTTCTCCCCGGTTCTCCCGGTGGGAGTTGAGGATCCCGTCGGCTCGTCTGTGCCTCCGGTTCCGGAGCCTTCGGTGGGATCGTCTGGGAGTTCCGATTTCCGACACTTCTCTCCTTCCTCGGCCCAGTCGAGACTCTTGGTCTCGGACATCCTCGCGGTCCAACCGATCCAGCCGACATAGGCGGTCTCGGCACCGAGGCAAGCGGCGCCGCCGCTCTTCCTCCTCCTCGGACGAGGGGAGGCTTCGGCGCAAGTTGCATCGGAAGTATGAGGAACTTATGTGGCAACAGCTCCTTTTGACCGGGAATAGGCCGACCCAGTCGTCTTTCCCGGCCATTAAGTGGCTGTCACCGGAGCGCCCGAAAAAAAAACCCTCGCCGTATCAGAGGAGCCTGTTCCAGCTGTCCCGCAGATTCTGGTGGAACCCCCGCCTCCACAGCCATTGGTTGGGGCTCCGACCAAGAATTCTCGGTCGGCTTTGGGTTTACCCCACAGGCTGTCTGTCACCCTCACTCCCGATAAACCTCGGCAGGTGGAGGGTGGCTCAGGCCCCAGGCAGCTCTTCGAGGACTCCTCTGAGTCCGAGGATGGTTCCTCCCTCTTCTCCAGGCGCATGGACTTGGAGTCTTCGGGAGGACAGTCAGTGGACGATAGCCCTTCGTCCTTCTTGGGATTGCTTCGGCTCATCTCGGAGTCCACTGGGATGAAACTTGAACCCGTTTCTAAACGGGCCAGGTATCCCCTCACGGAGATTCTGAACAGGGGATTCTCTCACGAGGAGCCTTTCGGTGGCGAGCCATAGTTAGTCGACCTTGGAACTTTGGCAGCGTCCTGCTTCCTGCCCTGCGCCTTCGGCCAGAATGGCCAGGAAGTATGCGGTCCCTACCGGTTCCCTGTCCGGTTTTTCGGAACACCCCTCGGCCGAGGAGTTGGTTACCGACAGCGTTTTCCGGCCTGCCGGGAACTTCAGGGACGTAGACAAACCTCCCGACAAGGAATCCAAGAAATTGGATTATGCCGGGCGAAAAGTCTTATGCTGCGTCCTCTCTCGGCCTTCGTCAGGCCAGTTTGGCCGTCCTCATGGCACATTTTTCCCACGCCCTTTTGGGCTCCCTGGATGAGGTTGTCCCTCATCTTCCCGCGGATCTGCAGACTACGGTCAGGCAGGTGCGGGACCAGGGTAGGGCAGTGGCCAAACAGCAGCTCCAGACTGCTTTAGACATCGGGGACTCATGTGCCAGGTCTGTGGCGGCCGCAGTGGCCATGCGTCGGGCTTGGCTGAGGATATCCACTTTTACTTCGGATACCCAGCACAAGTTGGCGGATGTTCCCATTTTGAGGACTGACCTCTTGACCCCTGGGGTGGAAGGTCACCTGCAGAGGATCGAGGAGTCCAATGCTACCTTGGACTCGGTCTCTTCCGCTCAGAAGGACAAAGGCCATAGCTGCAGCCAAAACCCTTCGTCCTTCTGCGGCATCGGCCACCAGCAACGTCAGGGCCAGCAGGCTCGAGCTTGGCATCCCAAACCCAACGTCGGCTTCCTTCAACAGGAAGCAAGGGGAAAAGGCCCAGGTGGTCCCTCGGCGGTTCTTCCTCAAAGCCTGCTCAGTGACGGGCTGAGGGTGTCGCCCCCATCCATCACCTCACCCTGGTTTCCCCAGTGGAGGACGGCTCAGACACTTCCTTTCGCCTGGTCCACTGTTACCCACGGACAGGTGGGTACTGGAGTGGTGGAAAAAGCCTACCTCTAGAATTCGAGCAGGCCCTGCCCTTCAGAGCCGTCGCCCACGAGGTCCACCCAGCCTCACTGGCGGCTCGTCGAGGCAAACACTCCCCTCTTCCAGAAGGAGGTGATCACGGTGTAGAGGCACCTCTTCAGACCGAGGTTCGTGTCCAGGTATTTCCTGGTCCCAAAGCAGACGGGGGGCTGGCGCCCCATTCTCTACCTACACGACCTGAACAAATTCCTAAGGTCTCGAGCCTTCAGGGTGGTTACTGTGGCACAGATAATACCATCTCTGGAACACGGTGTGTGGTTCTGTTCTCATGACCTTCAAGACGCGTTCTTTCACGTCCCTATCCGTCTGTCGCATCGGAGATTCCTCCGCTTCCGAGCGGATGGATCTCTATTCGAGTTCCAAGCCATGCCCTTCGGCTTATCTCCAGCTCCCAGGGTCTTCACCAATGCATGGCAGTGGTGACAGCATTCTGCAGCGCCCAGTGACCGGTGTACCCTTACCTGGACGACTGGCTGATAGCAGCCCTCCAGACCGGAGGTGGAGTGGTCCAGAGATCTGGCCTTCCGGGTTTGCTCTCAAATCGGCCTTCTCATCGAGGCCAAATCGGAACTCGAGCCGAAGCAGGTGATCCTGTTCATCGGGGCAGAGCTCGACTCTCTACGAGCCAGAGCACGGCTCCCGGCGGACAGGGCTGAGGTTCTTGCCTCCTTTACCCAATCATTTCTGGTTGGGCAATCGCGCCCTGCCCGGGACTTCCTGCGCCTCCTGGGTCTCATGGCGGCCTGTACCAGCGTGGTCCATTGGGCACACTGGCACATGCGCCCCCTTCATTGGGGACTGGCCAGCCAGTGGTCACAACGCTGCAATCCATTGGACCAGCTAGTGATAGTGACCCAGGAGATGTGGAACGCTCTCCAGTGGTGGACCATTCCATCTCATCTGCAGGAGGGTATCCCGTTTGTCCGCCGAGCCGACTGTGTCTCTCTATCGACCGATGCCTCTCTGATGGGTTGGGGTGCCCATCTGGGGAACACAGAGTGCATGGCCTCTGGTCCAGCAGGTCCCGATGCCACATCAGCCTGCTGGAGCTCCGAGCGGTCCGCCTAGCTCTCACCGCCTTTGCTCCGTTTCTCAGGGGTCAAGTGGTCTGAGTCCAGACGGACAATACGCCCATGTACTACCTGAACCGCCAGGGCGGGACGCGCTCCATGCTTCTATGCAAGGAAGCTCTCCGCATTTGGTCACTCGTGCGCAGCCTGGAGGCGGATCTCCTAGCCATTCATGTGGCAGGAGCCTCCAACACACTGGCCGATGCCCTGAGCCAGATAGGGGCTGCATCTCACAAGTGGTCTCTCCTGCCGGAGGTAGTACAAGATCTGTTCTCCCACTGGGGCTCGCCTCAGGTGGACCTGTTTGCCTCCAGGAAGAATGCGAAGCTGAGGCTGTTTCATGCCCGCCCCCCTCAGCAGGGCTCGCTGCAGGGTATGCTCTCGCTGTGGACCCGGCCTCTACGCCTTTTCCATTTCCCTTGATCCACAAGGTGCTTCTCAAGGCGAGGGACAAGGCGCAGGTGATTCTGATAGCCCCAGACTGGCCCCGCCACTCTGGTACCCAGATCTCCTCAGCCTCAGCTCCAGGCTCCCGAGGCAGCTTCCAGCTCGCCCGACCTGCTCTCAGTCAATCAGGGAAGGTGTTCCATCCGGACCTTCAATCCCTGTACCTGACGGCCTGGTTCCTGAGCTGCTAGAGTTCCAGGCCTTGGGTCTTTCTGACGAGGTCCTCAATGTGGTTGAGGCGTCCCGTAAGGAGTCGACCAGAAAGCTATGCCTTCAAATGGAAGAGATTCTCCATTTGGTGTCAGGGCAAGGGCTTGGACCCTTCTTCCTGCCCTGTGGCAAGCATTTTGGACTATTTATGGTCCCTTTCTAGTCAAGGGCTTAGGTCGACGACCCTAAAGGTGCACCTGGCAGCCATCTCTGCTTACAGGCGCGGGCCGGGGGCAGCAGTGGCGCATGAGGATAAGGTGGTCATGCTTTTCAAAGGCCTTGATCACATTTCCCCTCCGGTGCGAGAACCTCCACCTCCATGGGATTTACTGCTGGTACTGGCAAAGCTCATGGGCAAGTCATTCGAACCAATGCTCAGGTGTGATCTCTCTCACCTGTTGTGGACGACCACCTTCTTGGTGGCTATCACGTCAGCCAGAAGGATGGGAGAGCTCCAGGCGCTCTGCATTGAGTCTCCTTACCTGGTCTTCCACAGGGACAAGGTTGTCCTGCGTCCCAACCCGAAATTCCTTCCGAAGGTGGTGTCGGAGTTTCACCTTAATCAGATGTTGACTCTGCCGGTGTTCTACCCCAATAATCACACTCGGAGGCCGAATATAGGCTCCATACTTTGGACCCTAGAAGGTCGCCGCTTATTATAAGGAGCGCACGGCTGAAATTCGGGAGAGGTTCGCCAGCTGTTTGTCACCTACGCTGAAGCCGCATCTGGCAGACCTGCAGCAAGCGGACGATAAGCAGGTGGGTCACCTCCTGCATAGATCTCTGCTCTAGTTGGCGGGCATGGAGCCTCCCAGAGGATAAGAGCTCATTCTACCTGTCATACTGCTGCATCGTGGCTGCTTCAGGGACGTCCCTATCCAGGAAATCTGCAGGCTGCTACCTGGAAGTCGGACACACCTTTATTACCCATTGCCACATCGACCTTGAGTCACGCCGGGATGCTGGTTTTGGGGCCTCGGCCCTCCAGTCTTTATTCCCTAAGTAGGGGGTGTGCGCCTTGCCTACCTCCTCCCGGAGAACTGCTAGGAGTCTGCCAATAAGTGTGGATGAACAACATATCCATGTCCCTAGAAATACAGGTTACTCACCTGTAACAGGAGTTCTAGGAATGGTATATGTTGTTCATCCACACGACCCACCCGACCTCCCCGGCTTCGACGCACAACCTGAGCTTCCAGCGGGCCAGATCTGGCGTCATGGCAAATGGCATCTGGCAAATGGGGAGAGGGGTGCAGCACCCCATACGTTGAATGGGAAGAACACCCTTCCCCCCTCAGCTAGTGGTCAAACTGGAATTCAGTGTGTTTGCCGTTCATTTGCATCACCAGGTAGGAAAAAAGGTTTGTCTCCCCATACGATGCACAGGGGTAATGCCAAACCTAACCCAACAACTAACACACAAATCTGGCCAATGGAAAATCATGTACACAAATGCTCACAGCCTGGGAAATAAGATCCCAGACCTGCAGGCAATAATGTCAGAGGCTAAACTGGACATAGTAGCAATTAGTGAGACGTGGTTTACCAGTAATCACACTTGGGAGACTTCAGTACCTGGCTATGTATTGTTCAGAAGAGACCGAGTGCAAAAGGGGGGAGGAGTGGCCCTGTATGTTAATGAAAATATCAAAGCTACAGAAATTCAGAATACACATAAGGAGCCAGAAGAACTGTGGGTCACCCTGGAAACAGGAAATGGGACAGACATAAGAACTGGGGTTGTCTACAGGCCCCCAGACCAGGGGGAGGACATAGACACATTACTGTTAGAAGATATACAAAACATGACAGCTAAAGGGGAGGTTCTGATAATGGGAGACTTCAACATGCCAGATACAGATTGGTCAATACCAGCAGGAACATCTGCCAGAACTAGACTCATAGTGGATTCCTGCAGGGGAGGCCTCAAACAACTGGTACAGCAACCAACAAGAGACAGGGCTATCCTAGATCTAGTACTGACTAACAAAGAAGGGATCACAGATCTCAGGTAGAAGGTCACCAGGGCCAGTGACCATCACATGGTATGGTTCAATTTGGCTACTACATCTAAATCATCCCATTCCAAGGCAAAAATATGGGACTTCAGAGAGCTGACTTTGATAAGATGGCCAACAGAGTTAAGCTAGCCCTGGCAAAAAGAAACACAGGTGAGGAGGTACAGGCAAACTGGGCAAGCATTAGGATACAATACTTGAAGCAACATCCCATTGTGTTAGACAGAAAAGGAAGTGCAAAGAAGAAGGAAACCACTTTGGTTCTCAAATACAGTAGCAGAAAAGGTCAGAGCCAAAAGGCTGGCCTTCAGAAAATATAAGGAACACAGCGGGATGAAGATAGGGGCATACCAAACTGCCCTAAGGGAAGCAGGTAAGGCAGTAAGGCAGGCAAAGTCCCAAACTGAGGAAACACTAGCACAAACAGTAAAGAAGGTGACAAGACTTTCTATAGATACATTAGTGAAAGGAGAAAGTCCAGAGGGTGATTAAGCTTAATGGAGAAAAGGGAGCATGTGAGGAGGAGGACCCTGTAAAGGCATCTATCCTAAATAGATACTTTTGCTCAGTATTCACTGAAGAGAAGGTAGGGCAGGGCCCACAGCTCAGCATCATGGACACAGGGGAGGAGGTGAGCACTACTCCTTCACAAAAGAAAGGGTCCTACAAGAGCTTGCTAAGCTCAGGGTGGATAAGGCAATGGGACCTGATGGCATACATCCCAGGGTACTAAGGAGCTAAGGAGGAACTAGCAGAGCCATTAGCAGAATTGTTAGTGAGTCTCTGAGCACAGGAGAGGTCCCAGAAGACTGGAGAAGGGCTCATGTGATCCCACTCCACAAGAGTGGTAGCAGGGAGGAGGCGGGAACTACAGACCGGTCAGTCTTACCTCAGTAGTGGGCAAGATTATGGAAGCACCCTTAAGGAAAGGATAGTGCAACACCTGGAATCCATAGGGCACAGGATCCAAGACAGCATGGGTTTACAAAGGAAGGTCCTGTCAAACTAATCTCATAGATTTCTTTGACTGGGTAACCAGAGTGGTGACCAAGGGAGCAGTTGATGTCGCCTACCTTGACTTCAGCAAAGCTTTTGACACTGTTCCACATAGAAGATTGATAAATAAGCTAGGTAGGCTCGGGTGGGTGAAAGTTGGTCAACTGGGTGGCAAACTGGTTGACTGGCAGAAAACAGAGAGTGGTGGTAAATGGTATACAGTCAGAAGAGATGCAAGTCACAAGTGGGTACCTCAGGGATCAGTCCTGGGGCCAGTCCTATTCAACATCTTCATTAGTGACCTAGCAGATGGACTAGAGGGTAAGGCTTGTCTGTTTGCAGATGACACCAAGATCTGCAACAGAGTAGATGATCCAGATGGGGTGGGCAGAATGAGAAGAGATCTGGATAAACTAGCAGAATGGTCAGAAGAGTGGCAACTGGGATTTAATGCAAAGAATGCAAAATCATGCACATAGGGAAGAGAAACCCTGAGCCACTTATAGGCTGGGAGGAGTTGCTAGCAGTCACAAAGGAAGAAAGAGACTTGGGCATCATCATCACTGATGACCTGAAATCATCCAAGCAGACCTCTAAAGCAGTAGGTAAGGCTAGGGGTGTTAGGGTGTAATGTAGGTATCATGTCGAAGAGGGAGGTAATAATCCTCTGTACAAGACATTGGTTAGGCCCCATCTGGAGTACTGCAGTATTGGAGGCCACACCTTCACAAGGACATTAACCAAATTGAGGCAGTCCAGAGAAGGGCAACCAAAATGGTGCAGGGACTGCATCAGAAGACACATGAGGACAGATTAACGGAGTCAATATGTATACCCTTGAGCAAAGGAGGAGAGAGGTGATATGATCGAGACATTTAAACACCTTAAGGCATAAACAAGGTGAAAGAGTCTAATATGTTTAAATATAAGAAAATAGCAGGACAAGAGGACACAGCATGAGATTAGAGGAGGCCGATTAAGGGGAATGTGAGGAAATTCTTTTTCACAGAAAGGTGGTAGATGCATGGAATGGCTTACCACAAGAAGTAGTGGCTATGAATACAGTGCAGGGCTTCAAACAGGCATGGGATAGGCATAAGGGAGCAATACAAATGACTATGAATAGATAGGTCACTGACATAGCAAAGGCCGATGGCACATTTATAAGGTAGAAAAAGAAATGGGCAGACTGGATGGGCCTTGCGGTCCTTATCTGCCGTCAACTTCTATGTTTCTATGTTTCTATGGGGCGGAGCAGAGAGTTTTACCACCCGGGTGGGTGGGAGGAACCAGCTTGAAGACCTTCCGGCAAGATTTAAAGCGGCAAGGAACCTGCCAACAAGTGTGGATGAACAACATATACCATTCCTAGAACTCCTGTTACAGGTGAGTAACCTGTATTTTTGGGATGTGGGTGGGCAGTGCAGTGTTGGCACTTAGTAGATGTCCACCTTGTTATTTTCACCCCTCCCTTTTTGGGGTGATTTGGTGGTGTTTTTCATTTTATGGGTCTCCTGACTTGAGTCTTTGTTTTGGGACCAAAAAATGTTATGTTTAGTAGCCAGTTGGCTAGTGTAGGTTTACAGCTTCCACACAGGACCTCAGTGAGTTTAGCTCGTAAAGATCTGACAGTTTGAGTTTGAAGAACAGACAGTTTTCAACCGAGCTCGAGCTCAGCGTTTCATACCCGGCATGGAAAGTTAACTCTTTCACCTCCGGAGCAGTTCGAAGGTTGGGACTCTCTGCATATGTCGTAATATAGCAAGACTCCATTAGAAAAAACATTACTAAGGTGAGTAATTTTTTCCTTTCGGCTTATAGGCTTTCAATAGCTGCGCATTTGCAGTCTTCCTGGAGAGACCAGAGTCACTGGAATGTCCAAGTCAAGCTCCTCCTCTCCTGATTGGTATATCCTCTGGTTCTGCTCTGAAATAGAGACATGGACAATGACTGCATAAAAAGACCCATCGTCCATTCAGTCTACCAGAGTTCCCTATTTAGCCCTGGGACCTACTGCAGCATTTTGTCTTGCTTTCTGCAGCAGAACTCCTAGACTTGCAGCAACATTTTCTGATTTCTGTGACACTGGTTTATTCATTTCAGTGGCAGAATGCAGTTTTGCCTTTGGCTAAAATATGTCACCGAGACATCACATGCTTGATCATAGAGGAGGGACTTCAGGATAAGAGATGGGGAATGGAGCTGTGCACTGTGGAAAAACTATTTGAATGGAAATTCGCTAAGAACAATGAATTCTGTGGCATATTGCAAATGGCGCAGCCGAGGAATTGGAGAATTATAGGGGACCTGCCCTTGGTTCCTACAGGAGTGATCAAGGCCCGGAAGGACAAGTCCTGGATTTTCCTGATAGCACCAAACTGGCACAGGCAGTTCTGATATCTGGATCCCCATAGCTGCTGTGGAGGTTGCCTGTGCACCATGACCTGCTGACTAGAAAATGGGGGTTGGTGGCGAGAGACCTTCAGTACCTGCACCTCTCAGCCTGGTTCATGAGTGACTAAAGTTCCAGGCTTTGGGCCTTTCTGAAAATGTTCTCCATGTGGTTGTGATGTCCAGAAAGCTGTCTCCCAGATGTTCTGCTTTCAAGTGGAAGATACTCGCTGTGTTGCCAGGGGAGGGACCTTGATCCCCTTGCCTGCCCAGTTGTGCCATTCTCAACTACCTCTGGTCCCTGTCACAATCAGGACTGTAAGCCACCACCCTGAAGGTGCACCTGGCAGCCATCTCTGCATATCAGACGCAAGCTAGTATGCGGACTGTGGTACAAGAGAAAGTGGTTGGATGCTTTTTCAAAGGCTAGTATCACCTGTCCCCTGTGGTGCATGAACATCTGCCTCCGTGGAACCTACTGCTCGTGTTGGCAGTGCTTCTGGGCAAGTCAAGCTAATGCTAAGTATAAGATGTTACTCGTCAAGGAAGATGGCCTTCTTGGTGTTAGTAATGTCCTCCAGAAGATCAGTGAACTCCAGGCACTCTTGGCTTCAATGTGCTCAGTTGGTAGCTCATCTTCCTCTGGGTCAGAAGGCCATGGGTTCTGATCCTACAAGGGGATTGGGCTCATACCACCAGTGCTGGCACCAGAGTGCAGTACTAAGAGGTGCTGTACTGTCTGTGTGCCATCCTTTAAATAAGATGTTAAACCAAGGTCCCTTTTACCTACAGTAGATGCAGGAAGAGGAGTATGAGGCTGAAGATTATGGTGAGAGCCACTGTGAACATGGTACCAACTCTACAGTCTCCACATGAAGTGAGGACTCTGAACATACCAAGGTCCCCACCCAGAGGACCGTACTTTTTTTTTTTTTTTTACCATGATGCAGCAGATGCAAGCTGCCATGGGATTTGCTCTGGAAGAGCAGGATACTAAATGAAAGAACCTGCTAGAATTCCTAGAGGTGCCAGTTGCCTACGGTTAGTGTCTCCAAATATTCAGGGAGTTCTAGTGCAGTGACAAGAATGGACCCCATTCTTAAACCATGGCATATTCAAAAATCAGGAAATCAGTACTGTATTAAGCTTTGGTTGAGGGCTTCTGCCATTGTGGTGCTTCTTCTGCTCCCAGCCTCGGAGGATGCCACCCATGCAGCTTGGTACAGACCAAAACACTTACCAGCTGTCCCTGAAAGGCAGATAAAATGTGTTTGGCTCCTGGGAAACCTTATTATGCCACACAGCCGGAGACTTACTCTAGTGATTAAAGGAGTAGTCCACCCAAAATGTGCAAAAAACATATGTAGAGTGTTTTGATACAGTGATGTAGCCATGCCCTTAGATTTAGCACGTGAATTGCTTTAAAATTAGTTTAGCAACAGCAGAGCCTTGTAACTTCTTATTCAGAGAGCACAAATGGCAACAGCTAGTTTAGCAGATAACTGTATAGTTAACTGAAGGTTTCTCAGAAGATTTGGTTACTAAATAGCCTCTAATTCATCATTTGTGTTTTGATGTTAAAACACTCTGCTAGCTAGACCTGATGCACAGAGAAAACAAAATAGTGAATCGAGCTATTTAGTAGCTGTTGTCTTACAGAAACTCCAGTTAGCTTACTCTCATGTATCTGCTAAACTAACTGTTGCCATTTGTGCTCCGTGGATAAGAAGTTACAAAGCTCTGCTGTTGCTAAGCTAATTTTAAAGCAATACACATGCTAAATCTAAGGGCATGGCTACATCACTGTTACATGAGACGGGGCATCCTGGGAGAAAGAAAGCCAATAAAACTATTTGTTATGGAGTTCCCCAGGGGTCGTAAAACTACCATACAGCTAGCAGGCAATTTAGGAAAAACTCCAAATAGCAGACAGAGGGAAGAACACACTAGGATTTAACATATATATCAAAACACTCTACATATGTGTTTTTTCACATTCTGGGTGAACTACTCCTTTAATGCTGCCCATGATTTCTAGGGACTTAGGAGTCCCTCCCTCCTGATAAAGGATGTAGGCGACTGGATGTTATAGGGAAAAGGACATGTGTCTGCCTCATTGAGCCTCATTATTGCCCCTTACAAGGCCCACATGATGAATATCAGACACCTTGTGGAGGAAGGCCAAGGCTACAGCAATGGCCTTGCTTGGAATACCCCAAAACAGGAGCTTTTGAACGCTCTCTCAGCTTGGGCTAGCATTTTCTCCACACAGTTTGTGATGTTCTAGGGACATGGATATGTTGTTCATCCACACTGTCTGGCAGGTTCCTTGCCGCTTTAAATCTTGCCGGAAGGTCTTCAAGTTGGCTCCTCCCACCCACCCAGGTAGTAAAACTCTCGGCTCCGCCCCATGACGCCAGATCTTCCTTACCGCTTGGAAGCTCAGGTTCCCTCCTTAACGCTCTGCGTATAGACTGGATCCTAATTCCTCGGTTCGCCTGAAACTGATTCTTAAGTTTTCAAGACTTCGGTCAAATTATTCCCTCGCGACTGCGATGGACAAATCGACTTCCGGATTTTGGTGGTGCCCATATGGGCAGAAAATGTCCAGGACTGATCCGCATTCCATGTGCGTCTACTGTCTCAGCCTAGATCATGACCCGCAGGCCTGCGAGTTATGCGTTCATTTTCGGCCGGTGTCCTGGAAGACTGCGCTGCCCGGTTACAGCTTGGGCGCCCCGAGAAGCGCTACCCGCCGGTGAAGTCCAAGGAGGCCTGTTGGGCGGCGCCTGGCAGCTGATCGCCCTCGAGGAGGAGGCGTCCCAGGCCACATCTTCCTCGGTCGCGGCATTTATCCCGCTCTCTCTGGGATCCTCCTACACAGCTTCTTTTAAGGAGCTTTGCCAGTCCCTTTCCACGAAGGGAGAGGGGCCATCGGGACATTCTTCTCGGTCCAAAAAGGAGGACTCTAAAGAGTCTCACTGTCAGCGTTCATGGGAGCGGGAGAGGTCCCCTTCCCCGGACCGTCGACACTACTTTGGTCGAGGTTGCGGCTAAGGCCACTGGCTTCACGGTGTCCCCGTCAGGTCAGCCGGCCAAGACACTTGTTGACACGGTCGATTTTTTTCAGGCTGTCGACTGGTGAAGCAGACAACCCTTTTTCACCTGTTCCCCCGGTGGAGACAGAGGACTTGCCGGCGCCTCCCGTGCTGGAGTCCCCGGTCAAGGCTTCCGAGCTGAGGGAAGAGCGGGTGTCCCCTGCCCCTTCCCAGACCCGCCTTCAGAAACACAGAGGGTCTCTGTCTCTGACCTCATCTCGGTCCAGCCGATCCCACAGACACCGGCAGTCTCTGTCTCGGCACTGAAGTAAGTGGCGCTCGTCCTCGTCTTTCTCCTCTGAAGAGGAGAGGCTTTGGCGCAAACTGCAATGCTACGAGGACCTAATGTGGCAGCAGTTAATTCTGTCCGGGAACAAGCCGACGCTGTTGCCTTCCATGGCCATCGAGTGGCTGTTACCCGAACTGCCGAAACAACCCCTCGCTGTAGTCGAGGTGCCCAAGCCTGGGCCGGTTGTTCAGCCTAAACCAGCTGTCCCACTGATTATGGTGGAACCTCCGCCTCCACAACCGAAATCGGGGGTGCCGACCACGGACTCCCGGTCGGGTCAGGGTCTGCCCCACAGGTTGTCGGTCACCTTCACTCCCGACCGTCCTCGGCAGGTGGAGGGTGGCTCAGGCCCCAGGCAACTCTTCGCAGACTCCTCGCAGTCTGACTCCTCCCTGTTTTCCAGGCCCCTTGACCTGGAGTCCACCGGGGGGCAGTCGATGAACGAGAGCCCATCGTCCTTTATGGGTCTGTTTCGGTTCATCTTGGAGTCCACCGGGATGCTGCTTGAGCCTGTATCCAAGCGGGCCGAGTATCCCCTGACGGAGATACTGGACCGAGGGGGATTCGCCCACAGAGGCCTTTCCAGTGGCTGAAGCCATTGTTGGCCCAGCTTTGGCAGCGGCCGGCTTCCTGTCCTGTGCCTTCGGCCAGGATGGCCAGGAAGTATGAGGTCCCTACTGGCACTTTGGTTTTTCAGAGCACCCCTCTGCGGAGGGGTTGGTCACCGATGACGTTTTCCGGTGTTCCGGGAACGCTAGGGATGTGAATAAGCCCCCCAACAAGGAGTCCAAAAAGCTGGGCTATGCCGGGCGCAAGGTATACGCTGCTTCCTCCCTTGGCCTCCGCCAGGCCAGCTTGGCCATGCTGATGGCACACTTCTCCCACACCCTCATGGGCTCCCTGGATGAGATGATCCCTCATCTCCCGGCCGACCTGCAGACCACGGTTAAGCAGGTACGGGACCAGGGAAGGGCGGTGGCAAAACAGCAGCTCCAAACGGCTCTGGACATTGGAGACCTCTATGCCAGATCAGTTGCGGCTGCAGTGGCCATGCGCTGCAGAGCATGGCTGAGGATATCCACTTTCACGGCGGACACCAAGCATAAACTGGCGGATGTCCCCTTGCTGGGGACTGACCTGTTCAGCCCTGGAGTGGAAGGCCACCTCCAGTGGATCGAAAAGTCCAATGCTACCCTGGACTCTGTCACCTCCGCCCAGAAGGACAAGGGCCGTCAACAACACAGGTCCTTTCGCCCTTCTGTGCCTGCGGCACATCTGGCCCAACAGCACCAGCATCAGGGCCAGCAGGCTCGCGCTTGGCACCCCAAAGCCAAGCCTGCGGCTTCCTCTAACAGGAAGCAGGGAGGAAAGAGCCCAGGAGGTCCCTCGGCCGGTCCCTCCTCTAAGCCTGTCCAGTGACGGGTTGAGGGGCGTCTCCCCAGCCTCGTCACTCCCCCTAGGTTCCCCCTGTGGGGGGACGGCTCCGCCACTTCCTTTCCGCCTGGTCCGCTATCACCATGGACTGCTGGGTGTTGGAGGTGGTAGGAAAGGGCCTGCCCCTGGAGTTCGAGCAGGCCCCGCCCTTCAGAGCAGTCGCCCGTCAGGGGGCCATGGGGTCCGCAGCCTCTGTCGGCTCACCGAGCCGACATCGCCCTGCTCCTCGAAAAAGAGGTGATCAGGAAGGTGGTGGATCCTCCACCAGACCCGGGGTTTGTGTCCAGGTACTTCCTGGTCCCGAAACGGGCGGGGGCTGACGGCCCATTCTAGACCTGCATGACCTGAACAGGTTCCTAAGGTCTCAGACCTTCAGGATGGTCACTCTGGCCCAGATAATCCCATCCTTGGAACGAGGTGTGTGGTTCTGTTCTCTGGACCTCCAGGACTCGTTCTTTCACGTCCTAATCTGTCCTTCCCACCAGAGATTCCTCCGCTTCAGGGCAGAGGGATCCCTCTACGAGTTCCAGGCCATGCCCTTCGGCCTTTCCCCTAGCTCCCATGGTTTTCACCAAATTCATGGCAGTGGTGACAGCATTCCTGCGGCGCCGAAGGGTCCGGGTGTACCCCTACCTGGACGACTGGCTGATTGCAGCCTCCTCCAGAATGGAGGTGGAACGGTCCAGAGATCTGGCCCTCCAGGTATGCTCTCCTGTTGGCCTACTCATCAACGAGGCCAAGTCGGAACTCGTGCCAAAGCAGGCGATACAATTCATCGGGGCAGAGCTCGACACTGTATGAGCCAGAGCACGGCTCCCGGTGGACAGGGCCGAGGTTCTTTCCTCCTTTGGCCAGTCATTTCAGCTTGGGCAATTGCGCCCTGCCCGGGACTTCCTGCGCCTCCTGGGCCTCATGGCCTGCACCAGCATGGTCCGCTGGGCCCATTGGTACATGTGTCCCCTTCAATGGGAGCTGGCCAGCCAATGGTCACAGCACTCTGATCCCTTGGATCAGCTAGTGACAATGACCCAGGGGATGTGGAATGCTCTCCAGTGCTGGACCGTTCCAGCACATCTGCAGGAGGGCATCCCGTTTGTCCGCCCTGAGCCGGCGGTCTCTCTATCAACCGATGCCTCTCTGATGGGTTGGGGTGCCCATCTGGGGGAGCACAGAGCGCACAGCCTCTGGTTCCCTCAGGAGTCCCGATGTCACATCAACCTGCTGGAGCTTCGAGCGGTTTATCTAGCCCTCACCACCTTCGCTCAGTTTCTACGGGGTCAAGTGGTCCAGGTCCAGACGGACAATACCACGACCATGTACTACCTAAACCACCAGGGCGGGACGCACTCCATGCCTCTGTGCAAGGAAGCTCTCTGCATTTGATCAATTGTGCGGAGCCTGGAGGCGGATCTCCTTGCCGTTCATGTGGCAGGAGCCTCCAATATTCTGGCCGATGCACTAAGCTGGATAGGGGCTGCGTCCCAAGAGTGGTCTCTCCTGCCGGTGGTAGTACATGATCTGTTCTCCCACTGGGGCATGCCTCAGGTGGACCTGTTTGCCTCCAGGGAGAATGCGAAGCTGAGACTGTTTCATGCCCGCCCCCCTCAGCAGGGCTGGCTGCAGGGGGATGCCTTCTCGAGGTCGTGGACTCCGGGCCTCTTCTATGCCTTTCCCCCATTTCCCTTGATCCACAAGGTGCTTCTCAAGCCGAGGAGGCACAAGGCGCAGGTGATTCTGGTAGCCCCAGAGTGGCCCTGCCAGTTCTGGTATCCAGATCTCCTCAGTCTCAGCTCCAGGCTCCCGAGGCGGCTTCCAGCCTGCCCGGACCTGATCTCAGTCAATCAGGGGAAGGTATTCCATCTGAACCTTCAGTCCCTGCACCTGACAGCCTGGTTCCTGAGCGGCTAGAGTTCCAGGCCTTGGGTCTTTCCGACGAGGTCCTCAACGTTGTTGAGGCGTCCTGTAAGGAGTCGACCAGGAAATACTATGCCTTCAAATGGAAGAGATTCTCCATTTGGTGTTGGCAAGGGCCTGGAACCTTCCTCCTGCTCCTTGGCAAGCATTCTGGACTACCTGTGGTCCCTTTCTCAGCAAGGGCTTTAGTAGACGACCCTTAAGGTGCACCTGGCAGCCATCTCTGCTTACCGGGCGTGGGCCGGGAAGCAGTCGGTGGCATAAGAGAAGGTGGTCGGGTGCTTTTTCAAAGGCCTTGATCACATATCCCCTACGGGGCGAGAACCTCCACCTCCGTGGGATCTTCTGGTATTGGCTAAGCTCATGGGCAAGCCATTCAAACCGATGCACAAGTGTGACATCTCTCACCTGTCGTGGAAGACCGCCTTCTTGGTGACTATCACATCAGCCAGAACTATGGGAGAGCTCCAGGCACTTTCCATCGAGTCTCCCTGTCTGGTCTTTCACAGGGACAAGGTTATCCTGCACCCCAACCCGAAATTCCTTCTGAAGGTGGTGTCAGAGTTTCACCTTAACCAGGTGTTGACTCTGCCGGTGTTCTACCCCAATCACGCCTCGGAGGCTGAATATAGGCCCCATACTTTGGACCCTAGAAGAGCGCTTGCTTACTATAAGGAGCGGACGGCTGAAGCTCGGGGAGAGGTTCGCCAGCTGTTTGTCACCTACGCTGAAGCTGCACCTGGCAGACCTGCTGCCAAGTGGACGATAGGCAGGTGGGTCACCTCCTGCATAGATCTCTGCTATAGGTTTGGCGGGCATGGAGCCTCCCAGAGGGATAAGAGCTCATTCTACCCGCCATACCGCTGCATCGGTGGCTGCTTCCAGGGACATCCCTATCCAGGAAATCTGCAGGGCTGCTGTCTGGAAGTCAGCACACACCTTCATCACCCAGTACCACATCGACCTTGAGTCACGCCGGGATGCTGGTTTTGGGGCCTCGGTTCTCCAGTCGTTATTTCCTAAGTAGGTGGTGTGTGCCTTGTCTCCCTTCTCCCGGAGAACTGCTAGGAGTCTGCCAGACAGTGTGGATGAACAACATATCCATGTCCCTAGAAATGCAGGTTACTCACCTGTAACAGGAGTTCTAGGAATGGTGTATGTTGTTCATCCACACGACCCACCCGACCTCCCGGGCTTCGACGCACAGCCTGTCTTCCAGTGGGCTAGATCTGGTGTCATGGGGCGGAGCCGAGAGTTTTACCACCCGGGTGGGTGGGAGGAGCCAGCTTGAAGACCTGGCAAGATTTAAAGCAGCAAGGAACCTGCCACACAGTGTGGATGAACAACATATACCATTCCTAGAACTCCTGTTACAGGTGAGTAACCTGTATTTTCTGGTGCTTCTGCCAGGGCTGTGGCTTCTGGCATTTGTCTTGGGAGAATTTTGTGGCTCAGGATACCAGTCTTTGTTACTGATGTGCAACAAACAGTTCTTAATGCCCCATTCAGAGGTGAAAAATTGTTTGGTCGTGAGGTCCAAGAGACTCTCAGAGATCTCCAGGCCTTGGGTAGGACTCTGAAATCTGCACACTCCCTCTGCCTTACCCAGCACAGGGGTGCCTGTCACCCAGCTAACTGGGGACAGTGCTGCACTGGGTAATGGTAAAGGAGCAAGGGCCTTGCCAGTCCTTGTCACTACCCCGGGTGCCCATTCAAAAGCATCTAGAGGAGGTGGAGTTGCACCCACTGGCTCAGCCTGACTGTTTGTATACCCCCCCCCAACCACCCTGACCTCCAGGGGTGGTTTTAGAGGGTCGCCTCCCCCCTCCACTTTTTCCAGTGGAGGACAGTAATCCTAGATGCATGGGCTGTAGAAATCGTAGAAAAAGGGCATGATCTGGAACTTGTGAACAGCCTTCCAGATCATCCCCCACTTGTGACAACATATCCTCCAGGGCACATGTCCCTGTTGCAGAAGGAAGTACAGGCTTCACGTCCTAGAACCAGGTCCTGTAGAATAGAGGAACATAGACCTTTACTAAAGGTACTTCCTTGTCCCAAAGTGGACGAGAGACCTGAGACCTATTCTGTATCTAAACTTCTTCATAGAATACAAGAAGTTCAGGTGGTTAGAATGGCAGAAAATGGGGAGATCTTGTTGATGGTGGACCTGAATATGCCAGATGTTAACTGGAGCACCTTTGCTGCAGGCACATCCAAGAGCAGGGTCATTCTTGATGCCCTACAGGGGGCATGCCTCATACAGCTAGTATTGGAACCCACTCGGGAGGGAGCAATCTTAGACCTGGTACTCTCAAATGAGGATGGAGAAAGAATCTCAGATTTAGAAGTGGGTAGCCATCTGGGAACAAGCGACCACCAAACAGTGTGGTTCACGATAAACACAGCCATACAATCAAGCCACACAAAAGCAAGAGTACTGGACTTTAGGAGGGTCGACTTTGGGAAAATGAGAGTGTGCCTCAGAAAAGCACTAGCAAACAGGCAAGAAGGAGGGGTGGAGGAACAATGGGGAGTGATCAAAACAGCCATCACAGAGGCAACAAGCCTTTGTGTAAAGCAAATCAATAAAACACAACGAAGGAAAAAACCGCTATGGTTCTCAAAAGAGGTGGCAGGGAAGGTTAAGGAGAAAAGGACAGCATTCAGGAAATATAAGGAAACACAGAAGGAGCAGGACAGAGAACTTTATCAGTTAAAGCATAGAGGCTGGGAAAGCAGTCAGAATAGCAAAGGCCCAAACCAAGGAAAGGATAGCCAATTCTGTTAAGAAGGGGGATAAGACCTTTTATAGGTACATAAGGAGCGAAGAAAGACCAAAGGAGGGATACTGAAGCTTAATAAAGGGGAGGGAATGTGGATAGAGGGTGACAGTGAAAAAGCAGGGATACTGAACGAATATTTCTGCTCAGTATTCACAAAGGAAGAGGAGGGGGAGTTACCTAAACCAAACAAGAGAAACACTCTGAAGACGGGGGTCGATACCAGTCCATTTACAGAAGGGTTCTGAAAGAACTGATAAAATTGAAGGTGGACAAAGCAATGGGGCCTGATGGGATTCACCCAAGAATTCTAAAAGAACTAAGGGTAGAACTAGTGACACCGCTGACTACTCTCTTTAACAAATCATGGGAGGATGGGGTGGTACCCGAGGACTGGAGGAGGGCAGATGTGATTCCTCTTCACAAAAGTGGGAGCAGGACAGAGGCAGGAAACTACAGACCAGTTAGTTTGACCCCTAGTGGTAGGGAAAATGATGGAATCATTTCTGAAGGAAAGAATTGAGTAAATGAGAGGCCAGTGTGGCACAGGATCCAAGGCAGCATGGATTCACGATGGGAAGGTCGTGTCAGACGAATCTAATAAATTTCTTTGACTGGGTGACCAAAGTAGTAGACCAGGGAGGGGCTGTGGACATGGCCTACCTAGATTTTAGCAAGGCATTTGATATAGTCCCACACAAAAGATTAATTCACAAGATAGCCAGCCTTGGAGTGGGTCCCAAGGTGGTAGCCTGGATAAAAAATAGACAACAGGACGCAAAGGGTAGTAGTAAATGGAATACACAGTGAAGAAAGGAGGGTTACTAGTGGGCTACCGCAGGGTTCAGTACTGGGACCGGTCCTTTTTAATGTCTTTATAAGTGACATTGCAGAGGAACTGGAAGGAAAAGTATGTCTCTTTGCAGATGACACAAAGATCTGCAACAGGGTTGATACACAAGATGGAGTGGAAAGGATGAGAAGGGACTTGGCAAGGTTGGAGGAATGGTCAAATGTATGGCAGCTCAGATTCAATGCAAAGAAGTGCAAGGTAATGCACATGGGAAACAAAAACCCAGGGGAAGTGTACACAATGGGGGGTGAGATACTGACAACAGTAAAAATAGAAAGGGACCTGGGGGTAATTATGTCAGATGACCTAAAGGTGGGCAAGCAATGTGAGAAGGCAGTAAGGAAGGCAGGGGGGATACTGGGATGCATAGGAAGAGGCATCAATAGTAGAAAACAGGAAGTTGTTAGCCCTCTGTACAGACAGTTGGTGAGACCCCATCTGAGTACTGTGTGCAGTTCTGGAGACCCCCATCTCCTGAAAGACATAGAGTGGAAGCTGTCCAGAGGAGGGCAACCAAAATGGTGCAGGGTCTGCACCAGAAGACATGCGAAGAAAGACTAAAGGAGCTTAATATGTATACCCTAGAGGAAAGGAGGGCGAGAGGGGACATGATAGAAACTTTCAAGTACCTCAAGGGAATTAACAAAGTCCAAGAGGGTAGCATCTTCCAGAAAGAGATGTACAAGAACAAGGGGGGACAATTTGAAGATAGAGGGGGGACGGCTCAGAGGTAATGTGAGAATGTATTTTTTCACTGAGGGTTGTGGATGCATGGAACAGCCTCCTTGAGGAGGTTGTGGAGTCAAGAACAGTGGGGGACTTCAAGAATGTATGGGACAGGCATAAGGCAGTCCTAGTGGGGGATAGGAGGAAGTAAGTTGTTGGTTAACTAGGATTTGCAACTTATCTGTTAGGTAGGAAAATGGGCAGACTAGGTGGGCCAAGCAGTCCTTATCTGCCGTCAAATTCTGTTTCTACCTTTCGGGGTCTCCTTCCATTACTTCAAACAGCAGATTGGATATGCTCCCTAAATATTTGCCTTTTTGTATGATTTCAGTAGCTTTAGGCTGCCGGTCTGACAAGGGGGCCTGTCTTGGTTTCTGCTTGATTTGTGGAGGCTTGTAGCAAGTTGTAAGTGGGTGTGGCTGGATCTTCAGCCACTGTAAGGATTTAAGGGGATTTTCAGTTAATTTCACTTTTTAATTTTTTTTTATTTTATTTCAGTAGCTTTAGGTCGCTGGTCTGACTATGGGGCCTGTCTTGGTTTCTGCTTGATTTGTGGAAGCTTGTAGCACCTTGTAAGCGGGTGTGGCTGGATCAGCCACTGCTCTGGAAGCTCCTTGGCTGATTGTTTCTTGGATGTAGACTGTGGAATTGGTCCCACCCACAGCTCAGCCTTCATTTTATAGGGTGGGTCCCAGAGTGCCTTGCAACATCCTGCTACCACACAGGAAGTAGCAAGTAAAAAAAGCAGATCTAGAAGGTAGCAGACAGCTAGTAGGAGGCAGAAACAGGCAGAAGTTAGGAGGGTAATCAGTCATGATGGGCATGGTGCAGTGGTTGTGGAGCAGCAGTCTTCAGGGAGATGTTCTGGAGGCTGCGATGCTGCCCTATTTGTAGACTCTTCTCTGGACTGAGAGGAGGTTGCCTGTCAGAGTTGGCCAGGTTACAGGCAGTATCCACCTCCACCCAGAGACCACCATGTCCACAACATGAACCTTGTAGGATGCCCTGAAAGAAGTGTAACTTGACAACAGTGGGCTCAGTGGGGGGGGGGGAGTGGGAAGCACATTCCCCAACCAGTACAGCTGAATAACTCCTACACTGTTTTGTTAGAACGAGAATGCCCCACATAGGCACCCGTAGCTGGGACCAGGGAGGATGGTCCAGGACCCCAGGGAAGGAGGGAAGCTCTCCTAGTGGGAGACTCTATTGTCCGGTGTGAGTTAGAAATACCGGGGGTGGTGGTCAGGTGTATCCCAGGAAGCGCTGCATGGAGGGATGGAAAGCAAAGCCATAGGATCGTTAGGTCGATGGCCAAAAGGGGAGCTTGATCTCATTGTCAACCTGGGGACCAGTGACCTAGCAGGGAGAAGGGTGGAGTTGGCCAGAGTCCAAGAGGATTTCAAGAAGCTGGGGAGGGACCAGAAATGGGTAGCACGTTCAGTCTCATTCTCAGAGGTGCTACCTGTCCAAGGCACAGGGGAGGCTAGGGCACTCCACATCCAGTCCTTCAACACCTGGTTGAAGGATTGGTGTGGAAGGTAAGGATTTGGCTTCATAGGGACTGGGGCCCCATGTGGGCAGATGTGAGCTTGTATCGGGAGGCCAGCCTGCATCTGTCCATGAAGGGGACCTCACTCCTTGGTGAGAAGTTGGAATGCTTAAGTAGAGAGCATTTAAACTGGCCGAAGGGGAAGATCAGGAGGTGGCTGAACACTCCCCCCATGAGAGCATGCAAAAACACAAGTGGACAGCAGGAACAACTGATGCAGGCAGCCAAAATGTGTGTAAGGGGGGATAAAGGGACGGCAGGAGCACATGAACATGAAAACCAGAGTGGGGGAAATGGGCATGGGAGAGGGAACAAAAATGGAGGGAGGGCAGGGTGTAAAACATGGACAGTCATGCTCACAAATGCCCACAGTCTGGGAAGAGATTCCAGACCTGGAAGCCTTGATAATTGGTGCAGACCTTGACATAGCAGCAATAACAGACACATGGTACTCTGCTAATCACAGCTGGGATGTCCATATACTGGGCTATACACGGTTTAGAAGGCACAGAAAGGGTAAAAAAGGGGAGAGGGGTAAGCCCTGTACATCAGAGAAAGCATAAAGGCTACACAAGTACTGGGAGGCAGAGGCAATGTGGGTCACCATTGAACCAGGGAATGGCACAGCAGTACGTACAGGGGTGATACACAGACCTCAGACATGGAGGAAGTGGATAGGGTACTAATGGAGGAAATTCACAATGTGGCGGCTAAAGGTGAAATCCTGCTGATGGGGGATTTCAGCAGGCCGGATGTGGACTGGACCCACCCAGGCAGCTGCTTCAGCCAGAAGCACTGCCATCCTGGAATCCCTGCAGGGAGTTGGACTCTGACGGCTGCTGCATGAACCAACCAGAGACAAATTGATTATGGATCGATGGGAACAGAGTTGGAGTCCAGGTGTTAGGGCAGCTGGGATCCAAAGGGAGGACAGGGAGGTGTACCTTGAATGTCTAAGGAAAGCAGGGAAAGCTGTTAGGACTGCCAAGGCACAGACAGAGGAGGATTTAGCACAAACTGAAAAAAAGGGGACAACATTCTGTAGGTACATCAGCGATAGAAGAAAAATTGGGATTTGTGAGGCTCAAGGGGGAGGAGGGAGAGTTTAACAAGGGGGATCTAGCCAAAGAAATACTGAGCAAATATTTATGTTCAGTATTCACTAAAGAGGGAGAGGGTCAAGGACCACAGTTGGGGAGCAGAGGCAATGTGGGGAGAAGTAGACACCAGTCCATTCACAGTGGAGAGTTCTGGAGAAACTCTCCAAAGCTGAAGGTGGATAAAGCCATGGGGCCAGACGGCATTCACGCAAGGATATTAAGGGAGCTGAGAAGGGAAATAGCAGCACCTCTGGCTGCCCTGTACAGTCACTCAACACAGGCGTGGTTCCTGAGGACCGGAGGAGGGTGCATATAGTCCCCACTGCACAAAGGTGGCAGTAGGGAGGAAGTGGGGAACTACAGGCCAGTCAGCCTCACATTGGTGGGGAAGATCATGGAGATGCTGCTGAAAGGATAGTGGCACACCTGGAATCCAGTGGTGCCCAGGATCTGAGACAACACTGATTCACATCAGAAAGGTCTTGTCAAACAAATCTGATAGATTTTTTTGATTGGGAGACTAGGGAAGTGAATCGGAGAGGGCCGGTAGACATCGCCTACCTAGATTTCAGCAAAGCCTTCAATACTGTCCTACATAGACGGCTCGTTAACAAGATGAGTAGTCTGGGCATGGGGCATAAGGTTATACATTGGGTTAGAAACTGGCTGATGGACAGAAGGCAGAGGGTGGTGGTACAGTAAATGGGATCCAATCCGGGCGGGGGGGGAGGTGACCAGCGCAGTACCACAAGGATCAGTACTGGGACCAGTCCTGTTCACTGTCTTCATTAGTGACATTGCAAAGGATCTGGAAGGAAAGGTCTGTTTGCAGATGACACCAAGATCTGCAACAGGGTGGGTACTCCAGAAGGGGTGCAGAAAATGAAGAGGGACTTGGAGAAGCTTGAAAGCTGGTCGAAGGTGTTGCAACTGAGGTTCAATGGAAGAAAGTGCCAAATATGCACCTGGATAGGAGAACCTTGGGGAGAGCTACAGAATGGGAGGGGAGAGGTGCTGATGGTCAAAGAGGAAAGGGACCTAGGGGTTATATTGCAGTGCGCAAAGGCTGCAGGAAGGGCCAGTGGCATGCTGGGGTACAGAGGCATTACTAGCAGGAGACTGGAGGTGGTGATGTCATTGTATAAAACACTGGTAAAAGGCCTCACCTGGAGTACTGTATGCAGTACTAATGGAGTCCACACATGCGTAAGGACATAGACAAGGTGGATGCTATCCAGAGAAGAATGACACAGATGTTTCATGGTTTACATCACAAAACATATGAGGAGAGACTAAGAAACCTCAATATGTACTCACTGGAGGGGAGAAAGGGTGACATGATAGAAACTTTCAAGTACCTCATGGGCATAAACAAGGTGCAGGTGGGGGATCTTTTCCAATATAGAAAAGAGAGCAGAACAAGGGGACATGATATGAAATTGGGGTAGATTAAGAGGTAATGTGATGAAGTTTTTCTACATAGTGTGGTGGATGCTTGAAACAGTCTGGCACAAGAGGTGGTAGGGGCAAGCACAGTGGAGGGGTTTAAACATGCCTGGGACAGGCACAAGGGAACTTTGGGTGGGGGAGGAGTAATGAAAAGCCATTGATCACTTGGGGTCAGTGACTGCATACAAGTTGAAGGGCTAACGGGCAGACTAGACTAGCTGTCCTTATCTGCTGACAGTTTCTATGTGTCTATGATGCATACCTCCGTATCAAGATCCAGAAACCTTACTGAAAATACTTGGTTCAAGTCCCAGGAAATCTTAATGTATTCTAACAAATGCAGTGTGGTCTCACCATAGGACTGCCCTGGAGCTGAAATCGTTAATAGAACCTATGCAGATAGTTGAATGCTAGGCTTAAGCTCTGTTTCTAGGGACATGGATATGTTGTTCATCCACACTGTCTGGCAGGTTCCTTGCCGCTTTAAATCTTGCCGGAAGGTCTTCAAGTTGGCTCCTCCCACCCACCCGGGTGGTAAAACTCTCGGCTCCGCCCCATGACGCCAGATCTTCCTTACCGCTTGGAAGCTCAGGTTCCCTCCTTAGCAGCTCTGCGTTTTAGACTGGTTCCTAATTCTTTGAATTTTGAAATTAAAAGTTTTGCTAAAAGACTTGGTCTTCTCTCCCTCGTGACTGCGATGGACAAATCGACTCCTGTTTCGGAGATGCCCTTGCGGGCAGAAGATGTCTCAGACGGATCTGCACTCCGCGTGCTTACTGCTTGGGCCTTGAGCACGACTCGCAGGCCTGCGACCTGTGCTCTTCCTTTTCAGCCTACGTCCTCGAAGACCGTGCTGCCCGTTTACAACTGGGGCGTCCGAGAGATTTCCTCCGGTTAAGTCAAAAGAGGCCCGGTCGGCGGTGTCCGCGGCGGTGGGCTCGGCGGATCAGCTCAAGCAAATGATGGCCCTGAAGAGGAGGCGGCGCGAGCCGCTTCTACCCCGGCCAGTGTATTTGTCCCGCTATCTCTCGGTGCCTCTTATTCGGCTTCTTTTTAGGAGCTTTGTCTGACCCTCTCGACAAAAGGTGAGGGTCCAACTTCTGGACCGTTTTCTCGGTCCAAAAAGAGAGACAAGAGTAAGTCTCACCGTCGACGCTCTTGGGAGCGGGAAAGATCCCTCTCCACTAGTTGTCGACTTCGGTCGACCCCTCGGCTTCGGCCACTGGTTTCACGGTGTCCCCGTCAGGCCAGTTGACCAAGACTCCCGTCGACGCGGTCGAGATTTTTCTCGACCTGTTGGACGGGTTGTCAGCTGGAGAAGCTGAGAATCCCCTCTCCCCGGTTCCCCCGGCGGGAGTTGAGGATCCCATCGGCTCATCTGTGCCTCCGGTTCTGGAGCCTTCGGTGGAATCCATCCGAACCGAGGGAGTGCACCGATTCCCATGACACCTCCCGCACTGTCCTCGGCCTAGCCGAGGGTCTCGGACGTCTTCGCGGTCCAGCCGATCCTGCTGTCATAGGCGGTCTCGGCACCGCGGCAAGCGGCGCCGCCGCTCTTCCTCCTCCTCGGACGAGGGGAGGCTTTGGCGCAAGTTGCGTCAGAGGTATGAGGAACTCATGTGGCAACAGCTCCTTCTGACCGGGAATAAGCCGACGCCGTCGTCTTCCCCGGCCATTAAGTGGTGGTCACCGGAGCGGCCGAAACAACCCCTCATTTTAGCAGAGGAGCCTATTCCCAGACCGGTTGTTCGGCCAATTCCAGCTGCCCCACCGATTCCTGTGGAACCTCCGCCTCCACAGCCGTTAGTTGGGGCTCCGACCAAAAATTCTCGGTCGGCTCAGGGACTGCCCCATAGGCTGTCTGTCACCCACACTCCCGATGGACCTCGGCAGGTGGAGGGTGGCTCAGGCCCGAGGCAGCTCTTTGAGGACTCTTCCGAGTCCGAGGACGATTCCTCCCTTTTCTCCAAGCGAATGGACTTGGAGTCCTCAGGAGGACAGTTGGTGGACGATAGCCCTTTGTCCTTCCTAGGATTGCTTCGGCTCATCTCGGAGTCCACCGGGATGAAGCTCAAACCCGTTTCTAAATGGGTCAGGTATCCCCTCACGGAGATTCTGGACCGAGGGGATTCCCCTACGGAGGCCTTTCCGGTGGCCGAGGCCATAGTGGGTCCGGCCTTGGAGCTCTGGCAGCGCCCTGCTTCCTGTCCTGCGCCTTCGGCCAGGATGGCCAGGAAGTATGCGGTCCCTACCGGTTCCCTGTCCGGTTTTCCGGAACACCCCTCGGCTGAGGGGTTGGTTACCGACAGCGTTTTCCGGCGTGCCGGGAACGCTAGGGATGTGGACAAACCTCCCGACAAGGAGTCCAAAGAAACTGCCGGGCGAAAAGTCTATGCTCGTCCTCTCTCTCGGCCTCGCCAGGCCAGTTCGGCCATCCTCATGGCACATTTTTCTCATGCCCTGTTGGGCTCCCTGGATGAGGTCGTCCTACACCTTCCCGCGGATCTGCAGACTACGGTCAGGCAGGTGCGGGTCCAGGGCAGGGTAGTGGCCAAACAGCAGCTCCAGACTGCTTTAGACATTGGGGACTCGTGCCAGGTCTGTGGCGGCCGCAGTGGCTATGCGTTGGCGGGCTTGGCTGAGGATATCCACCTTTACTTCAGATACCCAGCACAAGTTGGCGGATGTTCCCTTTTTGGGGACTGACCTCTTCGGCCCTGGGGTGGAAGGTCACCTGCAGAGGATCGAGAAGTCCAATGCTACCTTGGACTCGGTCTCTTCCGCTCAGAAGGACAAAGGCTGCAAACCACAGCCTAAGCCCTTTCGTCCTTCTGCGCCCCCGGCGATCCGGCCCAGCAACGTCAGGGCCAGCAGGCTCGGGCTTGGCATCCCAAACCCAAGCCCGGAGCTTCCTCCAACAGGAAGCAGGGAGGTAAAGGCCCAGGAGGTCCCTCGGCCGGTCCCTCCTCCAAGCCTGCCCAGTGACGGGCTGAGGGGTGTCGCCCCCAACCCCGTCACCTCACCCCAGTTTCCCGGTAGAGAAGGGCTCCGGCTTGCCTTCCTTTCCGCCTGGTCCGTTGTACCACGGACAGGTGGGTACTGGAGGTGGTGGGAAAGGCCTGCCTCTGGAGTCGAGCAGGCTCCGCCCTTCAGAGCCCGTCGCACCTCGGGGGCCTCGAGATCCCGCAGCCTCACTGTCGGCTCATCGGGGCCGACATCGCCTCTCCTCCTCCAAAAGGAGGTGATCAGGAGGTAGCGATCCTCCTCAGACCCGGGTTTGTGTCCAGGTACTTCCTGTTCGAACGACGGGGGACTGCTCATTCTCGACCTACACGACCTAAACAAGTTCCTAAGGTCTCAAACCTTCAGGATGGTCACTCTGGCTCAGATAATACCATCCCTGGAACATGGCGTGTGGTTCTGCTCTCTGGACCTACAGGACGCGTTCTTTCCGTCCCTATCCGTCCGTCACATCGGAGATTCCTTCACTTTCGGCGGAGGATCCCTCTTGAGTTCGAGCCATGCCCTTCGGCCTGTCTCCAGCTCCCAGGGTCTTCACCAAATGCATTGCAGTGGTGACAGCTTTCCCTCTGGCGCCGAGGTCCGGTGCCCTTACCTGGACGATTGGCTGATAGCAGCCTCCTCCAGACAGGGAGGTGGAGCTGTCCAGAGATCTGGCCCTCCAGGTTTGCTCTCAAGTCGGCCTTCTCATCAACGAGGCCAAGTCGGAACTCGAGCCGAAGCAGGCGATTCTGTTTATCGGGGCAGAGCTCGACTCTCTTCGAGCCAGAGCACGGCTCCCAGCGGACAGGGCGAGGTTCTTACCTCCTTTGCCCAATCATTTCTGGTTGGGCAATTGCACCTGCCGGGACTTCCTGCGCCTCCTGGGTCTCATGACGGCCTGTACCAGCGTGGTCCGTTGGGCACACGATCACGCTTCTTCAGTGGGGACTGCAAGCAAGTGGTCACAACGCTGGCGATCCATTGGACCAGTTAATGATGGTGACCCAGGAGATGTGGAACGCCTCCGTGGTGGACTGCTCCATCTCATCTGCAGGAGGGCATCCCGTTTGTCTGCCCGTGCGCCGACGGTCTCTCTCTGACCGATGCCTCTCTGATGGGTTGGGGTGCCCATCTGGGGAACACCGGCGCGCACGGCCTCTGGTCCCCACGGAGTCCGATGCCACATCAACCTGCTGGAGCTCGAGCGGTCCGCCTAGCTCTCACCGCCTTTGCTCCGTTCCTCCGGGTCAAGTGGTCCGAGTCCAGGCCGGACAATACCACGACCATGTACTACCTAAACCGCCAGGCGGGCGCATTCCATGCTTCTATGCAAGGAAGCTCTCCGATTTGGTCACTCGTGGCGCAGCCTGGAGGCGGATCTCCTAGCCATTCATGTGCAGGAGCCTCCAACACCCGGCCGATGCCCTGAGCCGGATAGGGTTGCATCTCACGAGTGGTCTCTCCTGCCGGAGGTAGTACAAGATCTGTTCTCCCACTGGGGCACACCTCAGGTGGACCTGTTTGCCTCCAGGAGAGCGCGAGCTGAGGCTGTTTCATGCCCACCCCTCAGCAGGGCTCGCTGCAGGGGATGCCTCTCGAGGCTGTGGACCGGCTCTTCTCACGCCTTTCCCCATTTCCTTGATTCACAAGGTGCTTCTCAAAGCAAGGAGGGACAAGGCGCAGGTGATTCTGATAGCCCCAGACTGGCCCCGCCAGTTCTGGTACCCAGATCTCCTCAGCCTCAGCTCCAGGCTCCCGAGGCAGCTTCCAGCTCGCCCGGACCTGCTCTCAGTCAATCGGGGAAGGTGTTCCATCCGGACCTTCAATCCCTGCACCTGACGGCCTGGTTCCTGAGCGGCTAGAGTTCCAGGCCTTGGGTCTTTCCGACGAGGTCCTCAATGTTGTTGAGGCGTCCCGTAAGGAGTCGACCAGGAATTGCTATGCCTTCAAATGGAAGAGATTTTCCATTTGGTGTCAGGGCAAGGGCTTGGACCCTTTCTCCTGTCCTTTGGCAAGCATCTTGGACTATTTATGGTCCCTTTCTAGTCAAGGGCTTAGGTCGACGACCCTAAGGGTGCACCTGGCAGCCATCTCTGCTTACCGGGCGTGGGCCGGGGAGCAGTCGGTGGCGCAGGAGAAGGTGGTCTGGCGCTTTTTTCAAGGCCTTGATCACATTTCCCCTCCGGTGCGAGAACCTCCACCTCCATGGGATTTACTGCTGGTACTGGCAAAGCTCATGGGCAAGCCATTCGAACCAATGCACAGGTGTGAACTCTCTCACCTGTCGTGGAAGACCGCCTTCTTGGTGGCTATCACATCAGCCAGAAGGATGGGAGAACTCCAGGCTCTGCATTGAGTCTCCTTACCTGGTCTTCCACAGGGACAAGGTTGTCCTGCGCCCCCACCCGAAATTCCTTCTGAAGGTGGTGTCGGAGTTTCACCTTAACCAGGTGTTGACTGTGCCGGTGTTCTACCCCAGTCACACCTCGGAGGCTGAATACAGGTTCCATACTTTGGACCCTAGAAGGGCGCTCGCTTATTATAAGGAGTGCACGGCTGAAATTCGGGGAGAGGTTCGCCAGCTGTTTGTCACCTACGCTGAAGCCGCACCTGGCAGACCTGCAGCCAAGCGGATTTATAAGCAGGTGGGTCACCTCCTGCATAGATCTCTGCTACAAGTTGGCGGGCATGGAGCCTCCCAGAGGGATAAGAGCTCATTCTACCAGTCATACTGCTGCATCGGTGGCTGCTTCCAGGGACGTCCCTATCCAGGATATCTGCAGGGCTGCTACCTGGAAGTCAGCACACACCTTCATCACCCATCTACCACATCGACCTTGAGTCACGCCGGGATGCTGGTTTTGGGGCCTCGGTTCTCCAGTCTCTATTCCCTAAGTAGGGGGTGTGCGCCTTGCCTCCCTCCTCCCGGAGAACTGCTAGGAGTCTGCCAGACAGTGTGGATGAACAACATATCCATGTGCCTAGAAATACAGGTTACTCACCTGTAACAGGAGTTCTAGGAATGGTATATGTTGTTCATCCACATGACCCACCGACCTCCCCGGCTTCGATGCACAACCTGAGCTTCCAGCGGGCTAGATCTGGCGTCATGGGGCGGAGCCGAGAGTTTTACCACCTGTATGGGTGGGAGGAACCAGCTTGAAGACCTTCCGGCAAGATTTAAAGCGGCAAGGAACCTGCCAGACAGTGTGGATGAACAACATATACCATTCCTAGAATTCCTGTTACAGGTGAGTAACCTGTATTTTCAGACCTCTGTCCCTGGTTGCACTTCCTGCACCCGTCCGATTCTTTACTCCACTTGCCTCATCAAAGACTTCTCCGGAGAGCTCTCCTTCACTTACTTGAATTGTCGAAGTCCATTTATTTCTTTCAGTTTTTAAAGCACTGTCCTTGGTTCACAGGCAGACTTAGTCTAGATTGGGGTCAGGTAAGTTTTTCAGTTGTTCTCAACTGAGAAGAAACCAGTATTTTCCATTTTCTGAGATAAATCTCAGTATTTTTGCTTATTCCGGCTTGTAAGATAAGTCTGTCCATATTTAAATTTTACCTGGGTAAATATCAGTTGTTCAATTTTAACCGACCCCCCCCCCCCCAACCACCAAAAAAAGCATTTAAGGTGTTTTGGGGCTAAATGTCACAGGCCAAGAAAAGAGCTGGCCCTACAGGTTTCCAATATCGTTCTGAGTGTGGGGAACCATTCGCTAAAGCAGATCCTTGTCTGATTTGTGTTTAGCTTGGGGTTTGACCACCTCAAAGAGGACTGATATTTGTAAGAACTTCCTCAGTCAACGTTTGAGAGGCCACTTAAACGACTGCAAGAGAAAATGTCTGAGAAAGCCGCTGACCTGGGTACAAACAAACTGGCTACCAGCCATAAAGAACCGGAGGAACAGCCCTCTGACAAGGGTGACTGTTCCTCATGGGAAAAGACATGCGGATACTGCAGCTGAGCCAGCAATCGCAGGGAAAAGAAAAAGGGAAAACATGCAGTGCATAAACTGGAACCGAAAAAGACACCAGTTCCATCTGCTGAAGAGATGGCAGATGCTATAAGAATTATTCAATCGCTTCAACCGAGTAGCCCGGTTTTGGTTGAGAAGCGGTTGCTGTCACAAATGTCCAGTTCTTCCTCTGTTCCTGGTTCATTGGAACAAGGGGCAGAACCTTTTGGATAGGATGAAGATGAGGACTAAGGAGAGCCATTTGAACCAGATCTCCCCTGATCCTCATTGTCCTGATTCCCCTTCTGTCTCAAAAGGCAATAGAGTTAGATCTGCTTCGAGAGGGCTCTTGCAGTAGGTATTCACATATAAGACTAAGCCGCCAGGCGTCAGGACCCACTGGAAACATTTCTAGCTAGCAGTCTCTGGCGAGGGACTGCCCCATGTCAGGTGACCGGCGTCGGAAGATGGTATAAAGGGGCGGTCCCCCACGCCCGCCTTCCAGTTCTTTCCCCGCCATTGGCTTGTGAAAGCTCCTTGCGGTATAACAGCGCTGTCAGTCACTTGTCGGTCTTAAAGTTTTTTGGCTTATTTTACCTTTTTCTCTTTTTTAGAATTTTGAACAAACACGTGCTGTGTAAGCCATCCCCGACGCCCTCCGAATCTAATAAGAACAAGTGCGACTCGTGTGGTTCCAGCTTCCACACAAGGACGGCCACTCCTTGTGCCTCTTTTGTCTAGGCCCAGGCCACCCCATGGAGAAATGCCAGCACTGCCAGAAGTTAACTCGGCTACCCATAAGAGAAGGCAGCAGTCCCTGGAAGCCCATCTCCTCAAGAAGAAAATGGCCTCTGTAGAAAGAGTTAAAAAAGCTTAGGCAGGTGTCCACTTCCCCCCAGAGGCCACAAAAAGAAGCGTGACAAGGAGAAGCACCAGGAGCGGGAGTTGTCTTCCACAACAACCGTGACTTCACCTGGAGTCGCGGCCCTTAAGGTAACATCCCCTCCGGGGAATCACTCTTCAGCCATCTTGGTGGCTACCAAGAAGGCATCCCCCCGCCCCCGGTCAGACTCTGGCCCTTCAGGGCAAAGGAGGTCTCCGCTCCCATTAAGGTAGCTCCTCTTTCACGGCTTTCCAGTCAGAATGGGTCCGGTAAGTATGTCTGCTTCACAGACGCCCAGCTGGGCAAGGCTGCTAAGCAGCTCACCTCCTCGGGTGAACGCCCAGCCAGACCCCTCCCCCGACAAGGCCACCACTCCTTCTCGACCTTTCTCGGACAGGGAGTCTGATAATTTGGCTGCCGGCTCCTCAGATGACCGCCCGGTCAAGAAGCCTGCACCAGACCCTTTTGTCCAGTCTGTCACCCCAGACGCTCTGCAGCATCTTACCACATTGCCCACTGAGGTCTCCTCGGCTCACACCCAGGGATTTTAACCCTCCATCCCCGGCTGACACAGAGGACCTTCAGATGCCGCCATCTGGGATCCTACCTCCTATGGATCCCCTGATGCCAGATTCTCAGACGCCGCTCCCGATGCCGGCCGACCCAACGCCACTCTCCGGCATCCCTTTGTCTGATGGAAGACCTGTTCCTCCATCAGGACCTGCTCAACGGTATACGCACGCCGGGCCTGATGCAGAAGGGCCAACGCTTCTCTGTCTGGCCCACCAGCAGGGCCTTTGCCAGGTCCTTCTGCCACGTCGGAGCCCCTGGCACCAGGGTACCTGACACTGCAATACCCGGTGCCGCAGTACCCAACCCTTCAGTACTTGATGCCGGGTTACCCGCCGTCTGGCTACGGATACTCGTATTATGGGTACCCTCATTACCCGTATCCCCCACCACCTCCACCTCTGCCGCCCACTCCACAGCCGCCGTCGGATCTGAAGGAGACCTTGGCCTCCTGGTGGGCTGAGGCCAGGACTCTGATCACCAAGGAGGTCTAGAGTCTTCTCCCGTCTGTCCCTCCACCAGACCCCCCCCCGTCGGGGACGGGAGACTACCTTCCCCTTGCCAGACACCAGAGGGGAACCCTCTGGCACCCGAGGCAGGGAGGACACACACCCCCAGGAACTCCCCAGAGGGGTCGTCCCTTCCAGGGAGGAGTCTTCTTCCTCAGAGACATCCAACTTTGAGTCCTGCCACTGTGACCCTGAAGACGAGCCACAAACTCCAGAATGCCCCAGGCTGAGGGATCCTCCGGAGGACCCTTCTTTTCTTTTGTTAAGGAAGATCCAGGAAATACGCCAGTGGAGCCAGACCCACAGCAAAAACTTGCTGCTCATCTGGATCTGCCAGAGACAACTCCTACACTGATTCCACCCTATAGGGCCTCACGCAGATCTTTTTACCACCATATGGAAACAACCTTCCACGCTAGCCCCCCTTCCGAGGAAGGCGGACAGGCTATACCAGGCTCTTGAGGGTGTAGACTTCCTTAGCCTTCACGCCAAGGTGGATTCAGTTGTCATCAGTGCCACTAACTGCCACTCTGCCAACCCAAAACATCTAAGCTCACCTCTGCCTGACAAGGAATCCCGGCATCTGGACCAGTATGGGAAGATCTTTTCCTCTTCTATACTAGGTATCTGGGCCCTCAACCATGTTGCCCATATGGGGGATTTCCAGAAGTCCATCCTTAGCCAGGTGGAATCCAAGTTGGACTCCCTTCCTGAGTCACAGACTAAGCAGGAATTGGGAGATCTAGTCCGTTCTGCTTGCTTGGCCTGTAGGCACATGCTCTGTGCCACTTATGATGCAGTGGACACAGCTGGAAGGAGCTCGGCCGTCACTGTACGCCTATGGCATAATGCCTGGCTCCGTGTGTCAGGATTGGTCCCTGAGGTACAGTCCACTATACAGGATGCTGTCTTCAGGGGTTCGGTGCTGTTCAGGGGTGATGTCAAGGACATCATAGCAAACTTCTAAGAAGGTACTGCACTCCAGTCTGTCCAGACTATGTACAGACCCCCTCAAGAGCAGCGGTGTCCTTTTCGTCGCCAAACCTGACAACGTCAAAAGCCTTCAGGAAAATGTGCCAACAAACGTCAGGCCTCTCCAGCAATCAAGACTCCCCCCAGCAAAAAAACTTGCGGGATCCTCTGCTACTGCGCTGCCCCACACCTCCTGACACCCTGCCTCTCCCTTTGCCTCTGGCCGTTCCAGAAGAACTGGTATGGGGAGCTTCTCCTCCCATCTACTGGGTTGGGAAAGGATAACATCAGACACTTGGGTGCTCCAGCTGATATCGGTGGGACACTCAATAGAGTTTCTGCAGAAACTGCCCCGAAACCCACCCACTCATTTGTCACTCCCAACATCTTCCTCTGTTTCTAGAGGAAATCTCCCTTCTTTCGAAGGCGGCGATAGAGCCAGTCGCCACTTATCTTTGGGGAACAGGTTACTATTCCCATTTCTTCCTAGTTCCAAAGAAGATGGGAGACCTGAGGCTGATTCTAGACCTCAGCTCCATGAACATGTTCATGGAGTACAAATACTTCAGAATGTCCTCCTTGTAGAGCCTTCTACCGTTACTTCGGCCGGGACAGTAGCTATGTGCTCTGGATGTGCAGGATGCTTACCTGCATTTCCCTATATGCTCTTCTCATCGCAGATGCCTCCATTTTTGTTTTCAGGGGGAGCACTACCAATTCAGGGCCCTCCCATTTGGTGTTTCCTCAGCCCAAGTGTTTACCAAATGCCTGTTGGTGGTAGTGGCCCACCTGCGTACCCAGGGTGTGCAGGTATTCCCGTACCTGGATGACTAGCTTCTGGCAGCCTCGTCCAGGGAGGAACTCCTGCACTCCCTTTCCCTGCAGGTTTTTACCAGCTTGGGTATCGCCATCAACCAGGCCAAGCTGCACCTGGTCCCTTGCCAACGCCTCTAATTTATAGGGGTGATTTTGGACACAACCACAGGCAAAGCCTTGATACCTCTGGACAGGGTTGAGACCCTTCAGAATCAGGCTTGTCCTCTGGCCAGTCCTCCGCCTCCTTGGGCTAATGGCAGCTGCCATTCCGACAGTCCAGTTCACTCGGCTTCATATGAGTCTCTCTCAGTGGACGTTTCGGTCACAGTGGGATCAGAATAGGGACAATCTAGACCAAGAGGTGCTAGTAGCGGATATCATGATCAGGGACTTGCACTGGTGGATGGTTTAGGAGAACTTGTATCTGAGTTCACTTCTACATAGCTTCTCCTTCCCAGACATTGACGACAGATGCGTCAGGGGAAGGCTGGGGTGCCCACCTGGGATCTCACAGGACTTGGGGCAGCTGGTCCAGATTCAAGCAAAATCTGCACATAAATGTGCTGGAACTGAGGGCAGTCCTTTATGCCCTCTAGGCTCTTCTTCCCTTCATTCTCCCTGGTCATCTTCTCATCCAGTCAGACGTGCATAGTCTGGTACCTCAACAAACAGGAACACATTCCTACCCCCTTTGCTGGGAGGTGATGAGTCTGGCATTGGGCAGCCCAGCATCAACTTCACTTGACCGCAGTTCACATTCTGGAAGTGGAAAACACACTGGCAGACTAACTCAGTCGGTCTTCAGCAGGTCCCACGCATGGGAGTTGGATCAACAGGTCATAAACTACGTCTTTCAGCATTGGGGGACACCTCAGCTAGACCTCTTCACCTCTCCCCAAAATGCAAAACTTCCCACCTTGTGCTCGCATACTCCAGGGCGAGACGCTTTCTGTCGGGACGCTCTGTGTCTCGATTGGAAGGACAGATTTGTTTATGCCTTCCTTCCCATTCCTTTAATTCCGAGGGTCCTGAACAAAGTCAAATCAGAGGGAGCTCAATGATTTTCATCGCCCCTTTCTGGCCCAGGCAAGATTGGTTCTCTCTTCTGCAACAGTTTACAGCGGAACCTCCTCTTCCTCTGCCTCTGTCGCAACAGTTGTTGACCCAGGATCAGGGGACCCTTGTTCATCCAGGTCTCAAATCCCTTCATCTTCATGCAATCAATCAAATTCTTTATTTATCCAGGCGAACACCATTGAGCAAGCTCATTTACAAGGTGAACCTGCATTACACAAGTCAAGTAACAGTGCAATTATATACAGACAAATAGACAGTAGATGCAAGAGTACAACAGTGCAGGTAGATCCATGTGTGGCTCCTGCAGACATTGCTAAGGCATGCTTCGGAGTCTCTCCTTTAGTAGCGGACATTTTGGTGGAGGTGAGAAAGCCTTCCACCAGGTCCACCTACACTATGAAATGGAAAAGGTTTTCCATCTGGGCAGACTCGAAAGACTTCGAGCCTTTTTTGTGCCCAGTCAGCAAAGTCCTGGACTACATGCATCATGTCTTCGACCTGGGTGGCAGCCATTCCTTGTTAAAGGTCCATATGGCAGCTATTTCAGCCTATCATTTTCCCTTTGGAGACAGGACTTTTGCTCAGTTGGAAGTCTCTTCAGACTTTTCTCAGAAGGGTTCTCCGTTTGAGACCCCTCATTCGCATTCCTGCCCATCCATGGGACTTGAATTTCATCCTGGAGAAGCTCACTCTGACTTCCTTCGAGCCAACACCAATCTGACTAAGGGGCATCACCAGCAGGAAAAGGGAGGTCATAATTCCACTATACAAGACACTAGTGAGGCCCCACCTGGAGTACACTGTACAGTTCTGGAGACCTTACCTACGTAAGGACATAGACAGGATAGTGAAGGTTCAGAGGAGGGCAACAAAGATGGTGCATGGATTGCATCACAAGTCCTATGAGGACAGGTTGAAGGAACTGAACATGTACTCCCTGGAGGAAAGGAGGGAGAGAGGGATATGATAGAGACATACAAGTATCTTACAGGGAGGAACAGGGTGCAGGAATACACTGTTTTAAGCTAAAAGATGTTCCAGGACTAGAGGGCATGGGATGAAGTTGGAGGAGGACAATTCAGAGGAAACGTGAGGAAGAATTTCTTCACAGAACGGGTGGTGGACAAGTGGAACACCCTGCCAGAGGAAGTGGTGGGGGCTGAAACAATCACGGGATTTAAGAATGAATGGGATAGACATAAAGGAATTCTGGAGGTCAGGGGTAAGGGGCAACAGACTTCTTGGAAAACATAAACTGAACTTACAAGCTCAAATGGGCAGACTGGGTGGGCCATAGGCCCTTATCTGTCGACACTGTCTATGTATCTATGTATCTTAGGAAGACTGATCAGCTTTTTGTCTCTCTTGCTCACAAAAGAGAAGTCAATGCTGTTTCCTGGCAATGCCTATCCAAAAGGTTGGCGAATTGTATCACTTTCTGTTATGACAAGTACAACAAGACTTTTCCGGGTCAAGTCAGAGGTCATTCCACCAGAGTTTCTGCCTCTGGCTTGTTTCAAGAATGTGTTGGCAGCAGACATCTGTGCAGCCGCAACTTGGACTTCTGTCTATACCTTCACGAAACACTACAGTTTGGGCATCGCCTTTCGCCGTAGAGCAGGCTTCGGGGTGGCTGTCCTACATGTTCTCCTTTCATGAAACCCATTCAGCCCTGAGGTTCTATCTTATGGATGACAGTCCTCCTCACGAGTGTTTTTCCTTGTTCTGGACTGCTTGGAACTCAGTCCTATGTGTGAATACCTACTGCAAGAGCCCTCTCGAAGTAAGATAGTACAGTTACGTAAGAACTTACTGTAACAGTAGATCTATGAGAGAGACTCTTGCAGTAGGTATTGCCTTCCTGCCCTCCGTCCCCCTAAGTTTTTCTTTGCTTCATTTCCATGGGGGGGGGGATATACTCTTCTCTCTCGTCTTGCCTCTTTTGGCCTTTGGCGGGAAAGAACTGGAAGGCGGGCATGGGGGACCGCCCCTTCATACCGACGTCTTCTGATGCCATCACCTGACAGGACTGTCCCTCGACAGACTGCTTGCTAGAAATTTTTCCGTGGGGTCCTGATGCCTGGCGGGTTAGTCCTATATGTGAATACCTATGGCAAGAGCCTCTCTCAAAGATCTACTGTTATGGTAAGTTCTTGCGTAACTGTACTTTCCTCGGGCACAAAGAGGAAAGGGTGTTTATTCAAGATACTTCCTCACAACAAAGAAAACTGGGGAGTGGTGACCCATACTGGATCTCGGCACCTAAACAGACATTTGTTAAAACCAAAATTCAAACTGTTGACTCTGGCAACAATCCTTCCAACTCTAAGACGGGAATTGGCTTGCATCTCTGGACCTAAAGGATGCTTACTTTCACATCCCCATCAGGCAGTCCCTTAGAAAATATCTTGGATTCAGACTGTCATCAGGCCATTATCAGTTCAAGTCAATGCCTTTCGGACTGACTTCTACTCCAAGGGTGTTCACAAAAATGCTTAGCTGTGGTGGCGGCAGCACACCTAAGGAGACAGGGTGTGGCAGTGTTCCGTTATCTGGACTGGCTAGTCGTAAGTCAACCACCTCAACAGGTCAGGGAGTCCCTGACACTCGCATAGGATGTTCCGCAATTACTAGGGTTCCTAGTCAACCTGAAAAAATCTGTATTGGAGCCAGTACAGCTCCTGGAATTCATAGGAGCTGAACTGGATACTGAGGGGAAGGGCTTTTCTGTCACAGACAAGAGTGGACAGCCTCATATAGCTGGCAAGTACCTTCAAACTGCACAGCTAAAGGCCTGCAAGGAACTTCTTACAGTCACTGGGTCACATGGCAGCTTCCACAGCAACAGTGTCAGGACAAGGTTCTAAATGAGACATTCAGTTTCATCTCAGGCTGCACTGGCATCAAAAAAGAGACTTGCTGTAAAATCTGGTGCCAGTCACAGAACACTCCTTTAGGCACTTCAGTGGTGGCTGGACAAAAGACTATCTCAGACAGGGTGTACCAGTCCTACAGGTAAACCCCTATTTGGTGCTGTGGATGCTTCCCTCCTGGGATGGGGGCACATCTAGAGGAGCACACTGCTCATGGCACATGGCTCAAGCAGTAGTCACTGTTACATATAAATCTGCTAGCACTCAAAGCAGTCTTCCTGGGAATCTGGTCATTCGCCAGTGTGCTACAGGGGAAAGTGGTGCAGGACAGACAACACACCATGTACTACATAAACAGGCGAGTCATGCAGCCACCCCGGTGCACAGAGACCATAAAAATGTGGAAACTGGCATACTTCCTGGCAATTTCCTTCTCGCAGCCCATGTGCCAGGGAAGGACAGTGTCCTGGCAGATGCTCTCAGCAGAATCAACCAGAACCACCATGAGTGGTCTCTGAACAAGCAGGTGTTGCAGATTGTTTTCAAAAGGTGGGGCACTCCAGAGGTAGACCTCTTCGCAGCCCCAGACAACAATCAGGTGTCTGTTTTGTTGCAGGCTTCCTATGAGGGGAACAGTCCCTCTGGATGCACTACTGTTGGATTGGCTAGGGAAGTTCCTGCATGCCTTCCCTCCATTTCCACTGTTGCTAAGAGTCGAGAACAAGCTCAGATCCCAGTCAGTGACAATGATCCTCATTGCTTCAGACTGGGCTAGGCAGCCCTGCTACTCCCTGATTCTGGCTCTGTCTGTGGCCAAGCCGATCAGCCTCCCCAGGAAATACAACTTACCGACTTCCTCCCAGGGCAGGGTCCTATACCCCAATCTCCAACCCCTCAGGCTCAAGACCTGGCTCTTGAGGACCTAGAGTATGCTAACTTACATCTCTCTGAAGGGGGCCATGGAGGTCCTCACGGTTTCTAGAAAGCCCTCAACTAGGAAGACCTACACATCCAAGTGGAAAAGGTTCTCCATTTGGTGCCAGAGTAAGAATATGGATCACACTCAGGCAGACTTGCCAGTTGTCCTGGATTACCTGATCTACCTTCATTCCCTTGGTCTAAGACCATCCACTCTGAAAGCGCACTTGCCAGCTGTCTGCTTATTTATCAGCAGGCAAGGTATCATCTCTAGCTTCGAATCCAGTATTCAAAGATCTTACTTCGAGAGGGCTCTTGCAGTACGTAATTACATATAGGACTGAAGCCAGCAGGCGTCGGGACCCCACGGAAAAATTTGTAGCTAGCAGTCTCTGGCGGGAGACCGCCCCCACGTCAGGTGACAGATGTCAGTATAAAGGGGTGGTTCCCCTCACCTGCCTTCCAGTTGTTTCCTGCCGTTAGCTTGCGAAAGCACCTCGCAGTTAAGTTCCACTGCTTCGTTCAGTTGGTCATCGGTAGTTTTGCCGCCGTTTTTTCTTCGAATTTTCGTCAGGATTTGTGCAGTGTATGTCATCCCCAACTCCCTCCGAGCAGAAAAATAAGTGCGGCGCCCAACTCCCGCACAAGGATGGACACTCCCAGTGCCTCTTCTGTCTGGGCCCGGATCACCCCATGGAGAAGTGCCAACATTGCCTGAAATTCAGTACCGCCACCTGCAGACGGAGGCAGCAGTCCCTGGAGGCCCATATACTTAAAAAGAAAATGACCTCCATGGAGAAGGAGCTGAAGAAGCTTTGTCAGGCCTCAAGCGTCGCCCGAGGTCACTGTAAAAGGACAAGGAGAGGACGGGACTCTTCTTCACCGGCCACCGCTACTTGACTGGAGTCGCCGTGCTCAGATGCTGATCCCCGAGGGACGTTCTGTGACGGCAGTCTTGGAGACTTCAAGATGGCGTTGACCCTCCAGTCTGGCTCGGCGCTCAGGCCCTTCGGGGAGCCTCTGGGTCAAGGGGCTTCCACTCGGCAAGGCGCCGCGTGCAGCCTTCGGTCACGAGTGGCTCTGGTAAGCGGACGCCGTGGTTCTCTGATGCCCGCCCAGAGAAGGCCGCTAAGTTACTCGAACCTTCAGGACAGCGCACGGTCTCTAAGCCACCCGACAAGGCCACCCCTCCTTCACGGCCTTCTTTGGGCGCCGGTTCCACAAAGTCTGATGACTGCTTCTCCGACAGTCGCACGGCGTTGGAGCCGACACCAGGCCCTGACATCCAGTCCGCCGTCCCTGGCTCCCCGGAGCGTTCACTGCTGCCTTCCGAGGTCCCAGTGTTTCCTCAGCTAGACCCCGGAGATTTTAATCCTCCTTCCCTGGGCGATACGGAGGATGCAGGCATGCTACAGTCAGGTCTCCCTCCTGCTGGGCCGGTCAACCTGACGTCGGACCCTCTGACGTCGGCACCAACGCTGGTCTTGCTGACTTTGGGCGACATTCCTCTCCTGGATGCCGTCCCTATGCCGGACCAGACGCCCACCGGGCCTCCTATTCCCAGCCTGTCTGCGGGGCCGTTTCCAGGGCCTTCTGCCCCGTCGGAGCCCCTGTCACCCGGGTATACGCTGTCTTATCAGACACAGTCTTACCTGGGTCCAGTACTCATACTAGACCAGCTACCGGGGTATAGATACTCTACACGGATGTCAGTATTCTGTATCCCCCTTCACCGCCACCCCCAGCCCGTGGACCTGAGGGAAGACTCTGGCTTCCTGGTGGGCTGAGGCCAAGGCTCAGCTCACCAAGGAAGTAGAGAGCCGCCTTCAGATGCCAGAACCTGTTCTGGACCCCCGTCGTCGAGGGTGAGAGACCCCCTCCAGTTCCAGGACGGGGTGGCACGTTACCCTGGGCGCTTCCCAAAGGGTCCGTTCCTCCCCTGAGCGGGGAGGGGTCTTCGTCTCCTCCAACTTCCTCGGACGACTCCAACGGACATTCCGACTTCGATGATGAGCCATGAACTCCAGACAAGCCCTGGCCTAGGACTCCTCTGAAGTTTCCTCCGGAGGATCCTTCCCTCACAGAGTTGCTTCGAAAGATCCAGTCATTGTATCAGTGGAAATCTTTGGAGCCAGATCCACAGTGGCAGAAGCTGGCTGCACATCTTGATCTTCCCGAGGTCGCTCCTACCTTTGTTCCACCCTGGATCGAGCCTCATGCGGACCTTGTTTCCACCATCTGGAAACAGTCGGCCATAGCCCTCCTTCCAAGGAAGACAGACAGGCTGTATCAAGCCCCGGAAGGTGTTGATTTTCTTACTTCACACCCCAAGGCTGACTTGGTCGTGATCAGTGCTGCCCCCGGCCGTACAGCCAACCCAAAGCATTTGAGCTCATCTCCACCCGATAAGGAGTCTCGCCTTCTGGACCAGTATGGGAAGAAGGTTTTCGCTTCTTCCTCTCTGGGTATTAGGGCCATGAACTACATTGCTCACATGGGGGATTATCAGAAGGCCATCCTTAGTAAGGTGGAAACTAAATTGGACTCCCTTCCTGAGTCGCAGACCAAACAGGAAGCAGCAGACTTGGTTCGTTCTGCTCGTTCGGCCAGTAGGCACATGCTACGCACTTCTTACGATGCAGTGGATGCTGCTGGATGGAGCTCGCCGTTCGCCGTAAGTTTGCGGCGTCATGCCTGACTCAGAGTGTCAGTTTTGGTCCCGGAAGTGCAGTCCACTATCCAGGACTTGCCCTTCAGTGTTTTGGTGCTCTTTGGCGGTGATGTCAAGGACATCATCACTGGCCTGCGGGAGAAGGGCACTGCTCTTAAGGAAGATGACTCCATGTATGGAGCCCCTCGGCCTCAGCGCCGTTCCTTTCGCAGACGTGCACGGGCAAAGGCGAAACCCCAAGGAAAGCGGGCCAACAAACAGAGCCCCTCCGGCTGCGAAGCCCCCCCTGCCCAAACGGTCAGTGGGAGCTCCAGCCGCAGTGCTGCCTCTCACCTCCTGACTCCTTTCCTCCCCCACAGCCTCTGGGCTTCCCAGAGGAACAGGTAGGAGGGAGGTTCTCCCTGCTTCTGCCGGGTTGGGAGAGGATCACTTCCGACATTTGGGTGCTCCAGCTGATAGCGGAAGGACACTCAATAGAGTTTCTTCATAAACCTCCCAGAAAACCCCCTCCAAGGTTGTCTTACTCCCCGGAACACCCTCTTCTGGTTCGGGAAGAAATCTCCACCCTTTTTCTGAAGGCGGCGATAGAACCTGTCCATCCCCATCTCCAGGGGGATGGGTTACTATTCTCATTTCTTCCTGGTTCCGAAGAAATCAGGCGATGTGAGGTCAGTCCTAGACCTCAGCTCCCTGAACTTGTTTGTGGAGTACAAGAGGTTCAGAATGCTCTCTCTGCAGGGCCTTCTGCCCCTCCTTCGGCCGGGACAGTGGCTGTGAGCTCTGGACATGCAGGATGCCTACCTCTATATCCCTGTCCGCCCGTCCCACTGCAAATACCTTCGGTTTTCTTTCCAGGGAGACCACTACCAGTTCAAGGCCCTCCCATTTGGTCTCTCCTCAGCTCCCTGAGTATTTACCAAATGCCTTTCTGTGGTAGCGGCCCACCTGCATACCCAGGGGGTTCAGGTTTTCCCATACCTGGATGACTGGCTCCTGGTGGCCCTGTCCGGGGAGGACCTCCTGTGTTCCCTTACCCTGCAGGTTTTCACCATCTTGGGTATTACCATTAACTAGGCCAAGTCCCATTTGATCCCATCCCAAAGACTGCAGTTTATCGGGACGATCCTGGATATGACCTCCGGTATGGCCTTCCTGCCTTTGGACAGGGTGGCCACCCTTCAGGCTCAGGCCAGCCTGCTGTCCAGCCGTAGGTGGGTCACTGCCAGGTCAGTCCTTTGCCTCCTCGGGCTCATGGCGGCTGCCATTCCGACGGTGCCTCGCGCTCGGCTCTGCATGAGAATCTCTCAGTGGATGCTTCGGTCTTGGTGGGATCAATTGGTGGACTACCTAGATCGGGAGATCCTGATCTCCTCTCCGATGGTTTGGGATTTGCAGTGGTGGATGGTTCAGGAGGACTTTTGCTGGGGAGTTCCCCTCTGTCTTTCTCCCCCCTCCAAAACTCTTACAACAGACGCCTCGGGCGAGGGTTGGGGAGCCCACTTGTGATCTCAACGGACCTAGGGCTCTTGGTCCAGACTCGAGCAGACTCTCCACATAAACGTGCGTGAGCTAAGGGCTGTGCTGTATACCTTACAAGCTCTGCATCTGTATCTGCTTCCCAGTCATCTGGCTGTCCAGACCGACAACATGTGCATAGTGTGGTACATGAACAAACAGGGAGGAACTCGTTCCTACCCTCTTTGTAGGGAAGTGATGCGGGTTTGGGATTGGGCATTACTTCACAACCTTCACCTCACGTCGGTTCATGTTCCGGGGGTCGAGAACATGTTGGCAGACCACCTCGGCCGGTCGTCTGCCCAAGCTCATGAATGGGAACTAGATCAGGGGGTAGTAGACGAGGTCTTCCTACTCTGGGGAACCCCTCAGGTAGACCTGTTTACCTCTCCTCTCAATGTAAAACTTCCCGTTTTCTGCTCGCTCGCTCCAGGGTGCAGAGTTTTTGGGAGAGACGCTCTGTCTCTAGACTGGAAGGGCAGATTCGTCTATGCCTTCCCCCAATCCCTTTGATTCCGAGGGTCTTACACAAACTGTTCAGAAGGAGCTCACATGATCCTCATCGCTCCGTTCTGTCTTCTGCAACAGTATTCAGAGGAATCTCCTCTTTCTCTATCGCAGTTCTTGTTGACCCAGGATCAGGGGACCCTGGTCCATCCAGGACTCAAATCCCTTCAGCTGCATGCGTGGCTCCTGCAGACATACAGTGGCGTGAAAAAGTATTTGCCCCCTTCCTGATTTTCTCTATTATTGCATATTTGTCACACTGGATGTTTTCAGGTCTTTAGAGAAAATGTAATATTAGATAAAGGGAACCTGAGTGAACAAATAACACTTGTTTTTTTTTTAATTTCACTTATTTAATGAAAAAAGTTAACCAACACCAACTGGCACTGTGTGAAAAAGTAATTGCCCCCTACACTTAATAACTGGTTATGCCACATTTAGCTGCAATGACTGCAACCAAACACTTCCTATAATTCAATATCAGTCTTTCACATCGCTGTGGAGGAATTTTAACCCACTCTTCCTCGAGAACTGCTTTAATTCAGTAACATTTGGTAGGTTTTCGAGCATGAACTGCCTGCTTGCAGGTCCTGCCACAGCATCTCTATTGGGTTTAAGTCTAGACTTTGACTTGGCCACTCCAAACTTTAATTTTACTTCTTTTTAGCCATTCTGATGTAGACTTGCTTTTGTGTTTTGGATCATTGTCTTGCTGCATGACCCAACTCACGCTTCAGCTTCAGCTGACGGAAGGATGACTGGACATTCTCCTTAAGAATTTTCTGGTACAGAGCAGAATTCATGGTTCCTTTAATTATGGCAAGTCATCCAGTGTCCTTAGGCAGCAAAGCATCCCACACCATCACACTACCACCACCATGTTTGACTGTTGGTATGGTGTTCTTACTGTGGAATGCTGTGTTTGCTTTACAGACATTATGGGATCCATGTTGTCCAAAAGTTCCACTTTGGACTCATCTGTCCATAGAACATTTTCCCAAAAGGCTTGTGGATCATCCAGGTGCTTCTTGGCAAATGAGAGCGAGCATTTATGTTCTTCTTGGTTAGCAGTGGTTTCCTTGCTACTCTCACATGAAGCCCATTTTGCCCAGTCTCTTTCTGATTGTGGAGTCATGAACACTGACCTTAGCTGAGGCAAGAGAAGCCTGCAGTTCTTTGAATGTTGTTTTAGGATCCTTTGAGACTTCTTGGATGATTTTACACTGCACCCTTGGAGTAATTTTGGCAGGCCGCCCACTCCTGGGAAGGTTCACTACTGTTCCAAGTGTTCTCCATTTGGAGATTATGGCTCTCACTGTGGTTCAATTGAGTCCCAGAGCCTTAGAAATAGCTTTGTAACCCTTTCCAGACTGATAGAGGGCAATACATTTTTTTCTGATCTTTTCAGGAACTTCCTTTGATCATGGCATAATGTGCTTGTTGAATCTTTGTGCTGGCAACGTGACTCTGATGGTAAGGGCCAAAATAAGTGAGGTTTATATTGAGCAGGGCTGGCTGTAATCAAGCCTGGCTGTGTTCAATCAGCTGACTCTAATTATCCCTTTAATTGGGTTGATTTAACTAGGGGGCAATTACTTTTTCACACAGTGCCAGTTGGTGTTGGTTAACTTTTTTCATTAAATAAATCAAATAAGTAAAAAAAAAAGTGTTATTTGTTCACTCAGGTTCCCTTTATCTAATATTATATTTTGTCTAAAGACCTGAAAACATCCAGTGTGACAAATATGCAATAATAGAGAAAATCAGGAAGGGGGCAAATACTTTTTCACGCCACTGTAGTTCAAACCCAGTTCGGGGTTTCGCCGCAGGTGGCGGAGATTCTAGTGGAGGCCAGAAAGCCTTCCACTCATTCCACTTATGCCATGAAATGGAAAAGGTTCTCCATTTGGGCCTCTTCCAGAGCTTTTGAGCCATTCTTCTGCCCTGTCGGGAGGCTACTGGATTACATGCGTCATCTCTTCGACCTGGGTCTCAGTCACTCCTCTTTGAAGGTTCACATGGCAGCTTTTTCCACTTACCATGTTCCTTTTGGGGACGGATCTTTTGCACAGCTGGAAGTCGCTAAGGCCTTCCTTAAAGGGGTTCTTCACTTGAGACCCCCTGTTCGTGCACCTGCCCCTCCTTGGGACTTGAATTTCATTCTCGAGAAGCTTACCCTGCCTCCTTTTGAGCTGGCAGCATCAGCAGACCTAAAATTCTAGGGACATGGATATGTTGTTCATCCACACTTATAGGCAGGTTCCTTGCCGCTTTAAATCTTGCCGGAAGGTCTTCAAGCTGGCTCCTCCCACCCACCCGGGTGGTAAAACTCTTGGCTCCGCCCCATGACGCCAAATCTTCCTTACCGCTTGGAAGCTCAGGTTCCCTCCTTAACGCTCCGCGTATAAGACTGGTTCCTAACTCTTCGGTTTTCCGAAATCAAACTTTAAGGTTTTCTAGACTTCGGTCAACTATTTCCCTCACGGCTGCTATGGACAAATCGACTCCTGGTTTCCGGAGATGCCCATGCGGGCAGAAGATGTCTTGGACGGATCCGCCTCCGCGTCGTCTACCATAGGACGCAGGCCGACCTGCAGGCTTGCAACCTGTGCTCTTCTTTCTCGGCCCTCGTCCTGGAAGACCGTGCTGCCCGTCTGCAACTTGGCGTCCAGCGCTACCCTCAGTAAAGTCGAAAGAGGCCGGTTGGCGGTTTCCGTGGCGGCGGGCTCTGGAACAGCTAGAGCAGATGATCACCCTCGAAGAGGAAGCGGCATGGAGCGCATCTTCCTCGGCCCTGCATTTATCCCGCTCTCCCTGGGATCCTCATATTCTGCTTCCTTTAAGGAGCTTTGTCTGTCTCTCTCCACTAAGGGAGAGGGACCAACATCTGCTGGACCTTCCTCTCGGTCCAAAAAGAAGGACAAGGGTAAGTCCCTCCGTTGACGCTCTTGGGAGTGGGAGAGGTCCCCCTCCCCGAGTGGTCGACCATCGACTTTGGTCGATCCTTCAGCTTCGGCCACTGGCTTCACGGTGTCCCCGTCAGGTCAGTTGACCGAGACTCCCGTCGATGCAGTCGAGATCTTTCTCGACCCGTTGGACGGGTTGTCGACCGGGGAGCGAAAATCACCTCTCTCCCGGTTCCCCGGTGGTGGTTGAGATCCGTGGGCTTGCCAGTGCCTCGGTTCCAGAGCCCTGGGTGTTCCTCCGAGCCGAGGGGCGGGTTTCCAGCTCCTTCCCGCACCCTCCTCCGGAAAAGCCGAGGGTTCACGGTCTCGGTCTCTGACTTCTTCCTTGTCCAGCCATTCCACCACCATAGGCGGTCTTGGCACCGCGGCAAGCGTCACCGCCGCTCATCCTCTTCCTCGGACGAGGGGAGGCTTCAATGCAAGTTGCGTCAACGATACAAGGACCTCATGTAGCAACAGCTTCTGCTGGCCAGAAACAAGCCGACGTCGTCGCCTTCCCCGGCCATTAAGTGGTTGTCAGCGGAGCAGCCGAAGCAACCCCTCGCTTTAGCCGAGGCGCTTGTTTCCAGGCCTGTTGCTCAGCCAAAACCAGCTGCTCCACTGATTATGGTGGAACCTCCGCCTCCACAGCCGTTGTTTGGGGCTTCGACCAAGAACTCTCGGTCGGCTCAGGATCTACCCCATAGGCTGTCTGTCACCCTCACTCCCACTCGCCCTCGGCAGGTGGAGGGTGGCTCAGGCCCGAGGCAGCTCTTTGCGGACTCTTCTGAGTCCAACGACGACTTCTCCCTTTTCTCCAGGCGAGTGGACTTGGAGTCCTCTGGAGGTCAGTCGCTGGATGATAGCCCTTCGTCCTTCCTGGGTTTGCTTAGGCTCATCTCGGAGTCCACCAGGATGCAGCTCGAGCCCGTATCCAAGCGGGCCAAGTGTCCCCTCGTGGAGATATTGGACCGAGGGGATTCCCCTACGGAGGCCTTTCCTGTGGCCGAGGCCATTGTTGGCTCGGTCTTGAAGCTCTGGCAGCGCCCTGCTTCCTGCCCTGCGCCTTCGGCCAGGATGGCCAGGAAGTATGCGGCCCCTCCCGGTTCCCTGTCCAGTTTCTCGGAACATCCCTCAGCCGAGGGGTTAGTTACTGACAGCGTTCCGGCGTGCCGGAAACGCTAGGGACGTGGACAAACCTCCCGACAAGGAGTCCAAGAAATTGGACTGTGCCAGGTGAAAAGTCTACGCTGCGTCCTCCCTTGGCCTTCGTCAGGCCAGCTCGGCCTTGCTCATGGCACATTTCTCCCATGCCCTGTTGGGCTCCCTGGACGAGGTAGTCCCTCATCTCCCGGCTGACCTGCAGACCACGGTTAGGCAGGTGCGGGACCAGGGCAGGGCAGTGGCCAAGCAGCAACTTCAGACTGCTCTGGACATTGGAGACTCATGCGCCAAGTCAGTCGCGGCCGCAGTGGCTATGCGCCGTCGGGCATGGCTGAGGATATCCACTTTCACAGCGGATACCTAGCACAAATTGGCGGATGTCCCCTTCCTGGGGACCGACCTCTTCGGCCCTGGAGTGGAAGGCCACCTCCAGAGGATCGAAAAGTCCAATGCCACTTTGGACTCGGTCTCATCCACCCAGAGGGACAAGGGCCGCAGAGGGAGTTCGAGCAGGCCCCGCCCTTCAGAGCCGTCGCCCCCAGGGGGGTCTTGGGGTCCGCAGCCTCGCTGTCGGCTCGCCGAGCCGACATCGCTCAGCTCCTCGAGAAAGAGGTGATCAGAGAGGTGGCGGACCCTCCCTCAGACCCGGGGTTGTGTCCAGGTACTTCCTGGTCCCAAAACAGACGGGGGGCTGGCGCCCCATTCTCGACCTACACAACCTAAACAAGTTCCTAAGGTCTCGAACCTTCAGGATGGTCACTCTGGCTCAGATAATACCATCCTTGGAACGTGGCGTGTGGTTCTGCTCTCTGGACCTGCAGGATGCGTTTTTTCATGTCCCTATCCGTCCATCTCACCAAAGATTCCTTCGCTTTCGAGCAGAAGGATCCCTTTTCGAGTTCCGAGCCATGCCCTTCGGCCTGTCTCCTGCACCCAGGGTCTTCACCAAATGCATGGCAGTGGTGACAGCATTCCTGCGGCTCGAGGGTCCTGGTGTACCCTTACCTGGATGATTGGCTGATAGCAGCCCCCTCCAGACAGGAGGTGGAGGCGGTCCAGAGATCTGGCCTCAGGTTTGCTCTCAGGTCGGCCTCTTATCAACAAGGCCAAGTCGGAACTCGAACCGAAGCAGGTGATTCTCTTCATCGGGGCAGAGCTCGACTCTCTTCGAGCCAGAGCACGGCTCCCGGCGGACAGGGCCGAGGTTCTTTCCTCCTTTGCCCGATCATTTCTGGTTGGGCAATCGCGCCCTGCCCGGGACTTCCTGCGCCTCCTGGGTCTCATGGCGGCCTGCACCAGCGTGGTCCGTTGGGCCCGCTGGAACATACGCCCCCTTCAATGGGGGCTGGCCAGCCAGTGATCTCAATGCTGCGATCCATTGGACCAGCTAGTGACTGTGACCCAGGGGATGTGGAACGCTCTCCAGTGGTGGATCGTTCCAGCTCATCTGCAGGAGGGCATCCCATTTGTCCACCTGAGCCGACGGTCTCTCTATCAACCGACGCCTCTCTGATGGATTGGGATGCCCATCTGGGGGAGCACAGAGCGCACGGCCTCTGGTCCCCACGGGAGTCCCGATGCCATATCAACCTGCTGGAGCTCCGAGCGGTCCGCCTAGCTCTCACCGCCTTCGCTCCATTTCTACGGGGTCAAGTGGTTCGGGTCCAGACGGACAATACCACGACCATGTACTACCTAAACCGCCAGGGCAGGATGCGCTCCATGCCTCTGTGCAAGGAAGCTCTCCGCATTTGGTCACTCATGCGCAGTCTGGAGGCGGATCTCCTAGCCATTCATGTGGCAGGAGCCTCCAACACCCTGGCCGATGCCCTAAGCCGGATAGGGGCTGTGTCCCACGAGTGGTCTCTCCTGTCGGAGGTAGTACAAGATCTGTTCTCCCATTAGGGCACACCTCAGGTGGATCTGTTTGCCTCCAGGGAGAACGCGAAGCTGAGGCTGTTCCATGCCCGCTCCCCTCAGCAGGGCTCGCTGCAGGGGGGTGCCTTCTCGAGACCGTGGACCCCGGGCCTCTTCTGTGCCTTTCCCCTATTTCCCTTGATCCACAAGGTGCTTCTCAAGGCGAGGAAGGACAAGGTGCAGGTGATTCTGGTAGCCCCAGACTGGCCCCACCAATGCTGGTAACCAGATCTCCTCAGCCTCAGCTCCAGGCTCCCGAGGCAGCGTCCAGCTCGCCCGGATCTGCTTTCAGTCAATCAGGGGAAGGTGTTCCATCCGGACCTTCAATCCCTGCACCTGATGGCCTGGTTCCTGAGCGGCTAGAGTTCCAGGCCTTGGGTCTTTCCGACGAGGTCCTCAATGTAGTTGAGGCGTCCCGTAAGGAGTCGACCAGGAAATGCTATGCCTTCAAATGGAAAAGGTTTTCCATTTGGTGTCAGGGCAAGGGCCTGGACCCTTCCTCCTGTTCCTTGGCAAGCATTTTGGACTATTTATGGTCCCTTTCTCAGCATGGGCTCAGGTCGGCGACCCTAGGGTGCACCTGGCAGCCATCTCTGCTTACCGGGCGCGGGCCAGGAAGCAGTCGGTGGCGCAGGAGAAGGTGGTGTGGTGCTTTTTCAAAGGCCTTGATCACATTTCTCCTCCGGTGCGAGAACCTCCACCTCCGTGGGATCTACTGCTGGTACTGGCAAAGCTCATGGGCAAGCCATTCGAACCAATGCACAGGTGTGATCTCTCTCACCTGTCGTGGAAGACCGCCTTCTTGGTGGCTATTACGTCAGCCAGAAGGATGGGAGAGCTCCAGGCGCTTTCCATCGTCTCCTTACCTGGTCTTCCACAGGGACAAGGTTGTCCTGCGCCCCAACCCGAAATTCCTTCCGAAGGTGGTGTCGGAGTTTCACCTTAACCAGGTGTTGACTCTGCCGGTGTTCTACCCCAGTCACACCTCGGAGGCCGAATATAGGCTCCATACTTTGGACCCTAGAAGAGCACTCGCTTATTATAAGGAGCGGACGGCTGAAGTTCGGGGAGAGGTTCGCCAGCTGTTTGTCACCTATGCTGAAGCCGCACCTGGCAGACCTGCAGCCAAGCGGACGATAAGCAAGTGGGTCACCTCCTGCATAGATCTCTGCTGTAGGTTGGCGGGCATGGAGCCTCCCAGAGGGATAAGAGCTCATTCTACCCGCCATACCGCTGCATCGGTGGCTGCTTCCAGGGATGTCCCTATCCAGGAAATCTGCAGGGCTGCTACCTGGAAGTCAGCACACACCTTCATCACCCACTACCACATCGACCTTGAGTCACGCCGGGATGCTGGTTTTGGGGCCTCGGTTCTCCAGTCTCTTTTCCCTAAGTAGGGGGTGTGCGCCTTGCCTTCATCCTCCCGGAGAACTGCTAGGAGTCTGCCAGACAGGGTGGATGAACAACATATCCATGTCCCTAGAAATGCAGGTTACTCACCTGTAACAGGAGTTCTAGGAATGGTATATGTTATTCATCCACACAACCCACCTGAGCTTCCAGCAGGCCAGATCTGGGCGTCATGGGGCGGAGCCAAGAGTTTTACCACCCGGGTGGGTGGGAGGAGCCAGCTTGAAGACCTTCCGGCAAGATTTAAAGCGGCAAGGAACCTGCCTATAAGTGTGGATGAACAACATATACCATTCCTAGAACTCCTGTTACAGGTGAGTAACCTGTATTTCCTTTCCTGGAAGACCCTCTTGCTGGTGGCCATTACTTCCGCTCGACGAATTTCCAAGCTTCAGGCCTTAATGTGCAAAATCCTGTACTTGATTTTCCACAAGGAACATGTGGCTCTGCGTACCAACCCTAAGTTTCTCCCTAAGGTGTTAGCGGAATCTATGCTGAATCAATACATGGAACTGCCTGCGTTTTTTATGCAACATTCCAATCAAGGGGGAGTACCTCTTACATTCTTTGGATGTTCACCAGATTCTGAGATACTACACCAATAGGACAAAGGATCTCAGAAAGACTGATCAACTGTTTGTCTCTTTTGCTCGCAAAAGAGAGGGCAGTGCTGTTTCCAAGCAATGCCTTTCAAAATGGTTGGCTCATTGTATCACTTTCTGTTATGACAAGTATCACAAGACCTTGCCAGGTCAAGTCAGAGGTCACTCCACTAGGTGTCGCTGCATCTGCTGCTTGTTTCAAGAAACATTACAGTTTGGACATTGCTTCTCGCCACAGAGCTGGCTTCGGGTTGGCTGTTCTGCAAGGTCTTCTTTCCTAAGACCTTCACAGCTTGAGGATCTGTGTATGGGTAGTTTCCTCCTCCCGTGAACTTCTCTTTGTTCCAGACTGCTTGGTACTCAGTCCTATATGTAATTACCTATTACGAGAGCCCTGTCGAAGTAAGATAGTACAGTTACGTAAGAACTTACCGTAACAGTAGGACTTCAAGAGAGGCTCTTGCAGTAGGCAATACTTTCCCGCCCTCCATCCCCCTTAACTTTTTCAGCTCCTTTTCCAGGATGGGAAATATCTGCTTCTCTCTCATCTTGCCTTTTGGTGGGAAAGAACTGGAAGGCAGGTGTGGGGGACCGCCCCTTTATACTGACGTTGCATGATGTCAGTCACCTGACGTTGGGGCGGTCCCCCGCCAGAGACTGCTAGCTAGAAATTTTTCCGTGGGGTCTTGTCGCCTGCTGGCTTCAGTCCTAAATGTAATTACCTACTGCAAGAGCGCCTCTCGAAGATCTACTGTTACGGTATGTTCTTACGTAACTGTACTTTCTTCAAGGGGCTGCTGCATTTGCACCCCCACCCAGGAATTACACCCTAGTGTGGGATCTCAACATATGTATTGCACAGCCCGTGCAGCCACCTTTTGAGCCTATATCCTCAGCAGATCTCAAGTATGTAACCTGGAAAACTGTGTTTCTGGTGGCAATTACCTTTGCCAGGAGGATTAGTGAGCTCCAGGCTTTATCCATGGAAATTGACTACATTGCATTCCACCGGGACAAGGTCATCCTCAGGACTAACAATTTTCTCCCTAAGGTGATATCTGATTTCCACCTTAATCAGTCCATTACACTGCCAGTCCTTTTCACTGACTATTCCACTTCAGGGGAACGTAGACTGCATAGCCTAGACATTGAGAGCTATCAGCTACTACCTGGACCACACAAAGGGTCACAGGGGGGCAATACCCAACTCTTCTTGACCTACGGAAAAGTGGGAGAAAAAACGGCCACAAAAAGGTTAATTGCAAGGTGGGTTCTGGCCTGTATCCAGTTTTGCTATTGCAAAGTGGGCAAACAGTCTCCAACGGGTCTCTGGGCCCACTCTACTAGGAACAGCTGCTTCCATAGCAGCTTCAAGAGACATTCCTCTGCTAGAAATCTGCAAAGCAGCTACTTGGAAAATGGTTCATACATTCACAAAGAGCTACTGCTTGGATACCCAGGCTAGAAGTGATGCCAGGTTTGGCACAGCAGTACTACAGACCCTGTTCCCCAGATAGGTTCTCTGCCCACCTCCAAAGATACTGCTTGGGTAGTCTGCATTTGTCAGAATACAGTAAGATTTCCTAGGGCTTGAAGAAAAAAGTTACTTGCCATAGTAATCATGTTTCTTCCAAGGGAATATTTCTGTATTCTGAGCTCCCACCCTTCCTCCCCTACTAGAACCTAGGGGGCACTGCTTGTCAACTGTCCATATTCTGCGGCAAACCTGTTGGCATAACTGTTATTTTCTTAAGCATCTGTAACTTGAGTCTTAGAGATGCGTGGCTGTTTGAAAGGGGTTGGGGGCTGGCCTGAAGAGGGGATTGATTAGTTAAAATAGTTTAGTTAGATTATTTTAGCTTATGCATGCTTCGTAAGAATCTGACTGTTGCAGGAAGTGCAACCAGGGACAGTGGTTTGAAAACTGAGCTCGAGCCTAGCATTTCACTATTTGCATAGGTTCTATTAACCATTTCGGCTCTGGGGCATTCCTATGGTGGGACCATACTGCATTTGTCAGAATACAGCAAGATTCCCTTGGAAGAAACAAGATTACTATGGTAAATAATTTTTTTGTTCCTGTTCCAAGGTGAACATTACCAATTCAGAGAGTTGCTCTTTGGCTTGTCTTCTGCACCATGGGTCTACCAAATTTTTGGCAGTGGTGGCAGCAGCCCGTCACAGGGAAGGCCTGTATGTTTTCCCTTACCTAGACAATTGACTGTTGAAAGCCCATTCCAGGGACCAGCTGTTGAAGACTTTAGCTTGAACCAGACAGTCGTTCAGTGTTCTTGGGGTGATCAATATACCAAAATAATGGAGGCTCCCTCCCAGTGACTGCAGTATATGAGGCAGTCCTGGACACTGTCCAAGGCTTGGCCTTCCTGCCTGTGGACAGGACCAACCATCTGTGCACAACAGACGTCGTGTCTTCACAAGGACATATTTACATCTTCTGGAACTTGTAGCTGTGGCAGTTGTCAGTGCCCCTGACCAGGCTGCACATGCGGATTCCCCAGTGGACCTTAAAAAGTCCAGTGGGATCAGCTCGCAGGTGATCTCAAATAGGTGATTCTAGTCATGTCTCCTGTGTGCAAAGTGCTCGAGTTGTGGATGCAACACAGCAACCTCCTTGGGGATTCTGTTCCTAATCCCGGCCCCTCTTCAGAGCCTCACTACAGATGCCTCAGGGATTGGGGGGGTCCCACTTGGGTTCTTAGACATAGGGCACATGGACCCCAGTTGAGCACGCTTTGCATGTAAGTGTTCTGGTAAGGAGGCAGTTCTGTAAGGACTCGAGGCCTTCCAGAACCACTTGTCCCGGGGTCCTCTGGTAATACAATGGACAGTGTTGGTATATTGCATTAAATCTACAAACGGAGTGGGGGATGACACATTCCACTGTGCAGGGAAGTGGTGAGAGTTTAATACTGGGCTGTAGAACACGGTCTAGAACTTACAGCAGTTGCATGTTCCAGGTGTCGAAAACATCTTGGCAGACAAGCCCAGTATGGCCTCGGCAGATCTCATTCCTTCTGCTGCAACAGCTGGCAAAGGAGCCCCCAGTATCTCTGCCCCTGTGCAAGAGTCTTGTCTCATAGGAGCAGAGAACCCTGGTCCATCCAGACCTGAAGTCTCTTCATCTGCATGCATGGCTCCTAAAGACACAGCCATCTCTCATTTTGGGGTGCTGCGAAAAAAGGCAGATGTTCTAGTGACTGCTAGAAAACCATCCACTAGGACTACATACTCCATGAAGTGAAACTAGTTTGCTTTATGGCCTACTTCTCACCACCTGGATGTGTTTTACCTGTCCAGTTAATCGGGGTCTAGAATACCTGCTGTACTTACTGGATTCAGGCATGCAGTACTCTTCCATCAAAGTCTACCTGGCTGCCATATCTGCTTTCCATGTGCCTATAGATCACCATACAGTGGCTCAGCTGGAGGTAGCACATACTTTCTGGAGGCATTCTACATCTAAATCCTATCTGAAATCCTTTCAGGGCCTGGGACCTGAATTTCATTTTGGAACAGCTCAGTTTAGCTCCTTTTGAGCCAGCCACCAATTGTGACTTGTGCTTTGTGTCTTGGAAAGCATTATTTTTAGTTGCAATTACTTTTGCTCAAAGGATTTCAGAGCTGCAGGCTGTGATGTGAGCCTTATTTGATTTTCTACAAAGTTAGGGTGCCTTTGCCTACTAATTCTAGAAAACTGAAGTAGCATGAGTGAGGCTTGCACTACGGTCATTTGTGTGGAGAACTTGGTGAGGGAGAGCAAACCAGCACTTCCTAATTAGTGGGGTCAATCAGAAGAAAACGGTAACATAGGGATGGTAAAGGGAGAATGCATATGAGACCAGAGATCACATTGTGGTGGGGGTACGGCAGGTAAAATAATGCAACTGCTGAGTATGGTACATCTGGTCAGGGGAGGGTAAGTGGCCAGCATTCTGTAATGTGGTGTGCTTAAAAGCCAGACGCCTCAGGAAAAGCATGAGTGAGCTCTAGGCAACGGTGGCTGAGAATAAGATGGACCTGTGAGCCATATCTGGCTTACAGGCAACCACAATTGACTCGTGCAGTACTGAGCTATTCTAGAAGTCCACGGGCAGTGAAGCAAAGCATATGAGGACATAAGCAGGATACTGGCATGTATGGAAAGGGGGTGTGATAGCAGGAAGGAAGTGAGACTGATCCTGTACAGATCCCTGGTTAGGCTACACCTGGAGTACTGCACACAGTTTTGGAGTCCAGACCTTGGGAAAGACTGGGACCATATATAGAATACACAAAGGAGGTGTACAGTAAAGCTACCAACTTTCTGAGGCCTAAAACTGGGACAGGGTCCATCCTGACCAAGCCCCCCCCCCAAAAAAAAACTGTCACTCCCACGGGCACTGCGGCAGATAACAATGCACACAATCAATTACATTTTGATGCTTGCTCTGGTCATGCCACCCCACAGCAACACCGGTAGCAAACATCCAGATTAAAACAATACATCATTCTACTGCAGCAAGTTCGAAATCATGATGTACAGAAAGTTCAGTAGAAGCAACCTTGCGTTAAATTGTGATCAGACATTCAAGCTGCAGGTATTGCTCCTCCTGACAGTCCCATCCCAACCCACTTATACTCACCTCATTTGCTGAGCAAACTTCACTTCAGTGACTCCCACCACTACACCAGATTGTTTTCACACACTTCCCTGCAGCTGATCAGGTTCGGGCACCTTAGTTCACTGCTGTCAGTCTCTTCTGTCTGGAGTCCCTCTCAGCTGCTGGCAGGCAGACACCTACATGGACTTGTTTGCGCTACTACCCAGTCTGACCTAACAGGAAGGAATATGCTTTACTGTGCTCCCCCTGACATACTTGCGGCGCAACATAGGCGCGGGGGTTGAATTTTCAAACTGTTGTCTGCCTCAAGCAGCGCCACAATGGTGCTGAAATAACTGTCACTCAAGGATTAGTAGTCAGAAAAGAAAAAAGGGACAAAACTGGGATAAGTAAGCAAAAACCAGGACAAAAGTGACATTTTGCAAAACTTGTGGGGACACCAGGACATGCTGCCTAAAATAGCGACTGTCCTGGAAAAATGGGACTGTTGGTAGCTGTAGTGTACAAGGATGATACAGGGGTAGCAGAGGAATGGTTGACATACCTGAACATGTATATACTGGAGGCTAAGAAAAGGGGGCTAGACCTGAGGTACCAGACTCGATTTTCAAAGCCCTGAAATTGACGCAAGGTGCCTGCACCTAACAGAATTGAAGCAGGGGCACCTGGCTTTCAAAACTTGTGGCAGTCTTGATTTTCTAACGCATGCTGTGTTGAAATCAGGTGCCCCTGCGCCAAACTGGCCCTGTGCCAGCCTTGCACCCTAAAGGGGGTTGCTCCATGGTGAAAGGGGGCTTGTGCCACTCCAAGTGCAGTATTCCCTAATTTGGGATTTTACAAGCCCCACGTGGCCACAGGTACTGCTGTTGGTTAGACCAGCCAGACACTGGTTTAATGGCCTGTGAGTCACATGCTGCAACAGTGCTGGGTGGGAGGTGATCCCATGCCCTCCTGGTGCAGGTGAATGCCCACCATCCTGTGGCTCTTCCTGGCTTCCCCTGACCAGCACTGTGCCTGTCATAACCATGGTGCTGTGGGGGGCAGAATATGTGTTGGGAACTGTAACAGACCTCACTTCCCTGACCTATAGGGGCAGCAGTGCCCATTCACAGTGTCCCATGCCATTGGACCAGCTGGCCATCAGGAGCCACTTGCCATACTTACCACTGAGCGTGCCTTTGCTGATAGGGTCAGCACTGCTGCCAGCTGCACTCCACCATTCCTCCAGTAAGGCTTCACATGCGTGCCCACTGCTGGCTGTGTTGCTGAAGGGGGGAGCATGTAGTCTAACTGCCCTACGTACTGGCACACCCACCCAGCTGCTTTCTAATCCATGTGGCTGATGGACACAGCTGTGATTGTTCTGCAGTATCTCACAGTAGTTGAAGCCACAGTGTTGTGTGGCAGGGGCGATACTATACATACAGTAGCTGTACCTGTACCTGGCACTGCGTGCCACGCAGTACTATCAGCCCTGGGCATGTGGCAGTCTCCTCCCATGCACCCTTTATTTGGCACACGGAAGTGCTTGTGGTACTTGTGATTATGGTACCAGGACTCCTCCTGTTGTGAAATCGGGTGCAGGGTCTCATTGTGCACCGGGCTCCAGCACATCCTGCTGTTTCCCGCAGCTTGCATCAGTCTAGGGAGCCCTTTGAAAATCAAGCCCATAAAGCTTGTGCAAGGAATCAATGGGATAAATTGTAAAGACCTGTTCAAGGGAATGAAGGCACAGTAATTAGAGGACACAGGCAAAGACTGGTGGTGGGGAGAGTCAGGAAGGATGTGAGGAAGTTTTTCTTCACAGAGTGGGTGGTGAGCAAATGGAATAGACTGCCCAGAGAGGTATTTGAAGTCAAGACTGTGACTGCGGTGCGTCGGATAAATTTGGAGAGGAGAGAGATATGTGTATAGTGAGACCCAGAGGCTAGAAGAGGAAAGGATACCTGGAGCAAGGGGTGAGGATCAACAACTAGGACTATCGGATCTCTCAATCCAGCCTAGCCGTAAAGCTGGGCAAGAAAATACGTAGACTGAAAGAAATCTGACTTCTGCTGACACAGTCATTCTGATGTTTTCCACACAGAACAGGTATTTATTTGTAGGAAAGGGAAGGCACACTGTGATAGCTTGTTTCTGAGTGTGTCCGGGAATGTTGGCTATGATACTGGGAAAACTCTGCTGTTTGTCTTTAAGTGCTATGAAATCTTTAACTCTACCTGAACAGTGACCAGAGATGGGCAGAAGGGACCTTGGTTTAAAGTCTCATCTGAAGGACGGCACCTCAACAGTGCAGCACCCTCCTCATACTGCACTACAGTGTCAGTTCTGGGCATTACACCAAGTACGGTAGACTCCCATTTATCTGACTGCTTTCGGAGACATCCGAAATGGTCGGATAATCGGGAGGTCAGATAAACGAGAAATTAGATCGAAATGCTATTAAATCAGCTTTATTGGCAGAAATTACAAAAATAAGCTACAACAAACTACAGCACTGTTCAGTACAGTACTTTAAACTATTTGAAGTAGTCTGTCACAGCCCTTTGTTTTCGGTTATCACGTGACTTCCCCCATGCTCGTCGTTTCATCGCCCGTAGAATCATAACTTGTACTGCATCTGAGTCAGGCTGGCTCTTCAAGTACAGGATGCACTGTGTAAAATGTTCTACAGCCTCTGAATGATTAGGTGCAATGGGGCTGTCTGAGTTATCGTCGTCCTCGTCATTAGGATCAGATTCCAACTTCTGGACAAAGTCGATAATCGCTTCGTCTGTCATGAGCTCTTGCCCATTCTCCCCAGAATCACACATTTGCCACTCCTCTAGTTCTTCTACTAGGATGGGTTCTGGCAACAATGATGCCAAACTGCAGATTTCATCTAACTCAGAACTCAGTGCTGTATCGGCTGAGTCTGTAGAATCCTGGTCTGGTGCAGCATCATCTCTGGATGTTCGAATCCTTCCCTTCGCCCATGCTTTCTGAATTGTCTCTGGCAGTACAGCATCCTAAGCCTCGGCACACATGTACACAACATCTTTCAGTGTGATTGCCTTAATGATTGCACTGATGGACAATTGCTGGTTTGCTTCTGCCAGAATTGCCTGCAGCAGTTGTTTACGATAGCCGCGTTTGAAAATTTCTAGTATGCCCTGGTCACAGGGCTGCAGTTTGCTAGTGGTGTTTGCAGGCAAAAACATACACTTGATGTACCCATCCCAAGTCCTGACATCGGCAATTTCAGGATGTGCTGGAGAATTGTCAACCAGCAAGATGGCATGGAAGGGGAGACGTTTGCTCCGTAGATTAGCTTTTACTTGGGGCACAAAGTGATCGGTAAACCATCTAATAAAAATGGAACTGTCCATCCAGGCATTGTATTGAGCCTCGTAGTGCACTGGAAGGGAACCCAGATTTACATGCTTAAAGCACTGAGGCTGCCTGGATTTGCCCACAAGCACAAGTTTAAATTTATGGGTCCCAGCTACGTTAACACAGCCCAAGATCGTGACCCTGTCTTTGGTTTTTTGATGCCAGGAACCTCTCGCTCACCACTATGTGCCAGAGTACAATCTGGCAAACATCGCCAGAACAGCCCGGTCTCGTCTGCATTGTAGATTTGGTCAGGGACGAGACCAGTGCTTTCTACAATGTCCAGGACATTTGCTAAAAAGGGAGAAATAGACTCCTCAGCAGCGCTAAGTTTCTCCCCGCATAGGCGCAGCTGGCGAATCCCATGATGCCACTTAAAGCGTGTCAGCCACCCCTCACTAGCTATGAAGGGGTCTGTGTTCCCCATCCTGGAGTGGAAAATGAGTGCTTTCTCCTTTAGAAGGGGTCTGGACAGTGGTGTCCCCTTCTCATGCTCCTGGCAGAACCAGAGATAAAGAGCATTGTCACGCTGCTCATCCTTACAGCAATGCAGGTTCTTGTGTTCCTCTGCCAAGTCCGTTGTCAAAGCAAAGTCTCTAAGTTTGTTTTTGGCAGCCTTAATACAGCAGCAGGTGCAACGCAGTGATAATGACTATACAATTAACACAGTGTGTGGGGGACAATCCGACCATCCATTAGATAGGGATTTCGGATAAACGGAGGTCGGATAATCGAGAGTGTACTGTACCTTGTGTGGGACTAGAATCCAGACCTTCTAATCTTTCAGTCCCAGAGGTGAGCATGCTACCTACCAAGCCACTGACAATGATGATGGATATGGCTAATATGAAGTATAATACATGTGTGGGTATGTGTAACCATAACTTTACACCTGTCATTGTGTGGGATGTTGCATACCCCCTCCCCGCCGAGAGCAAAGCTCAAAGGGTGTGTGCAACATTCTGGTTTGCACACACCAACCCATGTCCTGTTTTTAGAATTACAAGTGAGCATTTTTAAAGGGACACTGTCAACCCTCTTAGGCTTCAGTGTCCCTAATTTAAACAAGCATTTGTCAATGCCAAATGTTTGCTTGAGGGCATTGGTAGTGCAGGAGTTAGAGAGCTGCATAATAGGAATGGCAGTAAAGTATTGAACTGAAGCCAACCCTGCAGAGACTGACAGGCATTGGGGTGTGCGTTTGGGTTGTCAGGCATAACGGCCACGACATTTCACCACACCCTACCCTGCAGACACCGACAAGTGTCACAGTGTGCCTTGGGGTCTTTGGCCCTTATGCTTACCCCACTCCATCAGGAAATACGGTGAGATGGGTGCTGTATAGGAGAATGGGGTGAACTTTTGGGCCGAAGAGTCCAAGGCACAGCTCGATGACTCACTGGCTGCAAGATGTGGAATGGTATGAGCATTACAGGTGAGAATCCCAAGTCATACGCCTGATGCCTGTCAGTCTCTACAGGGTGGGGCATTATGATCGGAAACCCTAATGTCTCAGGCGTTCGTTGGGATTTTCACTTCAAATTTTCAACATGGGTTTTTTGTGACCCCCACCTTATGAATAGTGGCAATATCAGTTTGTTAGCCAAAAGCTAATTTTGCACAGCGACTACGCCATTTGGCACCACAGGTGCGAAAACACATTTTGAACAGGATGTGAAAAATGACAGCTGTACTGTTCATGGGGAGGTGGAGAAAATGGCAATGTTGAAAATCTGCAGTGAAAATATTAAAAAAAATGGAAGTCACGGGCATGTCTAGAAACTGCACAATGCACACCCATAATGCAATTAGTTTGGAGATTTATTACAGCAGATTGTCAACACAGCCATTTTGGAACCTCCGCTCATGAACAGTGTCACTGTGATTTTCTTAATCTGTCCCGAACAGTGATTTCCCACAGCAACCACGCATTTCTGCACTGTAAGTGCGAAAACACATTTCGGCCATTGTGTGAAAAATGACAGCTGTACTGTTCATAAGGAAGTGTGGAAAAATGCCAGTGGTGAAAATCTGGACTGAAAATATTAGAAATCCATGAACTTACGAGGGTGTGTGGAAACTGCGCAATGGTCGCTCATAATAGTCATTTTATGGACTTTTTTCACCAAATTTTTAACATAACCATTGTAACACCTCTGCTCATGAACAGTGTCACTGTGATTTTCTTAATCTGTCCCAAACATTGATTTTGCACACCGACTGTGCCATTGTGTGCTACATGTGCGGAAACACGTTTTGGGCGAGATGTGAAAAATGACAGCTGTACTGCTCATAAGGAGGTGTGGTAAGATGGCAATGTTGAAAATCTGGAGTGAAAATAGTTAAAATTCACGGACTGATGAGTGTGCGTAGGAACAACGCAACGCATGCTCGTAACACAGTCATTTTGTGGAATTTTTTCACCAAATTTTCAGCATAGGGTTTTTGGACGCCTATCTCATAAACTGTGACACTGTCATTTCGTAACTCGATCCCGAAAGATGGTTCTGTGCAGTGACCGCGAAATCACCTTTCTGGACCGATTAACCAAATGACAGTGACAGAATTCATGAGGTGAGGTCCCAAAAAACCCATGTTGAAAATTTGGTGAAAAAATTCCCAAAAATGACTGAGGTATGCAGCAAAGTTGAAAACCCCCTATTTATTACATTATACAGCTTACTGGCATTTCCTCAGTTTGTATTTGGCTTTGAAGAATGCAGACGTGTTCCCGATCCACTGAAGATCGTCACGACGTGCTCCGGAGGCAAGTATGGGTTATGGGGTGTGTGGGAAGGCTGGGTGCGCAGAGGGTGGGTGCGGGTAGGGGGAGCAGGGGTCAGGACAGTCAGCGAGGGAAGGTTTTCTCTTTCAGGATTTTTGTTTTTGGACGATGTGGGACGTTTGCCACGCTGGGGGTGGGCTCCCAGCATGGCAGCTGGAAGCTGTTTGGGGCGGGGGCACTGGAGCCGGCGGGATGGGCACCCCCTCAGCCATACCAACTGTTGCCACTTGTGGGTGGGCTCCCCAGCGTGGCATCAGCTTTGTCTGTTGGGGTGCAGGGAACATAAGCGCCCGACGAGGTTGGGCCCCTCTGCCATACAGTGTGGAGGCACATTAGCACTCAATATGTGTGTGCTGGTTGGGGAGCACATCGGCTGTTTCTTCAAGTTGGTGGCAGCATTCAAAACTGCTGTAACTGGCTGTGTCCCCCATTATTGGTGGACATCACACATGCCCCAAATTGCCATGCTGGTATTGGCCACAACAGTGGCAAGGCATTTGACACAGTCTCACACAAAAGATTAATAATCAAGTTAGCCAGCCTGGGAGTGGGTCCCAGGGTGGTAGCGTGGGTAGCAAACTGGCTGCACAACAGGACAGAGAAGGTAATAGTGAATGGAACACATTCTGAAGAAAGGGGAATTACTAGTGGAATACCTCAGGGCTCAGTACTGGGTCCAGTCCTCTTTAATGTCTTTATAGGTGACATTGCAGAGGGTCTGGAAGGAAAGGTACCTTTGCAGATGACACAAAGATCTGTAACAGAGTTGATACACAAGGGGGGGTAGAAAGGATGAGAAGGGGCTTGGCAAGGTTGGAGGAGTGGTCAGACATATGGCAACTTAGATTCAATGCAAAGAAGTGCAAAGTAATGCACCTGGGAAATAAAAATCCAGGAGAAGAGTACACAATAGCAGGGGAGGTACTACAACAACAATAATGGAAAGGGATCTGGGTGTAGTCATATCAGATGACCTAAAGGTGGATAAGTAATGTAAGAAGTCAGTAAGGAGAGCCAGGGGGATACTGGGATGCATAGGGAGGGGCATCACAAGTAGAAAAAGGGAAGTGGTTATCCCTCTGCACAGACAGTTGGTGAGACCCCATCTGGAGTACTGCGTGCAGTTTTGGAGACCTCATCTACGCAAGGACATAGACAGGATGGAGGCAGTCCAGAGGAGGGCAACTAAAATGGTGCAGGGTCTACATCAGAAACCATATGAAGAGAGACTGAGAGAGCTTAATATGTATACTTTTGATGAAAGGAGGGAGATGATAGAAACTTTTAAGTACCTCAAGGGAATCAGCAAAGTCCAGGAGGGTAGCATCTTTCAGAAAAAGAGATGTGTAAGAACAAGGGGGCACAATTTAAAGTTAGAGGGGGGACGGCTCAGGGGTAATGTGAGGAAATTCTTTTTCACGGAGAGAGTGGTGGACGCATGGAACCACCTTCCTGGAGAGGTTGTGGGGTCTGAAACAGTGGGGGAATTCAAACATGCATGGGACAGACATAAGGCAATTATAGTGGGGGGTTGCAGGAAGTAGACTGTTGGTTAACTAGAATCTGCAGCTTATCCAATAGGTAGGGAAATGGGCAAACTGGGTGGGCCAAGTGGTCCTTATCTGCCATCAAAGTCTATGTTTCTATGCTTCAGCACCAAGCTGCCGCAATACGTTTCTTGCGCTGCGCGCAAGAAAACATAAAAACATGATTGTTCACATTCAGTGTAGACTGTTGATATAGCTGGGAGTTTGATTCTGATTTCTGTTTTATTTTAAAATGTGGAAAATAGACTGCCCACCATACTGGTGTTACGCACAAAAACATGATGTTTTTTTTCATTTGTACATTTCTTGATCAACTCTCACTGCATCTTTCCTGGACTTGGGAATGCTCCCATCACGGTCTAGCCACTCGTTACGCAGTGGGAGGAGAGGATACAATCCATCACAAGTATCTGCACTTCTTGGCGGTGTTTCTAGTATAGTGTATGGTGGAATGCTGTTATGCATGGAATTCCATGCCTGGAATATGCTTGTTCTGCTGTAGTAGTGACATTATGTTGTAGTAGTGATGTCACTACTGCAGCAGAACAACTTGGAATGCTGACACATAGTTGCTTTCCTCTATCCAATTTTGTGGTAGAACAGCATTCCAGAACCGCTAGAGACTTCATAAGTCGGTTTCATTGTGAAAGAAAAAAAAAACTGCACGCATTTCACACGATATATAGAAACATAGAAGCTGATGGCAGAAAAGGCCCGCAAGGCCCATCCAGTCAGCCTATTTCTTTTTCTACCTTCTGAATGTGCCATAGGCCTTTGTTCTGTCAATGGCCTATCTATTCATACTCATCTGTATTGCTCCCTTCTGCCTATCCCATGCCTGTTTGAAGCCCTGCACTGTATTCATATCCACCACTTCCTGAGGTAGGCCGTCCCATGCATCCACCACCCTTTCTGTAAAAAAAAACTACTTCCTCACATTACCCCTTAATCGGCCTCCCTCTAATCTCATGCTGTATCCTCTTGTCCTGCTATTTTTCTTGTGTTGAAACATGTTAGACTCTTTCACCTTGTTAATGCCCTTAAGGTGTTTCAATCATATCACCTCTCTCCCTCCTTTGCTCTAGGGTATACATATCGAGTTCAGTTAATCTGTCCTCGTATGTTTTCTGATGCAGTCCCTTTACCATTTTGGTTGCCCTTCTCTGGATTGCCTCAATTTGGTTAATGTTTTTGCAAAGGTGTGGCCTCCAGTACTGCATGCAGTACTCCAGATGGGGCCTAACCAGTGTCTTGTAAAGAGGGAGTATTACCTCCCTCTTCTGACTTGTGATACCCCTACTAATACACCCCAACATCCCTCTAGCCTTACCTACTGCTTTAGAGCTCTGCTTGGATGATTTCAGGTCATCGGTGATGATGACGCCCAAGTCTTTCTTCCCTTGTGACTGCCAGCAACTCCCCTCCCAGCCTATAGGTGGCTTCAGGGTTTCTCTTCCCTGTGTGCATGATGTTGCACTTCTTTGCTAAACCCCAGTTGCCACTCTTCCGACCATTTTGCTAGTTTATTCAGATCTCTTCTCATTCTGTCCACACCATCTGGATCATCTACTCTGTTGCAGATCTTGGTGTCATCTGCAAACAGACAAACCTTACCCTCCAGTCCATCTGCAATGTCACTGATGAAGATATTGAAGAGAACTGGCCCCAGGACTGATCCCCGAGATACCCCACTTGTGACTTGCATCTCTTCTGACTGTATACCGTTTACCACCACTCTGTTTTCTGCTGTCAACCAGTTTGCCACCCGGTTGACCAATGTCTGACCAACCCCGAGCCTACCCAGCTTATTAATCAGTCTTCTATGTGGAACAGTATCGAAAGCTTTGCAGAAGTCCAGGTAGGCAACATCAGCTGCTCCCCCTTGGTCCACCACTCTGGTTACCCAGTCAAAGAAATCTATGAGATTAGTTTGACAGGACCTTCCTTTTGTAAACCCATGCTGTCTTGGATCTTGTGCTCCTATGGATTCCAGGTGTTGCATTATCCTTTCCTTAAGGAGTGTCTCCATAATCTTGCCCACTACTGAGGTAAGACTGTAGTTCCCTGCCTCCTCCCTGCTACCACTCTTGTGGAGCGGGATCACATGAGCCCTTCTCCATTCTTCTTGGACCTCTCGTGTGCTCAGAGACTAACTAAACAGTTCTGATAATGGGTCCGCTAGTTCCACCCTTAGCTGCTTTAGTACCCTGGGATGTGTGCCATCAGGTCCCATTGCCTTTTCCACCCTGAGCTTATCGAGCTCTTGTAGGCCCCTTTCTTTTGTGAAGGGACTAGTGCACATCTCCCTCCCCCCCGTGTCCATGGTACAGAGCTGTGGGCCCTGTTCTACCTTCTCTTCAGTAAATACTGAGCAGAAGTATCTATTTAGGATGCTTTTATATGGTCCTCCTCCTCGCATGTCCCCTTATCCCCTTTGATCTTAGCAATACCCCCTCTGGACTTTCTTCTTTCACTAATGTATCAATAGAAAGTCTTGTCACCTTACTAACATAGTAATATGCCAAACAGTCTTTCGTGTCTGCTTGTTTGGTCAGCCCCCACCCTGGGAGCTGATCTTGCTGCCCCCATCGTCCTCTCTGGCTTCTCCCTTCCCAGTCCCAGATATTCCCGCTGCACAGGACTTTGCATCCAGAACCCTTCCCCTGTACCTGTCCCACCCCCTCTTGAACCCCTCCACCGTTTCTGCCTCCACCAGCCCCTGGGCAGCGCATTCCATGGCTCCACCACCCTCTCAGTGAAGTAGCACCTCCTCCTTTCTCTCTTGAATTCCCCCCAAGCTTCCACCCATGCCCTCTAGTTGCCCCCTCCTTCCTTCGGAGCACCTTGACTGCTTCTCCCTATTTAATCCCTTCATGTACTTGAAGACCTCTATCATGTGCCCGGTCCCTTCTCTTCCAATGTGTACATATTTAGCTCTTGAATCTCTCACCATAAGTCCTGTCGCCCAAACCCCAGATCATTTTGGTTGCCCTCCTCTGGACACTCTCCAGGAGTTCAATATCCCTCTTTAAGCGTGGCCTCCAAAACTGCACGCAGAACTCTAGGTGGTGCGGCCTCACCGAGCAGTTATACAGGGGGAGTATCACGTCCCTCCTTCTGGAGGTGATCCCCCTAGTGATGCATTCCAGCATCCTGTTGGCCTTGGCCGCTGCCCTCCTACAAGTCTGAGTTGTTCATCTTGACATCCACCACCACCCCCAAGTCCCTCTCAGCCATTGAGACTTGTAGCATTCCCCACCCCCCGGGTGTACTCTTGGCCCAGGTTTCTGGGTCCCAGATGTAGTACCTTGCATTTCCCTGCATTAAATCTTAGCTTCCACTTTCTAGACCACCTTTCCAGAGCCTCCGGGTCCCCCTGTAGGGCCACCTTCCTCTCCTCCCCATCCACTACTGCCCCCAGTTTTGAGTCATCCACAAAGAGACCTCACTCCTGATACCCTTCCTTATGTCAGAGACATAGGCATTGAACGGAGGGGCCCAAGGACTGATCCCTGGGGGACCCCACTAATGACCCTCCTTGGGGATGAGACTATCCCGCCAACCATGACCCTCTGGGTCCAGTCCTGGAGCCAATTGCCTATCCATCTGATCATCTGGTTCCCCATCCCCATTTCTCCCAGCTTCTTCAACAGGCCCCCATGAGGAACAGAGTCAAATGCCTTGCTGAAGTCAAGATAGAGGACGTCCACTGGTCTGCCCAGGTCTAAGGCTGTTGTCACCCAGTCATAGAACTCCACAAGATTTGTCTGACACGATTTCCCTGAGATGAATCCATGCTGTCTATTGTCCAGGCACCCCGACTTTTCCATGTCCCCCCCAGCCTCTGCTTGACAATGCCCTCCATCACCTTGCCCACCACTGATGTCAGGCTGACGGGCCTGTAGTTCCCTGCCACCTCCCTTGATCCCCCCCTTGTGGATAGGCACTATATGCGCCACCTTCCAGTCCTGGGATACCCACCCTGTCCTCAGAGAGATGCTGAAAAGCTCCACCAGGGTTTTCGCCAGGATATCTGCCAGTTCCTTCAGCACTCTGGGATGTAGTTTATCTGGCCCTGGTGCTTTCTCTGTCTTAAGGGACCTGAGGGCTTTCCTCACTCTCTCTGCGGTGATTTCCACCTATGCTACCTCATCCCCTTGCCTTGCCTTCTCCCCTCCTGCCAGTGATTGCCCATCCTCTCCCCAGACTCGACGATCAGCAAGGTTCCCCCCCCCCCCAGTTTCACCATCTCCTCCCATGTATGATGCAGCCCCTCCATTTTCCTTGGTGTTAACTGAGGCGAAGTACTCATTTAGTACCTCAGCCTGCTCCCCCGGATCTTGTGCCCATCCCTCCCCTGTTTTAATCATGTTTATCTGCCCCTTCATTTTTTCCCCAATGTATCTAAAGAACCTCTTATTCCCTCTCCTAATTTCCCTGGCCAGGTTCTGCTCCTTCCTTGCCTTAGCCGCCCTCACCACCCTAGTGGCCCTTCTGGCCATCAGCTCGTACTCCCCTCTATCCCTTTAACTCCTTCAGCACTTGAAATGCCTGTAAACCGCCTTCTTTCCCCTCACCACCTTCTGAACCTCCCTAGTCCACCAGCAGGGTTTACGGGCCCTACCACATTTTTGTCTTACTCTTGCACAGGTGCTGGTAGCATCCTGCACCCTCCTCCTGATGATTTTCCACCTACTGTTAGCGTCCATGTCTGGCCCAGTCCCATCCAAATGCTTCTTAAGGATTCTTCCCATTTTCTTGAACTCCTCCCCCCTGAAGTCAGTTACCTCTGTCTTTGTGCAGCCTTCTACTCCTCCTAGGTCCAGGCAGAACCAGACTGTGGCATGGTCGCTCCCCGCCAACGGGTCCCTTACCTCCAGACCCCAACTCTGCTCACTGTCTGCCAGGACCACATCCAGTATCTGCGCCTCCCTGGTCGGTTCCCCCACCTGCTGAGTTAGGAATGCATCCTGAAAGACATCCAACAACCTCTGTTCCCTGGCCACTGAGGATGTCCTAGTCTCCTGGTCCGTTCCTGGTGTGTTTAAGTCCCCCAACACCACCACCACCCTTCCCCTGCCCAATGTGCAGTGTCTCCCAACATCTGCAACCAGACTCTCCTCCAGCTCCTCTGCCACCACTCCTACTTTTACTCTCTTGCTCCCATTTGTTATCAAGGTGACCCAAATTGCCTCCACAGTTCCCTCTGTCTCCTCCACTCCTCCTATGCCAATGCAGTTTTTGACTATTATTGCTACCCCTCTTCCCCTTCCCTTCCCTCTGTCCTTCCTGAACATGGTGTAACCCTTCAGGTTCAGGTCCCAGTCATGCCCTGCTGTGGCCCAGGTCTAAGTGACCACTGCCACATCCACCTCTCCCTCAGTTAGCATCATCTGGAGCTCAGGCATTTTATTGCCCAAGCTCCTGGCATTTAGCAGGACTACCTTCTTCCCTTCCCCTATACTTCCATTTCTCCTGCTCACGTTCCCATGGGGATTCAGTCTTCCCACGGTTAGCACCTTACCAGTCGGCCTTTTCCCACATTCCTCCAGCTCCCCAGGGGGGGTGGAGACCAAGTCCCTCCTTTATCGACCTCCTCGACAGCCTTCTCTCCCATCCCTCCCTTCTTTTTACTGTTCATGCTAGTGTTTCCTGTTTGGGCCTTTGCCTGCCTTACTGCCATCCCTGCTTCCCTTAGGGAAGTTTGGTATGCCTCCCTATCTTCATCCTGCTGTGTTCCCTTATATTTCCTGGAGGCCAGCCTTTTGGCTCTGACCTTTTCTGCTACTGTGTTTGAGAACCAAAGTGGTTTCCTCCTTCTTTTGCACTTCCTTTTCTCACTAACACAATGGGATTTTGCTTCAAGTATTGCATCTTTAATGCTTGCCCACTTTGCCTGTACCCTCTCAAATGCATTTCTTTTTGCCAGGGATAGCTTAACTCCATTGGCCATCTTATCAAAGTCGGCTCCCCTGAAGTCCCATATTTTTGTCTTGGAATGGGATGATTTTGTTCTAGTGGCCAAATTGAAACGTACCATGTGATGGTCACTGGCCCTCAGGTGACCTTCTACCTGGAGATCTGTGATCCTTACCCCTTTAGTCAGTACTAAATCTAAGATAGCCCTGTCTCTTATGGGTTGTTGTACCAGTTATTTGAGGCCCTCCACCTGCAGGGAACCCACCATGTGTCTAGTTCTGGCAGATGTCCCTGCTGGTATTGACCAATCTGTATCTGGCATGTTGAAGTCTCCCATTATCAGAACCTCCCCTTTAACTATCATGTTTTTTATATCTTCTAACAGTAACATGTCTATGTCCTCCCCCTGGTCTGGAGGCCTGTACACAACCCCAGTTCGTATGGCTGTCCCATTTCCTGTTTCCGGGGTAACCCACAGTTCTTCTGGCTCCTTATGTGTATTCTGAATTTGTGTAGCTTTGATATTTTCATTGACATAAAGGGCCACTCCACCCACCCCCCCTTTTTTGCACCTCAGTCTCTTCTGAACAGTACATAGCCAGGTACTGAAGTCTCCCAAGTGTGGTTACTGGTAAACCTTGTCTCGCTAATGGCTACTGTGTCCAGTTTAGCCTCTGTCATTATTGCCTGCAGGTCTGGGATCTTGTTTCCCAGACTGCGAGCATTTGTGTACATGATTTTCCATTGGTCAGATTTTGGTGTGTTAGTAGTTGGGTGAGGTCCGGCGTTTCCACAATGCATCGTATGGGAAGCCGGACCTTTTTCTTTACCTGGTGATGCAAATGAACTACAAACATGCTGAACTCCTGTTTGACCACTAACTGAGGGGGGAGGGGTGTTCTTACCATTCGACGTTTCAGATGCTGCACCCCTCTCCCCATTTGCTTGTTTAAATATTCTGCAAAGACATCAAACGTCTGCCCCAATGCACTGACTCCCTTCTTAGTCAGATGCAGTCCATCAAATTTAAAGAATTTTCGCTCCCAAAACTGTTACCAGTTCCCTACAAATTTGTGTCCTTTTTCCTGGCACCAGCCCTTGAGCCACATGTTTAGCTCCCCTGTCTCCCCTTCTCTGACCTTCTGTCCATCTTTCCCCCTCTCCCAGATGGGCAGGATCTCGGAGAAGGAGATGCCGGACGAAATGGATGATAGTTTGTCCCCCAGCCTGGTTAGGTGTTCCTTGGTCTCCACAACTGACCGGCTGGTGAGATCATTAGTCCCTATGTGTACCAGGACATCAACGTTTTCTCCTGCTTCCTGAACAATTTTAGCAATGCAGTCAGTGTCTCTCCACGCTGATATACCTGGGAGACATCTGACCGTTACCCTTAGCTGGAGATACGTGTCAACTCCCGGAGTCATGGAGTCTCCTATGATCAGAAGTTTTTTGGATTTCCTTTTTGCTTTTTTTGTTTTGGTTCTTGTTTTGGGCACGTTTTGTTTTGCTAGATCCTGTGCTGCAGTTCCCGCTCTGCAGTGTCCTCTGCCCCTTTGTTTGATTTCGGAGATAGAGGCAGATACCTGTTTGTAGTTTTTATATGGTTTGTGGAGGTGATATGTTGGAGAGCACCGAGTGATGGGGCACCCAATTTGCCCCTCCTAACCAGGGGTCAACCTTAACTTTTTTTTGCACTAGCCAGCAGGGCAAGTTGATTCAAAATTGCACTAGCCCTTAATTATTATGGTAAATTTTGATCACTTATGCAGGAAACAATGCAAGCAAAGCCAAGAAATACTCTGATTATTGTACATTTATCCTGCTTCCACATTAATTCCAGCTCCCCAGCAGAAAAAAGACTGCAGTGCCATCACAGTGAGCCCCCCATTGTTTTGTACCATATCCTCCTCTCTTCCTCTTTCTGCTCCACCCACACATCAAACAGAGAGATGATATCACAACAGCAAATATTCAATCAAGCAGTCCTAGCTGTGCGCACATGATAGCTGATCATCATGCACCTCACCACACTGTCACCACCACCAAAGGGCAATAAACAGAGTCAGGTAGAGAAAGACATTCTCGGTCCCCACCCTATAGTCAGCTGGAGACCTGCACTTTTGAAAGTTTTTGTACAGTCTCAAGTGAGCCAAGAGCACGTCTAAGATTTTTTTGGGGTGGGGGCTAGACAAACCTAAGAGGCTTGGGAAATAGAAAACTAGGAGATTTTTGTTTGTAAAAGCATTGATTTTAATATGTTCTGCCCCAACAATAACAGATTTTTCTTAAACATTGTCCTTTCATCAGCCCAGGGGAAACAGTACGCAGGCATAACACTATACTATTTCTATTTCTGTATAGGATGATCTATGCACCCCATGAATGCCTATTTCAAGGTTTCAAATTATGTATTTTATCAAAGTTTATTTTTGTACCATACATGATCCAACGCTTTATTTTTAGGTTGAAAGGACATGCTGAGTGGGATAAGGGTAGAACTGTATGGACGGTGATGGCTGGCATGGTCTATTTAGAAGAGCTATGGACCCCCTACACTTGCCAGTAATGGCAGCTATGGATGGTCACTTCAGAGATTGGTCTGCAGTGGTGTCCATGGAAAGAACAGAGTTAAGAGATTTAGAGGGGAGACGGAAGTTATGGTGAGGCTGGGATAAAACCCACCACCTGCAGGGCCAATCCTGTATACCTTTCTGCATTTTGTCACTGAAATGTTGGATACAAACACTCAAAATGTAGAGAAATGAGGGGCAGTGGTCTTAATAATAATGGACAAATTGTTGGACATAGACACATTCAGAAAACTGGAACCTAGTGACTTAACAGCACTCTACCCTTGATCACACCCTGAACACTAGCTGAAAGTCTTAACAGTGGAGTGATAATATTAATGACTCACATTGAGTCTTTTGTGGAACCCCTCTCTTGAACTGCCAGATAATTGCAGCTCTTAATGAGCTGTTAATCACACCTGGCCATCTGGAACACGAGAGAGACTAGCATGAAGACTAGAGAATGCTCAAGTAGAGACATTTTTTAACTTCACTAACAGCCATGAAAATCTGCACTAGTCAAGGTGGACTAGTAGAGAGCTGCAGTAGCCCTGGTCAGTTTGCACTAGTGTTTGGGCTAATAAAACAATGTTAAGATCGATCTCTGCTCCTAACCACCTGCCAGCCTCCCAGACCAACTACCCTCTGCGGTCGAGGTGCTTCTGTTGGATGTTGGGGAAATGGCAGGCGGTTCTTACAATAAATTTCCTCTAGAATATGCAATTTGAGGCGTGCAATCTCTGCCCATGCTGCCTGGAGATGAGCCCTTAGATCTCCAATGGCCCAGCATGTACGACAGTGTCCTAAGTCCTGTAAAACTGCCCTTCTGAAAAGTGTTCCACAGTACCTGCAGTTAATGATATCCATTCCTGGTAAGCTGCTTGGTTTATAACCTGGTCAAAGTAATTAGAAGGAAGAAAATGAAATCAAAGTTTGATTTTGTGTTTTGGTTGTTTGTCTTTGTATAACTTGTTATAACAAGTTAAATTACTTGTGCCCCTGTAAATGAGGTCACTGTGTGGATACCCCTCTGATCCGCCCCTTCCTGCTTTGCTACAGAAAAAGTCACAACTGTGCTGCCCTATAAAAGGAGTGTAGTGTGGGGGTGGATGGGGATGGGGTGGGTGGCTGGGCCCTTCCCCTGCTGAAAAAGAACAACCACGGATAAAATAAACCAGGAGGTAAGAGCAGAAACAATCAGCCAGCAACAAATGCAGTTGCCCTGAAATCTTATCCTAATGACAGATAAAACTGTGAAACCTGTAAAGCACCATCTGTAATAATTTCACAGAAGATATACCCTGTAAGAAACACTTTGCTACAGAGAAAAATTAAGCAGCAACAGAAGATATACCTTGCAAAAGACAATTCGAATCAGAAGATTACAGCAGTAATCTGTAAGCACACACCTGTAGGCATACCCTGTAATAATGCAGCAGAATGTATACCCAGCAACAACAATTTGAATTAGATAAAAATAAAGCAATAAAATGTTGGCAACAAACAGTAACAATCTTCTGTGAGTACAAAATAAAAATAACACAGTAAACCTGCCTAGCCAAAAGAAGCCTTAATCCTTATTGTTGCTCTGGTAAGGTTATTTTCTCTGTCCTTTCAAGCAACCTAGAAAAAAAATAGCTCAGGTGAAACTAGGTGCCTTGGCTAGCAAACCTAGTCTTCCACTATACACTATAAAAAAAAAAAAAAATACAGGATGAGCAACTTTATGCATAACCAGTGTGTTCTGTTGGCTCAGGGTTCTGATTCCCATGGACCTCTTGAGCTTCGCTGTCAAGGTCAGAGGGAATCAGAACCCCTCTGGCAGAACACAATCCAGTATTCTTTATATAGGGTATGGCGGAATGCTGTTATACGTGGAATTCTATGCTTGGGAATATGCTTGTTCTGCTGCAGCAGAGATGTCACTACTGCAACAGAACAACTTGGAATGCTGCCACATCTTTGATTTCCTCTATCCAATTAAGCTGGAAGTTGATCTTCCTGGACATAAAGTCTCCACCACTCGTTCACGCTAATGGGGACTACACCGGAGGCACTAGGACGGAGCAGGAGCCAAAACTCTTCAGGAAGGCCGGCACCGAGGTGGAGCCACAAGAAAGTGGCACTGCAAGACAAGTTCGCACCATATAGGCTACCTCGGCATTGACCCTCCAACTGCCTCAGTTCCTTTTTTCCCCACAGAGTGCGCTTCAGTGACGACGTTTCTGACCCGCCGGGAGTCAAATCTTCACGTCTATATGACAGCAGCTATAGTTGTTCAGTATTGATTAGTTTTTATTTATTCTAGTAATTTAATTTAAAAAAAAAAAAAAAAAAAAATTTCATCTATGAAGAAGTCTTCTTCAGCCCGCCTTCGACGGAGTCGACCATGAACGGGGCTGGTGACAGTAGGGAGACTTCGCATGAAAGTTGTTTTTACCATTTTCTCCTACTACTTTTGTCAGATCTTCCTTCTTGACTCCCCATGAGTTGGGTTGGGGTCCTCTGGTGTTTGTGCAGCACCTAGAGCAGTGCCACCTTCGACTCCTGTCTTGGCGCCATGCCTGACACCACTCCCTGGGCCAGCTCTGTCTTCCCTTTTAGTGCCACACCCTGCACCGGCACCGGCTGCACATTCAGAGCCACCTAGGGTGCTGGGGTTTTCAATTCCGATTCACGGAGTGCCTTCTGCTCTTTTTCCTCCCTTTCCTATATGTACTATCCCTCCGGGGCTAGTAGGAGATGATATTGAGCCTGATCCTGATCCTGATCCTCAATTAGGAGATGACTTTGACGATGATTGTTCTCTTGGAGTGACTAACCATCTCCTTCAGCAAAGCCTCTGGTTGAGGACCTTTCCTTTAAGTCTCTGTTAAAGAACATGAATTCTACTCTCTCTCTAGACTTCAGAGATTGACCCAGGGAAATCTCTGTGTCTGCAGTATCTGCACATTACAGATATTCCTGTGGAATTGACTCCTCCTGTGCAGCCCTGTTTTGAGACACTCTCACAAATTGTGTGGGATAATTCGGCGCTTATTCTGTCGGTGGCTAAATCCATAGATGGGATGTACGCCCCCCAAAGGACTGACCAGTCTTGGCCTCTCAAGCTTTTGCTAATGCCATAGTTGTCTTGGCAGAGAATGACAAACCCATCCCCCATCCTCCCTCAGGAATCTATGGCCTGTCCAGTAAACAGTTTGGGTATTGAGTTTTCGCTGCATCTATCCTGGGTATGCACATTGCTAGCTATCAGGGTTATTTCTCTCAGTATGAGTATACCCTCTGGTGTTTGCTCAAAGCCATTGTGGAAGCTGTTCCAGAGTCAGAAGTTAGCGCAGAGCTTCTCCAGACCATTAATAGAGGTATTGAGTCCAACAATGAGCAATTTAAGGCTGCTGTGGACACCTTTGACACTGCTTCTAGAGCAGCAATTGCTGGTATATGCACCCGATGCCACTCATGGTTACGTACATCGGGTTTCATAAATGATGCCCAACAAAGTTATGAGTTTACTATTTGATGGAACTTATCTGTTTGGCCCTCAGGTCGAGCAGGCACTCGAGGCCACACAGAAAACTAGAACGGCTAGGCCGCCCTCTACTCACCCTAAATGGGATGGAACCGTCGGCAGTTTCATAACCGTCAGTCCTTTTGTGGCAAAGGCAGAGGAGGCTTCAACAAAAATCAAGCCCCCCAGCCACAAAAGAAAATGCAGAAGAAGGCACAGGTCCTGAAGGTGCCTAGTGCTACCCTCTGAAATTCTGGCCCAGGTCCCATTTCAGCTGTCCGAGGAGGACTCTTCCTGGACAGTAAGAGGGCATCTGACTCAGTTTTACAACCAATGGAAGTCAGTCACATCAGACAAATGGGTGCTGAGAATAATCCATGAGGGTTACTTTCCAAATCTTTCGGAAACACCGCCAGATCATCCACCCAAATAACAGCTAAAGCTGTCTATCTCTCAGTCAGAACTTCTTGCTTCTGAGATTCAAGGTCTTCTGAACAACAGGGCAGTAGAAGTAGTTCCTCTGGATCAATGGAACATGGGTTTCTACTCTCATTACTTTCTAGTTCCAAAGAAAACAGGCGGCATGTGCCCTATTCTCGATCTAAGGAAGTTAAATTCCTTTACAAGGAGCAATTCAAGATGATATCACTCAGTACTCTTTTACCTCTGATTCATCTAAATGATTGGCTGGCCTCCCTGGACATGCAGGATGCCTACTAACATATTCCCTTACACCCAAACCGCCACAAGTATCTCCGGCTTGTGTCATTGGGTCAACACTGCCAATTCAGGGTCCTGCCCCTTGGGCTATCCTCGGCACCGCAAGTCTTTACAAAGTGCTTTGCAGTTGTCGCAGCAAATCTCAGGAAACTCAGAATTTGTATTCCCATGTCTGGATGACTTGCTACTCGCAAGCCCCTCCAGACAAGAGATGCAGGAAGCCATGGCTACGGCTTCCAAGTTCCTCACATCCATGGGAGTTCTGTTGAATGTAGGAAAATTGCAACTACAACACTGCCAACAGCTCTTCTTCATAGGAGCCCTTCTGGATACCTCCAACACAAAAGCTTTTCTTCCAGAGGACAGGAGGCGTGACATCCTTCAGATGGCCCACTTCATCAGAGAGAACGACTCAGTTCAAACCCTCTCGATTCAGCGGATGCTGGGTCTCATGGCATCCTCAGTGTTCACTGTGCCTCTGGCTCGTCATCACATGAGGACTACTCGGTGGATGCACAGTACTCAGTGGCCCCCTACCACATATCTCCAGTCCTTTCACATCAAGGTGACAGAACCTCTAAAACAGTCACTCACCTGGTGGACTCAAGAGGACAACCATCTAAAAGGGTTTCCATTTGCCCCACTGGAATCTCAGATCTCCATCACCACGGATGCATCCCTACTCAAATGGGGAGCTCACTGTTAGCATCTCCACACCCAGGGTCTGTGGAGTCAGGACAAATCTCAACTCCACATAAATGTCCTGGAAATGAGAGTGGTCCTGTACGCTGTCCAAGCCCTGAAGGACCTTCTCTGTCACAAAATAATTCATATGGACGACAACGCGGTGATGTACTACTTCAACAAACAGGACAGGGTGCACTCATCCCCTGTGCAAGGAAGCAATGAAAGTGTGGGAATGGTGTCTAGAACACACAGTCCTGATCCAGGCAGTGTACCTACCAGGAGCCCAGAATGATCTAGCAGATCATCTCAACAGAACAGAGATGGATCCTCACGAATGGTCTCTCGACATAAATGTTGTGCAATCGCTCTTCGAAGAATTGGGCATGCCGGACCTGGACCTTTTTATGTCCCCACTGAACGCAAAACTGTCTATTCTGCTCCAGAAATCCAGACCTTGGCGCTTTCTGTCAGGATGCATTCAGACTGCGGTGGACAAGATGCCATTCCTCCTCTTCCCTTAGTTCAGTGGGTGCTGCTCAACCTGGAGGCACAAAGGGGCAGAATGATCTTCATCGCCCCATTCTTGCCTCGTCAGATTTGGTTTCCAATAATCAGCAAGTTATCGGAAACTTCACAGACAGTTTCCATTTCAAACAGACCTGCTGACCCAGGGCCCAGTGATCCATCCCAACCTGGGATCCCTTCAACTCCATGCTTGCTCCTGAGGAGATCGAAGTGGGTAGATTTGATGTCTCTCAGAGAGTCTCGGACATTCTCCTAGCAATGCATAAGCCAGCTACTAGGAAAATGTACACGGCAAAGTGGAAACTGTTCTCTATTTGGTGTGCAAAATCCTCTCTGGATCTCTTTTCTTGCCCACCAAACAAAGTCCTGGAGTATCTTCTAGACCTAATACAGGACTACAGTACTCAACTGTTAAGGTCCATCTCTGCTCAATCTCGGCTTATCACGGGCCTATACACACATTGTCTATAGCTCAGTTAACCTTGGTTAAGAGATTCCTGAAAGGTATTCTCCACAGTAGGCAGCCGGTCAGGAGACCGGGAGCCGCCTGGGATATCAACCTGGTGCTAGATATGCAACATGTGAGCTGAAGTTTCTGACCTGGAAGACCTCCTTCCTCGTAGCCATTACCTTCAGTTGCAGAGTGTCTGAAATACATGCTTTGGTCACAGACCCTCCTTACACGGTATTTCATAAGGACAAGGTGATTCTTTGAACCCATCCTAAATTTCTGCCCCAAGTGGCTTCGGAATTCCATGTGAACCAGCCTTTGGTTCTTCCGACAAACTTTGCAAACATCCAGAATGAGGGAGAACATACCCTACATTCTCTCGATGTTAAGAGGGCCTTGCATTTCTACTTGGATAGAACTAAAGAGATCCACAAGTCAAAGCAACTCTGTCATTCAGTATGGACCACCAGGGTCAGCCTGTTGCTATCGGATATATTTCGGCAAGCTAGTGGCATGTCTTCGTCACTGCTACTCCATGGCACATGTTAAGCTGCAAGGCATGTAGATGCCCATTCTACCAGAGCAGTAGTGGCATCTCTGGCAGAAATATGAAATGTGCCTATTGCAGACACCTGCAATGCAGCTACTTGGAGCTCTGTGCACACGTTTGTGAAGCACTGTGCTTTGGATGTCCATGCCAGACAGCATCAGTCCTTTGGCAGGACAGTCCTTAATGGACTCCTGTCCTAAGTGAGCTCCTGTCTCCTGCCGCCCCTCTCGGGGGATTATTTTATCTGTGTACTCTCCCATTAGTGTGAATAAGTGGTGGAGACTTTATGTTCAGGAAGATATGGAAATTACGTACCGACCATTAATTTTTGATCTTCTTGGACGAAGTCTCCACCACTCATTCACACGCCCACACGCGATCCCCCTAGCTCACTTGTCTGTTGCTGGTCTTCACTTCCTCTACGGCTGAGCTGTGAAGACGTTGTTGTGTTGACCCTTCTTTTACGGTCATTCGGACTATCTTATGTCCGACATAGGTTAGTTCACTAAGTTAGTTTACGCTGCACTTCCTCGGTAAAAAAAGGTACTGAGGTGGTTGGAGGATCGACGCCAAGGTAGCCTATATGGCGTGAGCCGATCTCACAGTGCCACTTCCTCATGGCCCTACCTCAGTGCCAGCCCTCCTGAAGATTTTGGGCTCCCACTCGGTCCTAGCGCCTCCGGCGTAGTCCCCATTAATGTGAATGAGTGGTGGAGACTTTGTCCAAGAAGATCAAGAATTATGGTAGGTACGTAATTTCCATTTTTTTAAACTTGAACTTGCAGAAACATCTGCAGCACGCTGTGTCAGTAATTTGAGCCTACCGCCAGCCCTCAAGTGTTCCCCCCCCACCACCAGTTCACTTGAAACAAAGTGCAATGTCCGAAATAGGCATGGATGCCCATACACTATGTAGAATATCAGATGGGCAACTCTATGCACAACCAGTGTGTTGTGCCTCCTTGGGGATCTGATTCCCATGGACCTCTCAAGCTTCGCTTTCAAGGTCACAGTGAATCAGAACCCCTCGGTGGCACAACACACAGGTTGGACATAGTTGCCCATCCACTATCCTATAGGTTCAAGTAGTATGCAAAAAGAGTAGAACAAGAATTTGAGACTAAGCAAGGCTGGGTGCAACCATACCATTTGCATGCATTTCAGTTCTACTAAGAAGGCAGATAAAACAACCAGCAACATCAATGAATTCCAGAGAAGGTAAGCAAGCATAAAATGTGGGTTTTTAAGCAGAAATAATATGATGCAAGAAAGGGTGACAGTGTCCCTCTTGATTACTGTGACAGTTGTGTGACTAGTTCTGGCGCTGCACACAGTGTGAGCATGACTGATGGCATTACAACCACTGAGTTGTAATGCATTGTTTGAACCAGTATTAAAAATGCTTACTGGCAATTATAGAGAGAATAATGCTTGGGTTGCAGTGTATTACGAGAATTTAATATACACCCGAGGTGTGTGGTGCTACATAAACCCAGAAAGTGAAGTTTGAGGGTTTATTCAGCATCACGCGCTGAGAATGTGTATTAAATAATAAGCCATGACAGGGTGCACATTATAGGATTTTAATGCACACACCACCAGTGCAGTAAGGCATGAGGCCGAATGCAAAGTGTCCTTGCACCCCTGGGAAGTGCATTAAAATCCTATGATGCACACCCAGGAGGGTTTTTTTATACTTATAAAATGGCTCTAAGTAGGTTATTTGAAGAGGAAAATGAGATTCGGCATCTGATCATGCATTTATGGAGATGTAATATATGGATTCTTAAAGTAATACCCCAAAAAGCATATAAAAAAAAATCCTTGTAATAGATTAGTCCCGTAATAGTATACTTCTGATCCTCGTAATACTATACTTCCGGACCAATAATACTATACTTCTGGTCTCCGTAATACCATCGTTGGGATTACCAGATGTGACAACTGTATGAACCGTGTTTTTTTTTTTTTTTTTTTCTGTGAAAGAAGCGGGAACAGATCAGTAGCTGGCGGGGGGGGGTGCAAATGAAGAGTGAGGAACAGTCTGAGTCTGACGAACTCTGCAGACTGCTGCAGCACAAGTAAGAACTTGGAAATTCCTCGCATCCATTTATTACAAAAAATAACAAATAGGTTCTGGTGTTTCAAGGCAGAAATTCCATCTCGAGGTTCTGGGGACACAAGAAACCTCTCAAGCTTCACTCTCGAGGTATCTTGTGTCCTCAGAACCTCTCGATGGAATTACTGCCTTGTAATACACCAGAACCTATCTATTATTCTATTTTTAATGCACGGTTAGGTGATGTCTCTTGGCCAATGACATTTCTAGGTTGTTTTTTTGGCCATTTTATAAATTCAAGTGATACAGTCTAGCCCATGCATTAGTTTTCATAATTTCAAGTGTGGCAATTTTTTTCAATCAGAAGCTATAAACGCTAAAAGCTTCTCATGCACAATCCAGTGTATACTGTAACGTATTAGAAACATGCATTTATAATGTATTTTATTTTTACTACCTTAAGCAGTACAAGGATTTGCAGTTTTCTGTGTAGTTGCAGTCAGGAACGGGGCTGTAGTAAAAGTGTAGCAACAGGAAAATGGCAAGCCAGCATCCGTAGGTGCAGACAAAAAGACCAGTTTTGAAAACATGAGAAACCATTAACAAAGGGCACTGTTTTTAGCACAGTGCTGTCTGTATTTTGACTTACAGCAAAAGTCCCCAAAAAACAAAGTCTAACAAACATGAAGGGCCGGATATTCAAACTGCGCCCAAAAAGTGCGCAACAGCAGGAGCAAGCACAAGTCAATTGCGCACATGCGCAATAGACGCGATATTCAAACATGTAGCAAGACAAATTGCGCAAGCAGCCAACGTCTGAATATCGCACAAACTGCGCCATAGCGCAACCAGGAAGGGGAAGCTGAGCAGAAATGATGCGCCATAGCGCAACAAGGCTAGCCCAGCTGAGCAGTCCAGAGGTGCCATAGCGCAAGCAGAGCCCCCCCCCCAGCAGAGCAATGGAACTGCACAACCAGGGAGGCAGGCTGGGGCCCACCACCAGCCATGCCACACATGGGCACAGGAACACACTGCAGAACTAACAATACACCCAGAACACCACCCCTCCCGTGGAAAGGAGGTTGCGAGGGCCAGTCTCAAGCCCTCTCTGCCCAGAAGCCCAGCCGACCCAGAACACCACCCCTCCCTGGGTGGAGAAAGGGAGGTCGCGAGGCCAGTCTCAAGCCCTCCCTGCCCAGAAGCCCAGCCGACCCAGAACACCACCCCCCTCCCCCGTGGAGAAAGGAGGTCGCGAGGGCCAGTCTCGAAGCCCTCCCTGCCCAGAAGCCCAGCCGACCCAGAACACCACCCCCCTCCCCCGTGGAGAAAGGAGGTCGCGAGGGCCAGTCTCGAAGCCCTCCCTGCCCAGAAGCCCAGCCGACCCAGAACACCACTCCCTCCCCCGTGGAGAAAGGAGGTCACGAGGGCCAGTCTCGAAGCCCTCCCTGCCCAGAAGCCCAGCCGACCCAGAACACCTCCCCTCCCGTGGAGAAAAGGAGGTCGCGAGGGCCAGTCTCGAAGCCCTCCCTGCCCAGAAGCCCAGCCGACCCAGAACACCACCCCCCTCCCCCGTGGAGAAAGGAGGTCGCGAGGGCCAGTCTCGAAGCCCTCCCTGCCCAGAAGCCCAGCCGACCCAGGTAATTGAATAGCCCACCTGTATTTTGGCGCCTTTTCCAACGGCTGCCTGGTCACAGCCCTGCCGCTCGTCTCCTCGGCCAAATCCAAAGCGGATTTCTGGATGCGAACAGCTGCTTCAGGGGACTGGAAAACCAGAGTTCAGCAGCTTCTGATAAGCCTGCCTGCTAACACAGATTGTAAAAAGCTGCATATTTCTGTCATCAGTGCTTGCCAATTAATGTAGAGGGAAAAAGCTGTTAATTTTTGTTTTCCTACGGGACTTGAATTAATTTAAAGTAAGGTGCAACACTGTACGCAAAGCAGGGGGATTGTGTGGGACTGCAGCTGAACCCGGTTGTAATTGAGTGACTCAGGGCAACGCAACACGGGCTGCGGGGGACTGATTGCTTGCTAAACCATACGGGACCTGGGCAGTTAAGTGCACTAGGGACTCGCAGTGGGAAATTGGGCAGGTACTTGCTGTGCAGAGCCTCTGAGTTCTCGAGGCCAGGCGCTCGCAGACCCCTGATCCCTGCAGCATTATCCAGCTCCAATTACATGCTGCACCAGCCAATCTCAGCCTAATCGCCTCCCTTTCTGCCTACTTAAAACGAACTGTCTCCCTCTTTCTCTCCCCAGAACACCACCCCCCTCCCCCGTGGAGAAAGGAGGTCGCGAGGGCCAGTCTCGAAGCCCTCTCTGCCCAGAAGCCCAGCCGAACCAGGTAATTGAATAGCCCACCTGTATTTTGGCGCCTTTTCCAACGGCTGCCTGGTCACAGCCCTGCCGCTCGTCTCCTCGGCCAAATCCAAAGCGGATTTCTGGATGCGAACAGCTGCTTCAGGGAACTGGAAAACCAGAATTCAGCAGCTATAGCCCCGCCGAACGCTACGCGTTTGGCTCCCCACCGCCCCCACCACCACCACCCTTGCTTGGCTCTTGAATATATACCCTGTAGTAGGTCAGGTGACAGGTAAAATAAACCTATCAGCCCACTTCTCCAGCTGCAGGTTATAGAAATCCAGCCCTAGAGGCCGCTGTCTCGCTTGGTAGACCCACTATGTATTTCACCCTATGTACAATGCTAATGACCAGCAGGCTCACTCTCCTTGCTCATCAACCCCCCCCAGTGGCTCCTCCGCCCCATGACTCCACCACGAACCCTGTTCCCTTATCTTTCTCTGACAATTGCCGGCCCAACCATCCCAACGCTGCAAGCCAATGCCCTCTAGTACTAACTCACCTTTCTTTGCCTATACCCTTGCTCACACCTCACTCAACTGGGCAAACACTGTACCACAGTTTTCCCCAACTTATAACCCAGCCCTCCCAGCTACAATGACTTATTGCTACTTCTCCCATCGCCCCTCCCTTCTTCCGGCGACATCTCTAGCTTACCAGTGCCCACCCAACAACAAAAACAAACATTCTCCACTGCGCTCACAGCATGAGTCTCTTAAACTCTCCAGGCTCTCCCTGCTGTGACACGCATTCCTTCTACTCCTCCTTTCTGGAAACATTCACCCCAACCTGGTCCCCCTCAACAAAAACCTCCCCAAAACAAACCACAGGAAGACTACTGCTGGCATCACTTAATATCTGTAGCCTTCCCAAGAACACACCCTACTGCAGGGTTGGATTGCCCAACATGCCCCAGACATCCTAACCCTCTCAGAAACCTGGCTATCAAATAAAATCCCAATGATGCTGTTTCCTAAGCAACTATAACCTCCTTAGGGCGGATAGATCCGGTAGCGAGGTGGAGGCTGCGTAATATACATTAAATCAACACTCTGCGCCACCATCGTTGATACCCTCCCCAAACATGAGGCCCAGACTCTGCAGTCAAAATTAGATTGGGCTCTAAAACAATCATCATCATCTCAGCCTATATCCCCCGAGAAACCAGAAACCGCATTTGAATTCATCCTCCACACTGTCTCACACCTCCCAAATACTAATGAAACCATATTAATGGGTGACTTCAACATCGACTGGGCATCCCCATCCTCCTCCGTCTTCAGAGATGCTGCCCAGGCTATCGGTCTCTCCCAAATTATCACATCCCCAACGAGGCGCGACACAAGAACCGGGACATCCTCACTACTAGATCTCATCTTTACCAACAGGCCAAAAAATATTACCCAGGCTTCAGTGCTCCCTGACTCTATCAGTGACCACTCCCGGTTATCTGCTGGTGGTCGGGCAAACTGCCCACTGCACCACCCAAACCACATGGCACCGAAAAATCAAAAAGGAGGCATAAATAACCTCAAAGAATACCTAGCCAATAGTTACTGGCTTCCCTTATATTACGCACAATCAGTTGATGCGCTCTCGCCCACTTTATAGCTACCTTTAACAAAGCTTCGCGATATATATGCTCCTCACTAGGCAGGTCGTGAAAACCAGGTCTACACCATGGATGACACCCTCCCTCCTAAAACTCATGCAACACAGGGACAACCTCTGGCACAGGGCCATAGACTCCCAACGCTCCCAGGACAGACAACTCTACAGGGAGGCTCGAAATAAATGCACCTGGGCCACACGGCAGGCCAAGGCTGATTACTATCAGCACACCCTCTCCTCCTCCTGGGGAGATGGGAGAAAGTTCTGGAGTAACATACAAGAAATTAGCGGCAAATCACGTTCCCCCACCCCTACCCAACTAAGTCTGAACGGGGACGTTACCCAAGATCCTGCTAAAATCACTGAAGCCCTCAATGAAACTTTCTCAGACCTCTCACATATCCTCCCTTACTTCTTCCACCCCCAAACCCCTCTACTCCACTTATGGCGAGAACAGCCCTCCCTCCCCTTTCGGTTCCATTACCATCCCCTGCTCCTTAGCCAAGCGTTACATCTCCAAAGCAATCGCTAACACTAGCTTCAGCAACGAGACCCTGGACCTAAAACTCATAAGGCTTACCCTTGATATCACCATAACCCATCTCACACATATCCTAAACCTCTCGCTGTGCCTTGGCCAATTCCCCACTACCTGGAAAAAAGCCGTGATCACCCCTATCTTAAAGAGCGGGGATCCCACCCTCCCCGGGAATTATAGACCAATCTCTATACTCCCTCCTCTCTCCAAAGCCCTGGAAAAAATAGTCTCTGACCAACTTACTGAGCATCTAACAAAACACAACCTGCTCAGCAAGGAACAGCATGGGTTCAGAGCTGGCCACAGCACCATCACGGCTCGCTGAGCTCACAACATTCATCCATGAGACGCTCGACCAAGGGTCACTAGCAGGGGCTATCTTTATAGACTTAACTAAGGCCTTCGACACGGTCAGCCACGAATTACTCCTTCAAGTCCTGCCGCAACTAAATGTAGTCTCCGAGGCCACTGCCTGGCTAAAGGACTACCTCACAGAACGCTCGCAGCAAGTAAGAATAAACTCCACCATCTCCACTCCCAAGCCCGTTCGCTCCGGTGTTCCGCAGGGGTCAATCTTAGGCCCACTGCTTTTCACTCTCTTCCTTAATTCTCTCCCCAAAGCCTGCAGTGGTCATCTCTTACTCTATGCCGATGACGCGGTTCTCTACTGGAAACACCCCCAACTGTACGTATTCCAGCACACCCTCCAGGAATACTTCTGGGAGCTGGAAAATTGGTTCACTGACCACCGACTGATCATTAATTATTCCAAAACCAAGGCCATGACCTTTGCTCACCCGCCAAAGCCCGCACAGCCAGATGGCTCTTCACATTTCCAACTCGGATGGTTCCCTGCTGGAGCGCGTCAATCACTTCAAATACCTGGGGTCACCCTGGATACCTCCCTCTCCTACCACAGACATGTACGCCTCCTCTCGCAGCAATCAACTCGAGAATGGGTACCTCTACAGAATCAAAAACAGTCTGCCCGCACATGCCATGCAGATAGCTGTCACATCCTCCATCCTCTCCCTAATCGATACATGGGATTGTAATCTACGGCACTGCTGATAACTCCACCCTAAGCTGCATAACCACTGCGCTAAACAAAGCATGTCGCCTTGTCTCGGGTTGTGACAGACTCACCCACACCTGCGACCTATACCAACTGACTGGCTGGCTTAATTTCCACCAAAGGCTCAAGTACCACACCTGCATTCTAGCAAAAAAGATCCACCTCCAGCTAGCGCCAACCGCCCTTCACCACATCATCAAACCGGCCCCTCTCAGGCGTATTACCAGACTCTGGCTTCCACATCCTTCGTGGTTCCCCATGTCGAACGCCCTTGCGAGAGATCCTCCGCTACTGCGTTCCCAATTGGCTAAACACTCTTCCACCCTCTCCCTCTCCCAATCCCGCATCCATCTCTCTCAAAGCAGGCCTAAAACCTTCCTACTGGGTAGCTCAAAATGTGAATGCTACGTTGGCTCACCTGTCTCCTCTCCTCCCTCCCCACACCCACACAGGGGCCCTTCTGACCTTTTTAACCCCCCCATGCTCAACCCAGGGGTCGCAGGTATGTCTCCTACCTGCCCAAACCAGAGGGAAAAAAAAAAAAAAGTCCCTCTGCCATGATACCAACAATTAACTCAGTAATACCACTTGTTTATTATGCATTGAAAGTTGCCTTCCATTGCCTTTCTGTCATATGTCTCTCCACCCTCTGTAACCACCGGAGAGCTAATGTTACTAAAATGTGATTGTACATAAAACTGTAAATAATTTGTGCTTGTATATAACTTGCCTGGCCTGTTCCGTCTGTCTTCCCCCAACTCGTGTTCCCCCCTCCACCCTTTGTAACCGACGTGGAGCCTTTGCAAAAGAGTCTTTGACTCAAAGGTTTGTAATTCCGAATTTCAGTAAATAAAATAAATAAATAAATACACCCCAAGCACAGCATCACTGGGGGAGGGATGGATGGATGATCCACCGTCCCATGGTGTCCCCTGTCGGCCTCTGGAAGGTGCCCGTGGTGAGCAGACACATGCAGGCTGTCACCTTGGTCTCCACTGACAGAGCGTGACTCCGTCGTGAGGGTGCCTGCATCACATCACTGCACAGCTCACAGAACCGCCTCAGTATTGCCCTGTTCAGGTGGTACTGGCCCACGATCTCTACATCTGTGTACAGCTCAAAGCTGATGCGGGCACGGTACTGCCTGTTGGGGGCGTACTGCCGACGGGTCCTTCCACGACCACGTCCCCGTCCCCTTGCAGCTTGCATTCTCACCCCCTCATTACAGCTTCCATGTGGAAGCTGCCACTGTCCATCTCCCTGGCTTGTGACCCCCCCTGGCTGATGTTGCTCTGTTACCCCCGCTGTCCTGACTGCTGCCTCCACTGCACCAGGTACCCCCCGCTGACCTCTGCAGCCTATGGCCCACACTACTTCCCTTGCCTGCCCTGTTCTGGCCTGTCGTTGTCTGTCTCTCTCTCTCTGTCTCGCTTGGCATCCCTGTAGCATTCTTGCGCCTCTTCCTTGAGCCTTTTTATTTTGGCTCATTTCAGCTGTGGTTCACCTTCTGGCTGTTCAGCTCTTGCGCATTGCGCAAGTCTTTGAATATCGCATTGCACTCTTTATGCATGGGTCCACCTCCTTCGGTTGCACATGCCTTTATTTGCATTGCGCTGTTGCTCAGCCTGTTTTCAGTGGCTAACTGCCTCCTGCTGAATATGGCAGAATGGCTCAATTTCGGACTTGCGCATGCGCAACCCTTTTGAATATCCCACCCGAAGTTTTCTTAAACTAGGTACTGAGCACAACAGTTCTGACAGCCACAGCAGGAATGGAGAATGACAGCAGGTGCATGACTGTGAGAACGGGGTTTACGCTTGGAGTGTCTGAGGCAGTGCATGTCTCCCTTAATAACCATCTGGTTATTCCAGGGAATAAAAAATGGTTGAGTCCATAGGAAAAATTGCTTACCAGTTATTGTAAATGGATAATTCTGCTAACTACGGATGCACCAGTGAAGCGGGTAAAGCACTAACAAAGCAAACTTAATAATCCCTGCTTATGAAGTGTGTGTGAGGGTAGCGCAAACCTGATGAACCCAACATCCTTTCTAACCTTGAATTACTGTTACTTTGTGAAGTACTGTACCTGTAGTTTACATTCAATGTATTCACAAGAATGTCCAGCAGGTGGCAGCATTGCCCATCAAGTTAATAAATCTAGAGTCAGGACTCAAATTCAGCACCATGCAGCTTGGAAAATGCAAATTAAATGAAACTTGAACATAGGCAGCTCCAGAAATGATGGATAGCTGGGACATGGCTAGGAGGGCACAGCTATTTTGTGACCGGGAGCAGTGGCACATAAAGTATCCTGTAGGTATACAGGGTGTCCTACGCAATGTGGGACGAGAGGATATTTTTACCAGGGCACAAGAACTACTGCACCCCAGTCTAGAGCTGCAACTGGACCTGAGGTGTTCCTCCATGTAGTGAAATTATGTTAACCTCACCGTACTCATGATTGCTGCGTTTCTGCAGATTTCATTTTCTGCCAGGGTCACTAGAAAATCCTTGCATGTGGCTAACCAAAAAGTTTCATCCATTTTCATGAATACAGCAAAAAAGCTACAGTAATACAATACTAAATATAGCACACATCTTTGGACCCATGAGCAGGCACGTAGTAACTGCAGGTTGTAAGGGACTGTTGGTCTATCAGCCCCCCCCCACTTCATAAGCAGGTACAGGTACAGTATGCTGTGCAAATAGCCACTAAATTATAAAGATTTCCCATTCACCCTACTACCCAGGGTATCCAGCGAGTGCCTTGAAAAGTGCAAGCTTGTTCAGGCTTAACTTGAAAGCCTGTACTGTCCTCATGTCCACTGCCTCCCCTGGTAGGCTGTTCCATAGGATTACCACCCTCTGGGAGAAGTGTTTCCTAATGTTACCCCTAAATGTACCATCTGTAAGCTTCAGTCACCAAACTCTATGTAATGTACTATACTGTATTATTTTGTCTGTTACTTTATATTTGCTGTATTTCCCTGTCTCCCACCTTGTACTACCTGTACCCGGGTCACACCTGGAAACGAGCCTAGGCTCAGTGTGCCTTTCCCAGTCACCAATTTTAAATAAATAAATAAAAAGCTTCAGGGAGTCTCCCCATGTTCTGCTGGAGCACACCAGAAGGACGTCCAGTCTCAAAACATTTTCATCTGCTTGACCTTATCATTACTCTTTCAGGATATGGAAGAATGAGATCATGCCCCTCACCCAGCTGCTTTTTTCCAGGGCGAACTATTGAAGAGAAACAGCCACAAGGGTCCCCACACTCAAGTGTGTTGCTGGTTAGTGTGAACTTTGTGTACAGAAACATTTTGGTTCACTTACTGTTTAGTGTAGTAGAGGATCATTTTGCTTAGTCCCCAAAGGCTGCCATCTTCAAACAACTTGAAGTCTTGCTGTATTCTGACAAGCGCTGTTAGCCCCAGCCTTTAAACTGCTCTGGAGAACAAAGGGTTAAACTTTCTATGCAGAGCATAGAATGCTGAGCTTGAGCTCGGTTGATGTCTCTGTTTCCCTTTTAAAGCTAACCGTCAGATTCTTTACTCTGCCTCACTGAACAGTCGCTCCGCAGATTTCTCCTGCAGCTCGGTTCGAAAGTTGGTTGAAGTGTCGTTTTTTCGTCAGTTTCTAACCCAAAAAGTTTCCCGCATAGTCGGTTCAGTCTCTGTCTGTGGGACCGTGAGCACTAGATAGGTTTTGTACTGTGTTTTCTGTGTGGAACTTGTAAAAAGTGTGGATCGGTTCAGCTGAACTGATCATTTTTGCTTAATTCTTGTGTTAACTTTAGTATGTGGTTACTGGTCCTTATCAGTTATAAAAAAACGTGATTTAAAACGTTTTTTTCCAAGACCCGTGACACGGTTAGGAACCGATAAGGGAGTCTTGCCTGGTGGTTGCTGAAAAAAGGGTAAGTTTGGTTAGGTTGGCCATGTCTGAGAAACCCAAGGAAAAAAAAAATGGGCCCACTGGGTTTCAGCACTGCAGTGAGTTTGGGGAGGTCTTTGCTAAGGTTGATCCCCACACCACCTGTGTTTATTGTCTGGTATTTGAACACCTTGATTCAGACTGCCAAATTTGCAAAAATTTTCCCAAATCTACCCTTGAAAAGAGATTAGGTAGACTGAGGGGAAAAGGAGGCCAAGAAGTCTGCTGACCTGGATGGCCAGCCCGGTTCGGTTCCGACCGAACCAGAAGGAGTGCCTTCTGACCAGGGCGATACTTCTTCGGGCAAAAGGAGAGCCAATCCTATGGGGTCGGTTCCGACTAAAAGAAAGCGCAAAGAAAAATCGTCCGGTTTGGATCCAGAAGTCCATGTTCTGACCATCGAAGAAATAGCCAGAGCAATTCGGATTGTGGAATCGCTTCGCCCGGTTCCGACCGATCTGGCACCTTTTGGCAGGAGCTCAGTTCGGTCGGTTCCCCCGGTTCATGACTATACTTTGAACGAATTTTATGAACCGGAATTTGAGGAGGAAGGGGAGTTTGAAGATGGTGATGGTGAAAGTCTAGATGTGCCTGTGGAACCGGACATCTCCCCAGACAGACCTTCAGGTGTATCCCCTCCAAGGCTTTCTGAGTCCCCTTCCCACTTTGTTCTTCAGAAAGGTGGCTGAGACCCTCCAGATTCCTATGGAGGAGGCAATGGAGGATCAGGAGGAGCCTGATTTTTGTAGAAATGATGGACATCCCAGAGCCCAGGAGACTGTCTATTCCCCTCCACGAATCTTTCAAAAAATTCTGAAGTCTCCCAATTCTATACCTCCTGTGGACAGAAGAATGGACTCTTAGGCTCAGAAACTGAGTTTTTATATCAGCAATGTAGCCATGTTGGGGTTGTGCAGGCTGCTGCCTGTGATAAGGCAAGCATTCCCTTGGCTTCACACCCCCCAGACAAAGACTCTAGGAAGATTGATGCCATGGCAAAAAAGCTGTACATGGCATCTTCCTTGGGACTCAGACAAGCAAATTATATGGCCTATACAACTAGGTACCAGAAGTCCAGGTGGGACACTGTACTGGCACTGGCTAAACAGGCCTCCCCCCAGCTAGCCAAGGAGCTGGAGGTGGTGGCTGCAGATGGGATTGAGGCATCTAAAGTTCAGTTTCATGCTGCTGTAGACTCTAATGATGTGTCATCAAGAGTCATGGCTACATCTGTGGCTCTTCGGAGAATGGCTTTGCTCAGATGTACTAGCCTCTTGCAGGATACCCAGGTTAAGGCCATGGATTTTCCTGTAGTGGGTAATTCTCTGTTTGGGGAGCAGACAGAGGAAGAAAATGGATGAGTACAGGACCACCTACAGGAGTACTCAGGCCAAGGAGAGGCAGGCAGCTCCTCAAAGGCAGCAGTCTAGGGGCAGGCCTTTTCAAAGGTGTTTTTACCAAGCACAGGCCTCATTCCTTTTCACAGAGGGGGTTCTTCAGAGGGAGAGGCAGAAGGGGGATGAGCAGGGCTGCATCCATTCCTCAGCCTAAGGCCCCTGCCAAGCAGACACCCTGATGGGCCTGCCCGGGTCGACTCTCCTATTCCAGTAGGGGGCAGGCTGGCTTACTTTGTCCAGGACTGGATGTCTATTACATCAGACAAGTGGGTCCTGGAAGTAGTAAGCCAGGGACTGGTTCTCAGCTTCAGAAAATTTCCAAAGATGAGAGCCAGATCTTTTTCGCCTGCAAATCTCTCGGAAACCCTTGCCCTAGAGGCAGAGGTTTCATCTCTCCTGGCCTTAAGAGCCATAGAGAGAGTACCTACCCTACACTGGGCTACACTGAGGCAAAGGGCTGTACTCCAGGTACTTCCTGACCCCAAAAAAGACGGGAGTGGCGACCCATCCTAGACCTAAGGCACCTAAACAAACATCTTTTAAAACCAAAGTTCAAGATAGTAACTCTGGGAATAATTTATATTTATTTTAGTTGTTTAACAAGATATAACACACTAAGCTGAAAGCTTTTTTACAGGAGCGACCTGGGAGCACAAGGAGGTTAAGTGACTTGCTCAGGGTCACACAGTATGCAAGTGGAAGCTGTGGGATTCAAACCCAGGTCTGGTCTGCTGGATGTCACCAAATTTGCAGCTCAGAGCCTTCATAATCCTTCCCTCTCTAAGGCCAGGGGACTGGCTAGCCTCCCTGGACCTCAAAGATGCCTACTTTCACATTCCCATCAGGTGCTCCCACAGAAAGTACCTCAGGTTCGAGTTGCTCTCAGGCCACTATTGGTTCAGAGCAATGCCCTTTGGCCTAACCTCAGCCCCAAGGGTTTTCACAAAGTGCCTGGCAGTAGTAGTTGCCTTTCTTAGAAGGCAAAAGATCTCCATTTTTCCATATCTGGACAATTGGTTAATAGTGGGTCAGTCTCCAGACCAAGTAAAGTCTCATCTGCAAGTGACCCAGCAAGTGCTCACTTCTCTAGGATTTCTTCTCAACCTTCCCTAGTCGGTTCTTGAACCAGTACAGCTTCTTAACTTTATAGGGGCAGAACTGGACACAGTCAGAGCAAGGGCCTTTCTTCCCCTGGAAAGGGCAAGGGTTCTTATAGAACTAGCCTCTTCCTTCAGCCTTTGGATATCTCGACCAGCAAGGCATTTCCCCCAGCTCTTGGGCCACGTGGCAGCTTCAACAGCAGTGGTCCAAGGGGCAAGATTCCAGATGAGGGATATTCAGTTCCATCTGAGAGCTTTTTGGTCTCAGAGGAAGGATTCCCTTGCCAAACTGATTCCAGTGACTCTGATCTTGATCCAAGCCCTTCAATGGTGGCAGGATCAGGAAAATTTAAGACAAAGGGTCCCTTTTGCCACTCAGCCTTATTCAGTGGTCCTTACCACAGACGCTTCTCTTCTGGGCTGGGGAGCCCATCTGGGGACACTCACTGCCCAAGGACTGTGGTCCCCCCAGGAATCCCTTCTCCATATCAATCTCCTAGAACTCAAGGCAGTTTTTCTGGCCCTAAAAGCTTTCTCTCAGTCAGTGCAGAACAAGGTGGTTCAGGTCAGAATGGACAACACCACCACCATGTGGTACATCAACAAGCAGGGAGGCACTCGGTCCACAGCCTTGTGCACAGAAGCCATGAAACTGTGGTCCCTGGCTTATTCTCTGCAAACCTCTCTAGTAGCAGTGCACCGAGCAGGATCTCTCAGGGCCATCACGAATGGTCCCTGGACCCTCAGGTGTTGAAAGTGATTTTTTCAAGGTGGGGCACTCCAGAGATAGATCTCTTTGCAGCTCCTGACAATCACCAACTTTCTCTCTTTTCCTGCAGACCACCGGTCTTGGGCTCAGTCCCCCCTAGATGCTCTGATTCTGAATTGGGAAAGGAAAGTTCTGTATGCCTTCCCTCCCTTTCCACTCCTGTTCAAAGCTGGTCAAAATAAGGTCTCAATCTTGCAAAGTGATTCTGATTGCTCCAGATTGGGCCAGACAGCCTTGGTAACCACAGCTGTTGTCCCTAGCAATCCATCTTCCCCTGTCTCTTCCCAGGAATTACAACCTGTTAACATCCTCTCAGGGGAGATTTGCTACCCCAGTCTTCAGTCTCACAATCTCAAGGCATGGCTCTTGAAGAGTTAGTTTGCAGATCTGCATCTTTCTCAGGGGGTTCTGGATATTCTCAAAGCTTCTCGAAAGCCCTCCACCAGAAATACTTATAACTCCAAATGGAAGAGATTCAGCATTTGGTGTTCTAAAACAACATATTTCCCCAGATACTGCTGAATTGCCTACAGTTCTGGATTATATGGTCCATCTTAATGGCCTAGGCTTCAGACCAGCTACTCTCAAGGTACACTTGTCAGGTGTTTCTGCATTCTGTCTGTGGGAAAGTCTTCCTCACTATCTTCTCATTCTGTGTTCTGTAAATTTTTTAAAGGATTGCTTCACACCAGTCCTCCTTTTGGAGACCCTGCCTCTGCCTGGGATTTGAATGTTTGCACTGCTCAACTTATGCAACCTCCTTTTGAGCCAATGTCCTCAGCAGAGCTTAAGTACTTGACTTGGAAAACTATGTTCTTGGTAGCCATTACCTCTGCCAGGCGTATCAGTGAATTGCAAGCCCTGTCAGTGGAACCTGATTTTATCTTCTTTCACAGGGATAAAGTGGTCCTTAGAACCAATAGAAAGTTCTTGCCCAAAGAGGTTTCAGACTTCCATTTAAACCAGTCTGTCTCTTCCGGTTTTCTTCACTGATCATTCTTCCTCAGGAGAGAGGAGGCTACACAGTTTAGATGTTAAAAGAGTCCTTAGTTACTACACAGAGCATACCAAGGGTCACAGGTTTGACTCCCTCTAGTTGTTCCTCACTTATGGAGAAGTGGGAAAGGGCAAACCTACCACCAAGAGAACTATTGCCAGGTGGCTTGTGTCTTGTATACAATTCTGCTACGAAAAACTGGGAAAGATTCCACCCTCAGGCCTGAGGGATCACTCTACAAGAGGCACAGCTGCTTCCCTGGCTGCTGCCAGGGATATCCCTCTCTTAGAAATTTGTCAATCAGCCACCTGGAAAACAGTCCATACCTTTACCAAGCATTACCCTCTGGATATCCAGGCTAGGAGTGATGCTCGGTTTGCCACAGCAGTACTTCAGAGCCTATTCCCAAAGTAGGTTCTGTCCCTTCTCCATGGAGGTACTGCTTGGTAGTTCAGATTGTTAGAATACAGCAAGACTTCTTGTTTGAAGAAAAATTACTCACCTTAGTAATTATGTTTCTTCTATTGGAGTCTTGCTGTATTCTGATCTCCTTCCCTGCCTCCCCTCTCAGAACCTGTTTTTGGGAAGTGGGTGGGCAGGTGCAGTGTTGCACCTCAGGGGTGCCCCTTTTACACCCTCTTTTTTTGTTTGGGTGTTTATTTTATTTCTGTTTGGTTTGGGTTTTGAGTTTTGGGTTTCCTGACTTGTCTTCTTTTGGTAGTCCAAATCTTTTTGTGCCAGTTGGCTATTAAAAGTTTTTTTTACAATTTCCATATAGAATAGCTATTAGAGTGTTGCTCGTAAGAATCTGATGGTTAGTTTTCAAAGGGAAACGGACAGAGACATCAACCGAGCTTGAGCTCAGCATTCTATGCTCTGCATAGAAAGTTTAACCCTTTGTTCTCCGGGGCAGTTTAAAGGATGGGCTAACTGCACTTATCAGAATACAGCAAGACTCCAATAGAAGAAACATAATTACTAAGGTGAGTAATTTTTTCTTCTGTTACTACAAATCCCAGTATCCCCTGCAGCTGACATCATGGCACTAGGCAGCAGTAGGAGATTCAATAGCTTCCAGTGTGTTAGAGTTTATATAGGCTCTGATCTTTTATTTGCTGGTCCCGTGGTCCACCTCAGGTCAAGTACAGTCACAGAAGACTGTACTTATCCCTGGCGAAAAGCAGATTTAGAAAACATCCGATCTGAGATTATAAAAGATCTAACGTGCACTACAGGCTATTGACTCTCCTGTTGCTGTAAACTGCTGTGATGTAAGCTGCAGAGGAATCTGGGAATTATAGTAACAGAGGACATCAGCCTTGAAGTAAGTAAAATTAGTCTGATACAATCTACAGCACTACTGTAAACAGTAAATAAACCAAAAGTGCACGTTGGGACCAGCACCACACTTAAGTGTGGGGCCCTTTGTGCTGACTGTTCCTCTGTAAGGGCCTTCAGTGGCTCTATGTTGCACCATCTTGACTGGCTCAGAGTCCTTTATATATTGGGGGAGCTCAGAACAGCACACAGTACTGCAGGTGGGGTCTAACCAGGGCCTTGTAGAGTGGCAGGATTGCTTCCTCTGCTCTGCTGGCCACTCCCCTTTTGATGCACCCCAGAATTCTTTCAGCCCTCTCTACAACAGCTTATGATGCATTCTGTAAGCTTCTTACCCAGCTTATGGACGGGCTGCTTGTCAGCCCACTCCTCCTGCTTCTGAGCTTGGTGTCATCAGTGAATGTAAGCAGTCTGATACAGACCTCAGCTTCTAGATCATTGATGGAAATGTTGAAAACAGTGGTCTCAGCAGTCATCCCTTAGATAGGCAGTTGAGTAACCCTCTCCCCTGAGTGCCCCTGCTTTCTGCTTCCAAACAGCATTCCACCATGTCTATGAATTGTGTATACTGAATAAATGCACATTGACCAGAAACTTATCATGCACCTATGTCAGACACCTTGCTGAAGTACAAAGAGACTATGTCCATGGCTCTGCCATTGTACTGTGCACCTTTCTGGTCATCCTTTGAAGAATCCAATCACGTTAGTTTGGCATGATCTGCCCTTCACAAAGCAATTCTGAGAGAATATTGGTCTCAAGTCAAGTGCTCCATTATTCTAGATGCCTGAACCATGCCCCTTTCCTAAAGATGGAGACCACATTGGTCAATTTCCAGTCCTTCGGCATGTCACCTATGCAAACAGACTCATTACCAAAAGAGGCCTTACCTATTGTTCTGTAGGTTGCACTATAATCCTTCGGGTGTATCCCATTTGCCCCTTTGGATTTACCTGGGTTAATATTTGCCAGGCAGCTACCAGGGTGGGTGACATATCTGCAGGTTGCACCTTGGTTCCCCTTGATGCTATAAGCACCCCCAGCCCCCGGACACTTTAATGAACACTATAGTGAAAAAAAGAGTTCACCGTAGTAATTTCTTTTAAAGCATTAAAACTGCAAGTCAGACTGTGGCATCATCTCCTCAAGGGGTGTGATGCCCTGGAACATTGAGTGTTTTTTTTTTCATAAGATACTCAAATTATAGCTAGAAGGAGCACTCTCAACCAATCAAAGCACTCCTTTTTATGTTGGCGCGTGTGTGCAGCCAACATCTTGCAGCAGTGGGGATTTGGAGGCGCGGTCGCTGTTGGGCGAATGCAGGGCACGCACCAGTAGGTGCGTCCCTCATTCCCCAATCAGTGACACCACACCATGCATGGGATTGCTGATATACATCTAAGGAAAGGCCCGCTTGTAATCTGAGCAAAGCTCGCCACACGTAGCGGGCCCTTCCTACGTGCTCACCAGCTAGTAGCATGGCGGCACAGTGGCCGCTACTCTGCCAACAGTGCCGACTTTGCGTTGCCCAATCCCCCAATCAGCTTCCCTGCCCCTTGAAGTATGTACCGACGGGAGCCCACTCTGTCGGCAGAATGTGCCCCCACCTGCTGTTTGGGCCGACGGGGTGCCTAATCCACGCCGGCATCCGCCTCTTTCCATTGTACTGTGCTGACGGGGAAGCCCACTCACCCATCAGCATCATGTCTCCTCCTTCTTCTGTGCTGATGGGGTGCCCAGTCCCCATCAGCTACTGTACCCCCAAACAATGTTTAGCTTACGGGCTGCCCAATCAGCACCCTGCCTCCCACACCCCCACCCCACCCCATACTCACTTCTAGAGTCCGCATGATGATCTTCGCTGGATCGGGAACACGCCTGCACTCTTCAAAGCTGACCGCGAACTGAGGAAATGCCGGTAAGCTGTATAATGGAATGAATAGGGTTTTTTCAACTTTGCTCCATATCTTGGGCATTTTTTGGAATTTTTGCACCAAATTTTCAACATGGGGTTTTTGGGACCTCTCCTCAAGAATTCTGTCACAGTTTTGACGTTAATCAGTCCCGAAAGGTGATTTCACAGTCACTGCGCGAAATCACCTTTTGGGATCGATTAACACAAGGACAGTGGCAGTGTTCATGAGGTGGGCTCTCAAAAAGCCTATGTTGCAAATTTGGTGGAAAAAATCCCAAAAATGGCTGTTTTACGAGCGTGCATTGTGCAGTTGCTACGCAAACTCGTAACTTTGTGAATTCACAATATTTTCATGCCAGATTTTCAACTTTGTCATTTTTCTACACCTCCTTGTGAACAGTACAGATGTCATTTTTCACATCCTGGCCGAAATGTGTTTCCGCACTTCTGGTGCACAATACTGTGGTCACTGTGGGAAATCAGTGTTCAGGCCAGATTGCAAAAATGACAGTGACACTGTTCATGAGCAGAGGTCCTACAATGCCTATGTTGAAAATTTGGTGATGATACTCCATAAAATGATTGTGTTATGAGCGTACATTGCGCAGTTTGCACGCACGCTCGTAACGTGCATTTGTAATAATTTCACTCTGGATTTTCACCATTGGCATTTTTCCACACCTCTTGATGAACAGTAAAGCTGTCATTTTATATATCCTGCCCAAAATGTGGTTTTGCATGTCTAGTGAAGAATAGCACGGTCACTGTGCGAAATCACTTTTTGAGACAGCTTGAGGACATGACAGTGACACTGTACATGAGTAGAGGTGCTAAAAAGCCTGTGTTGAAAATTTGGTGCCAAAACTCCATAAAATGCCTGTGTTACAAGTGTGTGTTGTGCATTTCCCATGCACCCTTGTAACTTCATATATTTGCAATACTTACATGCCACATTTTTACCACTGCCATTTTTTTACACCTCCTTATGAACAGTACAGCTGTCGTTTTTCACATCCTGCTAAACATGTGTTTCCACAATGCACTACCAAAGGCAATGCCAGCGTGACAACATTCAGCATTGACAAATGCCTTGTTTCAACACGAGACACTTATTCTGTGAAGAGTGTCTCACGTGGAACTGCCCTGGAAATGGGCACATTCAGAGCAGTTTTTATGTTTGCTTGCATGCATGTGCAAGAAACATAGAGCCACCATACAGGTTTTCGTAGGTGTGCCTCCCCTAATTCCAATGCCCTGCTCCCTTTTTCAGACACGGCTGCACCGGGACAATGAATGTCCGAGCTGTCTATGAAAGCCCTTCAAATGCAGTGGCATGCAGTTCAGAGGAAAACACAGCCACAATCAGCAGCGATAACATGTAGGCAATTTGCATATTGCCATCGGCAGTATGCAAATTGCCTACATGTCACCACTGCATCTGAACTGCCATGGTAGACAGCTCGTTTAAATTGTTTTGCATGGTTTGTGCTTTGGTAAGTATCACCCGACAGCAGCTGAATTATGCTTAATGTTAAGGTTTTTGTTTACCTACAGCTTGCAGTACTTGTTGCCTGGTCCGCCATCAAAGTTTTGGTTTGGTATGGTATGGTGGCACTGGCGACCTCTTAATGTTGCGTGCTGGTCTACGTGCCCATGCACACTAATCTTACTTTGTACATGAACGTGCAAGGTAGCGTGCTCACTCGAGCCATCCTATTACAACGAGCTGTATGAAAGCTGATCCTGTCAGACTCAGACTGTGAAAATGTCTGAGATAATTCTGTGTTACATAGTGTGGTTCTCTGACAGGGAATTAAAGCTGGAATTGCTGATAAAAGGACCATAATTTCTTTACTACTCATTTTCCCCATGTACTGAGTCATCTGATGCAAGTCAGCATCACAATGAGCAGCTGTGTTTGCGCCCCCCCCTTTGTTTGTCTGCTTGTCACGGCCCCCCCACCTCTGTTATGCATCGAAGTATAAATTCTAATAAAAAAAAAAATTGTAACTGTTATGTGGGCATTTGTGTCTGCTGCCTCCGAATCTGTTGATGTCACTTTCATAATTCTCTGTGAAGTGTATTAAGTGCTCTGACATGGCAGCTGGCTATGTCCCGGTGACTGCTGCTTTTGAGTGTAGTAGTAGTCTAGGGGTGGATTAATACAGTATTCCGAATCCATTAGACAGAATACTGTCACGTTCCATGTAGCCAAAAAATTTCAGTCAGAACTACTTTAAAATGGGTACCGGGAAAGCGTGAACATCTGCTGGAGCATCACAAATGAAGCAGAGGAAAATAAGCACAATCTCCGAGCAGTACGTCCACTCATATTACAAATAAATTAATTTGGCCAGTGACTTTGTAATCAAATTTTATTGAGCAGTTACAACACCGGTAGTGGACCTGCAGCCCAAACATAGCAAGCGTGGTCTCTGTGAATCCTGAGAGTCAGGTTTTCAATTCCCTTTCATGAGTTAAATATTGCAAAATGTAGTGTTAATTCCATTAAGGTCAAGAATGAAAACTACATTTTACAAGTGTATCTCATGAGCTGCTGCAGTTGTTCAAAACATGAAGCAGATGGCCGGATAGCTGAGTTGTCAAGGTTCTGCTCCTTCGGCTGACTTGTGGGAGATACGCTGCAACAGTAATGCAAAGTGTCTCATCAGAAAAGACATTGGACTGCTTAAAATGGTAACTGGTGACTTATTTTTCACACAAAAATGCACTTCTGCTTAATACAAAAAAAAAAGGGGGGGAACTCCTGGCACTTGATGATTAATGAAAAATTATCTGTGTCAGTGGCTTGGTAGGTAGCACACTCGCCTCTGAGGCTGGGAGATCAGAGGGCTGTGGGTTTAGTTCCCACATCTGGCACTTGGGTTAATATCCCAGTACTGACACTGTAGTGCAGCATGAGAGGGGTGCTGCACTTCTGAGGTGCCGTCTTTCGGATGAGACATTAAACCGAGGTCCCATCTGCCTGGATTGGTGGTAGTTCAGGTGGATGTTAAAGATCCCATGGCACTTACTGAAAAGAGTAGGGGAATTTCCGGTGTCCTGGCCAAATTTCCCTCATTCACTAAGAATACCACCAACAGCTTAATCCGGTTCAAGGTCAGTTGGCATTCATCTGTATCCCCCTTCCTCGGGTCGTGCCAGAAAATAGGCAGGATTTGTCTAGTGCACTTACCCGGTCAACAAAAACTAACTAAATAAATAAATAAATGCTATCCTTACCAATACAGCTGCTGTTTAACTACCTCTAGCACTTCCTAAGCAGTAATTTCACTAGTACGATTGCTTTGTGGGTCTGATAAATGCTGATTAGTAGTAACACTAGCCAGGTCATCTGCTTCATTGGAGCTGTCATCTGAGAATGATTATCTGTCGCTGTTTCATCCTGTCAGTGACAGAAAGCTGTTCAAAATCATCTGTCGTACTCAATTTTATAGATTTGCCCAGACATACAGTAGTAGAACTGGTTGCTAAACACTAGGGAACTGTTTTTTCTCCTCTCTACATGTTAGGCATGTTGCTGCACTGTGCACATATTGCAGATATGCAGCATACCTTAGGAGGTTTTGCCTCTGAATCTGTCAGAAGTGTCCCTGTTATTTAAAAGCAGTCTATTTGTGAAAGGGATAACCTGAAACAGCTGGCAAAACAGAGTGCTTGCAGGTTTTATGACCAGTAGGCCTTAACTGAAGATTTTTTCTTCATTTCCTATGTACTTAACCCACATGTATACTGACAGAATGATAAGTTAACAGCTGATCACAGATTTGACCATGTTAAACTTTTAAACTGCTGCATGTTCAAACAATGATGAAATGCCGATGTTGGCTCCAGATACGATAATTCCAGCATTCTATGATGGTCTTCATGCAGTCAATCACTGTGTTAGTGAGAAGGCAACACCAGTATATTAATCAAAGATTAATGTAATGTAGATTTCATTGAACTGACCAATCGGATTATTCTAATGAAATCTACATTGCTATAATATAAACTGGTGGCTAGCACATTCTAATTTTAGCTGATTAAGCCAGCCACTCAGCGCAGAGATAGGGTTATCACTAGTGACACCCATGACAAGGGTTCTGGAATGAGCCTGGGACACACAGACTTGGCTGGGGTGAGGAGGAGGAGGACTGAGTATCCAAGAACACGCATTCCTCCTCCAGGGTGAGAGTGTGGCAACACCTCAATCTGTTACCACATCTGTGGGTGCACAGGTGGTTGTGCAGCAGCCAGGGTGTGCGGGGGGGGGAGACAGATGTGCTTAGCACAGATGTGTGCTTCCATGACAAAGCCTCAACTCATTTCCTCATGGTGATGTCCTTATGGTTTTTAGGTTAGGTTAGGTTAAAGTTTGACAGCATGTATTAAACAATGTTTGTTACACACAAAATTCATAAAAATAAGATTAAAATATGTAAGTTTCTCAACACCAGTCATTACAATACAAATTCATTCTTATACAGCATAATTACCCACATCACTTATAGTTTTACTCGATCTTCAAACTTATACAGTACTCTTTGTGCAAAGCTAGCTAATGCAAAAATATCTACTATTTCAGTTGGATCAAGAATCCTTTCCAATCTCTTATTAATTTCCATCCACTTAAATTTATTTAGCTTTAAGGATAGAAACAACTCTTTCTCTTTCAAAGGCAGGACATTCTAGTATAACATGTCTGGTTACAATATTTATCATCTTCTTACAAATACATGGGTAAACAGGGTTGCCTGGACATAGGATTCCATTATTTGATAATAGTCCTAGTCTTAGTCTTGTTATAGCTTTTCTTTGTTTCGCATTCTTGCAAACCCTTAAATATTTCTCTTCATTAAAAGTATGTTTTGTTTTCTTATACGTTATATACTGCCATGAGTCCCTTATACTGCTCATATCTCGTTGTTTAGCAGTATCTTCCAATCTCTGAGTAGCTATATCTCTAAATTTATTAGGGTCACATATCTCAGTGTATATGTTATTATACAATATTCCATTCTTATTAAATTCATCATTTAGTATCTTGAACCACCCTTTCTTGGTTAAACAATCAGTGTTTCCAATTTTTACCACTTTTTCTTCTACCCAACAATGATGAAGTAAACTATCGTCAGGTGCTTCCATTATTGAAAAAAAAAAAAAAACTCCTTTTCTTAATTACTGTTGAAATTGGCAATATTCCTGTTTCTCCCCTTATCGCCGCATTTAGGGTGAACCTGGGGACCCCAAGTAATTTCTTTAGATATACATTTTGCATTATCTCCATAGATTTGAGATTAGTGTCAGGACTCCAAACTTCTGCACCGTATAACATTTGTGCATTTATCTTAGCTTCATAGCACCTTTTCTGTGCAATAAAGGAATTATTTGCAATTGTATTTGCAAATCTTGTAACTGCTAACATTGTCTTAGTGACACTATTTATTGTTTTCTTTACATGTGTATTCCAACTTAGATTACGATTTATTATAACCCCCAAATATTGAAACTGTTAAATTTCTTCAACAAAATCTACCCCTATTTTCCACTCTTTAACATTTCTTCTTCCCTCACCACAAACCATTATTTTAGTTTTTTCTATATTTAGTTGAAGTTCAAGTTTTGCAAGGGTTTCCTTCACTTTTGTTAATGCTCTTTTTAAACCCAGCTGTGTCTGGGATATTAACACAGCATCATCTGTAAATAACATAATTTTTATTTTCTGTTTATTTACATTTGGAGGGAACATATCTGTCTCTTCTAACTCATCCACTAGTGTATCTCTATATAAATTAAATAGAGTAGGAGCTAGTAGACAGCCTTGTTTAACTCCAGCTTCTAGTCTTATATTACCAGTCATTTCACCTTGTTTACTATACCTTGCTATTACTTTATTATTAGAATGCAAAGTTTTTATAATTTCTAAGAGGTCTTTATTAATCCATTTTTTTACTAGGAATATCCCATAAAATGTGTCTATTAATTGAATCAAATGCAGCTTTTATATCAAGAAAAGCCATATAAATGTCCTTATGGTAAATGGAACACTTGCAGCAGCAAGATGGCCCACATTGCCAGAAGGCAGTGTTATCTGTAAATGTTAGCTGATCTCTGATAATAAAGAATCCCTGTATAAAATATCATAAGATAAAAAAGAAGAAAACCTTAATAGCAGGCCTTTAGGGTCAGTATATTTTCCTTTGGGGGGGCACACAAGATTTGTTTTCCTTATTGATATTAGCTGCACACCAGGAGCACCCTTGAAAATATAACTCAGCTGATTCTATAACCCTGAGTTGTGCAGGTTATGTCTTGAATTTCTGAATGCGATACAAACATGCAAGAGTGAATAGTGTTGTTACAGAGGGTAGCCCCCCAAAAAAACCTACAGAAAGAGCTGCACTTGAATAAGAAGAGAAGCTGACCATAAAAGAAAATACGACATTACTTTATAAAATCATTCACTTATAAAAATAAGAATGCAGATGCAGACCACAGATTTTATTCACAAAATCCCACAGCATATGTGCCAACATAAAGGCAAGGCATTTACTACTGCTGCTTCCAAGTGGTCTAATAAGTACACAGATACATTACCAAAGTGACAGTGCAGCTGAACATATCCAAAATAATACAGACTCATGGATATGTCTGTATAGGTTCAAATACCAAACATAAATATGTTCAAACAGCTGAAGGCCTACATTAGCACCCCAGTGCTAATCTCAGCAGGAGGTTCGTCAGGGTGCCCTATCTCTGAAAGAACATTTTAGTGGGTGGAGTGCATACCTTTTTATTTTTCTACACCAGAATTGTACTGTAGCCTTTGAAGATTTCAAGGTTTGATTTCTGCCTTTTTCATTCTGTTCCATTTGCTGGCTCTAGCCTTAGTTATGAACTATTTTTGGAATATATTGCCTTTGCTGTCTTTCTCATTTCCCTTTGTGTTCTCTTCATATGTCTGCTTCTTCATGCTGATGTCTTGCTGTAACTCTCATTTTATTTATTATTCTACCACTTAATTCTTTGTTGTGTAGTGGGTGAGTGATTTAGTTTGGTTGGTGGGTAATTGTTAATCCTAACCAATTTAATATGATAAATTAACAGGTAGACTTGCATAGAAACATCTGAGCTGTGGACAGTACAATGAGAGAAAGGAGCTGTGACAGGTAATTGAAACTATTTTCATATACACTGGGACCTGTATAAGATCACTGATGTTAAGAGCATGTTGAGACAGTAGAATTCAGATTTTTTTCAAACTCTAAACTTTGTTTGTGTTACTGCTATGAATACTTCATCAGCCTGAAAAAAAAAATCACCTGACTGCTTTGTCTGAAAAGTGTTTTTTAAATCAGTATATTAATACTGAATTCGGTTTTGGATTCTGGGAGGTGGGAACTGTGGGGGGCAGGTGGAAGAAAAGCTATTGGTGCTGTGGGAGGGGCCAAGAGATTTAGAGGAGGTGGAAGCCCTTGAGGGCCCAGGTGAGGGGGCAAGTTGTTTAAAAAAGATTGTGTTCTCTCGGGAGGAGAATGACAGCCCAGGGGGAGTCCAGGTATGATGGAAAAGTGGTTTAAAAAATTTGTATTGGACTCTGGGACGGTGGGAACTGGGAGGGGGGGTCCAGTTGGAAGACATGCTATTGGTGTTTGCAAAAAAAAAAAAAATTATGTAGAGGTGGGTCTGGGAAGGAGGGAGGGAAGAGACAAGAAATGTATTCTGTGAAAAATGTTTTTTAAATGTACATGTCAAACAGAGCTGCTGTGGTTCCTCAGTGATGGAAGGTCATGGGGATGTGACTGGCAGACATATTAGAAAAAAATTGTTCTGGCCTCTGGTGAGGGAGGAGGGTGGGGCAGTCAAACAGACTGGTGCAGAACAATTTTTTCCACTATTTATACCAGTCAACTTGGTCCGTCCCTCTCTCCCATGGTGTGTGTGTCCGTGCCTTATTTCTTTGGTTCTTCAGCGATGGGACGGTGGAGGGCATTGCTGTGGGCATGTTACCATGTTAAGTGTGCACAGATATGGTGAGTACATGGATAATTGTTGGCTGGTGTGGGTGCTTGAGTGAGGGATATTGTGTGAGTACAGGTACTACTGTGAACTGACCTCTCTGGGACTGGCTACCTTGATGTGGCATAGAGGCTTATCACAATGCAACATTGTGACTAAAAGCCAGTCAGTCTGACAACTGTTGGTGATGGTATAGCTAGTGGTGTGTTAATGGACCTCTGTGGGACTGGCTACCTTAATGTGGTACAGAGGCTTGTCACAATGAAGCATTGTAACTAAAGCTAGTCAGTCTGACAACTGTTGATTGTATGGCTAGTGGTGTGGTAATGGTATGGCTAGTGGTGTGTGAATGGACCTCTGTGGGACTGGCTACCTTGATGTAGTACAGATGCTTGTCACAATGCAATATTGTAACCAAAGGCCAGTCTGTTAGTCTGACAACTGTTAGTGATGGTGTGGCTACTATTGTGGTGTCATGTCTAGTGGTGTGTGATTGGGTGGAAACTTTTCAAAAAATGACTGCATTATGAGTGTGCGTTGCACAGTTTCTAAGCACACTCATGACTTCGCCACTTTTTCATATTTTCACTCCAGATTTTCAACATTGCCATTTCTTCTCACCTTTTCATCAACAGTACACCTGTTATTTTTCACATCCTGCCCGAAATGTGTTTTCTCACCTGTGGCTCCGAATGACACACTCGCTGTACAAAATCACCTTTTGGCTTTGAATAACAAAATGATACTGCCACTGTTCATGAGGTGGGCTCCCAAAAAGCCCATGTTGAAAATTTGGAGCAAAAATACCAACAAATGCTTGGGCCATTAGGGTTTCCAACCATAGCGCCCACCCTGTACAGACTGACAGGCATTGGAGGTGTGACGTGGGGTTGTCTGCCATAATGCGCAACCCATTCCACCCCCACCCTGCAGCCACTGACAGGCATCGAGGTGTTCCTTAGGGTCTTCAGCCCTAACATTCACCCCATTCTGTTATACTGCATCCATCTCAGCTTATTTCCTTTTCAATTGTGGTGAGAGTAAGGGCCGAAGACCTCAAGGCACACTGCGACACCTGCCAGTGTCCGCAGGGTGGGATGAGGTGGAATGCTATGAGTGTTATGGGCGATGACCCAAAGGTACACCCCCAATGCCTGTCAGTCTCTGCAGGGTGGGGATGGGGTTTGGTATTACTTCAATACTTCACTGCCATTCCTATTATGCATCTCTCTAACTCCTGCACTACCAGTACCAGCAAGCAAACATTTTGCATTGACAAATTCTTGTTATGTATGCTGTGTGCACATGACCATCGAACATTTTGATATGTGGCTTTTTAGGAGTATGACACTGTCAGTCCAATGCAGAGTGGTCTGCAAGGGGCTCATCAGTGTCACACCAATCACCAGCTATGCTGGTCATGCCAGTGTTCTGGCTTGTTGGGTGGAAACTTCATGCATTTCAAAGGAGAGAGCCAACCCAATCATATGGCAGCTCTTTCCTTTGTTCTACATAATACCGCTAGCTGGCAAGCACAGGTGATTTGTTCTGACCAGCCTGCTCAAAACCATCCATCATAGTTATTTTTGTTTTGTTACACCTGTAAAAGAAAAAAAAATCCATCTTAGTTGCATAGTTACATAGTAGTTGTCAGCAGAAAAGGACCTCCAGGTTGATCCAGTCTGCCCTGGTTTAGCTTTAGGAAATGTCTTGCTTTCTTCTGTCAGATCCTGACGGACCTGTTTCCATTCTTCCCTTCTGTCCTAGTCTCACTAGCTCCCTGTGTCTATCCCATGCATGCATGAATGCCCCCACGATTTTCTCCCCATCACTTCCTCTGGAGGTCTGTTCCAGGGTTCAACTGCCCTCTCCATGAAGAAGTACTTCTTCACATTGCCTCTGAGTCTCTCCCCTTCTAGCTGCATATTGTGACCCCTAGTCCTAATTCTTTTCTGCAGCTAGCTGGTCTTCTCTACCTTATTTATTCCTCTGGCATACTTGAATATTTCTGTCCTGTCCCCCTTATCCCTTCTTATCTCAAATGAGTACATATTTAATTCCCTGAGCCTTTCCTCATATATTTTTTGATGCATGCCCTGGACCATGTATTTATTTCAGTTTTGGAATTACAACCTTTGAGCCAGGCTTTTTTTTTCAAAGGCTCCAAGTCATAGACAAGGAACATTACAATACAGGTAACATACAGGAGATTCAACTGAATGGCATTATTACAACTCTAAAAGGGAGAGGTAGTACAACACATGCTGACACAAATTATGCAATATCATCAAATACACTATGTTACAAACAGGAAATCATACAAAACAGGTAGTTATATAGCAGTAATCTGCAGTAGTCAAATTTTGGTAGCTATTCTCTGCACTGCCTCCACCTGGCCGATATCTTTTCTGAGATGGGGCCTCCAGAACTGGATACAGTACTCTAGGTGAGGCATTGCCAGTGACCTATACAGGGGTAAAATTACTTCCCTCTTTCCACTTATTAATCCTCTCCCAGTGCATCCCAGCATCCTGCTTGCCTTACCGACTGCTTTACCACACTGACTAGACGCCTTGAGGTCCTCTGTTATGATGACTCCTAGGTCCCTTTCCTTGTTAGTTGTCATTTCTTCCCCTCCTAGTTGGTAAGTTGCCCCTGAGTTCTTGCGCCCCATGTGCATAACCTTAAATTTTTTTAGCATTAAACCCCAGCTGCCATACCTTTAACCATTCCTCCAGTTTGTTTAAATCCCTTCGCATTCTATCCTCTCCTTCTTGTGTGTCCACCCTGTTGCAGATCTATGTGTCATCTGCAAACAGGCATACTTTCCCTTCCAGTCCATCTATAATGTCTCCAATAAATACATTGAATAGTAATGGCCCCAGGACTGACCCCTGTGGTACCCAACGTGTCACCTCCCTCTCTTCTGATCTCCCCCCATTAACTTCTACCTTCTGGCTCCTCTTGCTTAGCCAGTTCTGCACCCACATCACCACCCTTGCACTAGACTGTTCAACATGTTAATTAATCTCCTGTGTGGGACCGTATCAAAGACCTTACTGAAATCCAAGTAGGCCACATCCACTGCTCCTCACTGGTCCAAGACTCTTGTCACCCAGTTGAAAAACTCAGGTTAGTTTGGCATGATCTCCCCCCTGTGAACCCCTGCTGTCTTGGATCCTGCAATTTGTTACTGGTCAGGTACTCCACCATTCTTTCCTTTACTAATGTCCCCATTACCTTCCCCACCACCAACGTCAGGCTTACTGGTCTATAGTTCCCTGCCTCCTCCCTGCTCCCACTCTTGTGGATTGGCACCACATCTGTCCTTCTCCAGTCTCCTGGTACTTTTCCTGTATCCAAGGATATCATGAACAGGGCTGCCAGGGGTGCAACGCCAGTTCTTTCCTCAGTTCTTTCAGTATCCTTGGGTGTACCCCATCAGGTCCCATAGCCTTGTCCACTCTTAATTTCTCCAGTACTTTAAGTACCCTGTCCTCTGTAAAGGGGCTTGTGCCCCCCCACACACACAGTTTACTTTCTTCTTTATCTATGGACTCTTCCCCCCCTTCCTTCATGAATATTGAGCAGAAATACTTGTTCAGTATATCTGCCTTCTTCTGGTCCTCCTCCACACATTCAACCCCTTCCCCCTTGATTTTCACTATTCCTGCCTTATTTTTTTTTCTTTCACTGATGTATCTGTGAAATGTTTTTCCCCCCTCCTCACTAACTTTAGTGCTATGTTCTCTTCTGTGACAGCCTTTGCCTCCCTGATCCCATTTGCTGCTTCTTTTCTTTTGCTGCTATGTACTTCCCTGTCCTGTTCCCCCTGTGTTGTTTTGTACTGCTTGAAGGCTATTTTTGCCCTGACCACCTCTGCTAAATTTGTGAGAACCAAAGTGGTCTCCTTCTCCTCTTATTCTTCAACATCTGTCTAATACGTAAGTTTGCAGCTTCTTCTAATGCCTCCTTAATTTTCTTTCACCTATCCTCTACCCCCTCCCATTCTGTATCCTTGTTAGAGCACTGTTAACTCCCTTACCATTTTCCTAAAGTCCACCCTCCTGAAATCTAAGACCTTTGTTTCGGTGAGGAGTGCTTGTTGCCCAATAGAAACATAGAAGTTGATGGCAGATAAGGACCACAAGGCCCATCTAGTCTGCCCATTTCTTTTTCTACCTTATGAATGTGCCATTGTCCTTTGCTCTGTCAATGGCCTATCTATTCATACTCGTCTGTATTACTCCCTTATGCCTATCACATGCCTGTTTGAAGCCCTGCACTGTATTCATATCCACCACTTCCTGAGGTAGGCCGTTCCATGCAGCCACCACCCTTTCTGTGAAAAAGAACTTCTAGGACCGTGGATATGTTGTTAATCCACACTCTCTGGCATGTCCCTTTCCCCTTTAAATTCACAGGAAAGTCTTCAAGCTGGCTCCTCCCACCCACCCGGGTAATAAATACGTCGGCTCTGCCCCATGACGCCAGATCTTCCTTTCTGCTGGAAGATTCAGGTTCCCTCGTGCTTCTTCTGCAGTTCGTAGGCCCTGGATTCTCAACGACGGTTTTCACTGCAATCGCTTTCTTTAAAACTCATCAGAGTTTATGATTCCGATCCGAGTGCATTGGACGTGGAGGACAAGTCATTCCCCGGATTTCACCGGTGTCCCTGTAGATAGAAAATGTCGCGCACCAATCCCCACCTCTCATGTGTCTATTGCTTGGGTGTCGTGCATGACACCACTTCTTGCACCATTTGTCTGGCCTTCCATCCCAGTGTCCTGGATGACTGCATGGCGTGCCTAAAACTAGGGAGACCGGAGCTTTGCAACCCACCGGTGAAATCGAAGGAGGCCAGGTGGGCAGCTTCCGCGGCCACGGGATCCTCCAAGCAGCTCGACCAGATGGCGGCTTTCGAAGATGAAGCTGCTGAAGCTTTGGCTAACTGAAGTTTTTTCATGCCCCTTAACCTTGGTTCCACCTTCACTGGGTCCTTTCGGGAGCTGTGTCAATCTCTGTTCACCAGGGGTGAGGCACCCTCAGGCTCACACTCCTCCGGCCCTAAGAAAAGGGACAAGGACCCTAACGTTCCTGGGACCGAGAATGGTCCAATTCTCAGGATCTTGCGGTCTCGACCTTGGTCTCCGGCTTCTCGGACCTTCTGTCAGGCCAAGGCATTGAGGCCAAGGACACAGCTGAACCAGCCGAGACTTCTCTCGACCCAATCGAGCCATTGTCGCCGACTCCTGTCACAGACTCCTTGGAAAGGACACCTATCCTTTCCTTCCCCAACAAGGAGACCCAGCTCTCTGGTATCCCGACCGAGAAAAGGTGCTGGAACCTCGGTTCTCACTGACTCTGGCTTCTCCCGATTGAACCAGCTGACCCAGTCAGTCTCGATCGAGGACCAATACCCCTTCAGTCAAAAAACAGAAGAAAGGTCATAACCACTCTAGAAAGAAGTGGCACCAGTGATCCTCATCCTCCTCGGACGAGGAGAGACTTCGACGGAAACTCCTTTGACGTTATGAGGATTTCATGTGGCAACAGCTGATTCTGACTGGTCAGAAGCCAGCTCTGCTGGTATCACCGGCCATTACTTGACCTCAGCCTCTTAGGATGATGCCAACCCCTCTGGAACTGAAGATTATGGTTCCTCCACCTGTAGGGCCGGTATGCATTCCAGCTCGGCCTGTTTCGGTCTCCCCACCGATTTTGGTGGAACCACCGCCTAAGCAGCCTCGGGGAGGGGCTCCCTCGAAAGAGGATAGGACAGACACCAGCCTTCCCCATCGTCTGTCCATTACAGTGGTCCCCGATCACCCTCGGCTTATCGAGGGAAACATAGGTGAGAGACCCTTGTATCCCGATTCTTCGGACTCGGATGCCATTGCTCTGCACTCGCATCCAGGGGATGATGAGTCATCAGTGGCAGGCTTGGAGAAAGGTCCTTCCTCCTTTCAGGACATCCTCCACCTCATTTCAGAATTGACCGGAATGCCCTTAGAGCCGATCCAAAAGAAGACTGAGTACCCCCTCACAGATATCCTCAAGAGGGGTGATACCCCGCCGGAGGCCTTTCTAGTGGCCGAAGCCATTGTTGACCCGGCTCTTAAACTATGGCAATGCCCTGCCTCTTGCCCAGCTTCGTCTGCCTGCATGGCCCACAAGTATACGGTACCCATGGGGTCCCTAGCGGGTTTCACAGAGCATCCCTCGGCCGAGAGCCTTGTGACTGCTTCTGTGTTTAAACGCATGGGTAGCTCAACTGACACTGACCACCCTCCGGACAAGGAGTCCAAATATATGGACCATTCTGCCCGAAAGGTTTATGTGGCCTCATCCTTGGGCCTTCGTCAGGCCAGTTCGGCTGTGATCATGGCACACTTCTCTCAATGCCCTTCTGGGTTCACTAGATGAAGTCCTCCCTCATCTCCCAGCAGACATGCAGACCACGGTTAAGCAGGTCCATGACCAGGGCCATGCTGTTGCCAAACAGCAACTCCAGACAGCCCTGGATATCGGAGATTCCTGTGCCCACTCCTTAGCAGCCACAGTGGCCACTCACCGCAGGGCCTGGCTGAGGTTATCCTCCTTTCTGGTGGATACTCAGCACAAGTTAGCTGGTGTACCCTTCCTCGGCACCGACCTCTTTGGCCCGGGAGTGGCAGGTCACCTCCAGCATATAGAGGAGTCCAATGCCACCTTGGATGCTACCTCTGCAAAGGGTTCTTCAGGCAAGAACCAGCAGAAGCGCAAGAAGAAGCCTTTTCCGCACTCTTCCCCTGCAGTTAGACAGCCCTCCTATCAAGAAGGTCAGCAGCAACAGCAGCAGCAGGCTCAAGCTTGGTGCTCCAGGCCCAAGCAGGGTCCTCAACAGCCCCGTAAAGGAGGCCGAGGTGCCGGTCCAGGAGCCTCCTCCTCCTCTAAGCCTGCTCAGTGATGGGTCAGGGGTTGCCACCCCTAGACCTGTCACGCCAGCTCTGGGTCCTCCCTTGGGGGGCTGGCTCCACCACTTTCTTTCCGCCTGGTCCATTATCACTTGGGACAGGAGGTTTCTGGAAGTGGTTGGCCAGGGACTGCCTCTAGAATTCGAGCAGTACCCTCCCAGCCGAGCCCGTGACCCTCGGGAGGAAAGGATCTCAGCTCGCACTCAGTTGTCCCTTCGGGATGACATTGCTGAGCTCCTCCACAAGGAGGTGATAGCTGCAGTGCCGGATCCTCTTACAGACCCAGGCTTTGTGTCCAGGTACTTCCTGGTGCCAAAGCGGATGGGGGGTTGGCGCCCCATCCTGGATCTCCACGACCTTAATCAATATCTCAGGTCTCGCACCTTCTGGATGGTAACTCTGAACCAGATCATACCATCTCTGGAGCGCAACATGTGGTTCTGTTCACTGGATCTACAGGACGCGTTCTTTCACGTCCCAATCCGTCCGTCCCACCAGCAGTTCCTCCACTTCAAGGTCGAAGGGACCCTGTACGAGCTCTGAACCATGCCGTTCGACCTGTCATCGGCCCCTCGGGTCTTCACCAAGTGCATTTCAGTGGTGGCAGCCCATCTTCAGCATCGAGGAGTTCAGATATACCCCTATCTCGACGACTGGCTCCTGGCGGGTTCCTCCCTTCAGGAGGTGGAGAGGTCCAGGGACCTGGCCCTCCAAACCTGCTCCTAACTAGGCCTCCTTATCAACGAGGAACTCATGCCCTCTCAGGTGATGGGCTTTATCGGGGCAGAGCTCGACTCTTGCAAGCCAGAGCTCGGCTCACGGCAGACAGGGCGGAGGCTCTCTCCTCCTTTGCCCAGTCATTTCTGGTTGGGCACTTGCTCCCTGCCCAAGACGTTCTGTGCCTTCTGGGCTACATGGTGGCGTGCACCTCGGTGGTCCGTTGGGCCAGGTGGCACACGCACCTCCTTCAATGGGAGCTGGCCGCCCAGTGGACTCAGCGATATGGTCACTTCGATCAGCTGATCACTGTAACCCAGAAGATGTGGGATGCTCTCCAATGGTGGACTGTCCCGGACCAGTTGCAGGAAGAAATCCCATTTGTCCGCCCCGAGTCGACGGTCGTCCTGATGACCGATGTCTGTCTCATGGGCTGGGAAGCCCACATGGGGGACAACAGGGCCCATGGGTTCTGGACCTCCGAGGAGTCCCGATGCCACATCAACTTGTTGGAGCTCAGAGCAGTCGGACTGGCCCTGTCAGCTTTCGCTCCTCAGCTCTGGGGTCAAGTGGTTCAAGTCCAGACGGACAATACCACGACCATGTACTATCTCAACAAACAGGGTGGCACGCACTCCCGTCTGCTATGCAAGGAGTCGCTCCAAATCTGGACCCTCGTCAGCCGGTTGGAGGCGGATCTCCTTGTCATCCATGTGGCAGGAGTCTTGAACCAAATGGCGGATGCTCTCAGTCACATAGGCCAGACATCCCACGAGTGGTCTCTCCATCAAGAGGTAGCTTACAATCTGTTCTTCCATTGGGGCAAACCATTGATGGACCTGTTTGCCTCCAGGGAGAATATCAAGCTGAGACTATACCATGCCCGCCCCCCTCAGCAGGGTTCACTGCAGGGGGATGCCTTCTTGAAGCCGTGGACCCCAGGCCTCCTCTACGCCCTCCCTCCATTTCCCTTGATCCACAAGGTGCTTCTCAAGGTGAGGAGGGACAAGGCGAAGGTGATTCTGGTAGCCCCAAATTGGCCCCACCAGTTCTGGTTTCCAGATCTTCTCAGCCTCAGCTTGCAGGGCCCCAGCGCGGCTTTGTACACGCCTGGACCTGATAACATTGAACCAGGGGAAGGTATTCCAGCCAGACCTTCAATCCCTGCACCTCACAGCCTGGTACCTGAGCGGCCAGAGTTCCAGGCTCTGGGTCTTTCTGAGGATGTCTACACTGTAGTGGAGGCGTCTCGTAAGGAATCAACCAGGAAATGTTATGCCTTCAAATGGAAAAGATTTTCCATTTGGTGTCAGGGTAAGAGTCTGGACCCCTTATCCTGCACTGTGGCTAACAATTTTAGACTACCTTTGGTCTCTCTCCAAAGGGGGTCTATGGTCATCGACCCTTTGGGTGCACGTGTCAGCCATTTCTGCTTACCTGGCGCAGGCCGGTCAGCCGACATTGGCACAGGAGACAGTGGTCGGGCGCTTTTCCAAAGGCCTGGATCACATATCCCCTCCATTGCGTGAACCTCCACCTCCATGGGATCTGTTGCTGGTTTTGGCAAAGCTCATGGGCAAGCCATTCGAACCCATGCACAAGTGTGAGCTCTCACACTTGTCGTGGAAGATGGCCTTCCTGGTGGCTGTCATGTCAGCCAGAAGGACAGGGGAACTCCAGGCGCTGTCGGTGGACTCCCCTTATCTGGTCTTTCACGGGGACAAAGTTGTCCTGTGCCCTCACCCAAAATTCCTTCCGAAGGTGGTGTCAGTTTCACCTTAACCAGGTGTTGACTCTGCTGGTGTACTACCCTAACTATACCTCGGACACAGAGTACAGGCTCCATACTCTGGGCCTGAGACGTGCTCTTTCCTATTATAAGGAGAGAATGGCGGAAATTCGGGGAGAGGTTCGCCAGCTGTTTGTCACCTATGCTGAAGCCGCTTCTGGCAGGTCTGCAGCTAAATGGACCATTGCAAGATGGATTACATCATGCATAGGTCTGTGCTATGAGTTGGCGGGCAAGGGGCCCCCCAGAGGGATAAGAACTCATTCTACCTGCCATACTGCTGCATTGGTGACTGCTTCCAGGGACATCCCTATCCAGGAGATCTGTCGGGCTGCTACCTGGAAGTCAGCAAACACCTTCATTACATACTACCACATCGACCTTGAGTCACGCCCGGGATGCTGGTTTTGGGGCCTCGGATCTCCAATCTCTGTTTCCTAAATAGGTGATGTGCGCCTTGCCTCCCTCCTCCCGGAGAACTGCTTGGAGTCTGCCAGATTGTGTGGGTGAACAACATATCCACGCTCCTAGAAGAACAGGTTACTCACCTGTAACAGTAGTTCTAGGAGTAGTATATGTTGTTCATCAACACGCACCCACCTGACCTACCCGGCTTTAGGCGCACCACCTTGCTTCCAGCAGGCTAAGATCTGGCATCAATGGGCGGAGCCAAAGTATTTATCACCCAGATGGGTGGGAGGAGCCAACTTGAAGACTTTCCGGTGAATTTAAAGGAGAAAGGGACATGCCAGAGAGTGTGGATGAACAACATATACCACTCCAAGAACTACTGTTACAGGTGAGTAACCCGTTCTTCCTCACATTACCCCTTCATCTCCTGCTGTGTCCTCTTATCCTTGTCCTGCTATTTTTCTTGTATTGAAACATGTTAGACTCTTTCATCTTGTTAATGCCCTTAAGGTGTTTGAATGTTTCAATCATATCACCTCTCTCCCTCCTTTGCTCTAGGGTATACATATTGAGCTCCGTTAATCTGTCCTCATATGTTTTCTATTAGTGTATTGTTTTCTGATCGCTCTCCTCAAGGGGTTCCCCCACTGTGAGTTTGGTCACACTCTCTCTGTTTGACAGTACCAGGTTCAGTATGCCCCCCTCCCGTGTAGGTTCATCTATGAGGTGTCTCAGCAATGCCCCTTGCAGCTCCTCCATGACCTCCCTACTCATATTAGATGATGCCACTGTTATGCTACAGTCCACATCAGGCATGTTGAAATCCCCCATCAGTATCACCTCCCCCCTGTTGGACATCTCCCCGATGGCTTTCCATTTCCCTATCCACTTCCTCCATCTGCGTGAGGGGTTTGTAGATAACCCCTGCCCTTATTTTGGCCCCTCTATTTGCCTCCAGCGCTACCCATAACATCTCCTCCTCCCCACTGTCTCTTGTTATTTCTGTTTCTTTTTTCCAACTCTGCCCCTTCTAAATAGTGCGTACCCCGGTATTGCAACTTCCCAGTCAAGCTTTTCATTAAATCAAGTCTCTGTTACTGCCACTATATCTATCTTCTCCTCAACTATGATGGCCTCAAGTTCTGCTACCTTATTCCTCAAGCTCCTGGCATTTGTGGACATCACTTTCCAGATGTTTCTGCCTGTTGTTCTATTCCTGTGTTTCCTGCTGTCTGTATATCCCACTCTGTGGATGCTACTAGTTTCCCTTCTGCCATCTCTTTTCTGTTTTCCTAGCATGTGGGTAGTTTTCGATTTTTTTCCCCCTTCCTGCTCCTTGGTATCCCTGCTAGCCTTTGGGGGTGGACAGCTATTTTCCCTGTCTACCAACTTGCCCCTCCCCCCTCGCTAGTTTAAATGCTCCCCAATGTAGCATTTACATTTTTCATTGAAGATCTGAGTACCTCTCCAGAATGGATGCAGTTTGTCAGCCTTGAACAGTCCCCCATCCCTCCAAGTGGGCCTCCAGTCCCCAGTGAATCCAAATCCTTCCTGTACACACCAATTCTTCAAGCATGCATTGAAGTTCCCGGTGTGGACGCTCCTCCACTCACCCATGCCCTTAAAAGGTAGCATCTCCGAGAAGGTAACGGATGTAGCCACCTATTTCAGACCCCTCCCCAGTTTCCTGAAATCGTCCCGTACCACCTCTGGTGCTTCCTCAGCCAGGTCATTGGTTCCAAAGTGGACAATGATGTCCAGCTCCCCTTCCCTTCCTGCCCTCCTGGCAATCCCTAGGACCCCTCTCTCATCTCTCCTTACAGTGGCGCCTGGTAGGCACCTGACTCCCTCACCCTATTCCTAGCTGCATTCCCTTCACTGTTGAGTCCCCCAGCAGGATTTGTTTCCTGTTCCTCTGTAGTCCTCTGCTCTCCCCACTGAGGTCGCCACCTTGGTCGACCTCCACATCCGTCCTTTCCATTACCTCGGGTGCCTCAGATTGGCAGTCCCTCTCAGTTAGTGGAGCATAGGTTTTCTGTAGTGGGGTAGGTGTTGGGATGTGCCTTCTGTTAACCTTCCTAACCCTCCCTGAGCCCACTGTCATCCATGTGGCCTGTTTTCTTGACATCCTCTGGGGCAATGGATTTGGACTGGGTGGCCCCCTGGATGGGGTTGTAGTCTGTCCTGACCCAAGCTAATTCAGCTCTGAGACTGGTGACCTCCTCCTTCAATCCAGAGAGGCTTGTGCAGATACAGCAGCACCTCAGAGTCCAAAAAGGTCTGCCTGAATGCGACTGCCCTGCAACCACTGCATTGCACCACTCCCCACATCCTGTTCTTACTAGATTCCCTTTTGTCTTCCTAATAGATCCTCATGTACTGATATTGTTACTACAACAGCTCTCCAAGTACAGTGTTGCCCCCTACAGCATAATTTTTATTCTTAAGGTACCCCCTTAAGAAAATGCAGGAAGTTGTATGACTTGGGTACCCCTTAAAAAATGCAGGAAGTTTTATGACTCGGGTACTTATAAAGGTAGGGGTTATCACAGGTGGGCGGGTTGGAGAGTAGGGTTAGCACAGGGGTGGTTGAGTTGAAGAGAGGGAGGTGGTGGGAGCCACGTTACTGCCCGTGCTCCCACAAAAACAATCAGGCAACCAAGTAAAATTCCTCATCTATACACACAGCCCCCAGAACCTAGAACAAACACCAATGTAAGTACGTAAAAATGAAAGCACTTTGGGTTGCAGTTACTTCCTTTCCCCGAAGATAGCAGCTGCATCTTCACTCACTGCTGTTTCTTCCCCGGGATGCCCGCTTCTGACTTCAGTAAACCGGCCCAGATCCTTAAAGTGTTTTTCCACGGCGGGCTATTTAAATTACGGAAAATCCCTTTTGACTGATTAAAGTAGGGACATTTCCTTGGTCTCCTCAGTGGGGCGGAGTTATGTTGCTGCCCCTTGCTCCCACAAAAAAAAAAATCATCTTTCAGGATAGATTTATAAAATTTCTGTTGTCTGCCGCCACTGTAACTGCCCCCCCAGCCCAATCCATATTGCTATTTCAGCACAGTGGTGCTCAGTCCCCCATATCAGCTGCCTCCCACCCTGCCCATTTTACTTTTGCAACACTGGGGAGCCCACCCCAGTGCTGCCAAATATAAAACTAACACAGGGGGTGCCCAATCCCCCAGTGTCGCCATCTGAAATAAAGAAAACCATCCCTCATAGTTTTTCTTTATTTAAATTACACCTGTAAAAGAGAAAAACATCCGTCGATGTCTGTTGCTGCTGCCACCATAACTGTCCCCCCAGCCCAGCCCATGTTAATATTCCAGAATGGGGGTGCCCAATCCCCCGAGCCAGCTGCTAACCCCCACCCTGCCCGTTTTACTTTTGCAACACCAGGGAGCCCACCCCCGGTGCTGCCAAACATAACACTGACAACTGGGGGTGCCCAATCCCCCAGTATATCCACCTGAAATAAAGGAAACCACCCCTCATAATTTTTTTTATTACACCTGTAAAAAAGAAAAACGTCCATTGATATTTGCTGCTGCTGCTGCCATTACTGTCCCCTCACCTGACCCTCCCACTCAGCACCCACCTGAGCCCTTACCCACTGGGGTTCCGGTGTCGTAATCCTCTCTGGACCACAGATATGTCTTCACCCTTCAAAGTTGGACCATGAACTGAGGAAATTAGGTATGCAGTTCAATGTATTTCAGTGGGGGTTTGAACTTTCAAACCCCAGGAAATCCTACTGTAGTCTGACTTATGCAGTATGGTCTCATCATAGGACTGCCCTGGAGCCAAAATGGTTAATAGAACCTATGCAATGATGGAATGCTAGGCTTGAGCTCAGTTTTCAAACCACTGTCCCTGCTAAACAGTTCTAAACTGTCAGATTCTTTACTCCGCTTGCCTGAGTAAGACGTCTCTGGAGAGCTCTCCTTTCATCGCTTGAAATTCTTTATTTTTCTCAGTTTTACTTAGTAAAAAGTTGTTTTATTTGGTATTTAGAACACTGTCCTTGGCTTTCAGGTAGAATTTGTTTAGATTTTAGTGTTGGAGGGGTAAGTAACTGGTTTCTCCCTCTCGGTGGTTAACCGAGAGTAAACCGGCATCTCCTTTGGGTTTTTCCCCTTTGTATTACTTTATTTAAATTGTATTATACCGACTCTGGTTTAGTCGTTTTTTTGATGAAAATTTAATCGGGGTAACTCCTGGTTCTAGTGGTTAGTGTATCTGACAAAAAAAAGTTTTAATTTAATGTGTTCTTTCGAGTGGGATTTTCTTCTGGGTTATGTCACAGAAAGCCAAGAAAAGAGCAGGACCTACAAGTTTCCAGCACTGTACCAAGTGCCGGGAACCTTTTGCTAAGGCAGATCCACATTTAGTCTGTATCACTTGTCTGGGGTTTGAACACCTCAAGACAGACTGTGAGATCTGCTGACAGTTTCCTCAGTCTGCGGTTGAAAGATAGTTGAAGAGACTGCTGGAAAAATGTCTGAAAAGGCTGCTGACCCAGCCGTTGAAAAATCGAGTCTTCCTCAGAACGAACTGGAGGAGCTGCCCTCTGAAAGGGGCGATAGCTTTTCTACTAAGAAAAGAAATACACACAGTTTTGGAACCGGCCATTGCGGGTAAGAAAAAATGAAAGGAAAAACACCAGGAACCGCAACCAAAGAAACCAGCGGCTCCTTCTGCAGAAGACATCGCTAATGCGATTCGCGTAATACAGTCTCTGCAAGTCCCAGTTCTGGTTGGAAAGCAACCACAACCGGTAACGGTTCAAACTCCTGGTTCAAACCAGGCCCCTGGTTTAACAGACCTTGGGGGGAACATTTTTCAGGAGGAGGAGGAGTAGTAGTAGTTGTTGTTATTTGGGGAGCCAATTGTTCCAGAGGCTTCCCCAGATCCTCATAACCAGATTCTTCTGATAAGGGAACTGAAGATTTCACTTCATATTTTACTTTTATGAAGCAAATTGCTCAGACTCTTGACCTCCCTACTCAGGAATCCATTGAGTCATGAGGGGGTTGTGCAGGCTGCAGCTTGTGACAAAGCTGGCATCCCCCTGGCCTCTCACCCTCCGGACAAAGATTCTAGGATGATGGACTCCAATGCAAAAAAAGTGTACCTGGCATCTTTCCTGGCAAGACAAGCCAGCTATATATCATATGTGGCGAGGTATCAGAAGAACCTTTGGTCCACAGTGATGGAAATAATCTAATCGGTTCCATCTCCTATGGCAGCTAACCTAGAGGAGGCTGCAAAGAGAGGGACTGAAGCTGCAAAAACACAGTTCAGGATGGCAGTGGACTCTAATGAATCTGCATCCAGATGGCAGCATCAGTGTCCCTAAGAAGATTTGCCTGCTCAGGACTACCAACCTGACCCAGGATACACAAACAAAAGCAATGGACTTCCCTTGTGACCCTTTGTCTCTGGTGAACAAACAGAGGCATATATGAAGAAAATGGATGAACATAAGTCGGCATATAAGATTGTTGCAGCCAAAGAGAGAGCATCTACCCCCCAGAAACACCAGACCAGAGGTGGCAGGGGCAGAGCTCACTATAGGTATTTCTTCCAGCCTCAAGCTTTCCCCAGTTCCAGCAACAGAGGGGATACTTTAGAGGCAGAGGCAGACGGGGCAGTGGCCGTACTAGCCCCAGTGTCCAGCCAGCAGCACAAACCAAGCAGACACCCTGAGGTGGCTGCTCGGGTCGCCTCCCCAATACCAGTAGGGGGCAGGCTGGCCCACTATCTCCAGAAGTGGGAAAACATTACCACAGAGAAGTGGGTCCTGGAGGTAGTGGGCCAGGGCCGTGTACTCAGCTTCAAGCTCATGCCAAGGCTGAGGTCAAGAGCCTTCAAACTGGAGGTCACGTGATGCAGGACACCTAGAGGCAGCACTGAGCCGAAGCTCCCACCTATCAACCTCATTAAAAGGTTTGTTTTCCTTCATTTAAGGTGCAGAAATAGTTGCAGACCTTAGATATATGCTGTATTAGAGATCGGAACACTATCGATTGCCAAAAGGAGCGCTTTCTAGACGAGAGAATCTGTATTAAACAACGGGATGGAAGCCGAGATGAAACAGGCCTCCATCAAGCACACTCCTCCAGCTACTCCAGAGAAAACTGCTAAAAAATTGAAACATCAGAGTTCCGGGGGTACTCCTAAGTCAAGTGTTTCCAGCTCCTTGACTAATCCTCTAACGGAGGAACGTTTTTTGCAAGAATTGCTCCCTTTCAGAGACTCTCGAAGATATATCAGCAGAGTTAAAATCGCTCCGTAGTGACCTAAGCTCCCTGTCACAAAGAATGGGGGATGCCAAAGTGAGAACCACCTCTCTGAAGAGGTGGAAGGAGAGAATGTATCCTGAAATTGTTCAACTCCGACTACAGCTTAAGAAGCTGCAACTGAAAACCGAGGATTTGGAGGGGAGAAGTCGAAGGAACAACTTCCTGATACTAGGCCTACCTGAAACAGAAGAGGGCCCTGATGCTATTGGTTTCCTTCAGAAATTCCTGGTTAAGATTGTGGGCCCATCTCCATTAAGCCCACAGTACCATATAGAATGGGCACATCGTTCCCTCAAGCTGAATCCCCCACCTGGATCAACACCACGTCCAATAATAGTGAAATTCCTTAGCTATCTAGAGAGGCAGCATGTTATTTTCAAATCTAAGGAGCTTCAAGCTATCCTATTGGGTAATGCGAAGCTGAGGATTACTCAAGATCTCCCTTTCAAAATTCGCCAAAAGCGATCAGCATTCCATCCCATGGTCAGCAAGTTAATAGCAGCAGGAATCCGTTTCAAGATGGTTTACCCGGCTAAACTGCAAGTGGCTATTGAAGGAGTCTGGCATTCTTATGAATCTCTGGAGCAGGCAACTGTGCATCTAACAATCAAGCTACCTAACCTATTTAAGACTGGTTGAACTGTCAACTCAGATATCTAAGGCTTTTAAGCCTTTGTTTCGTTAGAGTGGACTGCACACCTGTTTGGCGTCCCTTCTCTCTGTCTCTTTCTTATCTCTACCCTGTCTCATTTCTCTCTTTCTCGGGCTGATTTTGAGGAGCTGCCGGGGAATCCTGAGGCCTAGCAGGCCTGGTGTGGCAGTGTGATTGCTGGGGGTTTCCACTGGGGGGGAGTAGGAACCTTTTGGTCAGCACGCATTTCCTAGCACCGCTGAAGGGGACGGTTCTGGTGTTAGTCCCATAAGTTACTGGTCCCCCAATTACTTCCCCACTCCTGAGAGTGTTCTCATTCCCATTAATTTTATTAAGCTAAACCACAAGGGGGATTTATTCCCTGTGTTTCTCTCCTTTTAGGATCTCTAACCCTTGAGGTCTGCTTCACGAGTTTTCCAGATATATTTAATCTCATTTGGAGTAATTTTCTCAATCTCATGTAAAAGGATTAATCTACATCTCTATGGTCTCATTTTCACTTTCCCTGAATTATTTCTGCACTTTCTCCAATCACCTTCCTGATTCAAATCAACCTACTTTTTTTTTCTTTTTTCCTTTTTGGAGGGGTGGTGGGCGGGGGGCTTTGGGGCGGAGCAATCTTTGGGAGAACTGCACATCGCATCAGACAAGAGGGGAAGGGTGATCTCCACAGGGGGTTCAAAAGACAAGCCTGCTGTTGGCCATTTCTGATATATTTCACTGAGGTAGTCTTTGGCACCAATGTTCAGACCTGGTATTTATATGGAGCCATAGCTTCCCAGGGGAAGGTCACCTTTTGGGCTGGTTCCTCTATACTGGAGATTTTCACTTTGGGAATTATTTTCAAAGAGGGACCTCTTTTACATAGTTTGAGTGGGTTGTGGGGGGAGGGTCAATACTCAAGGCTGCTTACTTTTCTGAATTCAGCAGCAGTGGGAGTTAAAAGGATACAATTATATTATCCCATTTCTTCAACTTTGCTAACCTATACTGATGAATATTGGGAAGAGTTCTCTGGTTTGGGCTCTATCTTTGTTCAAAGGGGGGGTTGGGAAGGGGACTAGAGTGTGCCTCTTGGGGTTATGTTCCTACTCACTGTCTCAGGATTATTATTTCTTTCAAAGAGTTGGTAATGACTGCAGTAACAACTAAAATTGCCACATGGAATGTTAGAGGAGTCAGAGACATGACTAAAAGATATCAAGTTCTCAAGAATTGCATTCTCCTAAACGTAGACATCCTCTTGATACAGGAAACCCACCTTCTCGCTGCCTAAACAAATGGGCTATGTAGACAGGGGTTCTCCCAAGTCTTTACTGCCTGTGGTTCGTCTGCGAGCAGGGGGGGGTAGCAATTCTGATCAGGAAGCATGTTTTGTTTGTAGCGGAGGAAACTCTCTCAGATCGAGAAGGCATATTTATTCTAGTCAAAGGCACGCTGTATAACAGCACAGTCATTCTAGGTGCAGTCTTTGGCCCAGTGGGGGGTAGTCCAGAGTTTCTTATATGTCTGGCAGACAAGCTGAGTAGATTTTTGCCTTCCAAGTTAATCATAGGGGGAGGCTGGAATATATACCCCCAATGCAGGACTTGGATAGAACATATAGGCCATTAAAACCCCTATCCCCTCCACAGCAAGCCCTAAGGGATTTTATGGGACTACTGGGTCTGTGTGATCCATGGCGCCTGTTCAATCCCTCTGGTCAGATTTTCTCATTTCACTCCCACGTTCCCCAGTTGTGGTCTAGGCTGGATTATATCCTAACTAGCTCTTCACTTTTAGCTAGCCTTCGTCAGACTGGTATGGAACCGATTGTCATATCAGATCACTCGATGGCATGGATAGTGATTTCTCCTGACCCATGTAGTCAACGGGACACTACCTGGAAACTGAACACACAACTTTTAAAAGAGGAACACACAATCTCTCACATAAAAGATGTGATTTCATTTTTTATGGAAACTAATAAAGGTTCTATTAGTAGGGCTGATCAACTATGGTGCTCCTTTAAATGTTATATTGGGGGGCATTCATTAAGTTAGCTTCCAAACGGAAAAATCAAAGGGAGGCAAGAATTATTTCTTTGTCAAACCAGATCATGGAGGCCGAAAACATCTTATCTGCCTCTTCCCCTTCGGGTATCTTGGAATCCCTGCTGAAACTTAGGAACGAATATGCAGATTTATTAAAAGAAAAGTCGGAATACACCATCCTGAAAACTAAAGCTCGCTACTTGGATCAAGGCAAGAAGCCAGGAAGAATGCTGACCCTTTGGTTACGGGCAGTGGAGAGCTCACGGCTCATCCCTTCTGTTCTGGCCTCAGATGGCTCTATTAAGACTTCCCCACATGATATCTCTCAGGATTTTGAAATATTTTATAAAAATTTGTATAGTAAAATTCCTGCACAAGCCACACCCACAAGCATAGAGCAATATCTGGATCGCCTGGACCTCCCGTCCCTTCAGGCACAACATTGCTCGACTCTGTCTTCCCCAATCACTTTGAGGGAGACAGAGGAGGCAATTAGGGAGCTTTTACTGGATAAAGCACCAGGACCAGATGGCTTCCCCTCCAATTTCTATAAAACCTTTTCCACTGAATTAGCCCCCCTCCTCTTAAATTTATTTGAATATATGTTCACTTTAGATACTCTGGACCCTTCCTTGCTGGAAGCCACAATTGTTCTTATCCTGAAGCCTGATAAACCGCATGATGATCCTGCCAGTTATAGTCCAATCTCACTTTTAAATTATAATATCAAAATTCTAACAAAAATCTTGTCTCTCAGAATTAAGAAGGTATGGTCTCATCTCCTGAGCCCTGAACAAGTGGGATTTGTTCAAGGTTGATCTTCAGCTGATCACCTACGGACCCTTTCACATATTTTTCACACTGCCCAGGACTCCCAAATTCCCATGGCTTTAATCTCATTAGATGCAGGAAAAGCCTTTCACAGAGTTAACTGGGAGTTTCTCTGGGCTACTCTCAAAAAAATGGGCTTTCCAACAGTTTTCATTCGATGGATACGGACGGTTTATCAGGCTCCCTCTGCTAAAATTTATTGTAATGGTGTATTTTCTCCAAGGTTCTCTTTATTTATAGGCACCAGGCAAGGTTGCCCCTTATCTCCCTTTCTTTTCAGTTTATATCTGGAACCTCTTCTCTGTAGTCTCAAGTGCGTTTCTCAGGGCAAGGGCTGTACAATACATCAACAGTCCTTGATCCTCTCAGTATATGCAGACGACATCCTACTCCACTTGGCCTATCCCGATAAATCATTATCACATGCATTACAAATTATCAGACAGTTCGGACTCGTATCTAATTATAAGTTAAATTTGTTGAAAACCGTAATTTTTCCTCTAAATGCTCTTACCCACCAGGCTAATTTTACCCATCTGGACATGAAGTGGTCCCCTCACGCTATTAAATATCTGGGCATTCATCTCACCAAAGACTCAGAGACTCTTAGGAAGCTTAATTTAGATGACTTAATAACAAATATTCAACAGGACCTTCAAAGATGGGAGAGCCTCCCCCTCTCAATTTGGGGTCGTATCAGTATTGTTAAAATGAACGTCCTTCCCTCATCTCTTTTATCCCCTAAATTTATTAAATCTCTGGCTCCCATTATCCTATTCTCATCAATTTCACTCTGTTCCTTCCAAATTTATCTGGCGGGGTAAATTTCCCAGGTGCTCTTTCACTAAACTCAGCCTCCCCAAGGAATTGGGGGCGCTTCGTCTCCCTAATTTCAACTTTTATTATTGGACAAGCCATCTGTCAAAAATGGGAAGATGGTTTTCAGACACAAGTGATGATTACTTGTCTATCTGGCTACAATTAGAAAGGAAACTTCTCGCTTTTCACGGCTTTAATTCCACAGGAATATTTTTCTCTCCTTGTTCTGTGTTACCAAACTCCATACAAGATTCGGTGGTAGGAGTCTCCATTAAGGTTTTAGCGCAATGCTGGAATTTTTTTAATATCTCACATAAAAAAGATATGGCTCAACCCCTTTTTCAGAATCCAAATATTAAAATTGGGGGTTCATTACTTTTCCCGGATTGGCTTCCTCAGTTACAGGAAGTCTCAGTAGAGGACTTATATGGTCAAACCACTCTCCTGTCATCCCCAGACATAATAGCTAAATTCAACTTCCCTCAGAAATATATTTTCAAAGTGTTTCAGCTGAGACACCTTATGGTGTCCAATTTTGGAGTCTCACTATCACAATCTCGAGTTAAGCCCTTTCTGGAACAGGTACAGAGATACGCCAGTAAATCCCATGGTATATCGGCTATTTATTATTTTCTTTTGGGAATCAATTTCCCGAATGCTCTTCCGGGTTCTAAAGTTTGGGCTTCCCTTCTGACTGAGGTTAGTCCCAATTGGAGTCAGGTTTTGAAAGACCTACATAGGTATCTTACCCAAGATAGACACAGACTTATTCACTATCATATTTTAAATAATATGTATTACACTCCGGTTAGGCTAGCCAAGCTGGGTAGGCTTCCTGTGGCAACCTGTACCAGATGTGGTTTAGCTGAAGGGAACCTGATTCACATTTTCTGGCATTGTAGCAAAGTGGCTCCACTTTGGAATGCTATTCAATCTAACCTAGACTCTTTATTGGGATTAGGAGATCTATTTACTATAGAGATATGTATCCTTGGGATGCTCTCAACCATTAATATTAAAGAATGTAGATTTCACATGGCCTTAATTTCTATTGTGGTTTAAAGATTAGTTCTCAAGCATTGGGTGGATCAACTAGTTATAACACATGAAGAATGGTTGAAGGAGATGTCACTTTGCTTCAATACTGAGAGATTGATAGCCAGTTCCCGGAACTGTATGGAGGTATTTAACCACAAATGGGGTAAATTATATGCCCTATACTTAAATTGAAATATGGAAGGTACATGTCTCTGCTTATCTTAATTGGTTGGTCTTATTCATCTCTGGTAAATGCCGACTGTTACTCTCTAATTCACGACTTCTTTTGAGTTGTTATGTTTTTGAGGCACAGTCCAGGGGAGGTGGGGGGTAAAGAGGGGGTTATAGGGTATTGGTATTGTTTTGATTTTATTGGATCCGAAACAGTCTGATGTATGCTACTCTGTATCTATCCTGGCCAATATTGTGTACAGTCAATCCTGTAGCTTTCTTTCTGGATATGCGGAATGTAAATTCAATAAAATATTGAATTTCAAAAAAGATCCTTCAAACCATCCTCCCCATCAGAAACAATCTTGCTGGAGGAGGAAGTTTCAAATCTACTATTGCAGGAGGCAGTAGAGCCAGTCCATCCAAACCAGAGGGGAAAGGGCCTATATTTATTTTATTTAAAATTCGATGGCTGGGAAAGGCACACTGAGCCGAGGCTCATTTCCTGGTGCGGCCCGGGTACAGCTTGTACAGAGAGTAACAAAAGTAGAGAAATACAGACAGTTTGCACAAACATTTTTCAAAGAGTAGAATACATTATTGGTGATATACAGTTAAACTGCATGTAGAGTGAGAGAATAGAGGTGAGGTCAGCTTGGAGCTGGCAGTGTGGGTGGGTAAGTAGAGACTGCGTGGTGCCTCTGCTGTGCTCTGGGTCCATTAGAGCAGTTAGGACAGTGCAGGGTGGTTAGAAGCCTGAGGAGCTGAGTAAAAGCAGAACAAGAAGGTGCCAGGTGGAGGTTGGGGGAAAGGTTATTCCAGAGAAGGGGGAGGTAGTATGAGAAGGCAGCATGGCTGACAACAGTGCAAGGGTAGGGGAGGTGGAAAATGCAGGGGTCCCTGTGGTGAAGAGGGTAGTTTAGGGAGGTGGCTGTGGTGAGGTGGGAGGCGAGGTGGAGGGGAGGGAACCAAGCCAGTATTTAGCTAAGAGGGAGGCGCTGTGGGTGGTTTGCCTGTGGGAGAGTGGAGCCAGGGAGAGTGAAGCGTAGAGCAGGCAGTGGTGAGTGAGTGGGGGAGAGGCAGTGGCAAAGTGACAGAAGGAGTTGAAAAGGATGTCAAGTCATGGAGTGAGAGAGAGAGAGAGAGAGGGAGGAGGAAGGGGCTGTTCCATAGACTGTCGGCATAGTCAATAACTGGCAAGATAGTTTTATGTACAAGCTCATAATGGGTGTGGATAGATAGGCTAGATTTATGGTGATAGAGGATGGTGAGTTTTGGCCAGAGTTTAGTGTAGATCACCTCGATGTGGGTGGAGAAGTTGAGGTGGCTGTCCAGCCATACTTCCAGGTATCTGAAGGCTGAGACTAGCTCCAGTGGTGAGCCATTCATGGTGGTGATTGCAGAGGGTGCTGGGAGGGTATCCAGCTTCTGCCTGGAACCAAAGACCAATGTGACCATTTTTTTTGCATTGAGTTTAAGCAGGTTCCCAAGGAACCAGGATTGTACTCTATTGAAGTCATTTTGGAGAAAGGGGAGAACACTGTCATAGGAGGGGCCCGAGGCAAAGATGACAGTGTCATCTGCATAAAGATGCACGTTGGAGGCAAGGCAGGTGGAGGGAAGGTCATTTATTCAGAGAGAGAGAAGAGGATGGGGCCAAGAATAGAGCCTTGGGGGACGCCAGATACGATGAGGAGAGGACAGAGTGTGGCCTATTTGAACTGATTGTTGCCTGTTGTGGAGGTACAAGTGGAACCAGACGATGCCGAAAGAACTAAGTTTGCTGAGTAGCAGTGGGTGGGAGACAAAGTTGAACGTTTTTGCCAGGTCTGTGAATATGGCAGCTGTGACTTGGCTATTGTCCATAGCCAAGAGGATGAAGTCAGTTACACTTAGAAGGGTGGTGACGGTGGAGTGGTGTTTGCGGAAGCCTGACTGAACTGGTGAGAGGGAGTTGTTGGAAGAGAAAGTCTGACAGTTTGGACAATATGAGGGATTCCTGGACTTTGGCTAGGGAGGGGGGAAGCAATATGGGCCTGTAGTTTCGCGGTTGGGAGGGGTCACCACCTTTGTGCAGAGGGATGATTTTGGCCGATTTCCAGGCTTTAGTAACAGTGGCTGTGGATACAGAGAGATTCAGTATGTGAGTCAGGGGGGCAACAATTTCTGCTGCAGAGATACGGAGCATTTTAGGGTGGATACAGTCAGGGCTGGATTTGGATGAGTGAAGGGAGGAGAGAGTGTTGTATACTTCCAGAGGTGTAATGGGCGGAAAGAGGAAGCCGAGGGCAGGAGAGGAAGGTTTAGCTGGGTTGGGAGAGGGAGAGGGGAGTCGGGGAGTGCACAGGAGACAAAGAGCTTATTTAAAAGCTCTGCCATGGAGGCAGGATCCGAGACGGTATTACCGTCTAATTTAAGGGTTGGGCATGCCTGTTTAGAGGAGGGTCAAGAAGGGAGTTGATCAACTTCTAGAAAGACACATGGGGGTTTTGGTTTTGAGGAAATTGCACATTAAAATAGGAAGATTTAGATTGCCGGGTGGCCTTTGTGCATTTATTTCTAAGGTGTTTATAAGATTAAAGATCACATGCTGCATGGGAGACTTTGTAGAGTCACCATGCTTTGCCCCTGGAATGACACAAGGCGATGACATCGGGTGTGATCCAGGTGTGGTGGGGGCGTTTTACCCTAGCTTTCCTTAAGGGCACGTGTTTGTCCCAGATACTCTGGAAGATACCACAGAACTGAGATAGGGCAATGTCAACATCGGGCACAGAAAGGACAGGTAGCCAGTCTGCATTAGCAAGGTCTTGGAGTAGGGCAGGGACATTGAGGCAAGGCAGGGAGTGGGAGCAAATGAATTTGGGAAGGAAGAGTGGTGAGTGGATTTTGTGGACGCAATAAGTGACACAGTGGTCACTGAGAGCATCAGAGAATATACCTGAGGCAGAGATATGGTGTGGATGGGAGGATAGAATCCAGTCCAGAAGGGTATGGTTTTTGGGACCTGTGGTTTAGGCGAGTAGGTTCACGGATTAGCTGGGCGAGATTTAGGGCTTCAATCCTTAAGGCTGTGGGTTTGGCAGAGGGGGTGAGCCAGTCAAGATTGAAATTGCCTAGTAGTACTAGTTTGCCATTAGAGATTTTGGTGTAGATAGAAGAGATGGCCTTGACTACAGAGTTGGGTGAGGTCTTTGATGGGGCATATAGGGCCCCAATATAGAGGGGGTGGAGGAGGGGAAGGATAGGTGTGCAACAATTGATTCGTGGGAAGAAGGGCAAGATTCATTGAAGATGATAGAGTACGAGAAGGATTGCCTAATGTACAGTGCCACGCCCTCACCTCGCTTGCCTCGATCCTGGCGGAATAAGTCATAGTTAGGAATGGTGAGAGAGGAGTTAGTGATTTTGGTGGATAGCCAGGATTCCATGATGCAGAGTATGACTGGGTGACCCAACAGTTAGAGCATCCATTTTGGGGAGGAGGCTCCTGGCATTGAGGTGGAAAATGCAGAGGACCTTGGGGAGTGAGTTAAGGGTGAGGTCAGGGGGCAGTCTGGTAGAGGCAGTGGATGAGTTGGAGGTATGGCTGGGCACAGAAGGGCCAGGGTTGGGATGTATGTTGCCCGCAAGAAGTAAGAGGAGGATGGAGTATGTGGGAAGCGGGGAATGTTTGGACATGCGGAATAGCACTTTGAGGGTGGCACATGGAGGTTTAGGCATTGGTTTAGTGCCTCCTGTTTAAGGAGATGGGAGTGGAGCAGAGAAGGGTGAGTGGAGGAGAGGGGTAGGAACGGATGGATGGGGGAGGAATGCAGGGGATAAAGGGAGAGGAGAAAGGAGCAGAGTAAGCATTGGGGTGGGGTGTGTGGGGGGGAGGAGGGGGTGATTCCTGTAGGAAAGGGAGGGTGGAGGGTTCTGTGGAGAGGGGGGAGAGGTCATTAAAATGAGTGATAGAGAGGTGGAGATGGGGTGAGAAGAGGAAAGCTGGAAGGAGAAGACAGCATAGTAGAAACGTCTGCATTGTAGCTCAGTGCTGCTGGAATACTTCCTCACAATAAAGAAAATGGGAGTGGCGACCCATTTTGGATCTAAGACACCTAAACAAACAGTTGTCAAAACCAAAATTCAAGATGGTAACTCTGACCACCACTCTACCAATCCTAAGGCAGGGAGACTGGCTAGCATCCCTAGACCTAAAGGATGCCTATTTTCACATCCCTATAAGGTGGTCTCACAGAAAGTACCTCAGGTTCAGACTGCCATCAGGTTATTACCAATTCAAGGCAATGCCCTTTGGCCTAACCTCTGTTCCAAGGGTGTTCTCAAAATGCCTAGCTGTGGTCGTGGCATACCTAAGGAGGCAAGGTATAACAGTATCTCCCTACTTCTACACAAAATCACCATAATCCAACCCCTCGGGACTGTGGTCTTGGCTCACTCCCTGCAGAGGGGCTTGGTTGTAACGTGTATAGTGGAATAAAAGCCCTCCTATGATTTTTTTTATCTAGCCAAAGAACCACATAGGCTGGCACGCATCTGCTCCATTCTGAGGGTGAACAATAAATCTTAGAGCCATTCTGTATATGAGATGCTCTTCACATCAACCCAGTGTCATAACACCAACTTCTTTAGGGTCAGTAACAACAAAGTCATATGGTATCTACGGGATCTCACTGGAATCAAGAAGAAGAGACCTAAGACATAGATTTCTGGGGTAAAAAGATTCTCCAGCACCAGAAAAGGGTCTGACTTTGCTCTGATGGTATCCCATAGACTTTTAATGGGAGGGCATTCCCAAAACACATGTAAAAGTGTTCCCTCATGCTGCTTGTATCTGGTACAGAGTGGGGAATGGGCACAGTTGATCCTGTGTAGCTTCACTGTAGACCAATACATGTCGTTGATAATTTGGTATTGGGTTACCTGGAGCCTGTCTTGTGGGATATATGAGTGTAGATCCTTCCAGATGCACTCCCACTTGCCGTTAAATTGAGGGAAAACTGTAGACCAATATTTTGGTTCTTTATACTGCGAATCCAAGGATTTGGTTACCAGCATGGCATACAAGAGGGAGACAACATGAGGTTTCCCAGCAACCTGACCCCAAGAGGCCTCCCAGTCTTCATCCCTGCCTGTCACCTTCATATCTTTAAAAACTTTTAACACCAAATGATGTAGTTGAAACACTTCGATGCCTGAGACCCAGGAATTTGACATTTAGCCATAATCTCTGCAGATGTCATACATTGGTCTTCCTTGAGAAAGTCCCATAGCTTGGAGTCTGTAATCTGAGGAACCCAGTTACCCAGAATTTGTTTCCCCCCATTTTCAAATTGGGATTACCAGTTACTGGTTGAAAGGCACTCTTTTTGTATTTTTGAGCCCCAAGAAAGAGCACAGTTGAATGTGAATTCTTAGTGAGGTAGCTGTAAGTGGAGGAGCCAAACCCTTCGTAAAGACCTTGGGAGAGATGTACAGTATTGCCCTTTGATTAATCCCCATTTGGGAAATCAATTCCCTTTCTAAGATCACCCAATCCAGAATATACAAGTCTGAATCTGCCCTTTCCCTAGGTCTAACCCACCTCAGATATTTAAATGACTTGCCCAGTAATAAATTCCAAAATGTGGTAGTCTCAATCCACAAAAATGTTTAGATGTCACTAGTTTGTTATAGGCCCAATGGAAAGATTTCCCACTCCATATGAATGATACTGTAATGGAGTGCACTTTTTTAAACCATGCCAGGGGTATCCAGGAGTTCAACATGCACAGGGGATAGAACAGCCTGTGGAGTACATTCATTTTTATCAAGTTAATGCACCCCCATAGTGAGATGGGTAGGGACTGCCACCTCCCCAGGTCTTGTTGAATTGCTGTCAACAATGGATCCAGGTTCAGGTTCCTCATCTGGGCTTCACTCCTAGTTAAGAAGAGACCACAATATTTGATCTTCTTAGGGCACCACTGTAACCCCAGAATTTCTGTGTCACTCTTCGACACTCTGCTGTTCAGGGGGAAAACCGGGGTTTTACTTGGGTGTATTTTATAGTTAAACGTCACACTAAACCCCTTTATTATGGAAAGAACTGCCAGTATCGACTGCCTGGACTCCCTTAAATGCAGAAGGACATCATCTGCATACACAGACAATTTGAACTTGTGTGAACCTACTAACACCCCTTGTACCCCAATGTGTTCCCTCAACAAAGCTAGTAAGGGCTCAAGATAAATATTAAATAAAAGGGGAGACAAGGGACACCCTTGGCGAGTGCCAGAGTGAAGACTGAAACAGTTTGAGAATATCCCATTACAATAAATACTGGCTTGTGGACTCTGATATAAAGCGGAAACCCATTCTATACATTTAGTAGAAAAGCCGAATCTCGACATGGTACTAAAAGGAAACTGCCAGTCAACTCGGTCAAACACCTTCTCCACATCCACTGACATCAGACCAGCTGATATCACTGAGTCCCTGGATGTGGAGAAGATGTGCGCCAGTTTCCTGAAATGATCCGAAGAATTCCTTCCCAACATAAACCCTACTTAGTCCTGGTGTATTATCTGAGGTAGCGCCAAGCTGAGTCTACCCACTAGTAACTTTGATAATATCTTAACATCACAATTAAGCAAATATATGGGTCTGTATCTTGTGGCCTGTTCTGGGTCTTTCTCAGGCTTGTGTAGCACTATTATGATTGCCTCAAAAAGTGTATGATCTATTGGGTTAGCACTGAGGATCCACTAGAGTTGCCACCTGTCAGGTTTTTTTACCTGGTGATCAGGTTTTCAGGGTCCCTATCAGGTAATCCGGTTTTGCTCTGTGCTGATCAGGTTTTTGAACCATTTTGAGTGGTCACATACTTTTGAAACTAATTTTGTCATATCATTCATTGTTTCAGCTATATGTCCAGGTTACAGACAACTTCTGTTGTCAGTATATCCCTTTGTTTGTGAAAGCAGTCAGCCTGGGAGGTGTAAAGTATGGCCATTAACACCATTAGCACTTATTTAACCTAATATTTTCCACTGCATCTTAAAGTAGCATAGCAGCAAGGTTACCCCCACCTTTTGTAACAGTAACAGAGGCAGTTGTCTTCTACTTTCATTTGCTGGTAAACATGTTCATCTCAAACAGAATTTAGGCATTTTTAAATGTTTTAAATTATTGTTTTTTCCCCTCAAGAAAAAAAGTGTGGTCACTTCTTTGGCTCTGAAATAGTACTGTGGACATGAACAGGAAATGGAGCCAGAAAAAGATATAAAGTACACATTACAGGAAACAATGTATTATGTATTATTATATACCATGTATACTGTTGTATGCTATTTACAGTGTTTCCCTTGTCTCCCCCAGATCATATCTGTAAATGATATTTCTTTTATCTCTGTATGTTTATTTGGTAAACCAATGTCAATAAATAAATACACACACAAGTAAATAAATAACTAGGAAGAATCTAGGAAAGTAATTTTAACAGGTGCAGTACAGTATCTTAACATTTTTGTTGAACTGTTGCTCTAAGTGTTGTTTTTTAGTGATATAACAAATGACTTTCTAGGAGGATCAATGCAGATGAGTCATGAAAAGGGGTGGAGCTAGGGGCAGAGCTTAGGGTCCGTTTTTTGCCTCATCCAAAGGTGGCAACCCTAGGATCCACTCAAATAACCTCTTTAACCATAGGGAAAGCCATTTGCTAAATTTTTTATAAACATTTTGGGAAAACCCATCAGGATCTGGAGCCTTGTCCGAAGCAAGTGATGAGATTACTGTTGTGATCTCCTCCTCTGTAATAGGGACTAGCAGCCGTTCACCATGCACAGGCTGTGGAGATGGGAGGGGGATGGAATCTAGATAGTCCTGGACTTTCTGCTGATCTGGTAGATTTTCCATGGGGCTATAACGTTCCTTATAGTATTTTGCAAATTCACCAGTGATGTCTTTAGAGGAAAGAGAAAAAGACCTGTCAACTTGAGAACGAATCCTTTTAACCAGTCTGGAGACTTCTGCTTTTTTAAGCTGCAAGGCAAGCAAATGCCCTGCCTTCTCTCCTTGATCGATATATTTCCAGCCTGTTTTTAAAACGGCATATTCCGCTTTCTCCCTGAGAAGGCTAGCATATTGATCCCCAAGACCTAGCAGTCGTGTTTGCTCTGAATCCAGGGTAGATGGAGAAAGCAATTCCTCCAGACTGTGGATCTCTGTTAACAAATCTAGTGCTTTACGCTGTTTAATCTTTTTCCCCCTGGAAGCCAGCTTAGTGAATTCCCCCCTCAAGACACATTTAAGTGCCCCCCATTCCAAGTCAGGGTGGTCGGTGGAATGCAAATTTATTTACGTATAGGATTCAATTTCTTGAGTAATCTTATCTACTATGGATGTTTCCTTTAACAACTGATTATTCAGTTTCCACACTGATTCTTCGGGGACATCTGTGGGAAAGGTCATTGAGCAGCTGGAAACCAAGTGGTCTGAAATAACCCCATGTTCTGTGTTAGCTTCCAACAATCCTCCTAACAGGGTATGACTCATTAAAAGGTAATCAGTTCTGGATTGGGTTTTATGTACGTTTGACCGGAACGTGTACTCTCCGGCTTTAGGGTGGAGGACTCTCCATGGGTTGCAAAAAACCCAGATGGTCCGCCAGCTCCCTGATGGCCCTCTGTGCCAGAGACAACCCTTTCCTTGTGGAGCCAAACCTGTCCAAATCCCGGGAGAAGGGGAGATTCCAATCCCCTCCAAGTATGATTGGGCAGCCCACAAAGGGAGCTAAGATCTGTAGCAACTCTGTAAAACAGCTCGGAGAATCCACGTTTGGGCCGTATACACTACCCATAACCAGTGTATTCCTTTCCAGACAGACTTTAACAAGAATGTACCGCCCATTTGGGTCTCTCACTACTTGCTCACAGGTGAATGGAGTTTTCCTGGCAATTAAAATAATGACTCCCTTGCTTTGGGTACTGTCACCCGCACTATAAATCTGCCCCACACATTGGCGCCAGACGAGAACACCTTCCCTCTCCAAAAGGTGGGTTTCTTGGAACATAGATATGTCACATGTTAAGTGTTGTAGGTGTCTCAGCACCTGATATATCTTATTTTTATTTCTGGCCCCATGTACATTCCAAGTGCAAAACCTTCTAGGTGTTGCCATTGTCCCCATGATATTGAATATAATTTCCATATATTAGATCACCTCTTCTGCAAACAGTAACAAAACCCAGTTCTCCCAGTGTGAAGCCAGAGCCCTCCCCCTCCACATCATTGGTCTCCCCAACCCTAACCTTCCTAAAAGCCCCCATACCCCCACTTCTATGTACATGATGTGCCTTCCATCACAGCACTAAACCCCACCCCCTCTCCCCTCCCACCCAGCCTCCACAAAGCCCTAATTACTTTCTGCAGACATACCACTAGATGCACTCTTTGCCCCACCTGGTAGGCTTGTCCAGCGGGGATAAAACCCCTCAACGCTGAAGGGGTGCTTCCTAAATTGAGATGCCCATGTATCCCTAAGAGGGCCCAGAACAAGACCCACCCTCCTAGTAAGGTACTCACCATGCCCCTTAGTTGATCCTGGCACTTGTTGGCAAAGACCGAGGTGCTGTACAACATGGATTACTGGGAAAACTTCCCTGAACCCGGTATGGAGGGTTCCACCCCTACTTATACAATCCCTCCCCAACACACCTGCTTATTGTAGAACTCCCCAGCCCTGTTGGGTTAAATAACCCCTAGTCATCTCTACTGGTGTGCCTAAAGGCCTTTCCCTCAGGCCCAATATGCAGGCCACACATAGTACCATAAACAGGAATAGAAAGGAGAAAAGGCAAAAATCCCAACAAGAACCCTGAAGAAAAGATCCCACCTATTGCACTCCATATACAGCAGTGGCCTAGCCCTTGTAACTCACTAGGTACAGCCCTGCAGTGCTGGGCACATGAGTTTAACTAAAACATAACTAAAATAGAAGTAAGACTTCTCCCTGGAGGGAGTCAACATCGATTAACAAGCTGCACAACAGTCTCTTATAGCAACAGAATGGAGCTTCGAGCCTCCGTGCCGAATCAGACTATGGCCTCATAGCCGTCCTTACCCCACAGCATGGCCCTGCAATAAATGAAACTGCTAACAGCTCTAAACAGTCCCTTGTGCCCCCATCTTTCAGGAATGCCCCGGGGGGGATGCAGAGAGGAAAATCAGTGTGCTGAGATAGGTAATTCTGTTTGCGTATACCCACAGAGTCAGTTCTTTAAACAAGATGTAAACAGAGGATTGATCAGCCATCTTGGAACAGATCTAGTAGTGCCTTCTTGAGAGTCTCCTCCGTTGCCTTGTGGTCTTCAAAAGAACTCCATTTCCCATCCAAAGAGACCTGGAGAATCAATGGGTACATCATTCTAAAATTAATATTTGCTGCCATCAGCTTCGTGACCGTTTTATGAAAAAACGCTCTTCTCTGGCGGACCATGAGTGGGAGGTCCTGGGCTACTGGAATTGGCTTCCCTTCCCACAACACTTCTTTAATTTCTCTCAGTTTCACCAAGAAGTGCTGGTGTTCTTGATAATTGAGGAATTTAAAAATGAAGGTCCGGGGCTGGGCACGGGTCTCAAGACACGATGTGCCTGCTGAATGATATAGGCTCACCTGAAGGGAGAGGGCCCTGCCATCTTCTCCATGAATTTCTGAGCAAAAACCACAGTATTGTTACCTCTTCCTTCTCAGGAAGACCGATGACCACAATGTTATTTCTATGACTTCTCCCTTCAAGATCCTCTATTTTTGCTTCTAATTTTTGGAACTTCTGCCTGGTCTCCACAATAGCTGGGTCGATTTTGTCCAGCCTGCACTCCACCGATATCACCCGGGCCTCATAGTCGTTAGTGCACCTATTCAGGTCTTCTACAGCTGTTGATATACTTCTAACGTCATCCTTCAGGGATCTCATTTCTTCCCTGAAGGGATGAAATTACTCAAGAAATGTCTCCAGGGTAAGCAGTGTTGGTTCCAGAGGGCCTGCCGAGAGCTTCCCAGCCGAGCCCACCTGTGCCTTCGCTTTCTTCGGGGCCTTCTCCGGCATGTTGGGTGGTGTGTGCCACAGATGTGCAGCTCGCATCTCCGCTTCCATTCTATGCCATTCATGCCTAAAACCACTGTGCACCTTCCTGGTAAGTTCTGCCTTAGCTTTAGCTGAGAGAAAGTGCTGCAAGTGAGAGATTAAACCGTTTATTATCGGTAGGAAAGGAGAGGCGAGCAGGAGCTTGTTCTAGAGCTGCTAACCCGAAAGCTGCATCATGTGATCCCTCAGCTGCTAAAATTTATAGGAGCAGAGCTGGACACACTCAGTGAAGGGCTTTCAGAGTGGACATCCTGATTCAGGTAGTGAATTCCTTCAAGCTGCGCATCCGAAGGCCGGCAAGGCACTTTCTGCAACTGTTAGGTCACATGGCAGCATCCACAATGACAGTGTCAGAGGCCAGGTTCCAAATGAGGGGCCATTCAATTCCATCTGAGATCTCACTGGCTTCAAAAAAGAGATTCTCTGTCAAAGCTAGTGCCAGTCACAGTCACATTTCTCCAAGCTCTGCAGTGGTGGCAAGACCAGACCAACCTCAGACAAGGGGTTCCAGTCTTGCAACAAGCCCCCTCTCTGGTACTAACCACAGATGCATCCCTCCTGGGCTGGGAGGTGCATCTGGGGGATCACATGGACAAAGCAGGAATCACTCCTACACATCAACTTTTTGTAGCTCAGGACTGTTCTTTTGGGTCTCCAATCATTCTCAAATCAAGTGAAAGGCAAAGTGGTTCAGGTCAGAACAGGCAACGCAGCCACCATGTATTACATAAACAAGCAAGGGGGGGGGGGGACAAGGTCGACTTTTCTGTGCACAGAGGCCATGAAAATCTGGACCTTGGCATATTCCCTGGAAGTCTCCATCTCAGCTGTCCATCTTTCAGGGAAGGACAAAGTCCTGGTGGATGCTCTCAGCAGAATAAATCAGAACCACCATGATTGGTCACTAAACAGGCAGGTCCTGGAGACTACCTTCAGGAGATGGGGCACCCCAGAAGTGGATTTGTTCGCAGCCCCGAGCAATCACCAGTTACCACAGTTCTGCTGCAGACCCCCTATCATGGACACAGTTCCACTAGATGCACTGTTACTAGACTGGTCAGGGAGGTTCCTGTATGCTTTCCCTCCTTTTCCCCTGATGCTAAGGGTCTTGAACAAGCTCAAAGCCCAACCAGCAACAATGGTTCTCATTGCACCTGATTGGGCCAGGCAGTCCTGGTACCCCATAGTACTATCAATGTCAGTCGACAAACCAATCTGCCTCCCCAGAAAACACAATCTGCTGTCATTCTCTCAGGGCAGAATCATGTATCCCAACCTGCAGTCCCTCAGACTCAAAGCCTGGCTCCTGAAGACTTGGAATATGCAGATTTGCATTTGTCAGCAGGGGCCATGGAAATACTTACAGTTTCCAGAAAACCTTCCACTAGAAAGACTTATTCTTCCAAGTGGAAAAGATTCTACATTTGGTGCCAAGGCAAGCGCTTGGATTACAACCAAGCCAGTTTGCCTATAGTCTGGATTATTTAACACATCTCTATTCATCTGGCTTGTGGGTCTCTACTTTGAGAGTGCACTTGGCAACTGTCTCAGCTTATTTGTCTGCAGGTAAGAGGCTTTCCCTAGCCTCTAACCCAGTATTTAAGACATTTCTTAAGTGATTGCTGCATTTGCACCCCCCACATAGGGAACCAACCCCAATGTGGGACCTTAATATTTGCATTGCCCAGCTCATGCAGCCCCCTTTCAAACCCATGTTTTTGGCCAACCTCAAGTATGTGACTTGGAAGACAGTATTCCTGGTTGCCATGACTTCTGCTAGAAGGATCAGTGAGCTTCAAGTCTTGTCTACAGAGCCTGGTTACATTACCATTCATAGAGGCAAAGTCATCCTGAGGACTAATAGAACATTCCTACCTAAGGTGGTATGAGCGTTCCACCTTAACCAGTCCATCACACTACCGGTGTTCTTCACTGATCACTCTACTCCAGGTGAATGCAGATTACATAGTCTAGATGTAAAAAGGGCAATTAACTACTGTCTTGACCACACAAAGCCTTATAGACAAGATCAATCTGAGCTCTTCCTCACCTATGGAGAGGTGGGAAAAGGGAAACCCACCACAAAAAGATCGGTTCTGCTACAGCAAAGTGGGCAAGCAGCCACCAGCAAGCCTCAAGGCCCATTCCATTAGGGGCACAGCAGCCTGTTTAGCAGCTCCTAGGGAGATTCCCCTAACTGATATGTGTAAAGCAGCTACTTAGAAAACAGTCCATACCTTTACAAAGAATTACTGCTTGGATGTTCAGGCCAGATGGGATGCCAGGTGTGGGCACAGCAGTCCTGTAGAGCCTGTTTCCTAGGTAGGTTCTTACCCACCTCCAAAGGTACTGCTTGGGTAGTCTGCATAAGTCAGAATACAGTAAGATTTCCTGGGGTTTGAAGAAAAAATTACTCACCATAGTAATCTTATTTCTTCCAAGGGAATCTTACTGTATTCTGAGCACCCACCCTTTCTCCCCTTCTATGAACCTAGGATCACTGCACTTCAGGTGTGCTAGTGTGTTGCAAACCTATGGGTGTCTTTTTTTCTCTTGGGCATCTGTGACTTCAGTCTTAGTGGTGCCAGCTCAAACCTTTAAGGGGGATAGGGAAAGATTTGTTTGTTTGTTTATTCATTTATTAACATAGGGTATTAGTTATTAATAGTTATAGTTGTGCTTAGATAAGTTTTGGTGCACGCTTCATAAGAATCTGATGGTTTAGAACTGTTTAACAGGGACAGTGGTTTGAAAACCGAGCTCGAGCCTAGCATTTCATCATTGCATAGGTTCTATTAACTGTTTCGGCTCCGGGGCAGTCCTATGGTGAGACTATACTGCATAAGTCAGAATACAGTAAGATTACTATGGTAATTTTTTCTACTGGCATAACTGAGTCATTTTTGAATATTTTGGCCCCACATTTTCAACATATCTTTTTGGGGACCCCACGTCATGAACAGTGGCAGTGAAATTACTTAAATCTGTCCTGAAAGGTGATTTTGTGGTTGCTGCATGAAATCACCTTTTGAACAGGAGCTGAACATTTTCTCTGTGCTTGTTCACGAGGTGGGGTCATAAGAAGGCTATGTTGAAAATTTGGGGTAAAAATATTAAAAAACAACAAAGTTATGAGCCTACGTTGAAATTTACGAATGTAGTCTTGCAACTTTGGTGATGTTTAAACAATAATTCCCGACAGGGTGTGTGTCGTGCTGGGATAATGTCACGCCTCAGGTGGTTGGGCATGAGGCCGCAGGCCGAGTGCGTCCAACCACTGAGGCGTGACGTTATCCCAAACAACACACACCCTGGAGGGCATTATTGCTATTATACAATGGCTCGTTGTTATAAAGTAAAAAAAATAATTTTAAAGAATGTTTTTACTAGTGTGGAAAAATATTTTTGTTTCTTAAGAGGAGATGGAAAAAAAAAAAACCTCATCATCCAAAAAATCATTTGCAGATTCACAGTGAGGCTGAGACTAGACCCGTGATGTTGTACTGATTAACATCACAGGTCCAGCCCAAGACTGACCAATCAGAGTCCAGGATTTTTTATTGCCATTGTATAATTAATATTTTGACCCCAGATTTTCAACACACCCATTTCTTCATAGCACCTCATGAAAGTGGCAGCTGTCATTTTTCAAATCCTGGTCAAAATGTGTTTTCTCACTTGTGGTGCGAAATCACCTTTTGGACAGGATTTGAAGATTTTCTCTGCCCCTGTTCATGAGGTGGGCTTATAAGAGGCTATGTAGCATCATAAGAAAGCTATGTTGAAAATTTGGGGTAAAAATATGAGAGAACAACAAAGTTTTGAGTCTGTGTTGCAATTTTTAAACCCACGCTCATAACTGTGGTGATTTTCAATATTTTGACCCCAACTTTTCAACATAGCCATATTTCACACCATTTCATGAATGTGACAACTGTCATTTCTCAAACCATACCCAATATGTGTGTGTTAACTCTTGGGGGCAAAATGATTTTTCAGCCTTAGTTTTATAAATGACACCTGTCATGCTCAGAAGTGGTCAAAAAAAGATTATGTTGCAAATTTGGGGTAAAAATGTGAAAAAACTAAGTTTTGAGGAAATGAATTATTCCAACATTTACTCGTAACTTATTTTTTTGCAGATTTTGGCCTATAATTTTCAACATATCACTTGTGTTACCCCACCTTCTGAACATGGAAGGTGTCTTTTTTCAAATCATCTCCAAAACATCTTTCCACAGTCGCACAGCAAAATCACTTTTTTGGATGGGATTTTAAAAATGTCATAAAACAACAAAATTTAACACCATTCACCAGCACACTAAAATAACATGCTCACACCAATATAAGATGCATATATAGTTTATTCAGGTCTCTGCATCCAGTACCTTACCATGGGAACACCAAGCAGGAGTTCCTCACACCAGGTAAACCTCTGACCGGTTTTGCTAAAGGTTTCATCAGGGAGTCTTTTCAAAATTTAATCTGTCTTGATCATAACATCAGGTCATAAAAAGACTGTTGGACATTTGGGGTTAAAATGTGGGAGCCCACTTAAAGTAGATATTGCCTCTCAGCTGCCCTATCCTGGGTAATGTGTTAAAGCAGGACACCACTGAAAATGAGATATTACATCTCATCTGCTCTATCCTGGGTAAATGTTTAGTAAAGATGCGTACAAGCAAGACTCAGTACAACAGCAATACCAGCAGCAAACATTCTGCATTGACAAATGCTTGTTTTTAAATGTCAATATAATTTTGCTAAGTCTCGGGCAATAATATGTTAACACTGCTGCTGGGACCACGCTTAGGATTGTAAAAGTGGTGTCATACATCCTTAGGGTATGAGAACTGCTTACCTTGGGTTTGCAGTTTTCCTACCCTAAGAATGCACATGGGATACCACTCTTACAACCATAAGAGTGATCTTGGTGGTAGTATTAACATACAAAATATTTTGTGTCCAAATATTACATTTTTCCAAGGTGACTGTCTCAGTGACGTCAGGGGCTCTTTAAAAGCTCAAGTGTATAGCGTATAAACAGAGATTCTGATTAACCTAGTAACCGTATGCTAAAAAGGGGAAGCAGGGATGGATCGTTTGGCTTGCAGTTTTAGGCCCCCATATTCAGAGCAGGCCACTAGCATAGCCTGTAGTGCTACACCAAAAATGGCACACAGCCGGCTCTGAGCTACATTCAGCCAGTTAAAATGCACTAACAGTGTGCTAACTGAACATCAGGCTATGTTGGTGCAGCTCTAAGTGGTTATGGGCTGTGCTGACATGGCCCAAGACTGCATATGGCCCACAGTAGATGGCATGCCCAAAACAGGATAGTGCCAGGCTACTGTGGGTCATATTTAGCCCAGGCATTCAGATGAGCTCATTGAGCATGCAAGGCACTAAGGGGCTATCTACATGCCCATTATAGGCTTGTTTGCATAGGCACAGCAGACCCCTTGCATCGATGCAGGGGGCAGCAGTAGAAATGCCTTGGTGGTCTAGTGGACCTTCTGATTGCCACTGCCATATTATTAGTGCTACTTCCTTAGTGATTTAGTGGATCCCCCACCTCCCGATTGCCCTTGCCCTAATATTAATGCCACTTCCCTGATGGTGTAGTGGATCCCTTCTCCTGATCGCCCCTGCCATAATATAAATGGCATCTCCCAGCTTGCCTGTTCTGAGAAAAATGTATTTATAGGGAGAGAGGGAAGACATGGAAGTAGAAGTGCCCCCACCACCAAGTACAAACTACCCCCCTTCCCATGTGAGTGACAACCTCCACCTGCTGAAGATCCCCCATTCCGCACCCATCCCTTACCCTGGTCATCAATCACTTGACAATTCTTATCAGCTCAGCAGAAGGCACAGTTCTCTGCTTACCTTGTTGGCTGGCTGACATCTGACAGTCACAGAGGGTGATCATGAATAAGTACTTCATGTGTCACTTCCACGAGCAGGGGGTCGTTTGTGCTTGGAGGAGCATTTCTGACTCCAAGTATTCCCTCTCTCCCCATAAATACATTCGTTCTCAAGAGTATACACTTAATGTTGCAGTACCAGTTTTAAGGAAAATATACAGGGTTGGACAATTTGGATGGATGACTTGAAACTCTTAACATTGAATGGGTGATCAGGATTCCACTAGACCACTAGGAAAATGGCATTAATAATATGGCAGGGGCGATGGGGAGTGCCACTGAACTCAAGAGCAGGAGACTGCAGTACAGTCACCCTGCATTTGGGGGGTGGGGGCACAGCCATAATGTTGTATTAAGATGAGTTTTCAGGAGCAGTAAACAGTGTTGCTTTGGGGGCTGTTTGGGATCGCCAAAACCTTTTGAGTATACTACTGCACAGTTATGGTTGAGGAACGCCATCATTTGCAATGACATAATGGCATAGTTAACATGGTCATGCTTCCAGGTTTGGGTGGTGCTCTGAGGGCATCTGAATATAGTCCCACCTGGAACACCAGTGCTAATCCAGGTTAGCGAGGGTGCTAACTTGGTTAGTGCTTTGCTAAACTTTTTAATATGGGTCTCCACATCCCTTAAAAGAAAATAAAATAAACCCTTTTTCAACTCTGGCGTTGACCATCACAGTGGAAAGGGAGGAACCATAAACAGGGAAAACTACAAAGGGACAAACAGTAAGATCAAGGGAGGCATGAGAAAGAAAGCAGCACAGCAAGAGTGGTCAGCACTATGTCTCAATGCATGCAGTCTGGCTAACAAGATGACTGACCTCACTTCCACAATAACTGAGGCAGAACTAGACTGGGTGGCTGTGACCGAAACATGGTTCACAAATAATCATGGTTTGGAGGTGACTATCCTGACTACAACTTGTTTAGGAGAGATTGTACCAGGGGAAAAAGGGAGGGGGGTAGCTATTTATGTTAACGATACCATCAATGCTACAGAAATGCAGCAAGCACTAGGGGAAACAGAGGATCTATTGATCACAATAGGGGCCGGAAGCCAGAAACCCATTCAGGTAGGAATAGTCTACAGACCCCCAAATCAGGAGGAAGCCAGGGATAAGGAAATCCTGGAAACCATCCTCCAGATGTCAGACAAAGGCGACATGGTGCTGGTGGGGGATTTCAATCTGCCACACATAGATTGGAATACCCACACATCAGCATCACAGAAGACCAGGGAATTCCTAGTCCTACTACAGGAAGCAGGCCTAAGTCAACTAGTGACATCACCCACAAGGGGTAACGCAGTTCTAGATCTAATATTCACAAATAGCGATAGGGTTACAGGTGCTGAAGTAGGGAACCACCTGGGCAATAGTGATCATAACACGGTATAGTTCAGAGTTAAGGACTGTAGACTCCACACACTCCAAAGTGAAGGCCCTTGACTTCAGGAGGGCAGACTTCACCAACATGAAGGCCTGCCTAAGAGACAACTTTAGTAACTCGACAGAAGGGAGCATTGCAGAATATTGGATATGGTTGGAGAATGCAATAACCATGGTCACATCACAGTGTGCCCAGCAAGTTAGTAAGAAGAAAAGAAGGAAAAACCCACTATAGTTTTCCAAGGAGGTGGCAACCATAGTGAGAGAAAAATGCATAGCCTTCAGAAAGTACAAGGAGTCGGGGAACGAGGTGGACAAAATGGAATATAGACAAACTAAAGGAGACAGGGAAAGTGATAAGAAATGCAAAGGCTCAAACAAAGGTTAGGATAGCTCAGGAAGTAAAAAAGGATAACAAAACCTTTTACAGATACATACGTGAAAAAAAGGAAGACCAAAGGGGGCATTGTTAGAATCACAAAAAAAGACGGACAAACCACAGAGCAAGAAGGGGAGAAGGCAGAGGCACTCAATGAGTACTCCTGCTCAGTCTTCACACAGGAAGCAGATGCTAACGGACCAACAATAGACATAAAGAAGTGTCTGATTGAAGAAATAGACACGGGTCCCTTCACAGAAGATAGGGTCCTGGAGGAAATTGACAAGTTAAAGGTAGATAAAGCTATGGGGCCAGATGTGATACATACAAGAATACTGAAAGAACTAGGGAGGGAACTGGCAGCCCCCTTAGCAGTGCTCTTCAACAAATCATTAAGGAACGGGGAGGTGCTGGAGGACTGGAAGAGTGCAACAGTAGTACCACTCCACAAGAGTGGAAGCAAGGAACAGCCAGGTAACTACCATCCGGTTAGTCTAACATCAGTCGTGGGAAAACTGATGGAGTCCCTGCTGAAGGAAAGAATCATAGCTTTTTTTGGAGCAAACTGATCAGCTTGACAAAAATTAACATGGTTTCATGTTAGGGAGGTCCTGCCAGACAGACCTGGTTAATTTTTTTCAATTGGGTCACCAAAACAGTGGATAAGGGTGGGGGCAGTGGATATGGTTTACCTGGACTTAAAGCAAAGCTTTTGACTCTGTTCCACACAGGAAACTAGTCAAAAAAATGGAGAACATGGGAATTGGGCCCGAGGTCAAAAACTGGTTACATGGGAGAACTCAAAGAGTATTAGTAAATGGTACTCTGTAGAGGGGGAGGGTGACTAGCGAAGTCCCGCAGGTCTCAGTTCTGGGGTCCATCCTCTTCAACATATTCATCAGCGACATTACAGATGAACTGGAGGGAAAGGTATGCCTGTTTTCAGATGACACCAAAATTGGCAACAGGGTAGACACAACAGAGGGAGAGCAAATCATGGAAGCTGATCTCTGAAAACTGGAGGAGTGGTCCAAGACCTGGCAATTGAAATTCAGTTCCAGAAAATACAAGGTCATGCATCTGGGAAAGCGTAACCCAGGGAAACGGTACTCAGTGGGAGGGGAGCAGCTGGTGGCTACCAGGCAGGAGCAAAACCTAGGAGTGATCATATCAGATGACCTCAAGGTCAGTAGACTGTGAAAAGGCAGCACTAAAGGCTAGTGGTATCCTGGGATGCATAGGGAGGGGCATCACGAGCAGAAGGCATGAAGTAATCATGCCCCTGTATCGGTCCCTGGTCAGGCCTCACCTGGAGTACTGTGTCCAATTCTGGAAGCCACTCAGGAAGGACATAGATAGGCTAGAGATGGTACAGAGAAGAGCAACAAAGATGGTGCAGGGCTTGCATCAGAAGCCGTATGAGGCAAGACTAGATGACCTCAAATTATACTCCCTAGAACAATGCAGGAATCATTAGGACATGATAGAAACATTCAAATACTTTAAAGGCAACAGCAGTGCATGTGCAGAACCTCTTTCAGGTAAAGGACTACAGCAGGACTAGAGGGCATAACCTTCGACTTAAGGGAGGAAAGTTCAGAAGCAATATGAGGAAATTATTTTTCACAGAGTGCGTTGTGGAACCATGGAATAGCCTGCTTGAAGGCGTGGTGGGAGCTAAGACAGTGGGGGAATTCAAGTGGGCATGGGACAGACTGTGTGGGATACACAAGCAGGCAACAAAGTAGGGGGTAGGAAGCCAAGGGCAGACTTCATGGATTGTACAGTCCCCATCTGCTGACAACTTCTATGTTTCTATGTTACTGCAGTGAGCAACCTTCCCTTCTAGCACAGGAAGTAGAACTGCACTGTCAGAACTGTGGCATGCTCCAAGCAGTACATGGGTTGGAGGGTTGGAAGATTATTTGGGGAGTAGGTTCTAAAGTACAGAGATACCAACTCTAGCATCCTCTCTTTCCTGTGTATCCATGCAGTAGTGGGATAACTGTCCACCTGATAGCAGCTTTACAGATCTCTGTGTTACATTCAATCTGGCTTTCATTGATGCTGCTGTACCCGTGGCAGAATGGGCTTCAGTACCTTCTGAGGGTTATTTCCCTACTTTATCATTGCAGAAATTTATTGTGGATACCATCCACCTTCATATGATCTGTTTAGAGGCTGGTTGCCCCTTTCACATTTCATTAGGTACAAACAACTACGTGTTATCTTTTGTGACATCCTGTTCTCATTTTGTAGAAGCTAGGGGCCCTTGTTACATCCTTTAAGGGGAGTTTCTCCTCCCGTCTATTAGCATGTGGCTTTGGAAACTATATTAGCAAACCTATAGCCTGATTCAAGTGGAATTATTTGTGATCAATTCCGCTTTCCCTTAGATGTTCCAATTCTCACCCTGCCTTCAGGCATGCTCTCTTCAGCTACCTCTCCTCCCTGGACACATGTAAATGCCTTTATCTTATGCATTATCCCTCTCCTTGCCTTGCACTTCTATCCTCCCCTGTCCCTTCCCCTCTTCCCTCGCCACCAGCACTGATGTTTTGCACCTGTTACTTACTCTGTTAGCAGCTTAGAACTGTGAAGCTTTGCAATGTTTACCATTTCTGGCTATGCACTGTAATGGGCTGGCAGTATAGCCTAGAGGTTAGAGGAATGAGGTGTGAACAAGCTTGGTACATCCAGCATACCAGACCTGAGTTTGATTCTCACAACCTCCACTTGCATACTGTGTGACTCTGAGCAAGCCCTGCCTCCATTCCAGCCTAGCCAAGGGCCTAAGTAAGCTATCAGTCCTCTTTAAACGCAGTTGGTACTGCTCCTCCCAACCCCCACACACACACCATATTCAGCAAAGCCCTCTGGAGCTGCTCCCCCCCCCATCCTGGCGCCTCCCCCTCCGTTTTCACTATCCCCCCACCTCTCGCTCTCTGCGGTTGGTTTCAAACCCAATCCCCCTTGTTTCACTGTCACTGTCACCCAGCCTCTCGCCATCTGGGATAGCGTTAAACCCTATGCAGTTACTCTGCCATAGTTTATCAACGGATTTGGAGGTTTCAAGGGGTGTGCTACCTAGGGCAACTGATTAGAAATAGCTTAGTATTCAATTACAACTGCTCAGTTTCTTTTCTCCTATTTGTCTAATTGTCATGTAATCGCTCTTTAATGCCTAATGATCAGGCCTCTGTAACCAGTGAATATGTGTATTGTCTTATTGTCCACCCTGACGTGGAACCTTTGTAAAAGAGCTCACGCTCAAAGATCTTTCTGAAATACCAATTAAACAATTGAACAATTAAGTCACTTAACCACCCAGTGCTCCCAGGTCACCCCTGAAGACAGGCACGTGTGCCTAGTGGGCCTTACCCGGTTACCAAAGACTAAATAATAAAAAAAAAAAATTCTACTCCCCTGTTAGGGTTGCGGATCTCTTTTTATGTACTGCATCGTATCTGCTTTCCCTGCACTATTGTTTGTAATTTGTCTTTATTTGTAATCTCCTGGGTCATGTCTAAAACTAGGCAATCCTGTCTAGTGCACTTACCCAGATACAAAAAGCAAATAAATAAATATACATACATATACATGGAAACACAGACTTTGATGGCAGATAAGGACCACTTGGTCCAACAGTCTGCCCATTTACCTACCCATTTATCTACCTATTGGATAAGCTGCGGATCCTAATTAACCAACAGCCTACTCCCCCGGCCACTATAATTGCCTTGTGTCTGTCCCATGGATTCTTGAATTCCCCCAATGTTTTTGATCCCACAATCTCCTCAGGAAGGCCGAGTCATGCGTCCACCACCCTCTCTGTGAAAACATAGTTCCTCACGTTGCCAGAGAGCCATCCCCCCTCTATTTTCATGCTGTGCCCCTTTGTTTTTGCACATCTCTTTTTCCAAAACATGCTACCCTCTTGGACTTTATTGATTCCCTTGAGGTACTTGAAAGTTTCTTTCATGTCCCCCTCCCTCCTTTAATCAGGGATATACATATTAAGCTGCTTTAGTTTCTCTTTGTATGGCTTCCAGTGCAGATCCTGCACCATTTTAGTTGCCTTCCTCTGGCTGCCTCCATCCTGTCTGTCCTTGCAGAGATGGGGTTTCCAGAACTGCATGCAGTACTCCAGATGGGGTCTCACCAACTGTCTGTACAGAGGGATGACAACTTCCTGTTTTCTACTGGTGATGCCTCTCCCTATGCATCTCAGTATCCCCCCAGCCCTCCTTACTGCCTTTTCACATTGCCTGCCTACCGTTAGGTCATCTGATATGACTACCCCCAGGTCCCTTTCCATTTCTGTTGTTAGTACCTCCCCCTCCATTGTATACTAATCCACTGGGGTTTTTGTCTCCTAGGTGCATTACTTTACACTTCTTTACATTGAATCTAAGCTGCCATACTTTTGACCATTCCTCCAACCTTGCCAAGTCCCTTCTCACTCTTTCCACCCCCGCCTTGTGTATCAACCCTGTTGCAGATCTTTGTGTCATCTGCAAAGAAGCATACTTTTCCTTCCTGTCCCTCTGCAATGTCACTTATAAAGGCATTAAAGAGAACTGATCGCGGCCAGCCTGGTGGCGCTGAGGGTTGAGGTGCTGGATGCCTTACCTCACGCCACGCTGGTGATCCAGGTTCAGGAAAGGACTCTGGTCTCTCGGGGGTCAGCCAGGGGAGGAAGGATTGAGCATCTGGAAGACTGCTCTCCTTCCTCGGGGTGAGGAGATTTGCACTACGCGCAGTTGGCTGACACCTAGTGGTGGCTGGGGGTCGTCACATGCACGCAGCCATGCAAGGGGGTTGACACACATCTAGGGCAATTGTCTGCCTCCACGGAGGTGGAGATGGCCTCCCTACCCATTGCACAGATGTGGGTGTGGGAGAAAAGCTGAAAATACTGGGACCCAGGAGGACCCATGATGGCCGAAAAAAGGCCTGAGGATGTACCCAAGGGAGGGGTCATAGCCCCTGCCTGGTCTGCGACAATGGAGAAAAGAATAAAAAAAAAAAGAAAAAAAATAGAAAACCAGCCCCAGTACCGAACCCTGGGGTACCCCACTAGTAACCCCGCTTCTTTGGAGTGGACTCAATGTACTATTACCCTCTGTATCCTGTTGTCCAGCCAGTGTTTTACCCAGTCTACAACCCTGGGACCCACTCCCAGGCTGGCTAACTTGTTTATTAATCGTTTGTGGGACTGTATCAAATGCCTTGCTAAAGTCTAGGTAGGCCATGTCCACAGCCCCTCCCTGGTCTACTACTTTGATCACCCAATCAAAGGAATCTATTAGATTCATCTGACAAGACCTTCCCACTGTGAATCCATGCTGCCTTGGGTCCTGTGCCCCGTTGGCCTCTAGGTACTCAACAATTCTTTCTTTCAGAAGTGATGCCATCATTTTCCCTACCATTGAGGTCAAACTAACAGGTCTGTAGTTTCTTGCCTCTGCCTTGCTTCCACCTTTGTGAAGGGGAATCACATCCGCTTTCCTCCAGTCCTCAAGTACCACACCGTCCTCTCATGATTTGTTAAAAAGGGTAGTCAGTGGTGTCACTAGTTCTCCTCTTAGTTCTTTCAGAATTCTGGGGTGAATCCCATCAGGCCCCATTGCCTTGTCCACCTTGAGTTTTAGGAGGTCTTTCAGCACCCTTTCTTTTGTGAATGGACTGGTATCGACCCCCTTATCCAAAGTGCTTCTATTGTTTAGTTTAGGTATGTCCCCCTCTTCTTTTGTAAATACTGAACAGAATTATTCGTTCAGTATCTCTGCCTTTTCACTGTCACTCTCTGACCACCCCCCTCCACCCTTCCCTTTTTGTTACACCTCACTATCCCTCCCTTGGTCTTTCTTCACTCACTAATGTACCTATAAAAGGTTTTATCCCCTTTTTAACTGAGTTGGCTATCTTTACTTCCTCGGTTTGGGCCTTTGTTGTTCTAACAGCCTTCCCTGCTTCCTTCTGCATTAATTGATAAAGTTCTCTTTCCTGCTCCTTCTCTGATTTGTTTTACTTTCTGAATGCTGTCTTTTTTTTCCTAACCTTCCCCACCACCTCTTTTAAGAACCATTGTGTTTTTTCCTTCATTTTGTTTTTATTTGCTTCGCACAAAGGCTTGTTGCCTCTCTGATGGCAGTTTTGATTTTGCCCCATTGTTCCTTCACCCTTCCTGCCTGCCCTTTTGCTAGTGCATTCCTTAGGCTCTCTCATATTCTGCCAAAGTCAGGCCTCCGAAGGTCCCATACCATTGTATAGCTTGACTCTGTGGCTGTGTTTATTGTGAACCACACTGTCTGGTGGTCGCTTGTTCCCAGTTGGCTACCCACTTCTAAATCCGAGATCCTTTCACTGTCCCCATTTGAGAACACCAGGTCTAAGACTGCTCCCACCTGAGTGGGTTCCAACACTAGCTGCCTGAGGCATGTCCCCTGTAGTGCATCGAGAATGACTCTACTCTTACATGTGACTGAAGCAAATGTGCTCCAGTTAACATCTGGCATATTCAGGTCCCCCATCAACAGTATCTTCCCCTTATCTAAGGATGACTCCTATCATGTCCTTATCCATGTCCTCCCCTGAGATGGGGGTCTGTATATAACCCAAGTTTTATTTATTATATATATTTATTGATTGATTGATTTAATGATTTCTAGGATTAGCACCTTTGAACCAGAGGTTCTTTAACAAAGGTTCCACATCGACAACGATCATATCAGGCCAAGCATGGCCGGAAGTTACATATGTAGAAGGCAGTTACAGTTGAGTTCATAGTTACTAAGCTTAACATTTTAACTAAAGTCACAAGCAGTACAACAATCATAAGCAGTAATTGAGAGACTTTGTCAGTTGGTGCAATAACAGTTACAGTTTAGCAGATTGGGCCTGGCATTAAAGGGAGCAGACATGAGGGATCGAGCAGGGGAGGGAGGGTGGACAACCCATGTTGGATAGAGGGTGAAACAAACAGTGGTGAGACAGAGGTGGAAGATGAACAGAGGTGTGGGCATGGAAGAGGAGGGACTGGGTGATAAGGGGAGAGAAGAACTATCAATATCTATAACTGTATCTATATATATATATATATATATATATTAATTATAGGGACGCGGTTGCGCCCCTATATTTAGGGTTGAGTAGGCACTATTATGTTAAATTCAAAATTTTGCACGTTAATAACTTTGGACCTGTTCAACGGATTTGCATGAAATTTGGTATGCACAGTGGGGCGTGGTAGATCTCTTGATATGGCCAATTTTATTTTGGTCAAACTTACGTTTTTTTGCACAACAAAACGCTGAAAAATGCACTTTTCGCCAGTTATGTGCAGTTTTTCGGATTTTGTCTGTGGTGCTGCGCAGCCGTTGTGTGGCATGCCACTCTGCGACTTGGCTCTTCTGAAGGAGCTTGTGTCAAGGAATGTGTCGCTTTTTGTTTGGTGAAAAAATATTAATCCATTCAAAAGTTATTAAACTTTTAAGTTCCCATTATAAGTCGATGGGAAAATTTATATGGTTATTTTGCAAAAGAAGAATGGGGTTTTGGCCATCTAGTCCCTCCTCCTCACGATCATAGAATATGAAGGCTCGCAATCAAAGAATCTTTGATCACAAGGAATTCTTTGATTGTGATGGCTGCCATCTTGTTTTCATTTTGCAGTCAGAAAAAATAAAATTTCTCTGCTTAGGGGTCACTCTTGAAGTAAAACTTGGATGGGTTTTACTCGAGGGTGGGGGGGGGGCTTTGCTCTATCGAGCCATGACAGTGGTTTGCTTCAAAACTGTCAAAAAATAGTTTTTAACTTTTTTATGCTTTGATCGCAGCTCACTAATGATCTTTGATATCAAGCTTGCAAATTCTTTGATCGCGAGATTCTTTGACTGCAATCTTTGATCGCGAGGGTGTGACTAGATGGGCAGTTGAAATACTCAATTTTCTCAACTCAGGGGTGGCTTATTAAGCCAAATGAGGGTGGGTTTTGCTAAGGGGGCTTCGTTCTGTCGGCATGGCTGTGGTTTCATGTATTTTTGCCTAAAAATTGACTTTTAATTTTTTTTATTCTTTGATCGCGAGCCTGAAAATTCTTTGATCGCGAGGGAGGGACTAGATGGCCAGATTTGGAGGGACCAGTGAGCCCAATTTTAAAAATTTTTAAAATGAAATATCTCAGAAATGGTTTGGTCTTTTAACTTGAAATATGGAGGGTGTTGATGGGATGTCTTGTAGATGCGAATTATGGTGTTTATGTGTCGGGCAATACATTTTTTGCAGAAATATTGCATGGCGCAGTATACGTTATTGTGGACAGTGTTTTCCATTCCAGTACTGGATTGAAATTTATATGGTAGCCACCCTTACTGCCATGGATGTACTTTTCAGTTGTTAGGTGTCTAACATGTAAACAGGTGTGGAATTTTGTAGAAATTTACAAGTTGGTGGGGAGGCCCGCGCTCCCACCAACTTCTGCAACTTTCTACTTTTCTATTCTTTCTCAAAAAGTAAGGAAATTCTATGTAAAAAACTTTGTTAATGTATCGTTTAGGGTTGCCCCCTCCCCTCCCTGTGGGCCTGCTCATCATCCTGAGATTGACAGCTGATGGGGTGTGTCATTGGGGTTGTGAGGCCTAAATCTCACCCCATTCTTCTTTACTGTGGTGTGTGAATATGATTACACATGGAATGGGGTGAGATTCACAACCCCAATGACACACCCAGTGAACTGTCAATCTTGGGATGATGGGGGGAGGGGGGAAACCCTAAACGTTTAATTCCCTTACTTTTTGTGTTTTTACCCTAAATGATGCATTAACAAAGTTTTTTGCATAGAATATACATAGATATATATAGGATACATAATGGGCAGGTGTGGGATATAGAAAATATTCTCACTCCTGCAGAGTGTATTCTCATGAGTGCCGAAGGCACGAGTGAAAATACACAGCTCACTCTGCAGGAGTGACAATATTTTCCATATCCCATGATCTGCCCATCATGTGTGCGATTTATACCACAGGGGTCACAATTTGAAGATAGAGGGGGGACGGCTCAGCGGTAATGTGAGGAAGTATTTTTTCACAGAGAGGGTTGTGGATGCATGAAACAGCCTCCCTGAGGAGGTCGTGGAGTCAAGAACAGTGGGGGAATTCAAGAATGCATGGGACAGGCATAAGGCAGTCCTAGTGGGGGTAGGAGGAAGTAAGCTGTTGGTTAACTAGGATCTGCAGCTTATCTGTTAGGTAGGAAAATGGGCAGACTAGGTGGGCCAAGCGGTTCTTATCTGCCCTCACATTCTATTTTTCTATGGGGTCAGAACTTTAGGAACATTTTTTCTGATTCTGTGTGTTTCCTGCTCACTCTGTGCGTGCTGTTAGTGTGAGTGTGTTCGTTCGGAATGGACTGGGAGTCAGAAACACAGGCGAGTGTGTTTTGCAAAACTAATTGAGTGAGTCAGAGGCTCAGTGAGAAAGACAAACTGCTGCAGGTAGCACTGAGAAACAGAACCTGCTTTGTAAAAGAGTTTAATTTAGAATTCAGGTTGTTTTGAAGCTGAGATCAGCACAGTAATGGGTTAGGAATGTTAGAAACACAATGGGACATATGTGAGAGTCTTTTGCAAAGCTAATTGAGTAAGTTGCAGCTTCAGTGAGAAAGAGAAACTGTTTTCTGAAGCAGTTTCCTTTAGAATGCAAGCTGCAGTACATTTATCCTCACTCTGGTGACATCAGCAGAGTATGGATGAATGTTGATATCCTCACCCTGCTGATGTCATCAGGATTTATCCTCACTGCAATGGAAATAACACAGGATATTCTACTGAGAAAGCTTTCACCCCCATGGTATAAATAAATATATATACACACACACACACACACACACACACACACACACACACTGTATATTACATACATACCATGCAATAGAACTTATATGACAATATACAGTTAAATAATTAAAGGGCAATATTATGAGCATTGTATATTGTACTCCTCTGCTACCTCTCCTTGCTCCCCTCATCCTGCTTGCACTGCTCCCTGTATCCTCTCACCACTGGGTGGCACTGACGTAACCTTTGTAACCCTCTTCAGCACCTTAAACAGAAGTGACCTAAACCTGCCCCTTCTGCTCCAACCCAGCTCCTTAACCCTTCCTATTTTGATTGGACTAACAGTCCCTCCTTTTTGCTTACCTCTTAGCCATTACAAGGTCTTGAATCCTGTCCTGAGGTACATCTCTTGCCCTGAAGTCTGCCTTCCTGGCCCTTTTGCTATACGGCCACCTAATAACTCTCACCAGTATTTATTCTTCTTTCTTCCCACTCTGACCATTTTGTTATCCTTAAATTTACAGTTGTCACATCTAATCTTTACCTGCTACATCTTCCAGATTAATTAAACCTCCTTGACCTGAATTTGAACTTAAAACTCCCCGGGCCAGGTTTTGAACCTGTGGCCCTATATATCTAGTCCAATTTCCAGTGGAAGCTTGTTATCCTCATCACTAGACCCACCATCCCAGTGGCTGTAAAACTGACTTTGTAGCCAGTCCCTTAAAACCCTCCAGGCTGGAATTCAAATGTAAACATCCCAGGCCAAGATGTGAACCCCCACGCCTAGATACCTATTTTAATTCCACATGGTAGTCTATCACTCCAACCACTAGGCCATCCCACTTGTCTCAATTCAGACCCAGCGCTCTCTCTGGCCCTTATACTTCCCTGACTTGAATTTCGAACCTAAACTTCTCAGGCCAGGTTTCAAACCTTCGACCCATTATATATAGTATGGTTACCCATGGAAGCTGATTACTCTAACCTCTAGGCCATCCCTGTGTCTCCAATCCTGACAAAGCATCCAGACTATTAAAACCCTCTAGGCTGGGATTCAAATTTAAACTTAAATGACTCAGGCTGGGATCTGAACTCTAGACCCAAGACTCCTATCCTAAATTCCACCTCGTAGTCTGTCACTCTAGCCACTAGGCCGTCTTAGTAGTCTCAACTCTGACCTGTCTCTTTCCATCCCTTTAACCCCCTCATCCCCCCTCCAGTTCAGGTTAACTCCCGCTCATTATTTTAGGCAAGGCAAATTTTATTTATCAGGCGCCCAATCCCGGAAGCACTGGGCAACACCATCTATCGTCCACCTGCTATGTGCAAGGCAGGCTGATTGACAACCCTCTCCTGCCTTCTGATCCTTTGTACCGCTGACTGCCTTATTGCCCTCTCCCTGAGGCACCCTCCCCTGTGTAGTGAGCACCCACCACCATGGCACGTGCTCCCAGAACCCATACCTAACCATCTCCTCACTCCCTGCCTCCCCAAACATTGTGTTGTTTATCTTGGGCATTGGCTCCGGAAAAGACTACATGTATCTACACCTCTTGGCTGCATCACCAAGAATCGACTCCACTCCTCAGTCTGGCCATTTCTACCCCTCCTCAACTTCCTAACCCAAGTGGGAGACATCAAACTCAACTCTGGCCCTACACGCCCCATTTGCAGACCCTGACCCCCCCAATTGTTAATGGCTAATTGCCTAAAGGATTGGTTTTTCCATATAAATGCCCAAAGTGTGCACCCCAAGACTGTCAAACTCGAAGTATGGGTTACTCAATATTCTCTGGATATTTTAGGCATATATCAGAGTCTTGGCTAAAGCATAGCATCAAGCAACATGAGATAGCAACAATACATGGTTGCAATTGCTTTGGGAAGGACAGGCTGGGTAAATGGGGAGGTGGTTATCATGTATGTCCGGGTTGGCTTAGATACCATTGAAATCCCTATCCCTGCCCCTAAATGCCATGCAGCGGAGTCATTATTTCCCTCTGTGACTCTTGGCTGCAACAGAAAATTAATAATGGGGTCTTCCGGTGATGTAATGAACAGGTGAGTATCAATTCAACAGGAGTGCCTCCACAATATCAAACTAAAAGTGCTTAAATTGGATTTGAATACAAATATTAATAATTCAGAGATAAACCAGACTCCCGATTGGCACATAAACTTAGTCTTCTTCAAAAATCTCCTTTATTGTGTTGGAGATGTTCTGTGACAGCAGGAACAGGTTTCAACTACTCCGGCACGAGGACGACAACAAAGAGAGCGGCCTCTCAGACCAAAACCCCGGGCTCAAGTTACAGTCAGCAGAATTGTCAGGAGGAAGAGAGAAAAGGGGAAAAAAAATTAACTCCAAACAAAATCAGGGAGATAAAGAACAAAAAATGTTTACAGTACTGTCAGCCATCACAGAGTTCAGGGCCGAAATATGAGAGGTATTAAAAGATATTCGGACTGACCTGGGGACCTTGCAAAAATGTGCAGATGAAGCAGACTTGCAGATTTCGAGTAATGCAATCCACATTGAACAACTGGAGGCCTTGGTATCCACACTGGTCTACGAACAGCTCCAGATAGCTCTTCGACAAGAAGACGCAGAAAATCGTAGCTGATGGAAAAACATACGTATCTACAGGTTACCCAAAGAATCGGAGGGTCAAGATGTAATGGTCTTGTCAGAGGAGTTATCATGATCTGCTTTGGAACTATCTCCAGATTATCCCCTACAACTAGGATGAGCGCACAGAGCATTAGACCCGAAGCCATCACAACCTGAGGCTCGCCCATGTTTGTTTGTGATAAAATGTAACTCTTTTTCCACAAAAGATCACTTGTTACAAAAAGATTGGAGGACGCAGAAAGTATTCATTGGTTGCCACCATCTAGTCTTGGTTAATGATTATGCTCCAGTGATCCAACGCATGTGGAGGGAATACGCCCCTGTTCTTCCCCAACTAAAAGCCCAGGGATTGAAGTTCCAAACCCCTTACCCAACAAAGCTGGTTGTTCAGTTGGCCTCAGGCCCGGTGGTGTACAACAATGCCACAGAAGCAAAAATGGACCTACAGACCTGACGTTTATACATGGAATGAAGCACTACTCTAGCACCACAGAGGGAGAAGGCGCAAAACTTACCTACCAAGCGACGATACGAAGCACTGATGCTACTGAGATACTGAAAAAACCTACAACAGTATTGTAATCCAATGCTCCAGAACTGAATTTGGAGAGACTGCAGCTATCCAGGGAAAACTAACACTAAGGCTACCTAACCTGACTGAGTAAAGTAAGAAAAATATAATGATTTGTTGTGTGTGTGTGTGGGGGGGGGGTGGCTACTTCTGGCTTGGGGGCGTGGGGTTGCCGTGCGTGAACCTGAGGCCTACTTGAGGATTTAGGCAGAGCACATAGTAATGCTAATATTATTCTTACCAAATACTGCCTACCTCTCTAGGCTTGCCTTGTTGGTTGTCTGATGGTGGGACAAAGTACCAGGCTAGATGACATGGTTGATGATTAAGCATAGACCGATAGCCCCAGGGCCTGTGGTAACCTTTCTTTCCCCACCGTTGTTGGGGTGGGGCCTGCCCATTCCCCACTCCTTGCCTACCTAACAGAATTCCTCTTCACTGCCATCTCCATACTACAGACCACTTGGAGAAAGGTTCAGATTCTGGAACAGAAAATGATATACGCCTGTTCAATGCGAAGAACAGAGCTGTACCCGGACAGCGGACCTCGCTCCCCCAGATGTTCACTTGAGAAACCCCCTCACTATTCTACCAGTGAACACCCTGGACAATAAAGCAACTCCAGACATATGCTCCATGTCCCAGTCTCCAGTGTTAAGACAAATTTGACTTTTTACACTGCAGCATAAGAGAGACATTGGAGACATGTTTTAAACTGAGCAGAACAAATACAGCCCAGCATAGGGGGCCATACAGTATCATGTTCTCCCCTCCTACAGAGAACTAACAGTACTTACGACTAACTGAAAACAGTACCAATTACTAACTTCAACAACAGATTACTGAATTTATTGGAAATATTTTTTTTGTTCAGTAAGGGAAAATAGATGGGGAATTGCTCTGTATTTCATTGTTTGAAATAACCTAATGCAGGTTAAGAAGTTAATTTTAAGCTCTATGACCTAAAGGACGATACTGGTAAACATTATATACAAAAGGCCTCTTGCCCAAAGTACTGGAGGCATAGAGGGACGTCTAATGAAGAGATGGTTTTAATTTCTATAGCTTATAAAGGAGTAGAGGGTGGAAGCAGATTCCCATGGTTGGAATCGATGGTTATATGTGACTACACCACACAGAGCTTACCGCTTTGTTTCTTAATAGTAGCGGTGTCCCTTTTTGGGTCCTTTCGGATCCAGCAGGGAGCTGACACTACCAGAGCAGGGATGTCGCCTCCCTGCCCCGGGGGATTCTCTAGAATGGGAGTCTTAATCCTGGGATCCGTGAGATATACAACTCAAGATGCCTTCCTCTTGGGAGTCAAGTTGTACATAGTTCAATTAAGAGGTGGGAAGGTTCAAATAAACCCGCCAAGGTTCTGGTTATCATTGTTTAAATGTTACTGGTGTTTTTAATTATACACCTGAGATATACAAGTTAAACATTTGATACACCAAAAGGGCAAAAAAGAATGCATTTTGACTTCTAAATTTGATACTTTGTTCCTCATGCCCAATGGGTCCCCATATAGTTTTCATAAAAAATGTAAAAAAAAAAAAAAAAGACACAGCAGATTGAGTTTTTTAACAAGGTTTTATTATCGTATTTTAAAGACTCTGGGGGGTGGGGTGGGATCTTGGGAGGTCCGCCACCTTCTTCCTCATTCTGGACTACTGCACTGGGTCCCACGGGATGTCCAGAGTAGGGGAGAGAGCTTGGAGGGCCCTCGGGGTCTGAATACTCCATTAGTTAATGGTTGGAGGGGGAGGGAGCCAACTTGGAACAGTGCTCTGCAGCAGTTAGGATGATGGAACAGGAATGATCTGTAAAGATATTTTCGCAAAACTTTAATGGGTTACACAGCCCAATAAAACGGGCAAGAGTCATGCAATATATTAAAAAGCAATCTGCTGATCTCTTTATGCTCCAGGAAACACATCTATCAGCTAGTGAACATTTAAAACTACATTGGGCATAGCAATACAGGATTTATGCATCATCACATTTAAGTGGGAGGAGATGAGACACTGCCATATCGATACCATATACCACCCCATTAGAAGTGACAAGGAGTTTCATAGGTCCCCAAGGTAGATATGTCATACTGCAGGGAACATTATATTCTAACAGGGTAACTCTGGTTAATGTATATTTGCCGCCACAGTCATCACTTCCGATACTCCGAACCTTCCTGAATAAAGTCATGGAAATACTTCACGGGATTTTAATCATGGGAGGTGACTTTAACTTGATGTGGTCAGCTGAGCTCGACACAAGTAATACAAGGGCTCATAGGTCCACTGAAGCACTCCGTTTCCTGAGAGGTTGATTTGACCAGTTGAGTCTGATTGATATCTGGAGGAAAACATACACATCACAGAGAGGATATACCTACTACTCCCTCTGATTCCATAGTTATTCAAGGCTTGACTACTTCTTCACAACATACTGTATGAACACCATTCAATAGTTAGGGACATTACAATAGGCCCCCGACTATTGTCAGATAACCACCCTCTGATATTAAAGCTAGATATGGGAAAGAAAATGAAACAAACCCTATGGCATTTTAATCCATCCCTATTAAAAGATTCTAAATTTGGCACCAAAGTACAACGTATCCCACAAATAATTCAGGAAAACACTAGCCCAGAGATATCTGCAGTGACCTTGGGGGACACTCTGAAAGTAGTTCTCGGGGCAAGATACTTGAATACACAGTAAACAAACATAGGGTAAATTAATCCAAACACCAAGAGCTATTACAACAGTTACAGAAATACCAGTTGCTTTATAGAGAGGGAGATCAAGAACTACAGTTCAAGATTTGAGAAGTAAAAAGTGCCTTACAAAAACTGTTGGACTGGAAGGTACAACAAACCTTATTGTACTTTAAACAGACTACTTGTGAGGGCAGCCCTAGTGGTACTCGAACCTTGGTCTGGAAACTCTGTGCTCGGAAAAAAGCCTCCATGATACAAATACTTAAGTATCTGGATACCCACCTCGTGACCCATCACGAGGAGGAGATCCGATCTATTTTTCCTAAATACTATCAAACTCTATATACTCTAGACCGAATGACAAACAAAGAGGAGAGGAGGAAATTTTTAGCTGATCTGTACCTCCCTCACCTTTCAGAGACTCAAAGACAAGCTTTAGAATGACCAATCACCCCAGAAGAGATCCTCTCCCACATCCAAGCTGCCAAAACTCAAAAATGCCCTGGACCTGATGGTTATAATGCTGAGTGGTACAACAAATTTGTGGGGTTGCTCCTACCCACAGTGCTTCCATCTTTCTGTGAGGTGGCAGAGGGTGAGGCCCCCCTTCGTGGCAATACGCTGTGTTAACCCCAATTCCCAAACTGGTAAAGACTAAATAGATCCCACATCGTATCACCCGATCTCAATTTTAAACACGGATTACAAGGTATACATGGCAATCTGGACCACAATATTGGAAGGGATACTCCAAACAATTATACACCCGGACCAGGCAGGATTCATTAAAATGCGCAACACAATGGACAACATTCGCTGTGCACTTTTCCTTGCGGAATTTGTACAAGCTAGGAAAATCCCAGCGGTGTTTTGGAAGCCTCCGCCTATGGTTCGATGGACAAGCAGCCAGCCACTACCACTTTCTGAGCTAGAGAAACCTTGGCCAAGACAGGAGTGCCTTACTCCCTCTGACCTCATCCTCAGGCAGCCGCATTGAGGTAGTGAGTTCCCTCAAATACTTGCCGTTAACCCTGGATCAGGGGTTTAACCTCAAGTCTCACTTAGACCAGGTAACCAAAAGGGTGCACTGCAAACTGGGCCTGCTGTATCGCCTGAATGACCAGCTTATCCCCAAGTCAAGAACCACCATTACCAGCAGTCACCTCCTTTCTACACTGACCTTTGCTGCCCATATACTTCAGGGGTTGGCTAAACAGGAGATGAGCAGGCTACAAGTTCTCCATAACAAAGTAACTCAGTTTGCATCTCAGTCTCACAAAAGACGGTACCACTGTGATGCCCTTGCTTTCCTAAAATGGCCCTCCCTAGATGGTTGCCTTCAGTACCCCCTACTTTGCAATGCCTACAAGCTCCTACACTGCAATTCCCCAGATAGTCTGGCCAGTCTCCTGGTTCCCAAGCACTCGGTGTGTACCCTTCGAACCTCTGGGCATAACTTCCTAGATAAACCTAGGGTTCGAACCACTGCTGGCAGCAAATCCTTTGCCATTTCTGCCCCTGCCTTATGGAATAAGCTCCTTCCCCTCCTTCAGGAAGCCCTCTCCCTTGGAACATTCCACAAGGGACTCTGTGCTCACTTACTAGATGTTAGCTTCTGCTCCTGTCAATAAGGGGGCATATCCAAACTCAAAGGCTAGATCCTTACTAGCCTAAGTTATGCACTACTGTATTAAGTATTACCTTCTCTCCTGAGTGCAACACTGCTACCATTGACTATTCATGTAATTGTCTTCTCCTGTAACTAATGTTTGCACAATGTCAGCTCTGTTTATCCATGTACTTGAATTCTCCCTTATGTTACTATGTACTGTGTCCTTGTTCCATTATTGTACTTGTATCCTTCTGTAACTAATTCCGGGTTGCCCCTGAAAAAGGGACCTTCGGGGTTCAGTGGACCTACCCGGTTACCAAAATTTAATAAATAAATAAAATAAATAAATATAAGCAGTTACCCTTAGCCTCCTTCTGAAGTACTTTTTCTTTGTCGGCTGGAGGTCTTGTCCTCTGCAGCTGGCTGCCCCACACCTTGCTGCTGCTTCCTGCTGGACTTCTTTGTTTTTTGTTCTGCTTCTGGTTTCTATTTTGCCTCCGGCTGTGTGCTTTCTTTTGTCTCTTCCCTGTTTTTTCTGTGTTTGTGTGCATTAGTTTTGTTTTGTTTTTAGGGGGACATGGTTCCTAAACAGTTAACCACATTGCTATTGCAATCGGTACTTGTGTTCTACTCAGACCAAAGCTGCTCTCCATGCTACACGCCCCTTCTGAACCCTTGCTATGCAACTCAATCCTGCTTCTCAGCTTCATCTACCTCCTACAAGGTCATAGCTGCTTTCAAAGCATTGTGCTTCCCTCCATTCCATGTTTCTAGAATACTACCACTCATAGTTACTCACTGCTGATGCTGTTCCATGTTTGTACACTGCTGTTATACTCTCAGGTCAGCTAAGCTACCACTGATGCTGTAAACTAGTTTTAATATCTGCATGTGGTTCTCGACCCCTTCCATCACTTTCTTGTTTTTCCTCTGGCGGGGACTGGAAGTGTTAGGGGAGTCGTGGTCCCATGTGGCTTATTACTTATGTTCTAAATCCTGCCTCCACTGCTAAAAATTCTCAGAGTATTTGTCACCTTCATTGGCTCTTTTGAATGCCTGGCTGGCTTGCCCCACTTCATAGTGCTGCTTCTCCCACTCATGCTCATGTCCCACCATTGCTACTATGTTTTGCAGACCTATGTGCAGGTCTGACTAGTCCTACTGCTTACTGACCTACATGCAGGTCTGACTATTGTTACCCTGCCCCACTGAACTACCCTGCCTTACTGAACTACGTCCAGATCCACCCTTGCTCATGTCATCATTGCTCAATGCTCCCTGCCATCTGCCCTGCAAGGTCTCACCACTCAATGCTCATTCAGCTCCTCATCAGTCCCTGGGGCATGCCAGCCATACCATTCTGGTGCAGGGTCCCCCCTGCAGCCAATGGTCTAACTATGCACCTGAGTCCGCAGCTTGAGCATGCAAAGCTTAGGGCACAGTCCTTCTCACCTGGCCCATAGCTGGGAATGTCCTCACTCCGGGTGGACCTTCAGTCATTGACCGTACCGACGGCACCTCAAGTTGTAGAAGTTAAGACTCAGCTGTGGAGGGGTGGGCTCTCAAGGAGGCCCCTTTAGCTGCCCGAGTGGGTTCGGAGGCACCCTTCAAAGCTATTCTCCCTATAACTGTCTCTGGTTCACCTGGTTTGTTTTTAGATCATTAGGCTGGGTGAGTGCCTTGGCGATTATTACTCTCCTCCTCCCACCTTGGAGGTGGCTTGTTGCAGAGTGCAGTGGCTTGCAACTATCCACGGCATTCGTGTTATAAGGATAGAGTGAGAGCTTTCCTCCAAATTGGAATATTTTCCACTCCCCTAATTGGGTTTCCAAATTGCAGCAGCAGAGCCGTCACTAAATAAAATATCCCAAGCCTGGAGGGAAAGCGACCTAGGCCTTCATTCCCCAGAGATTTCCTCCTCAAAGGGTTTTTTTTTCTCTCCTCCGTGTCTCAGGTCATAACTGTTAGTTAGCATAGTGTTCCCTAGTTCCGTAGGCAGGATCCGCTGTTGGATGAAGGGGGATGGTGTCCCTACTGCTGTTCCCTCTCTCCTTAGGAAGTCCCCTCATTCCCTCTTGCAACCCATCAAACTCATGCCATTGCTAACCTGCGCATCCCATTGCATTATCTAGCTGCCTAATGCTTTATTACTATGTCTCACTACTACGGATTGTTTATGCTTCATACTACTACTTCCTTTTTGGGGATCCTTCCTTAGGAACCTTTAGCCAAGGGAATCATCCAGCAGCACCTCTAGGGGTGGAACACTCTAGAGGGCTCCTTGCCTTTGGTACCCCTACAGGGTGGTAATTCCTCTGGAATAGAGAGTGCGAGTGGCCAAAATCTAAGTAACACAGTTGCACAAGCATAGCACTATACTGGCTGTGTAGGCCATTGAATTGGAAGGCTCCACCTGTGGTTTGATGGACAAGCAGCCAGCCACTCCCACTTCCTGAGCTATATAAGCAGTTCCCCTCAGCCTCCTTCTGAAGCACTTTTTCTTTGCCCCACCATCCTCCCCTCCTTCTCCAGTGGCAGCACCTCTCTCCTGAGGATCCTTTCTAAGGTACCTTTAACCAAAGGAATCGTCCCGCGGCACCTCTAGGGGTGGAACCCTCTAGAGGGGTTCCTTGCCTTTGGTACCCTACAGGGTGGTAATTCCTCTGGAATAGAGTGTGTGAACAGTCAAAACCTAAGTAACACAGTTGCACAAGAATAACACTATACTGGCTGCGTATGCCATTGAACCTGAGCTTGGATGCACAAAAGGCATTCAACAGGGTGTCCTGGGTTTTTTTTTATGGGATACCCTGTTGACCCTTCATTTCCCGGACAAATTTTGACTCTAGCTAAAAAACATTTATTCAAACAACATGAAGTCTTGCTGTATTCTGACAATTTGCAGTGAGGTCCAACCTTCGAACTGCCCCGGAAATGAAAGAGTTAACTTTCCATGCCAGGCATGGAACGCTGAGCTCGAGCTCAGTTGAGACTCTGTCTGTTGCTGTTTGAACTCAAACCATCAGATTCTTTACTCCGCCTCACTGAACAGTTGCTCCGGAGATTTCTTCTTTGCTCGGTTCAATTTGTCGGTTAAAGTACCGTTTTTCTTGGTTTTTGACCAAATTTAAACCACAACCTATCGGTTCAGTCTCTGTCCGTGGTATTCGTGAGTACTAGATAAGTTTATATTGTTTTTCTATCTGTGTGGAACTTGTAAACGTGTCATCAGTTTGGTTTGAACCGATCAGGTTGTTTAAAAATTTTTATTTCTACTTTTAGAGTGTGGTTACCGGTTCTTATCGGTTCTAAAAAAAACGGATTTTATTACGTTTTTTTCCACGACCCGTAACACGGTCAGGAACCGATAAGAGTGTCTTGCCTGGTGGATTGCCAAAAAAAGGGTAAGTTTGGTTTAGGACTGGCCATGTCTGAGAAACCCAAAAGAAAAACCGGGCCCACTGAGTTTCAACACTGAAGTGTGTGTGGGGAAGTCTTTGCTAAGGCTGTCCCCCACACCACCTGTGTTTATTGTCTGGGGTTTGACCACCTCAATTCAGACTGCCAGATTTTTAAAAATTTTCCTGCAGCTACCCTAGAAAAAAGAGTTGGTAGGCTCAGGAAAGGAGGCCAAGAAGTCCTCTGACCCGGATGGCCAGCCTGGTTCGGTTCCAACCGAACCAGAAGGAGTGCCCTCTGACCAGGGCGAAACTTCTTTGGGCAAAAGGAGAACTGATTCCGAGGAGTCAGTTCCGGTTAAGAGAACAAGAAGGGAAAAATCTGTGGATCCAAAAGTTTCTTCTCCAACCGCTGATGAAATAGCCAAAGCGATAAAAATTGTTCAGTCGCTATCCCCGGTTCCGACTGAACCGGCACCATCAGGAAGGCGCTCGGTTCGGCCGGTTCCAGATTATGATTTAGAGCAATTTTATGAACCAGAGGAGGAGGAAGGAGAGTATGAGGAAAGTGAATGTGATTATGAAAGTCTGGATGTGCCCATTGACCCGGACATCTCCCCAGACAGACCTTCAGGAGTGTCTCCTCCTAGGCTTTCTGAGTCCTCCTCCCATTTCATGTTTTACAAGAAAGTGGCTGAAACCCTTCAGCTTCCTATGGAAGAAGCTGTGGATGACCAGGAGGAGCCTGACTATGTTGAAATGATGGATATCCCAGCGTCCAGGAGGCTGTCTATTCCCCTTCACAAATCTTTTGGGAAACAGACAATAAAAATTTTAAAGACTTCTAATTCTATACCTCCTGTGGATAAGAGAATGGACAAGAGGTATACTCTTTCAGGCTCGGATACAGAGTTCCTTACCCAGCAATGCAGCCATGTTGGGGTAGTGCAGGCTGCTGCCTGTAATAAGGCAAATATACCCTTGGCTTCACACCCCCCAGATAAGGACTCTAGGAGGACTGATGCCATGGCAAAGAAACAGTACATGGCGGCATCCTTGGGACTCAGGCAGGCCAATTATATGGCCTATACAGCTAGATATCAGAAATCTAGATGGGACACTGTAATGGCTTTAGCTAAACAGGTCCCTGGCCAGCTTGCCAAGGAGCTGGAGCAGGTAGCTGCGGATGGTATTGAGGCATCCAAGGTGCAATTCCATGCTGCAGTGGACTCCAATGATGTTTCATCTAGAGTCATGGCTACATCTGTGGCCCTTCGTAGGATGGCTTGGCTCAGATGTACTAGCCTGTCTCAGGATACCCAGACTAAGGCATGGATTTTCCTGTTGTGGGTAATTCTCTATTTGGGGAGCAAACAGAGAACTACATGAAGAAAATGGATGAATACAGGACCACCTATAGAAGTGCTCAGGCCAAGGAAAGGCAAGCCACTCCTCAGAGGCAGCATCCCAGGGGCAGGGGCAGGCCTTTTCATAGGCCTTTCTACTGCGCCCAGGCCTCCTCTTCTGCTTATGCTCAGAGGGGGTTCTTTAGAGGGAGAGGCAGACAGGGTACAAGCAGGCCTGCTTCCACCCCTCAGCCTAAAACCCCTGCCAAACAGGCACCCTGATGGGTTTGCCAGGGCTGATTCTCCACCACCTGTAGGGGGCAGGCTGGCTTACTTTGCCCAGGACGCAATGTCTTTAACATCAGACAAATGGGTCCTGGAGGTAGTAAGCCAGGGACTGGTTCTCAGCTTCAAAAAATTTCTAAAGATGAGAACCAGATCCTTTCCACCTGCAAATCCTTCAGAGGCACTTGCCCTAGAGGCAGAGGTCTCTTCCCTCTTGGCTCTCAGAGCTGTAGAAAGGGCTCCACCCCTACACAAAGGGGAAGGACTGTACTCCAGGTACTTCCTCACCCCCAAAAAGACAGGAGAATGGCAGCCCATCCTGGATCTCAGATATTTAAACAAGCACCTTTTAAAGCCAATGTTCAAAATGGTGACTCTGGGAATAATTCTACCTCTCTCTAGGCCAGGGGACTGGCTAGTCTCCCTGGACCTCAAGTATCCTATTTCCATATTCTCATCAGAAGCTCCTTCGAAAATACCTCAGGTTCGAGCTGCCTCAGGCCATTACCAATTCAAAGCAATGCCCTTCTGCCTAACTCTCTGTTCCAAGGGTGTTCACAAAATGCCTGGCAGTGGTAGTTGCCTTCCTAAGAAGGAAAGAATTTCCATCTTCCCATACCTGGACGACTGGCTCATAGTAGGCCAGTCCTCAGACCAAGTCAAGTTACACCTACAGATAACTCAGCAACTGCTCACTTCTCTAGGTTTCCTTCTGAATCTTTCAAAGTCAGTTCAAGAGCCTGTACAGCTCCTCACCTTCATAGGAGCAGAGCTAGATACAGTAAAGGCAAGAGCCTTCCTTCCCCTGGACAGGGCAAGGACCCTTATTACACTGGCCTCTTCATTCACCCTACAGGTGTCTCGACCAGCAAGGCATTTTCTGCAGCTCCTGGGCCATATGGCTGCTTCTACAGCAGTGGTGCAGGGAGCAAGATTTCAGATGAGGGACATTCAGTTCCACTTGAGGGCCTTTTGGTCTCAGAAAAAGGATCCTCTGACCAAACTGATCCCAGTGACTCGAACCCTGATCCAAGCATTGCAGTGGTGGCAGGATCAGGACAATCTAAGACAAGGAGTTCCTTTTGTCACTCAGTCTTACTCTCTAATCTTTACTACAGTTGCCTCCCTCTTGGGGTGGGGAGCCCACTTGGGAGACCTGACCACCCAAGGGTTGTGGTCCCCTCAGGAATCTCTGTTTCACATCAATCTATCAGAACTCAGAGCAGTGTTTCTAGCACTTCAAGCTTTTTCCAAGTCTGCTCAGACAAAGTAGTTCAGATCAGGACAGACAATACCACCACAATGTGGTATATCAACAAGCAAGGGGGGGCACTCGGTCTATGGCCTTGTGCACAGAAGCAATGAAGTTATGGTCTCTGGCCTATTCCCTGAATACCTCTCTTACAGCAGTACACCTCCCAGGCAAGGACAATATCCTGGCAGATGGTCTCAGCAGGATATCTCAGGGCCATCACGAATGGTCACTGGATCCCCTGGTTTTGAAGGTGATCTTCTCCAGATGGGGCACCCCACAGATAGATCTTTTTACAGCCCCAGACAATCACCAACTTCCACTCTTTTGCTGCAGGCCCCCAGTGTTGGGCTCAGTCCCCCTGGATGCCCTGATTCTCAACTGGGAAGGGAAGTTCCTGTATGCTTTTCCCCCCTTCCCTCTCCTGTTCAAGGTGCTAGTCAAAATCAGGTCTCAACCCTGCAAGGTGATTCTGATTGCTCCAGACTGGGCCAGACAGCCCTGGTACCCTCTCCCGTTGTCCTTAGCAGTCCACCTTCCCCTGTTTCTTCCCAGGAATTACAACCTGTTAACCTGTGCTCAGGGGAGGGTTTGGTATCCGAATCTCAAATCTCTCAATCTCAATGCCTGGCTCTTGAAGAGTTAGAGTTTGCTGATTTACACCTCTCTCAAGGTGTTATGGATATCCTAAAGGCTTCTTGGAAGCCTTCCACCAGAACCACTTATAATTCCAAATGGAAAAGATTCTCCATATGGTGCTCTGGGAAGCATATTTCTCCAGAGTCTGCTGGCCTGCCCACAGTCCTTGACTATATGGTTCATCTGAATAGCTTGGGACTCAGACCAGCTACACTAAGAGTGCATCTGGCAGCTGTCTCTGCTTTTCTTTCAGCAGGTAAGCCTTTTTCTCTTTCAGCTCATCCTGTATTCTCCAAGTTTTTCAAGGGATTGCTTCATACCAATCCACTATTCAGGGACCCTGCCCCTGCTTGGGACCTTAATGTTTGCATTGCTCAGCTTATGCAACCCCCTTTTGAGCCTTGTCCTCAGCAGAGCTTAAGTACTTGACTTGGAAAACTGTTTTCTTGGTGGCCATCACTTCTGCCAGGCGCATAAGTGAGTTACAAGCATTGTCAGAGGAGCCTGATTTTATCTCTTTCCATAGAGATAAGGTGGTCCTCAGGACTAGCAGGAAGTTTTACCTAAGGTGGTTTCAGACTTCCACCTTAACCAGTCTATGTCTCTTCCTGTGTTCTTCACTGACCATTCCTTCTCTGGTGAGAGGAGACTGCACAGTTTGGATGTGAAAAGAGCCCTTAGCTACTACATAGAGCATACCAAGGGTCACAAGTTTGACTCCTTCCAACTGTTCCTCACTTATGGTGAGGTTGGTAAGGGAAAACTTGCCACTAAAAGATCCATTGCCAGGTGGATTGTCTCTTGTATTCAATTTTGCCATGAAAAACTAGGTAGGAATCCACCCTCAGGCCTGAGGGCTCACTGTACCAGAGGTACAGCTGCTTCCCTGGCTGCTGCCAGGATATTCTATCTTAGAGATATGTCAAGCAGCTACCTGGAAAACAGTTCACACTTTTACCAAGCATTACTCTCTGGATATCCAGGCTAGGAGTTATGCTCGGTTTGGCACAGCAGTGCTTCAGAGCCTATTTCCTAAGTAGGTTCTGTCCCTCCTCCATGGGGGTACTGCTTGATAGTCTGCAAATTGTCAGAATACAGCAAGACTTCATGTTGTTTGAAGAAAAAATTACTCACCTTAGTAATGTTGTTTCTTCTAATGGAGTCTTGCTGTATTCTGACCTCCCCCCCAACCTTCCCCTCTCAGAACCTTTGTTTTTGGGATGTGGGTGGGCAGTAGCAGTGTTGGCACTCAGGAGATGCCCCACCTTTTTATTATCACCCCCTTTTTCTTTGGGTGAGTGGGTGTTGTGTTTATTTCATTTTTTGGGTTTCCTGACTTAAGTCTTTGTTTTGGGACCAAAAAATCTGTTTATTATATTTTAGTAGCCAGTTGGCTAGTGTAGGTTTACAGCTTCCACACAGGACACTCAGTGAGTTTAGCTCATAAAGATCTGACGGTTTGAGTTCAAACAGCAACAGACAGAGTCTCAACCGAGCTCGAGCTCAGCGTTCCATGCAAGGCATTGAAAGTTAACTCTTTCATCTCCGGGGCAGTTCGAAGGTTGGACCTCACTGCAAATTGTCAGAATACAGCAAGACTCCATTAGAAGAAACAACATTACTAAGGTGAGTAATTTTTTCTTCTAGCCCAAGCACCTACGTTAGAGTGAACGGCGGCCAGTTGACACCGATACCACTAAGAAGGGGAACGAGACAGTGTTGCCCACTCTCTCCCCTCCTCTTCACACTATATATGGAGCCACTGGCAGCGGCGGTACGAGGACATGGGGGTATCCAGGGAATACTGTTGGGACAGACACAGTACAAGATCGGCTTATTTGCTGATGATGTTTTAACTGTGTTGTCCCCTGAGGACTCTATTCCAGCAATGTTTGATCTAATGGAGCAGTTTAAGGCATTAGCTGGCTTTAGACTAAATTTAATCAAAACAGAGATCCTGACTTTAAATTTTGTTCCATCAGCCACCCTGAAAGAAAAATTCCCACTGAAATGGTTCAAACTGAAAATAAAATACTTGGGTATGTGCGTACCAAAAGACCTAATCCACCTTGAACTAAATAACTATGAACCCCTTACACAGACTATCCAGGACGATTTTAATAGATGGGACAAATTAATGCTTACTTTCTTTCAAAGAATTGAAATTGTTCGAATAAACATATTACAAAGGCTCTTGTACCTCTACCAAACACTCCCCTGTATTCTATTCCAGAAGAATTACCACCATGTAGGGGTACCAAAGGCAAGGAACCCTCTAGAGGGTTCCACCCCAGACTTGCCTCGGGATGATTCCCTTGACAGATTTTACCACTTGTCATGGAACAAAATTATCACAAATTTTATATGGGCAGGTCACAAGCCACAAGTGCGCTTTTCAATTTTGCAACTGCCATTGGCACAGGGAGAGGCCAACCTGCCTAACCTGGAGTTTTATATGAAAGCAGCATTCCTCCGTGTGATCTTTCTATACATGTCCCCAGTATATCAGGCACCGTGGAAACATATAGAAGCCACAATTAATGACCTACATGATGTGGGTCCCATTTTATTCTCCACAAATAAAACCTCTCCACTGCTGAAACGTTTCACATTTATAACAGCCCAAACACTAAGAGTCTGGTATGGATTATGAAACCATCCCAGTTTTAAAACAGGAGATACAGGTTATATATATTATATGAGATTGCTCTCAGCAGATGAATCTTTTCAGCCCACTCAAGTAGACCTCGCCTACAAGCAATGGCATCAACTGGGATTAAATTATATCTATCAGTTTATGAACTCGAGGGGAATAATCCCATATGAGGCCTTACAAAAAAACTACAATCTCCCTCCTTGTGACCAAAACAGATACCAAAAGGTAAGGGCACATCTGATAGCAATTTTGGGAGAGAGACACCAGTGCACCTCAATCCACAGCCCCCCTTCCTACAATTGGTTATAACCAACTGGGGGGAGCTCAACCTCTCAGACTCATTCGCCTTTTATACAAAATGATAGATGATAAAATGGGAGACACCACCTTCATTATCCTCGAAAGCTGGAACAGTGACTTAGGGTGTCCGGTCACATGGGAGGACTGGCTAGGTGTGGCCATATCAGCGGACAGACTTACATACACAACCCTCTGGCATGAGTTCTCCTGGAAGTGCAGGAATAGATATTTTAGGGCTACATTAGTCCTTACAAAATATCTCCCAGCACAATATGGGATGTGCTGGAGGGATTGTAGATGCCAGGAAGCTGATTTACTAACATACTAAAATGCCAGCAGAGTAGGCCTAACTGTCTTTCGTGTCTTCTCATTTGGTCAGCCCCCAACCTGGGAGCTGATCTTGCTGCCCCCCTCCCCCTCGGGCTTCTCCATTCCCAGTCTGAGATATTCCCCCTGTATTGGACTTTGGCAGCACAACCCTACCCCTTTACCTGTCCCAATCACTCTTGAACCCCTCCACAGTCTCTGCCTCCACTAGTCCCCTGGGCAGCGCATTCCATGGTTCCACCACCCTCTCAATGAAGTAGCACCTCCTCCTTTCCCCGAGTCTTCCCCTCTCTAGCTTCCACCTATGCCCTCTAGTTGCCCCCCCTTTCCTTTTGAGCACCCCAACTGAGTCTCCCCTATTTAGCCCCTTCATGTACTTGAAGATCTCTATCATGTCCCCCCTTCCTCCTGTCCTCAAACATGTACATGTTGAGCTCCTCGATCCTCTCCCCATAGGTCCTTTTCCCCCAAGCCCCAGATCATTTTGGTTGCCCTCCTCTGGACCCTTTCCAGGAGTGGAATGTCCCTTTTTAAGTGCGGCCTACAAAACTGCACACAGTACTCGAGGTGCGGCCTAACCAAGCAGTTGTACAGAGGGAGTATCACTTACCCCCTTCTGGAGGTAATCTCCATAGCGATGCATCCCAGCATCCTATTGACTTTGGCCGCTGCCCTCCTACAAGTCTCGGAGCTGTTCATTTTGATATCCACCACCCCCAGGTCCCTCTCAGCCATTCAGATTTGAAGCATTCCCCTCCAGGGTGTACACTTGGCCCGGGTTTTTGGCACCCAGGTGCAGAACCCTGCATTTCCCTGCATTGAACCTCAGACTCCACTTCCTTGACTGCCTCTCCAGAGCATTTAGGTCCTCCTGCAGGGTAACCCTCCCCCTCTTCCCCATCTACCACTGCTCCCAACTTTGAGTCATCAGCAAAAAGACTCATTTCACTCTTGATACCCTTCCTTATGTCGGAGACATAGGTGTTAAACAGGAGGGGCCCTAGTACCGATCCCTGATTTGGGACATATTTTGTGGTCATGCCCCAAGCTGGCTCCTTCTGGAGTGCCATACAGATAGAATTAAAAGAATGCTTGGGTGAAACTATTGAGTTAACTGATGAAATGATTTTAATTATGATAATGCCTCCTCATGTACCATCTTGATATAAAACAATACTCCCTATCCTATTATTAGCCACCAAAATGGCGATTACAAGAGGTGAATGATAACCACACCACCTACAACTAGTGATTGAAGAAAAATAGTCACTTCCATTTACCAAATTTATAGAATAACTTTAGATCTTATAAATAGAACCACATCATTTCAAACTAGATGGCAACAATGGATATGGTACATACTTCAAATTGACCAAACATTTGTACCATAAAATATGGGTACGAGAAACCAGTATTGAGCATTTTAGAAGGAGAACTGGAGTAAGATTTCCCTAAAAATGCAGCTTGCTTTTAATGATTGTTTTAAATTTATAGCCTTGTAAATGCAAAAATATCTAACACACATATTTTAACTGTATGAGTGAAAAACAACTATGTTATTTATTAAATATATAAATATAATAACCCTACCTACACAACTGTACTTGTAAAACCTCTGTATTAAAATGTTATATTTTACTTGTCTCTAGATAAAAAATTATATTAAAAAAAAAAAAGAAAATTAATAGTGGGTTATGCCTACCTGCCTCCCAAAGAGGCCTTCATCTACCTTCTCCCCTTTCTATCCTCCCTTATCAACCTCCCTCACCATGACGTCATACTGTGTGGTGATTTTAACATAAACTGGCTGAACCCCAATTCTGACAAGATTCGTGACTCTCTTGGTGATGGCAACCTGTCTCAGCTCATCAATGTTCCAACAAGAAACACAAAATCGGGCAACCATTCCTTGCTTGATTGGGGGATCACAAACTGTGCCCATAAGGTGAAATCTGTGGGTGTACTCACTGACCACATCATTGATCACTCCCCTACCTTCTGTATCTGGTGAAATAACTTCCCCAACCCTCCACCCAAGGTCACTCTGGTCTGAGATATGTCCCGTCTCAATCCCAGTGTTTTTCTTGTCTCTGTCTTGGATGCCAATTGGGGACTGATAAACACTCTCCCAGACATCAACCAGGCCCTCAGTTTTTACAGGATCACCTTCACCAATATAGTTTATCATGCTCCCATGAAAAGGTGCAGATCAAAGCTCCTTGGCTCTCAAAGGATATTAAGACGCTTTTGACCGCCCGTGATCAGACTTGGAAGATCTTCAAACTAAGTGGGCTACCCTCTGACTGGCAAGTCTATAGGAAGTTCAGGAACAGGTGTAAAAATTCTATTCAGAAAGCTAAGCACACCCACTACAGGTCACTCCAAACTGAGCATCTCTGTAATCCCAAAGAATTCTAGAGGCAGGTGAACTCACTAATCAAAGGCAAGTTCTCTGAGGCCCCAAGCTCCATATCTGCCCAAGGCACTGTCCTCCCTTTCCCCTCACCCATTGCTGCTGGAGATAATGAATTCTTTACTGATCTGCTTAAATATACCTCACTCTTTACAAACCCCACCCCATCTCCTCCCCACCCCCACCACTGGACACTGGTGCGTGCCTTGCCTTTCACCATAAACTTGCCACCCTCAATAAAGTTCACAGGCAACTCGTTAACCTAAAGCTTCCCTGGTCATGACACCCTTTAACCCAAATTTCTCAAATTGGGAGCTGCAGCCCTCACCCGCCCAGTCCGTGACCTGTTTAATCAATCCTTCCTCTCGGGTACTGTCCCTGATAAATGGAAGGTAGCCATGGTTGTTCCTTTTCATAAGTGTGGACCCGACACATCTGTTGAGAACGTTAGGCCTATTTTCATCTTCTGTCCGCTGGCAAAAATCCAAGATCGTATACTGTATAACCATCTACAGGATTATCTGGACCACCACCATCTCTTCTCAAGGTTCCAGCATGGGTTCAGAAAAAACACAGTACCCTCACTGCCTTGATAAGTTACATCCGACCTGTTCCATGCTGTGGACCAGGGCTTTGCCACCAGTGTTGTCTTCATTGATATGACACAGGCTTTTGACTTGGTCAACCATAATCCTCTTCTATGGTAGCTACACTCACTTGGCCTTGATGTTAGTGCCTTTTCTTGGCTCCAAAGTTACCTTACTGGTCACAGTCAAATGGTCAAGTGGTCCGGTTCTCTCTTGGAGCTCAGACCAATAACGCACAGTGTCCCTCAGGGCTTCATCCTGGGCCTGTTATTGTTTTCCTTATTCATTAATGAATTACCAAATAACTGTGGAGGGGCCTCTGTGCACCTTTGTGCAGATGATGCCATTGTTTACTGTTCTTCATCTGATGTTAGGTGGCTCAGTAGCATGCTTGCCTCGGACTGCCAAATTCTCAAGGGCTGGTTTCTAGGTAACCAACTAGTCCTCAACACCAAAAAAACACATGCATGCTATTCTCCAATCCCTCCTCCTCACTGCATCCCCAGTCAATTTTGCGATACTCTCCCATAATGTTAATGCCCTTGAATTCATCCCATCCTTTAAATATCTGGGTATCACCTTAGATTCCTCACATTCCCTGAACACTTATGTCACCCTGCTAACCAAAGCTCAAAACCAAAAGCTGGGTCTGCTCTACCGCATACGACCTTTCCTCACATCAGCTTCATGCCACAAGATCGAGGTCACCACCCTCCTGCCCCTCCTTATGTATGGTGCCCCACCACTACTTACAACCAATACCACCATCCCATCTTGCCTTAACAGGCCTAGCATAGGGTGGGAAGGTTTGTCTTAGGGGTCAGTGCCCGTCACCACCACTGCGATGTCCTGTCCTGCCTGGGCTGGCTAACATACAAATCCAAACTCCAGTATGCCACGCTGAATCTAGTGCACAAACTGGTCCACTGTTACACCCTTCCTTGCCTTACTGAACTTATTCAGCTCCAGCAACCTCCGTGTGCTCTTAGAGCTGCCTCCCTGCCTTTTCTCGTACTGTCCAAAGCTTGGTTAGCAGTGGCCCAGAGATCTTTTGCCTTCTCAGCAGTGTCTAGCTGGAACTCACTACCACACTCCACCTTATCCTGCACCTCCCTCACTAAGTTCCAATCCTCCCCAATACACCACCTCAATGCCGCATCACTTTGTTCCTGCTTCCGTTGACTCTTGGTCTGACTTCCATGATGCTATGCATAAATTTCCCCCACTCACTGATCCTCATATGTATAAGAATCCCCACTCCCTGACCCCTTCTGTTTATGTAAATATTTGATATAAGTGTTGTGACAACCTACCTCTCCCTCTGGGCTGAAACAGCTTTTAGAGAGGTGTCTGTCATTGGGTATTCACTGCCACGAGCTGGACTGTCTCCAGCGCCAACCTTCAAGCTTACAAACTTGAATAATCAAACGTACAATTGCACCAGTTAAAGTCTGGTAGTGTGTCTCTCTCGGGTGGCGGATGCTACGCAGAGTTTACCTCAGCCAGTGGAAACCAAATATTACCTTAGAAAAAATGACATCACAGTCACAACTGTTGAGCAAATAAATTCCTTTTTTACTTAACAGAAAGTGCAATGAGCATTTATAGGATATATATTCACAGCACAAGAGAATAACACTCATACAGGAAAAGTAAACAAATGTTTTTAAATAAAAGATGGCAAAAGAAGAAGGCTATGACTGAAATATGCTATCACTAAACTTACCCTTTCCTGTCCTTTTAAGAGACACTGGACCCTATTCTAACTGCCAGCTCCCATGGACATAGCTACAAGGTAGGCTGCAAACTTGTGTTTCCCCTTCTAGCTTCCCAAAGCAAGAGAGAAAGCCTTCGTTGTCTTTCAGAAGGTTATATACTCTGTGGAGAATAGGTCGTTCCTATTCTCCCTTTGAATGCACCAACTAACATGTATGTATTTAATTGTCCCAATCAGAGTGAAAACCTATCAGTGACCAATTATATTCTGTTTTCACCCTAAGTTTATATTTGAATGATCCAATCCATTCAAACTGCCATGTGTATGGAGATGTCCACTCGAGATTTATGACCCAGCTCTTATCTAGCAGCTAGGAATTCCACAAGCTGGATGCTGCTGGACAGATGATTTTAGCCTGAGTGTATTTTTTTCAAACTGCTAAAATAATAAGGTACCTACACAATCCAAACCATTAACTCTTTTCTTCCCATTTCTGTCACAAGTGTATCTGTAAATGGTACATTTTGTAAATCTACAAATGATGTAAATATAACCATTGTACCTGCCATGTCTTTGTAGTCTGTAAATGTTCCTGTAAATGATGAGTTTTTTGTAAATCTGTGAATGAAGTAAATGCATCCACTGCTACTGCCATGTCATTGTCTAGGTTCTGCACTTTCCGGGTCGCCCCTGAAAAAGGGACTGTAATGTCTCAGAGGGCTCACTCAGTTACCAAAATTCAAATAAATAAATGTATTGGCAGGAATGAAAGGTTTATTTTTAACATCACTTTCTCTTTCTGAAAAATCAGGTACGAAGGTTCAATACTGAGTGCCTGTAACTTGCTTACTTTCCTACCGTAAGTATTAACCACCAGGAGCAATGTTTTCCCAGGTTGTATACTTCAGATCACCAGTGGCCAGAGATTCAAATGGGTAGTTCATCAACTGAATGACAACTAAGTTTACATCGTAAGCAGGCATAGGCTTATTTATAGGAGGCTACAAAGGAGAAAAGCACTTCAAGAACCATTTAAACACTGGGTATGCAAATAATATCCCTGATTGAGACATTAGGCCTAAATGCAGATATAGCAGACAAATATACCTCAAATACAATGCCTTTAGGCACAGTAACTTTAAATGCAATAAATCCAAACATAGAAACAGAATTTGACAGCAGATAAGGACCACTTGACCCAGCCAGTTTGCCCATTTTCCCTACTTACAGCAAAGTTAAGCAATGCCGTATCTCCAGCTGACAAAGCCTTAATCTCACACCAGATAAAGAACCTTTTTCACTTAGAATTACAAGTTTTCCTCCTAGATTGCTTCCTAGCAGTCTTAATGACCCCTAACCTGAGTGGATAAATGTAACTCCCAAGAATTTTATCCTTTCAAGAATACTACCTTCAGATGCAGAGATTCCAGGTTTGTGTGATTTACTTGACACTTTGATATGGTCAAAAGACCTCAATTGAAGAAGGACAGAGAGAATGGGATCTTCTGAGACCAATGTTTTAATAGAGTAACATAGTTGTCTGGGCCAACCTGGTGCTGTCAGCATCAAGGTTACATATTCCTCTCTCACTTTTTGAAGTACTTTCTGTAGTAGAGGTACAGGGGGAATATTACAAAGGAAACTCTTGCTCCAATGCATGCTGAGAGCATCTTCTGGGACTGTTCCCAGAGATGGGACTTTGAAGTAAAACAGTGATGGCTTTTTGTGTCTGATGACAACAAATGACTTGGCTGCTCCCCTTTACACTAAAACAGCACTCATAAGCACTGTATTTCTGGCAGTCAATAGAATTTGTTGTTCTGAAGTGAGGGGAGAGCTGGGTAAGCCATAGTTACCACAGTGTTCTGCAACAAAATATTTTTGAGAAAGGATTGACTCCATCTAAAATGTGTCAGCTAACTGACCCATGTGCTTATGTCCATTTCTTGCACCCTCAATAATGTTATGCACTTTGCACATTTTGAAATATTACCAGGGTTGCATCCTTTGTATCCAGAGGTGTTGAGTGACCATTTTTTTTTCTGCACCAAAATGTTGGAAATTCTCGAAGGCGGACTGGTATTTATAGACCTGGACGACTGTGAAAATGGGCATGTTTACACACGCTCTTTCCAGTATAAAATAAACCTCATTGATTGAGTTGAGGCTTCTCATTTCTCTCTGCATCTGTTCCATGGCGGCCTACAGAAGTTACTCCTTCAAACTCCTAAGAATATTACATCCATATGGATGGCTATGGGCATCCTGGAGATTCCCCAAGTACCAGCTTTTTGTTCTCCTATGATGCAAAAAAAAAAAATCCGACTGTGGAACATCACTTGTCCTGAACACTGAATGCAGTATTGTCTGCTTCAGGGACCACTAGACCCATTTTGCTGAATGAATCTGCAAGTACATGTTCCGTTACAGGTACATGGATTGCAGCAGTCTATACATTGTGGGTATATGCCATATTCCAAATTTTCAGTGCCTCCTTACACAATTTTGAGGTTGCGTCACCCCCTTGTTTGTTTAAGTAATACACTTGATAATCTCACTAGTGACGGGGAATGTCTTGCAGTTAAATTCTTTTCAGGTAATTGTTGTAAATCACTAGTTTTAATATGAACATATATTCCACCCGGCAAGCACAAATCTGCCCTTGAATCGTTAACTAGACACTTCAAGTCAGCCAAAACTGTGAGACTATAGTCACCAGTGATTTTGATATTAATTGGGCTGCAAAACAAGTATGACTGACAGGGACCTTGTGGCTAGCCTATAACTTACACAAGTAGTCATTGACTGCAATAAAGCCAACTACAAAACAGGAAACAAAATCCTAGTTGACTGGATCATGGCTACCTACCTGGAAAGGTGGTTCGATGTCTCTGTCCTACCAGACTCATTCAGTGACCACTCCCCTATACATTGTGTATGGTCTGCTAATACCCCAAAGCAACCTCCCTGTACTACAACCAGTAGGGTCCTATGCAAAGACAGGATAGAAGAGCTGAAAGAGCATGTGGCACTGACTGACTGTAGACATCATCCTGGATATTGACACTGCCCTTGACTGCTTCTCAAACCAATTTATGGAAGTCTGTAACAGATTTTCCCCCCAGAAAAAATGTATTATCTGTCGCAGTGCATCAGGCTGGATACCCCTGACCTGTTAGCTCAAATGCATGACAGGGATAACCTATGGCACAGAGTGAGAGCAGCTGGCCCTCCAGGTGACATGCGCAGGTACAAGGAAGCTCGAAATAGGTGCACTAGAGGAATAAGGCAAGCAAGGCTGGCCATTGCAAAGAACAGCAAACCAGAAAGTTGGGTAATGGGAAACTTTCTGAGACAGTATAACAGAACTCCTGAGGAAAAGTGATAAAGCACCCTCTAAAATGCTCAACATTGATAGAGTTGTAACCTTGGACCCAACCGAAATTGCTAACGAATTCAACTCAGCATTTACTGACCTCAGCTCATTCCTTCCCAAATACTGTGCCAATAACACTAGACAGCATTAGCTCTGTTCTTGCAGCCAGCTGTGTCCAAGACCATGGCTTACCCAAATTCTGTTTCAAGCCCATCTCAGTATCGGATACCCTCAAATATGTTAAAAGAGCACTTGGTAAAACTAAGATGGGGAGTGATGTGATGGACATGAAGCTGCTGGCACTGGGAGAACTTGTTCTCCCTATTTCGAAGACATTCAACCTCTCCCTGCAGTTTTCCCAGTTCCCTGCCATCTGGAAAACAGCAGTAGTCACACCCATCTTCAAAGGTGGTGACCGTACCGACACTATTAACTACAGGCCTATTTCAATCTTCTCCCCTCTGTCCAAGTTCCTTAAACTCATAGTATCTGACCAATTGGCCAGCTACCTAAATAAGTATAATATTCAGTGTGGCCAGCAACATGGTTTCAGTAAGTGCCAGAGCACCTGCACTGCCCTAATAGAGTACACCAACTTCTTGCATGAGGCCCTTGGTGCTGATCACTTGATGGGAGCCATCTACATTGACTTGACCAAAGCCTTTGAACTTGTCAACCATAAGCTGTTGCTAGACAAGTTCCTCATGCTTGGGCTCTCCCAAGATACTGTTGCCTGGTTTTGCAGCTACCACTCTGACTGCTCACAGTGGGTAAAGATAGATGGTCATCTCTCAGATGTTTAAAGTGTTTCAATAGGAGTGCCTCAAGGCTCAATACCGGGCCCCATCATTTTGGCCTGTTCATAAACAGCCTGTCTGGAAGCCTGTCAGACATCAAAGGTGCTCTTGTATGCTGATGCTGTTATATTCACCAGTAGTCCACACCAAACAAATGATGCACTGTCCTCCAAGACAACTTTGAGTCCCTGGAGAAATGGTTCACATAAAAAAAAATGGTCTTAAACTACAAAAAAATAAGAACATGTTATTCTCAGGCTCGCAACTGAAAAAAAAGATCTCTCCCTTTCTCATCCTTAATGAAAAAGGGCTTAGTCTGGAACAGGTTGACTCCTTCAAATACCTAGGTGTGACCCTGGATAACACTTTTTATCCTTCACCCAACATGGATAACATTGTCAGCCTTACAAACTGCAAGTTAGGTGCTCTATTCAGTAATCACTTGAGTGTACCACTGAAACTAGGCATCTTGTAGTGTCCAGTTCAAGCCGACATATTCTAGACTATGGCCTCCCTGTTTACACAGTGGCAAGTGACTCTGTGCTTAAAGGAGAACAGCACTGAATCTTTCAGTCATTTTTCCCTGTACTAGCTGTTTTTTTAAGTACTAGTTGAAATGGTGTCACTGTTCTGTTGACACATTTTTTAATTAACCTATTGGGTGTTTCTGATTTACGCACAGATAGTAAGTGCCATTTTAGAACTGTATGATGTAGTTTATGTCCCTTGTTCAGCTGTTCCATTATTGAAACAATGATTCCCTGTTCTACCATAGAACTCTGTGGTTGGAGAAGGACATAAACTACATTATACAATTCTAAAATTGCACTCGGGCACCAGAGTGTTAATTAGAAACAACCACCAACATTACTGATAGCCCAGTGTAGATTGAACAGTAACAGAATTTGAGCCACTTTTTATTAAAAACTGCTTCTACTGGGAAAAGTACCTTCAGATTCAGTGCAGTTCTTCTTTAAAGGGGAACTGTCAACAGTAAGAGCCTCACACCCAAGTATGATGCTGACTCCAATTTGCACTTTGTGTAAAAAAATTTTTTATTTTTTTTTAACTTATTTTACTGCAGCATAGCAAAATGTATTAGGCTAATTTTGCTGACTTCTAAGATTCCATTTCCTGTAACCAGAAATTCCCAGAATCTCTTGTAACTGACATCAGAGAAGTGCAGAGCTGGAGATTCAATAGCCTGCCTTATACATGTTAAATATTTTGTAAGCTAAAATCAGATTTGTGCAGGTCCTGCTGTTCCTACTGTGCTCACGGGGCTTAGTACAGTCCTCTCTATATCTAGCCCCAGAGGGCCAGCAAGTAGAAGATTACAGCTTATAAAAAAACTCTGACGTTCACTGTAGGCTATTGAATTTTCCAATGCTGCAGTCGTATTCTGATGTCAGCAGCAGGAGAGTCCGGCATTTCTGGTAACAGGAAATGTCAGCTTATAAGTCAATGAAATTAACCTGATGCAATCTGCTACACTGCGGTAATCATTAGTTAAAAAAAAATGTGTTTTTCCACACAAAGGGCTAATTGGGCTTAGCCTCACACTTAGGTATAAGGCTCTTCTTGCTGACAGTTTCCCTTTAACAGAATAAGGTTGGTGGTCACCAAGACCTGCCGTTTTGCTCTAGAGATGGGCAAGCTTGCACATAGCTGCTCCCCTTTTACCCTAACCAATTGGTTTCCCCTACAGGACAGAGTAAAGTACCAGACCTGCCTGCTCACAGAAAAAACAAGCATTTGTCAATGCCGAATGTTTGCTTGCTGGCATTGGCAGTGGTAATGTAGAAGTTACAGAGCTGCGTAATAGGAATGGCAGTGAAGTACTGAACTGAAGCCAACCCCACCACCACCCTGCAGAGAGTGACAGGCACTGGGGTGTGCATTTGGGTCATCAGGCATAACGGCCTAGCCATCTCACTACACCCCACCCTGCAAACACTGACAAGTATCACGGTGTTCCTTGGGGTCTTTGGCCCTTATGCGCTCCCCATTTCATTAGGAAATGCGGTGAGATGGGTGCGATATAGGAGAATGGGGTGAACTTTGGGGCTGAAGAGTCCAAGGCATACCTCGGTGCCTCTCACTGGCTGCAGGGTGTGGAATGGTATGAGCATTACAGGCAAGAATCCCAAGTCACACCCCTGATGCCTGTCATTCTCTACAGGGTTGGGCGTTATGGTTGGAAACCCTAATACCTCAGGCATTCGTTGGTATTTTCACTCCAAATTTTCAACATGTTTTTTTTGTGACCCCACCTCATGAACAGGGGAATATCAGTTTGTTAGCCAGCTGCTTATTCACAGCGACTACGGCATTTAGCACCACAGGTGCAAAAACATTCGAACAGGATGTAAAAATGACAGCTGTACTGTTCATGGGGAGGTGTAAAAAATGGCAATGTTGCAAATCTGCAGTAAAAATATTTAAAAAAATGGTGAAGTCATGAGCGTACATAGAAACTGTGCAACGCACATCCGTAATATAATTAGGTTGGGGATATTTTACAGCAGATTGTCAACTCAGGCATTTTGGTGCCTCTGATCATGAACAGTGTCACTGTGATTTTCTTTATCTGTGCCGAACAATGATTTCCCACAGCGACCATGCATCTCAACGCTGAAAGTGTGAAAACACACCTCAGACATGTTGTGAAAAATGACAGCTGTACTGTTCATAAGGAAGTGTGAAAAAATGCCACTGGTGAAAATCTGGACTGAAAATATTACAAAGTCATGAACTTACGAGGGTGCGTGGAAACTGCATTGCTCACTCGTAACACAGTCATTTTATAGACTTTTATCACCAAATTTTCAACATAGCCATTTTAAGACCTCTGCTCATGAACAGTGTAACTGTGATTTTCTTAATCTGTCCTAAACATTGCTTTCGCACACCAACAGCACCATTGTGCTACATGTGAAAACACATTTTGGGCGACATATGAAAAATGGCAGCTGTACTGTTCATAAGGAAGTGTAATAAAATGGCAATGTTGAAAATCTGGAGTGAAAATATTAAATTTGCAAACTTACGAGCATGCATAGGAACTGCGCAACGCACGCTCGTAAAACAGTCATTTTTAGGAATTTTTTCACCAAATTTTCAACATAGCTATTTTAAGACCTCTACTCATGAACAGTGTCACTGTGATTTTCTGAATGTGTCCCATACATTGATTTTGCACATACTGCGCCATTGTGCACTACATGGGTGGAAACACATTTTGGGCAAGATGTGAAAAATGACAGCTATACTGCTCATAAGGAGGTGTGGTAAAATGGCAATGTTGAAAATCTGGAGTGAAAATATTGAAAATTTGCGAACTTACGAGTGTGCGTAGGAACTGCGCAATGCACCCTCATAAAACAGTCATTTTAGGAATTTTTTCACCAAATTTTCAACATAGCCATTTAAGACCTTTGCTCATGAACAAGTGTCACTGTGACTTTCTTAATTTGTCCCGATACATTGATTTACGCGCACCGACTGTGCCATTGTGCTGCTACATGGTAGGAAACACGTTTTGGGTGAGATATGAAAAATGACAGCTATACTACTCATAAGAAGGTGTGGTAAAATGGCAATGTTGAAAATCTGGAGTGAAAATATTAAAAATCGCTAACTTATGAGTGTGCTGAGGAACTGTACAACGACGCTTGTAAAACAGTCATTTTTGGAATTTTTCACCAAATTTTCAACATAGCCATTTTAATACCTCTGCTCATGAACAGTGTCACTGTGATTTTCTTAATTTATTCCATTACATTGATTTTGCACACCGACTTGCGCCATTCTAAGCTACATGGTGAAACACATTTGGGTGAGATGTGAAAATGACAGCTGTACTACTCATAAGAAGGTGTGGTAAAATGGCAATGTTGAAAATCTGGAGTGAAAATATTGAAAATTCGCGAACTTACAAGCTGCGTAGGAACTGCAACGCATCCTTGTAAACAGTCATTTTGGAATTTTGGCACCAAATTTTCAACATGGGTTTTGGACCCTTCTCATGAATGATGTCACTGTATCATGGCAGTATTTCAGGCCCAAAGGTGATTTCGCAGTCACTGCACGATCACTGCGGCAGGAAATCACCCTTTGGGCAAGGCTCTTATCATGACAGTGACCTCAATCATGAAGAATCCTAAACCCATGTTGAAATATTTGGTGCAAAATTCCCAAATGCCTTAGGAGATATGCAATAGTTGAAAACCCCTATGTAACCCATTATACAGCTTACCGGCATTTCCTCAGTTCGCGTCGGCTTTGAAGAGTGCAGACGTGTTCCTGGTCCACCAAGATCGCTTACCGGAGTCCGGAGGTAGGTATGGGGTGAGGGGGGGGTGGGAGGTTGGGTGCGCAGTGGGTGGGTGCAGGTTGTGGAGGGGGTTGGAGACGCTGTCAGGACAGTTTTATTTTACAGGTTTAAAAAAAAAGATGGCGTGGGACGTTTGCCACGCTGGGGTGGGCTCCCAGCGTGCGTACAAGGACTTGGGGTGTTCAGCCGATGGGGGATTGGGCACCCCGCTGCCAAAGGATTACAGTGCTTGCCACGCTGGGGTGGGCCCCAGCATGGCACCTACAACTGGGGGTGGGGGACGGCTCAGCAACTGGGGGATGCAGCTCAGCCAACAGGGATTGGGCACCCGTCGGCTATACAATGCAGGCGTGCACATCTGTCTGGCGTGGGGAGGGGAGCTGCGCTGAGCAGCCGAGATATCTTATCGGTGCTCACTCAAGCGTAGCTCCCTTTCAATCTGTATGCCACTGCATTTTGGAGTGTGTCATTGACAGCTCCAAAATGCATTGGCTTACAGGGACCACGCCTGCCAGCCCACTGACTGAATTGGAGGAGGAGGTGACACACCTCCAAAATCTCCGATGAAGGCACTATGTTTCTTGCACATGCGTGCAAGCAAACATAAAAATAACTGTTAGGCCTTATTCTTCTGTCTATCCGTAACTTGTTCTGTCTAGTTAACGACCATTACAGCACTAGGAATATGGCTAGGAACACTCTAGAATTTCCCTTCTGTAAAACAAGTCTGGATAGGTACTCCTTTGCAGTAAAGGTGTCACTGGCCGAAAGAACTACCTGAAACCCTTGTAGGACTCCCCACAATTGTCCATTTTAAGATGACACAGAGAAAAACAACTCATTAGTTTCAAATGCTTCTGCTACAATACTAATGTGACCTAACTTTCTGCTCTCCTTGAAGAGCTAGTGTACTGCCTAGAATTAATAGCCATTTTTAGATGCAGTCAGCTATCACTTCTTATATCTGAAGTATTTTTTCCTTTCTGTTTGCTAATTAGATGATTTTCCTCCTGGAAGTACTGGGCTGATGTGAGGAGCAGCACTCTGTTCGGAGGCTAAAATAAAGTCAGTGCTGTTCCTCCCACTACATCATTAGAAATGTGACCAAACACACTGAGATGCCACCATCCTTGCTGGCTAAGCAGTGACTTTCACAAGCTACCAATTAAATTGAAGGAAATTGTGACATCACTAGCAGCCATGAAGAGCTAACTCTTGCTGCTTTGTGTGAAAGTGAAATCGTCTCGCAGTGAGACGTAATTCTCCTTGGCTACTAGTGATGTCACAGTCAGTGTGGTATCAGTATTCATTATGTAGTGGGAGGAACAGAACTGACTTTTTTCTAACCTCCAGACAGAGTGTTGGTCCACACAGCACCCCAGTAATGCCAGGTGACAGACCTTCTAATCAGCAAACAGAAAATAAACAATACTTCAGATATAAGAGCTGATAGTTGACTACATCTGAAAGTTACCATTAATTCCAGGTAGTGCACTAGCTCTTCAACTTGTAATGACATTTTGCACTGTCACAACCTTATACAGGTCTTGCACCCCTTATTGTTGACTAGAGTCCTTTGTGCCACAGTAATTTATCTTTGATTGTACCTATAGACTCATATTGTCTAAGTGGACTATGTCCCAGTGGGCCTGCATGACTTGTTTTTTTTTTTTTTACTATAGTTGATTATGTGTTATGCAGTACCTATTATTTTCCTAGATATGAAACCTTTGTAAATGAACATGCATGTTCAAAGGTGTATTCTGAATGACTGAATAAATAACTATATTACATAAACACTGTTGTGTTGTCCCCCTTATCGGTAAGATCTGGTTTGTGATCATTGCTGAGAAGAATTTGAGGGACACATACACCTCTTTGAGTTCCAGCAGATTCATACTTTCTGTCCTTTTTGGTAGACTCCAAATCCCTTTCACAGTGTGGTCTGAAATACTGCATGTCCTCCCAAGCCTAGTAGAGAGGCACTCACGGTGAACACTAGCGTACAAGGTATTTGTTGAAAAGCAACTCCTTTTCTCAGGTATTCCTCTTACTGTCTCCACTGATGGAAAACCACTAAACTGTCTTGCAGTGGAATAAGGGACATTAGTGAATCTCTGAGCTGAGACCAATACCTTTTTAGATACCACTGTGCACTTCTCTTGTACAGCCTTGCCCAGAGTACCACTGACGCTGTGATTGACAGCAGCAGTCTCAGAAGTTCTTGTGCAGTCATTTTCCTCCTTACCTTGAAGGTGACTACATATTGGGTTAGAGTTTGGACCCTTTGATGTGGAAAGTAGGCCTTTGCTGGTACTGTGTCCAGTTCTGCACCTATATAATACAGATTCTGTGTGCATTCCATGTGTGATTTTTCCACATTTAGTATGAATCCCAGTTCTGTTATCATGGACATTGTTTGTTCCATTGATGACTGCACATGTTCCCCGGTTTTCTTCGCATACTAACCAGTCGTCCAAGTATGGATAGACTGACGTTCAATTTTTTTCAAAGTGCTGTACACACTTTGAACACTCTTGGTGCCTAAGTCAGTCCAAAACACAACAGCTTTAGCTTTTTGGGGTGGAACTGGAGCAGCTACATGCCCTTTTCCCCTCCACCCCTTTGTTTTTGTGAGCCCTGAGTGCACTATAGGATTGATGGTGGTACTTACTGATTATGACAGTACATGCCTCCCCTACATAGGGTCTATAACACCCTCTTGATTATTTCCTTCCTACCAAATGTTTAAAGGTTGTCATATTTTCAGCAACTATATTCCTATACCTCTGTCTGATCTCCAAAAAGTGGTGCATCTTCAAAGGGAAAGTGTTATGCTTTATTCTGAAGATGAACAGATAACCTTGTGGTTCTCAATCACGCACATCTCCTAGCTGGCACTGATGTTGCCAGGGCCATGGTTGCGATATCATTAATATGCATAAACATTTGTAGCTGTTTTTTTTATTTAATTTTTATTCAGGTAAGTAACCATCGAATGTAAATACTCATTTACAGTGGTGTCCTGTTCAATGTATAATACAGGCATCAACCATATAAAGTTTTGCATAAAAAAGATAAGACATGTATCTAGATATTATAAAAAAAATCAACTGAGTATCATATTGTATCTATAAATATTGAGCAACATATGACTGTCAGCAAGTTTTTCACTTAAAAGCAAATTCATTAAAATATTTATTTTGCAATACCACTAATACGGTTCTTGACTGTATCCAAACCAGCTTTTACATGCAGCAACCAACTGCTGTGCCCATTCTTCACTCAGAAAATTGCTGCTAAATGGCATCAAAGCTTTCCACAGTGCTTCGTGGCAGCGTGATGTGTAACTCAAGAGGACTGCCTCCCTCATTATGAGTGTAGTGGATGAGTATGATTGTTTGCCAAGCGTGTCAGTTTTCTGGCAGGTTTATCTGATGGTGCTGATGAGAGGGTTGTCTGTGCCTTGTAACATGCAGGACATGTATCTGTGACAGGGTTAAGTTGGGCCCTGTCCCATTTGTGTTATGTAGGAGGGACTCTGAATCAAAGATTCTGCTACTATATCTTTTCTGACTTTCTATTAGGCTGCACAGTCAAATCTTACCTCTTCCTGCTGTACTTTCTAATTTCTACCTTGCTTATGAATTGTAAGACATATGTATGATACTCTGTTCCCTGATATAGAGACTAGAGTCAGCTGAAATGATCACAGAGGCAGCTGTGATAGAGTGTGATCTCACACTGATGTAATCTGTCATAATGCTCTGGCCAGCTACTAGCTGGCTCACAAACTTATGCCTAGCAACTATCAACTACAAAAGCCTGTCTTACTGAGGAGATGGGTACAGAGATGGATTTTCAACAGAGCCAGGACAGGCTATGTCCTGGTGGAGAGATTGATTTGCGGAGAGAGACTACAGGAGACATGCTGATTTCATGTCTCAAATTGTCTTTTAATTTGCTGAAGGAGAAAATATGCCGAAATGTTTTCTGATTTCTTTATTTGTTTCTTGTGATTTAGAATAATAGATCACCACTGGTGACTTTTCTACAATTTCTCCTGGACTGCTCATGCTTCCTGATCTAGGCCTCCATTACATTTAGTGTCAGAGGTATCTGGATTAGTTACATCTGATGGCATTCTGTGTCAGAAGCCACACCACATCCAGAAGCCTCTCCACAGTATCTAGATTAGGGTGCACATAAATTAACTCTGAGTTACTTCTGGTTACCATGCACATTTTTTCAATTTTTGTTTTAATTTTATAAATTGTTGCAGCTAATGCTGGCAGTTGCAAAATCTTTAAACTCGTTTTCTCAGTGTATCATGAATCGGGTTATAGACTCTCTTGGTACATATCAATCTTAACATTTTTAAGATCTTTGATTCCCCCACATCAGTAGCAGTCTCTAAAGTGTAGAAAATTAATCATAGCTGCCAGTTTTTTAGTATTTTTATGATTACTTACTTTCTTAAAGTTCCTTGATGTTGCTGGTTGTTTCATCTGCTTCCCTTCTTGGCAGAACTGAAATGCATGCAGATGGTGTTGTTATACCTAACCCTGTTTGTTTCAGCATTCTTGATCTACTCTTATTGCATATTTTCTGAACATTAGGAACACCCCCAAACGGGGAAGCCAATCATATTGCAGTAGGAAAAGGGAAGCTCCACAATCGCAGAATAACAGGCAGGCTTAAAGAGAAAGAGTTAGTGCAAAAAAGATTTATTCTGGCACCCATGGAGACTTGTTTAGCACTCAATGGTGGCATCAGATGCTAAATGGGACTCCTTGGGTGCTGGAATAAATATTTTGCACTAACTCTTTTAGCCTGCCTGTTGTTCTGCAAATGTGAAGCTTCCCTTTTCCTTCAATGCTAGGCTGGCCACCTTACTCTGCACTGCCCCCATATCCCTGAAATGCATCACACTTACTTTTTATGTTTTTACTCATAATGCAATAGTCTCCTGTCCTCCTGTTGCATCTTGAGTTTCTAGACTGTGTAGGGGAAGTTCACAAGTCCCAGAAAAAAAGCACTCAAATTTGATCAGGGACTGTAAAAAACACATTTTTGTGTGGTAACACCAGTATGGTGGGCAGTCAGTTTTTCACATTTAAAAAGAAAAAAAAGGAGTCAGAAACAAACTGCCAGCTACATCAGCAAATCCTACAGAATGTGAGCAATCATAAAATGTGTTTTTTGAAACTAGGGACAATATGAGGCCCTGTGGAGCTGGGAATGTTCTTTTTAGGCTGGAATGACAGAAATAATCCTTTGCATATATTTTCTTGGAGGCCTTTTTATGTTGTCTTGCACATGTTCAAGTAACATTTTGTAGCAGTAGGAGATGGTAGTAGGAGAAATGCAGAGGTGTGTCAGTTTTGGCGAATGCAGGGCACGCTTTAGAAGGTGCGCCCCTCATTCACCAATTAGAGAGCATACTAGCTGTGACACAAGTTTTATGCAGTGCCACCAACTTGAAACAAACTTGCCGCTGCAGTCAGAGACAAGCTTGTCATGCAGCGGCACAGATGACACACCTCCCCTACATGCCTTGCCTGGTGAAACATTTCAGTAAACATGAAAGTGGCTCATGCCATCTGCCTCTCACAATCCCTAGAAAGCCAGCTTCGGGGGTGCCCGGTCCCTGTCAGCATGTTTAATACCCCTCCAAGATTGTGTGTCACACTGGGAGCCCAACCCAGTGTGCCTCCATGGTGTTTGGAAGCGGACCATGTCGGCATGTTCTTGTCCCTTCCCCACCCCCCATTGTGTGCTACACTGGGAGACCACCCCAGTGTGACCAACATCACCCACCCCAAAGTCATTGGGCATACTGGGAGCCCACCCCAGTGTGTACAACATTTGTTTTCTTACACCTGTAAGAAAGAAAACCGTCTGCAGTGTCCCTTTTTTTTTTTTTTTTTGAAATACCTGAAACAAAGAAAATGGTCCCTCACTATCGGTGGTGCCCCATTCCCAAGCCTCACCCACCCTCTGTGCACCCCACATCCTCACCCCCCCATACTTACCTCCAGTGGTCGGCGCTGTGATCTTCGCTGGAGCAGGAACACATCTGCACTCTTCAAAGCTGACCACGAACTGAAGAAATGTTGTTAAGCTGTAGAATGGCATCAATGGAGGTGGTTTCAACTTAGATGGATATCTCGGCCATTTGTTTGACTTTTGGCTCCAAATTTTCAGCATGGGGTTCTCGGGATCAAACCTTTATGAAATCGGTCACCGCCATTTCATTATTCTGTCCCAAAAGGTGATTTCATGGTCACTGTGTGGAATCACCTTTCAGGACTGATTAACAAAATGATAATGCCATTGTTCATGAGATGGGCTCCCAAAAAGCCTATGCTGCAAATTTGGTGACAAAAATCCAAAAAATGACTGTTTTATAGGTGTGCATTGCATAGTTTCCACGCACACTTGTAACCGCGAGAATTTTTAATATTTTCAGTCCAGATTTTCAACATTGCCATTTTTTCACACATCCTTATGAACAGTACAGCTGTCATTTTTCACATCCTGTCCAAAATGTGTTTTCGCACATCTGGCGCATAATGGCATGGTCGCTGTGGGAAAGCAATGTTTGGGACAGATTAAGAACATCACATGAGCAGAGGTCTCAAAACGACTATAGTGAAAATATTCCAAAAAATGACTGTGTTATGAACGTGCATTGCGCAGTTTCCACACACACTTGTAAAGAGCAAAGGCCGATGGCACATTTATAAGGTAGAAAAAGAAATGGGCAGACTGGATGGGCCTTGCGGTCCTTATCTGCCGTCAACTTCTATGTTTCTATGTAACTTCGAGAATTTTTAATATTTTCAATCCAGATTTTCAACATTGCCATTTTTTCACACCTCCTTATGCGTGGTATAGCTGTCATTTTTCACATCCTGCCCAGAATGTCTTTTCGCACATCTGGCTCAGAATGGCATGGTCTTTGTGGGAAATCAATATTCGGGAGAGATTAACAAATTCACAGTGCCACTGTTCATGCGTGGAGGTCCCAAAATGCCTATGTTGAAAATTTGGTTAAAAAATCCCCCAAATAATTGCATTACAGGTGTATGTTGCACAGTTTCTACACATGCTCGTGACTTCTCCAATTTTTCATATTTTTCACTCCAGAGTTTCAACGTTACCATTTTTTTACACCTCCTCATGAAGAGTACAGCTGTCATTTTTCACATCCTGCCCGAAATGTTTTTTCACACCTGTGGCGCCAAATGGCACAGTCGCTGTTCAAAATCATCTTTTGGCTAATGAACTGATAGTGCCACTATTAATGAGATGGGGTCACAAAAAGCCCATGTTGAAAATTTGGAGTGAAAATACCAACAAATGCCTGGGGTGTTAGGGTTTCCAACTGTAACACCCCACCCTGTAGAGACTGACAGGTGTCAGGGGTGTGACTTGAGATTTTTGGCTGTAATGCTCACGCCATTCTACCCACACCCCCAGCCTGCAGCCACTGACAGGCATCAAGGTGTGCCTTGGACTCTTCGGCCCCAAGGTTCACCCCATTCTCCTATACTGCACCCATCTCAGCATATTTCCTTGTGGAATGGGGTAAGCGTAAGGCCCAAAGACCCCAAGGCACACCATGACACTTGTAGGTGTCTGCAGGGTAGGGTGAGGTTAAATGGTGTGAGCGTTATGGCCGATGACCCAAAGGCACACCCCAATGCCTGTCAGTCTCTACAAGGTGGGGGGTGGGGTTGGCGTCAATTCAATACTTCACTGCCATTCCTATTATGCATCTCTCTCATTTCTGCACTACTAATGCAAATGCTAGCAAGACAACATTTGGCATTGACAAATGCTTGTTCTCTGAGTGTTCCTCAGCAGATGATGTATGCTCTTTAGTATACTGCCTTGTGCAGTCTTGTTTGGACTAGTACTATGGGGAGGCTGACCATGTAAACACTTTAAAGTGGTGTTCTCAACCTGCTTAATAGGGGACACTCCTTGGAGGAGGAGGAGGAGGAGGACAAACAGGCTGGAGTTGATAATGATTGCCTTTTCATTTGTCTCCTTTTCTGTTTTAGGCAAAAAACTTTGCACAGCTCCCAGTCTGCTTAAAAGGGAACAGTCAATACAAAGGCCTTCACACTCAGGTCTGGGGCTGGTCCCAGTGCACACTTTGTGTGCAAAAACATTTTGGTTTACTTACTGTTTACTGTACTATAGTAGCTTGTATCAAACTCATTTTGCTTAGTTCTCGGCTGACATCTTCTGTTACTACAAATCCCAGAATCCCTTGCAGCTGACATCCGATCAGTAGGCAGCACTGGGATATTGAATAGCCTGCAGTGCATGTTAGAGCTTTTATAATCTCCGATCAGATATTTTCTGGGTCTGATTTTCTCCAGGAGCCAAGTACTGTCCTCTGTGACTGTGCATTACCCAGGGAGGACTGCAGGACCAGCAAACAAAAGATCAGAGCTTATATAAACTCTTAACATGCCCTGCAGGCTATTGAATCTCCCACTGCTGCCTACTGATCTGATGTCAGCTCAAGGATACTGGGATTTGTAGTAACAGAAGATGTCCGCCTAGAACTAAGCAAAATTAGTCTGATACAATCCACCATACTACAGTAAACAGTAAGTTAACCAAAATGTTTTTCACACAGAATGCACATTGGAACTAGCCCCACACTTGAGTGTGGGGGCCTTTGGTGCTGACTGTTCCCCATTAAATCATGATCTGGAGCCACACACCTCTAGCACTCTGTATGCCTTTCTACAGTAGCCAAACAGTTAGCCACACCTTGAACACATTTTAAAACCCATGTGCCCCGTTTTCTGCTTGGATTTATGGTGTTCTAACTATGACCAAAATGGGCACCACAGGAATTCCAACCAGAGTTGTTGCAGGTCAGGTTGAATGTGGACCACAGTTGTGAGCTGACTAAAATTAAGTAAATTCGACAGTTGTCATCATGAATTGAAAGAAAACAGCCTAAAGTGCTAAATTTCCAGGCAGATGGCACTTTCGATAATATTTTTTGTAACGTTGGATCATATCAGGGACCACTGGGCTGTTAAGCTAAACCGCTAACTTCACCACTGTCATGGTGAACAGATTGTGAAAAATGTGGTTTAGGCCATTACTCCTGGAATCATTCGAGAACCGAGCAAAAGACAAGAAAATATACAGACTGCAGAAAAACACAGTGTGGAACCAGGAAACAAAGAACTAAAATAACAAAAAATGCTGAACTTTCAAAATTAATTTTCAAAGGCTTAGCCAGTAACTCCGAGGCACTGCCTGGGGCGATCACACTCTCTGACAAGGGTTCTCAAATGGTGAGGCCAGCCTCCTTGGGGAGGCCCCAACCTGTTCCAGGGGAGGCTCAAGCAAGTCTTGAAAAAGTGTTATAGTTCTGTTTTGAACTTTATAGATTTTGTGTGAAGGAGGATAACAGTAGGTGAATTTATGTATTTATTCACAAGTCTGTGACCAGGGAAGGTACTTTACACTGAGCCATGGCTTATTTCAGGTGTACCCAGGGAAGGGTAGTGAGAAAATACAATTCAAAATGTAACTGCAAAACACTTAAGCAATACAAAATGAATAAACATGCAAACAAATGAAGAACAATGAACTAACAATGCGAGGAACAATTGATCGATTAGACTGGCAGCAGAACTGTCCAAATACAAGAGTCAACCATACAGGCACTAGGAATAAGAGCAGGAGGGAGCAAAATGATCCCTGATAAGTTTCTTAAGAGCAGGGGGAGAGGCAGAGGTTGGCAGGATTGTTATTCCAGTTAGAGGGGGGAAACAGAAAACGCAGTCTAACCCATGAAGGTACGGCAGTAAGGGGTAACAATGGTTTGAGAATCAAAATATTTGAGCAAGTAGGTTGTCCTTTTTTGGGGGAGGGGGGTTACAATAAGCTTAATAACATGAGAGACAGCTATACAAAGAGGTTTCAATTTATTCCTGATATACTGTGAAAGTAGGCTATTTTTCTATGGGGAGGCCCAAAAATACTTCAGTATTTTAGGGGAGGCTCAAAATATTTTCCATGGCTTAGGGGATGCTCACTATGAAAGAGTTTGAGAACTGTTGCCTAAAGATCTTTTGGAATGCTGGATGCCTCAAGACCAGCACAGTGTTTGAAGCATCTTTGAAAGCAACATTCTAAGTTCACAGCCTTCACAGAGATGATGCCACAGTTTGGCCTGCAGTTCTAATTCCTGTTGTTAGAAATATTTATTCAGTCTGTCCCTTTCCAGTGGTTATAAACCCTCATTTTGTGCAGGATCAATTACCTTAGATTCCCTGTTGAGCAATGGGGCTGCTTCTTTCCCCTTTTCCCATTTAACTGTTTACAGGAAGGCAGACCTCTGTAGCTGCTTCAGTTGCCTTCTTCAATAAGCTCCACATGTGCTTTGCATTACTGGCCTTATGCAAGTTCTCCAGGCCCTTGGTCACCAGATCCCTCATCTTGGCAAAATCCACTTTTCTGAAGTTCTGGAACTTGGTCACTAAGGCTCAACTAGTCTTCACTAGTACTAAGGAGAAGGTTACTTAGTTGTGGTCACTGTCTTCCACTGGTTCCTTGATGTTCACACTGGACCTGATTACCTCATGTCTCTGTACAATGTGGGACTAAAACAATTGTACCATATGTCTATTGGTTGTCCTTTCTGCTGCCCCTGCTTTCCAGTTCCATCACCCACCTTCTGTGAGACTTACCTCAACTCCTCCTGTTCCTTCATGGCTTACCCCCATAGCGGGGCTGTTGGGCTGGGATCAGGCCCTATTTGGACTTAAAGTCTGGTACAGAGGTGGGTGTCACAGTCAGCAGTAAGGGGCTGAGGAGTGTGGCTGGCTTTGTCCAGCAATTGCCAGGGGTCTTTTTTTTTGTTGCTTTCTCTCTCCACACCCCATGGACCCTGCCAGCTGAAGACATAATGACACATGCACATTGTGCATGCTCCTGCTGATATCAAGTAAAGTCCTCCCCGAGCAGCTCACCCTTGTGCTGCCACCTGCTATCACTCAGTTGGTGTTAATGCAATGGAGCTCACTGCCCAGCTGGCCCAGAGAAGGAGAGCATCCGTTGGGATGTTCAGTCTTCCTCCCCCTGATTGGCCCTTATTGCCCCAGGCTTGTTCCCAAAATTAGTTATAGCTTGACCGCTAAACCAACAAGTGAGCTGTATTTAATTCTGTTATTCATAGGTGACAATAACCATTTCCATTTCACCATGAGTAGTGGGTTGCTGAGATGGTAAATGAGGGACCACCCCTCAGCATAAGGAGCAGGTGAGAGAGAAAAAACAAAAACAAATGGTCAGATGTCTTGCCCAAATGAGCCCTTTAGTGTCGTTGAAACATTATTTTCAGGGTAACATACACTAGGCTCTTCTGAACTTCATATGTCATCAGTACTTATCCTCACACCCTAACCTTTCACATCTTCCTGCGGGAATCCCTGCAGCCTCTTGAACTTGCGTCACTTAGCATTTCGAGAACAACAAACACATTTTAAAGCTGCTTTAATGGAAAGGCATGGCATGGTATGCTAAACAGAGCCTCAAACCTATTATAGGTTTTTTGTATATCTACAGATGATATGCACAGAGCCTGTCAAGCAGCTCTGAATCACAGTTTAAAGCAGCAGTGCATGTCAATGCTGAGATTGCTGACCTATACTTTTTTAGTACACTTTTTGTGTGGTAATACTAACCGAAGAATTTTTGCACATGTTTTCGGGACTTCTCAGGTCCCTTCATCAGGCGCAGAGAATACTGGCTAGCATTTCAGAATATATACAAGAGTTTGTGGGTCCCAGATTTTGTCATGATATCACTTTGCTGCAGTTCACCATTTCCCTTCCTGATCTCTCACTTTTTAATGACATGAGGCCTTGTGGAAGAGTGCTCTCCCTTATTTCTCTGGATGGGCTGGTGTTGGTGTGTCCAAGGAAACATACACAGTCTGAGGTCAAGTACAACGATGCAGTTTATTTAAGGCAGCGTTGTTTCTAACTAACCGGGGTCGCAGCCCCTTTAACAACAGAAAAAAAAAATCCTATTCCAGTCTGGAGCTCTAACTAAACACAACAAATTCCTCACTACCTCTGGTCAGCAGCTACTCTGGTTCTCAGCTGCCAGGTAGTATAACAAAGTCCACTTACAAACTTCACAGTCCTTTCTAAAGGTCGCTGTAGTCTGAACTTTCCCTTTCCAGTATGTCTTCCAGCACTCCATAGTTTTTTTTTTTTCTTTTCTCACTTTCTTTCTTTTCTCTTTCTCCCCCCCCCCTCCGTATTGTCTTGGTGGGTTTTATACACTGCCCCTAATTAACATTGACTGCAACTGTGTTTAACTAGCTTCCTCCCTGGATGTTTCCAGAGTTTTCCCTATCTGGATGCTTCCAGAGTTTTCTAGGTTTGATTAGCTCTGTGATTGAGTGTCTCCCTACTGTTTGATTGGCTCTGTGTTTGATTAGCTTCCTACCTGGATGCTTCTAGAACTCTGTATAACCTCCTGCCTGTATCACTCTACCACATCCTAGCTCCTGGTAGTCATCTGTATTGTATTAAATTGCTTCATTCACACCATCCCTTTTGTTGAGCAACTGAGGAACCCACAAACTCTTACATATATTCTGAAATGCTGGCTAGTATTTCTCTACACCTGATAGGCCTCAAAATTTTGTGCAATAATTCTTTACTTAGTCTAGTAAAAGGCATTACCACAAAAAAGTGTACTAGAGTTTCCTGAAACTAATACAGCAGAACTGACCGGCAACATGGACTTTCAATTCTCTTTAAGATTGACCCTTATCCCCTGCTTTGTGAGATATCCTTTTTCACCATTTAAAATCTGCTTTAGCAGTTTTTGCATTTAAAGTAATCAAAAGAGCGTGCATTTTAATGTGGTCATCTCCATGTTTTTATCATTTTTCACTGCTGTTTTCAAACACTCTATCCCATAAGGTCAAGGAGCGGTGTCTGTTGCCTGCTAATTCATTTCACTCACAAGACAGGTGATGTTAAACCATGTGTGTTCAAAACCAGCTCACAATACTGATGAAAATATGGGGAAAAACTAATTAAAAGAAGTGCTACTTAAGTTATTTCAGGTGTACAAAAGAAGTGCTAAAGCGACGCAGAATGGGGGGGGGCAAAAGTATTTCTTACAAGATAGGAGATGCATGACAATCTAAAATAGAATAAAAAAGTATAGGTCAAAATGTCTGTCATAATATGCACTGCTACCATAAAATGTTTATAAACCTAAAGGGTCTCTACCTTCTCAAAACATGTGCACTGCCTGGAGAGAATTGGGCTCCAAGGTAGTAAGTAACACGGGTTTCTGGCAGGGAGGTCTTTTCCGGCCAACCTGATAGTATTCTTTGGTAATCAAGGGCGGTGGATAAGGGACAGGCAGTAGATTTACTCACTTAACTTCAGCAAGGCATTCAACTTGGTGCTGCTCAGAAGGTTGCTGAAGAAGTATACCTGCAAAACTTAAGCCAACAAATCTAAAAGTGGCTGTTTTAAATCCCTGCAAGAAACACACCTCGCTAACCCCAGTGCTTTTGGGCACAAGTCAACACGTTACTCAGGGGCAATGAATGGAGCACCTCTCAGAATATGATATTAAAAGGCTCTATACTAACCTCACCCCCGGAGATAACTGCTGGTATTAAAGGGAAACACTGGAAAAACACTGGAAAATGCAAGCAATTCTTTATTTTTAAAAAGCACCTTTCCAGGACCAAAACACTTTTACAATAAATAAATCAAATACATAAAATTAAAACAGTATAAAATCAGTCAATGAAATATACTTACAAATCAGAATACGCCAGGCTAAACAAATATGTTTTTAATGCTGCTTTAAAATGTTGGATGGTCAGGCAATCTCGCACCCAATGAGGTAGAGAATTCCACAGGGTTGGGGCCATAAAACTAAATGATCTGGCCCCAGAGGTCTTTAAACGGACTCTGTGAATCTCTAGCAATCCCTCATCGGTGGATCGGAGCGGACGGGGGGGGGGACAATAACGATGAAGAAGATCTTGCAGGTAACTAGATACCTGATTGTGTAGGGCCTTATAGGTCAGCAAACTGACCTTGAAGGTAATCTGCCACTGTACTGGCAGCCAGTGCTGTCCGCGGAGGACAGGTGTTATATGACTGGTCCTAGATGTACCAGTCAAAAGCCTGGCCGCAGCATTCTGCACTAACTGCAAGCGGCAGATATCCACCCCCCGGTAGCCCTAGGTACAGGGCATTGCAGTAGTCAAGGTGGGAGGTAACGAAGGTGTGGACCAATGTTGGAAGGTCGTCGGCAGGAACCAGGTGCTTCACCCGGGCTATATTCCTCAGATGGTAGAAAGAGGTTTTGACAACGGCCGACACCTGATGTTTCAGGGTCAGGCAGTCATCAAATATAATGCCCAGGTTCCGCACCCAGTCTGAGGTAGCTAACTGGGCCCCCCCAAGCCAAAGACCCGAAGGTGATCCCGTCAGCAAACCTGCCTCCTGATGACCTGGTTAAACAACCAACACCTCAGTTTTTTCAGGGTTGAACTGCAACCAGCTCACAGTCATCCAGTTCTGGATCTCTGTGAGACAGTTGTTAAAGACCAAGACAGCATCACCCTGGTCGGGCACAAAGGACATGCACAGCTGAGTATCATCTGCATAGCAGTGAAAACCTCGCCGCACTACCCACACCGCCCCAATGGCAGCATATATACCTCAAGAAACATGGGCGCCAAAATGGAGCCCTGCGTCACCCCAGAGGATAGGGGGAGTGATGCTGAGGAAAAATCTCGGACACCACCCTCTGAGTCCTACCCTCAAGGAATGATTGAAACCAACTAAGGACCAGGCCTGATAGTCCACAGATAAACCACAGGCATTCCAAAAGCACCCCATGGTCAACGGTATCAAATGCCACAGAGAGATCAAGAAGGACCAAGATGGAACGGGTCTTCTGATCTCTCGCTATTAGGAGGTCATTTAGTACCTGAGCAAGAGCCATTTCTTCCTAAATCCAGACTGGAGAGAATCATAGACATTTTGGCTGGTCAAATGACCATTCAGCTGCAATGCAACCACCTTCTCAATAACCTTACCTACAAAAGGCAGGTTAGAGACAGGCCTGTAGTTAGCCAGACAGTCCGGGTCCAAGGAGGGCTTTTTAAGAAGGGGCAAGAATCACGGCTTCCTTCAAGGGATCAGGAAAGATCCCCTTCTCCAATGACAACCAGACTATCTTGGTAAGGACTGGGCCGATTTTATCCACACATCCTACTAAAAGGCGAGTGGGGCCCAGGTCCAAACTACAGTTGGTTGGTCACAGCGACTGGACAATCATCACTATGTCATAGATTGTGTGCAGGTCGAAGTCAGACCACACAAACTGGGTGTCCAACATCTCCTGCTGACCACCACAACTCCTATTTGAAAGAGTTAGGAGGAGATTGGACCTGATTGTGGCAACCTTATCTGCGAAGAATCGAGCAAACTCCTCACACCATTCCTGTGAAACACTCTTGGGCGAAGACAGATTGATTGCACAATCTGTCCACGTTTCAAAAAGAGCTGGGCTGGTCGATTCTGCACAGCAGCAATTTCCCTGGACAGGAATTCTGCTTTCTTACGGGTAATTGCTGATTGATAGACCCGATAATGGTCAATCAAACTAAGCCTGTCACACTCCAGACCCGACTTCCACCAACATCTCTCAAGCCTTCTTCCCACTCTCCTGAACTCCCTCAAAGTCTCATCAAACCAAGGAGACTTGGGGCGAAGGGTGAGGGGACGAACAGGAGCAATGGAATCCAGGGCCCCTACTACTGCCTCATTATAGGCAAGAACCAGGTCCACAGGATCCATGCATTCACTTGGCAAACTCGATAGGTCCAGCACCGCCATCAGGCCCTCCGGGGTAACACCCCTCAAAGGGCGGTACCAGACCATTTCTGTAGGGGTTGACCTACCAGGAAACTGAATCCAATGGTGTGATGGTCAGACCATTCAACTGGCTCCACCACCAAGTCGGATATCTCCATCCACAGGAGGAACACCAAGTCCAATGAATGACCATTTATATGGGTCGAGGATGAAATAACCTGTGTGAAGCCCAGCGAATTCATCAGCTGGAGGAAGTCCTGACCAAACTGCGAGGGTTCATTGTCGACCCAGGCATTGAAATCCCCCAGGATCAGCCATCTGGAGGATCCCAATGTCATGTCGACAATGAAGTCTGCAACTTCCCGCAGGAAAAACATTCGCATTACCTGGTGGACGGTAAATGAGAAGAATCCTTGCACAGCTTTACCCAGGCACTACAAAAATGCCTGCTTAGTGCTTTCAGACAGTAACATTTCTTTAATTACCTCTAATAGCTTTTTAGTGATTTAAACAGTGGCCTTCAACTTTCACTTCCTTTTGCTGGCAGCCACCATCTCATGAGAAGCAGAGAGCTTCCTGGGCCTACATTATGCTAGTATGTGCTGCCAACCAATAGCAGAGGTCAAACAGAAATATTAGCATACAGTGAGCTCAGGAATCTCACTGCTGCTCATGAGATGGTGGCTGCCAGCAACAGAAAGTAGAAGTTGTGAGTAACTGTTTTAAATCATTAAAAAAAAGTTGTTTCTGTCTGAAAGCACTAATTGAGAGTTTATGTAGTGTCTGAGGAAATCTTTGTCTTTTCCAGTGTTTTCCTTTAACTTCTTCTTCACTAACCCTGATATTTACAAGACAGGCCTACCTGCTTCTCTCCATAATCCACAAACCACCTGCCCTAAAGCTCCTCACCCTCTCTTCCATTTGAAAACCACCTCATGGAAAGAGGTTCTCAAGTTATTAATAAGTCTCAGCCTGGATAGCTCTCCAGGGTTTGACTCCTTGCAGCCCAAATTCCTCAGGCTAGGAGCACCGGCACTTGCTCACCCAGTAGCATTACTAATTAATCCTTCCTAACACAAACTATCTCTGATAAATAGAAAACTGTGATTGTTGTCCTATGCACAAAGGCGGCCCCACTAACCTCATCAAGAACTACAGACCGATATCCATCCTATGCCCCACTGCAAAAATTCAGGAAAGAATACTATACAACCAACTATACTCCTTCATTGAACAGACCAATGCCCTCCCTATCCACAAACATGGCTTCTGGAAATCACACGGGACAGAATCTGCCCTCCTGAGGGTCAGCTCCGACATCTTTCAGGTCATGGACCAGGGATATGCCACTGGGGCCATCTCTGTGGACCTTAAGAAGGCTTTCGATCTTCTAAATCATCCACTCCTTATCACAGAGCTTAAAAGTCTTGGCCTTGATTCCAACTCTCTCTCATGGTTCACCAACTACTTATCTAACTGTTTTCAGTGTGTAAAAGGGGCTGGATCCATATCATCCTTATCTCCCATCACCGATGAGGTCCTCCAGGGATCAATCCTTGGGCCTCTACTAGTCTCTATCTTTATTAATGAACAACCAAAGAATTGTGGTGGAGCTTCGATTCAGCTTTATGCTGACAATGCCATACTCTACAGATTCTCTAGAAATGTCTCCTCTATCGATTCCAACTTGGAGAATGACTTCCAGCTGCTGGAAACATGGTTTACAGACAACCTGTTAGTACTAAACACTAAGAAAACAAAATCCATGCTGTTCTGCCATATCTCTTTTGACCTGGCTTCCCAGCCTTCCCTGGTAGTTGGAACCTCCTCAGGTGTGCCACTTGAAAGTGTGAGCTCTTTTAAATATCTGGGACTGACCCTTGATGAACATCTACCCTTTAAAACACATTCAGCTAATGTCATTAGGGATTCAAACCAAAAACTTGGCCTATTATATCGTACTGGATAGACAGGATAGAGGCAGTCCAGAGGAGGGCAACTAAAATGATGCAGGGTCTGCAAGAGAAGCCGTATGAGGAGAGACTAAAGGAGCTTAATATGTATACCCTTGAGGAAAGAAGGGAGAGGGGGGACATGATAGAAACTTTTAAGTACCTCAGTGGAATCAACAAAGTCCAAGAGGGTAGCATCTTTCAGAAAAGAGACTTGCAAGAACAAGGGGACACAATTTAAAGATAGAAGGAGGGTGGTTCAGGGCAATGTGAGGAAGTATTATTTTACAGAGAGGTAGTGGATGCATGGAACAGCCTTTCTGAGGAGGTTGTGGGGTATAAAACTGTGGGAGAATTCAAGAATGCATGGGACAGACATAAGGCAATTCTTGTGGGGAGTAGGAAGAAATAGGCTGTTGGTTAACTAGGATCTGCGGCCTATCCTGTAGGTAGGGAAATGGGCAAACTAGATGGGCCTAGCGGTCCTTATCTGCCATCAAAGTCTATGTTTCTATGTTTCTACTGCCCCTACCTCATACCCAATGCAAGGAAGACCATTGGCTTGGCAATCCTTCTCCCTGGCCTTTTTTATGGGGCCTCCGTAATGCACTCTGCTAAGCCTCTCATTCTGGCAAAACTAAAACAGGCCTAGCACAGAGTTACTCACTTCATAGCCAAGGCCCCAGATTGGGTCCACCACTGTGATATCCTTATTGTCCTTGACTGGCTGTCCTTTGAGGCCGAACTGGGCTTCCCAATGCTCTGCACCATCTTCAAGCTCCACCACCTTTACTCACCACGCATCCTTACCAATCTGTTCACACTGAAATCCTTCCCCAGGACCATTAGATCCTCACATCTCCCTATCCTGAATATACCTAAAACACATCTAGCCATTGGCAATCGATCCCTTGCCTCAGCAGCTTCACAAAAGTGGAACAACTTTCTGCACTCACTGCTTGCTTGTACGTCCCTACCACAATTCAGAAGACATTCCAAAGAAATTTTCTTCCCTCCTCCTATCTGTAACTGCAAGTAACCCCCTTTTCTATGTCAACCTGTGTCCCCCTCCTCCCCTCCCTCTCTCTCTCTATTCCCCTACCTGACCTACTATCCCCTCTCCCCCTCCCTTGTCCCCGACTCTGTCCTGTACATATGTAATATATAATTGGAGTTCTATGTATTTATGATTTTGTTCTTGCTACTTAGTCAATTACTACTATGCAGTTCAGTTTTTACCAGTACACATTTTAGTATGCTATGGAAATGTCTGAATACCATCTGTAATTTTGTTGTCCTTACCGAACTTGATTTGATTGCTACCCTATGTAACTGTATAGTGATCCTGCCTACTGACGGTAAAACGGTGTTTATGTTTCTTTATTTTTATTGGAATGCTCATGTTCCCTGGGTCACCCTTGAAAAAGGAGCATGTTCATTTCAGTGGGCCCACCTGGTTATCCAAATTCAAATAACTAAATAAATAGATGGGGAGAAGTTGGTTAGGGTGAGACAGCAGAGGGTGGTATGAAACAGGGTCAAATTGTGGGAGAAGGAGATCAAGAGAGGGGTACCGCAGGGGTCATTCGTAGTACCAGTCCTTTTCAATATGTTCATCAGTGATATGGGGAAAGAATACAGGGCAAGGTGTGTCTCTTTGCAGATGACACTAAGCTCTATGTGAAGATAGACAGCAAGGAGGGGGTAAGGGAGTTGCAGAAGGACCTGCAAAGATTTAAGAAGTGGTCCAAGGTCTGGCTCTTAAAATTCATTGTCAAAAAGGGCAAGGTGATACACGTAAGGAACAAGAACTCCAGGACAGAATACTAGATGGGAGGGGTTAAGCAGGGCACTGTTTCAAAGGAAAGGGACCTGGGAGTCATCATAAGTGACTTCCTAAAACAAACTAGCCAGTACAACAAGGCCTATAGCAAGGCAGCCATACTGTTGGGGTGTACTGGGAGGGGGGTTCATGAGCAGGAGGAAGGAGGTAATACTACCTCTGTATAGATCATTGGTGACACCCAATCTGGAATACTGTGCCCAGTTCTGGAGTCCACACTGAAGGAAACAGAGAGAGACGATAGAGATGGTGCAGCATGGGGTAGCAAAAATGATTCAGCCAACAGGACAGATCTGTTAAGGATCAGCTTAAGGGTCTGAACATATACTCACTGGAGACCAGAAGGAAGAGGGGCAACATGATGGAGACCTTTAAGTCCCTGAAAGGAATTAACAAGGTAGACTGTGAGGAATTGTTCAGCAGGAATGGCAGGTCAAAAAGAAGGACACATGAGTGGAAGCTGGCAGGGGATATTCAGGAAGGATGTGAGAAAGTTTTACATTACACAGAGAGAGAGAGAGAGGTTGAGCCATGGAACAGCCTATCAGCTGAGGTGGTGGACGCTAATATCATTAATGGGTTCGAGCACGGCTGGAACAGAATAAGGGGCTTAATAGTGACTCGGGAAATGGGTGGGCATAACAGTAAGGCAGAGAGCAAAGGGGCGAGGACGAAAACCCCTTCTAGACAATTGGTCACGGGATAGGATAGTGCAAAACAGGGAAGACTGGATAGACCTTGGTCTTTTTCTGCCAACAATGTCTGGGTTTCTGACATCAGTGGTTTCTGCTGTCCTCATGTAATGTGGAGGGATGTTTCACAGCTCTGGAGCACAAATGTCAAAACCAGTCTCATCTCCCTTGAACTTTTGAACTTCAGTGGAGTTCCCCAAAGAGGTATAGGAACTGGTCACACAGCAACCCGAGACATGACCTTGTAGCTTCTATTTCTCTGAATAACAGAAAACCATAGCAACCATGCTGCTGTGAGAGAGATAAACTCATCAACTCTGTGGCAGGACCTGTGGTAACAGATCTGCCCTCTATAAGGTTCCTGAAACATGCCATGACAATACTGTATACTCCTAAAATTCCATTTGCTTTCTCTGTAAAAGGCATTATAATGGGCTAGCATGTCCTCCAGTCACTGTTGGTCTCAAACATTTCAGAGGAAGAATGTTACTTTACTGGCAGCTGTATGACATTCACTAAGATTTGGTTATTTGAAGGTTTCCCAGTACTGCTGGTGGCTGGGGCAAAGTTCAGTGGCTTGTCATTTGCAGCATTTGGGAGGGAGGCATTAAAATGAAGAAGAAAGAGTCAGAAAAGAAAAACTCTTGAGAAGACAATAGAGGAGGAAGCAGCCTGAGACTGTCTGCAGGGCAGAAGGGAAACAAGAATAAGATTAAACTAGCCGAAAAGTGGAAGGGAGAGGGGGAGTCATAGAAACATAGAATTTGACGGAAGATAAGGACCGCTTGGCCCACCTAGTCTGCCCATTTCCCTACCTAATGGATAAGCTGCAGATCCTAGTTAACCAACAGCCTACTTCTTCCTACCCCCCAATAGAATTGCCTTATGTCTGTCCCATGCATTCTTGAATTCCCCCACTGTTTGACTCCACGACCTCCTCAGGAAGGCTGTTTCATGCATCTGCAACCCTCTCCATGAAAAAATACTTCCTCACATTACCTCTGAGCCGTCCCCCCTCTGTCTTGAAATTGTGCCCCCTTGTTCTTGCACATCTCTTTTTCTGAAAGATGCTACCCTCTTGGACTTTTTTGATTCCCTTGAGGTACTTGAAAGTTTCTATCATGTCCCCCTTCCCCTCCCCTCCTTTCCTCAAGGGTATACATATTAAGCTCCTTTAGTCTCTCTTTGTATGTCTTCTGGTGCAGACCTTGCACCATCTTAGTTGCCCTCCTCTGGACAGCCTCCATCCTGTCTATGTCCTTGCGGAGATGGGGTCTCCAGAACTGCATGCAGTATTCCAGATGGGGTCTCATCAACTGTCTGTACAGACGGATATCAACTTCCTGTTTTCTACTGGTGATGCCTCTCCTTATGTAGTATCCCAGTATCTCCCCAGTCCTCCTTACTGCCTTCTCACATTGCTTCCCCATCTTTAGGTCATCTGTTATGACTACCCCCAGGTCACCTTCCATTTTTGTTGTTGTTAGTATCTCAGACCCCCATTGTGTACTCTTCCCCTGGGGTTTTGCTTCCTAGGTGCATTACTTTGCACTTCTTTGCATTGAATCTGAGCTGCCAAACATTTAACCATTCCTCCAACCTTGCCAAGCCCCTTCTCATCCTTTCCTCTCTACCTTGTGTATCAACCCTGTTACAGATCTTTGTGTCATCTGCAAAGAGACATACTTTTCCTTCCAGCCCCACCGCAATGTCACTAGAAATTAAAAAGGACCGATCCCAGTGCTAGTAACCCCACCTTTCTTCATAGTGGACTCCGTTTACTATTACCCTCTGCATCCTGTTGTTCAACCAATTTTTTACTCAAGCTACCACCTTGGGACCCACTGTAAGGCTGGCTAACTTGTATTTTAATCTTTTGTGTAGGCTGTGTCAAATGCCTTGCTAAAGTCTAGGTAGGCCATGTCCACAGCCCCTCCCTGATCTACTGCTTTGGTCATCCAGTCAAAGAAATCGATTAGATTTGTCTGACATGACCTTCCCACTGTGCTGCCTTGGGTCCTGTGCTCTGCTGGCCTCTAGGTACTCAACAGTTCTTTACTTCAGACGTGATTCCATCATTTTCCTTACCACTGAGATCAAACTAACAGGTCTGTAGTTTCCTGCCTCTGCATTGCTCCTACTTTTGTGAAGTGGAATCACATCTGCCCTCCTCCAGTCCTCAGGTACCACCCCATCCTCCCATGATTTGTTAAAGAGGGTAGTCAGTGGTGTCACTAGTTCTCCCCCTAGTTCTTTTAGAATTCTGGGGTGAATCCCGTCAGGCCCCATTGCATTGTCCACCTTCAGTTTTAAGAGTTCTGTCAGAACCCTTTCTTCTGTGAATGGACTGGTATCGATCCCCCTATCCAGAGTGTTTCTATCGTTTGGTTTAGGTACCTCTACCTCCTCTTCTTTTGTGAGTACTGAGCAGAAGTATTCATTCAGTATCCCTGCTTTTTCAATGTCACCCTCTGCCCACATTTCCTCCCCTTTATTAAGGCACAGTTTCTCTCCCTTGGTCTTTCTTCGCTCCCTAAAGTACCTATAAAATGTTTTATCCCCCTTCTTAACAGAGTTGGCTATCGTTTCCTCAATATGGGCCTTTGCTATTCTGACTGCATTCCCTGCCTCCTTCTGCTTTAACTGATATAGTTCTTTGTCCTGCTCCTTCTGTGTTTCCTTATATTTCCTGAATGCTATCCCTTTTCCTTAACCTTCCCTGCCACCTCTTCTGAGAACCATAGTGGCTTTTTCCTTCATTTTGTTTTGTTTTGTTTATTTGCTTCACACAAAGGCTTGTTGCCTCTGTGATGGCAGTTTTGGTTTTTTTCCCATTGTTCCTCCACCCCTCCTTCTTGCCTGTTTGCTAGTGCTTTTAGAGGCACACTCCCATTTTGCCAAAGTCAGTCCTCCTAAAGTCCAACACCCTTGCTTTTGTATGGCTTGATGCTACAACTGTGTTTATTGTGAACCATACTGTTTGGTGGTCGCTTGTTCTCAGATGCCTACTCACTTCTGAATCTGAGATCCTCTCTCCATCCCTATTTGAGAGTACCTGGTCTAAGATTGCTCCCTCCTGAATGGGTTCTAACACTAGCTGTCTGAGGCATGACCCCTGTAGGGCATCGAGAATGACCCTGCTCTTGGATGTGGCTGCAGTGAAGGTGCTCCAGTTAACATCTGGCATATTCGGGTCCCCCATCAACAATATCTCTCCTTTTTCTGCCATTCTAAGGATTCCTTCTATAATTTCCTTGTCTATTGCCTCCCTCTGAGACGGGGGTCTGTACACAACCACTGTGCAGATTGTGGTGCCATTTCCTGTCTCCAGGGTGACCCACAGTGCCTCCTCCCCTCCCTGTTTACCCTTTGGTTCTGTTGCCTTGATTCCTTCCCTTATGTAGAGAGCTCCTCCTCCTCCTCTTTTACCCTCCCTGTCTCTCCTGTAGATAGTGTACCCTGATATGTTGACATCCCAGTCATGGTTCTTTGTGTACCATGTTTCTATGACTGCCACGATATCCAGGCATCCCTCTTCCATCAAGTCCACTAATTCAGGTGGTTTGTTACCCAGACTACAGGCATTAATACTCATTGCCCTCCATTTTTTGATGGCCTTACCCCTTTTAAACCCTATCCCTGTCCTTACTGCCTTTGCCTTTTTGTGGATTTACTCCTGTCCTGCTCCCTATCGACTTCTCTACCTTTGTGTCTACTTCGCTAACTACCCTGTTTTTGGGGGGCTGGGATGTTCCTGCTTCCCTTCAGTAGCTCCCCCCTTGGATAGTTTAAATGCTTACCAATGAAGCTGACATAGAGTAAAATCTTGTCTATCAAGTGAAGCTAGGCATTTATTGATGCATAGTTTTTTAATTAAATATTATGGACTATGGCCTTATTGTTTATTCTGCGACTAGTATTAAGTTGCTTGATAAACTTCAGGTTACATATAATGCAATAAATCAATTTATGATAAATGCCCCGGTTTGTACACACCGTTGTCTTTTATATAGACAATCCAATTGTTTGTCTTTTGACAATAAAGTCTTATTAAAAATGGGCACTTTTATATTTAAAAGCATCTCTGGGATTCTTCCAAATTCAATTTCAATCTTGTTCTCACAATTCTTCAACAGTTGGGACCAGATCACAGGACAGAATAACTCTTAAGAGCCCTTTGTTTAGAAAAGTAATTGGTCAGAGATCCCTACTTTATCGTGTTCCCCAATTTTTCAACTCCCTGCCAGGGGAACTGGTTAATTATAGAACAGTCTTCAATTTTAAAAAGAAATGAATTTCCTTTCTGAAGGATAAACAGGAATGTACATGCAGTTTGTAGTATGTGAAGTGTTTTTTGTATATTATTGTATTGTTGGTATGGTTGTTTGTTTTTATTTAGTTATTGTACTGTATGCCTAAGCTTATTCTGTATATGTTTTTTCTGTCTGTCATTTGTTGCCTGTGAAAATGGGTATTAATGCTCATCAGGCCTACAAGAATAAAAAATAAATGAAATTTAAACCTATCACCCAGGATCCTGGTTCCCCTCCTGGACAGAGGCAGACCGTCATGCCAGTATTGGCCTGTATCCCTTGTGGTGGACCCCCAGTCCCCCAAGAAGCCAAATCTCTCAGCTCTGCACCAGTTTTTCAACCAGTCATTGAATCCCATGGTGTGGAGTACCCTAGCCTCACCCATGCCATAGACAGGTTGCACTTTTGAGAAAGTTACCATCCGTGCTATTTGTCTAAGGTCCCTCTCCAGCTCCACAGACTCCTGCCGCACTGCTCTGATCCCATTCCCAGCCAGGTCATTTGTTCCTAGGTGGACAATGACATCCAGCTCCCTCCCCTTGCAGCTGCTCCCACAATCCTGAGGATTCACTTCCTGTCCCTCCAAACCAGCAAACAAATATTCAGCTAGGCCAGAACTGGGGTGTACATTCATTACTTGCAGCAGAGTGGTGTATATGATGTTCGTTTTTTTTTTTAAATTGTCACTTTATTAAAGGAAAATACGCATACTTACAATAGTCCATACAGTAGTTCTCAGGAGCTAATATTGCATAGGAACATACATTGGAACAGGCACGGGGTCATAATGCTGCAGAAAAAATTGCGCACATCAATAATGCCGCATGTAAATAAGCATGTGGCAAAATAAAGTCAGCACAAGATGCCAACCAGTACAACAATGCATACACTGGAGCAATATATTTGTTTTTACAGGGTGATCTGCCCCCACACCACCCAGACTTATTATAATTAACTCTGGGGGGTTGGGAACTTTGGGTTAAAAGGAATCACCTGAGCGGGGAAAATGTTTTTTTATTTCTTTAATAATATGCCACAATACAGTGGGACCAGAGGAGAACTGAACCACAGCCCCAGGTTTTCATCGCCACTGGAGGCAGTTGCTCTAGCCACTCCACCATGGGAGTGGTTTGACTTTGCCGTGTCCTTCATATTACTGCATGGCACTGCACAGCGACAGGGGTAGTGGTTCTTACCACACGCTATAAAAGCCTCTGTTGCTGTATACCCATTCGTGCTATTCCATGCATGGTATTTTTTGTTCGGTTTCATGTTCGCTGTAATTTCTCACTACCACTGGAACATACATAGGATGTAAAGAAAGGAGGGAGCATAAGCCTATCTAACCTGTCTGCTGCTTGCTTGTGGGATTATTCCAATTAAACCTCCCTCAGTTAGGTACTTGTCTAATCTGTTCTTGAATATATATATAGAATAAATCATGGGGTAGTGGGTATAATGAGAATTTTACACACACCCGAGGTGTTGGATGCTACATAAACCCCGAGAGTGAAGGAGTGGGGGTAGGGGGCAGAGCCCCCCAAATACAGCAGTAATATTAATCTAATATATTTAAATAAGAACCATTTCTAAAGTGTGCAAGGCGGTCTGGCACACTAAAGTAGCACAGATATTACCACTGTATTGGGGGGAGGAGGGGGCTATACAAAATAGCAGCATATTTCAGAGATCAGCATTTTCAAGCAACTCAAAAAAGAATTACATTTATAGCACAATAAAGTGACTCACAAGTATTATTTACAGAGCTCTGCCAGGGTGTAGGGGGCGGAGCCCCCTAACTCAACAAAATTAACTAGGCAAAACTAAGCAAAAAGGATTGAACTTATTGCACAATAAAGCAATACAGCAATAATATTTACAGAGCACTGCCAGGGTGTGTGGGGGGTGGAGCAGCATATTTCAGAGACCAGTATTTTCAAATTCCACATTTAAATACAGTGGTAATATTAACATGCATTTCTATTGCTCAACCTCCCCCACACCCTTGGCAGAGCTCTGTAAATATTATTGCTGGTGCACTTTACTGTGCAGCAAATTTAGTTCTTTCTGCTTCATTTTGTTTAGTTAATTTTGCTTAGTTGGGGGGCTCTGCCCACACACACCCGCGGCTGAGCTCTGTAAATATTACTGCTGGGTCGCTTTATAGTGCAGTAAATTTAATTTTTTTTTTGCTGCAAGTAAATTATTTGGCTGTTAAAAGGGGCCATTTGAAAATGCTGGTCTCTGAAATGTGCTGATATTTTGGTTAGATTGGGGCTCCATAAATATTATTGTCAGGTTGCTTTATTGTGCAATAAATTCCCTTCTTTTTTTTGCTGAACTTACTTGCTTGGTTGTTTTTACTCCCCATAGCCTGTAGTGGTGTAGTTCTTTATTGCTGCTGTCTGACATGAGTGGCGCTGGTCTGTATGTAAGTACCATATAACAGGCAGCATTTCTAAATTGCGCATTTAGCTCCGGCATGCTAAAGAATCACTGGAAATATAATCTACAGGAAAACTAACCTGGAAGTTATTGAAAAATGTCAGATTGGTTTGGGATCCCTTATTTCAGCACAAATACTCCTCAAACAAAGAAAATGCTCATAAAAAGCTGTAGCTAAGCTTTTAAATTGCACTAAATGAGAGTCAGAGCTAAAAAGGAGTGAAAAAAAATTACCCGGAGGGCTGGTGAAAGGAAGCCTGAAGAGAATTGCATCACAGTTCTTTCTCAGTACAGAAAACAAATTGAATGAAAAGACAGGGCGGACAAGCATCACAGTCTGACGCATTGTGGGTACCCTGAGGCCAGGGCTAAATAAAAAAAAAAGCCTCTTGCAAGTGGCTGCTCCCACACCCAAAAACAGAGGTACAATCAATTAGAAATTGATTTAAACCATTTACACAACCACAGACACATTAATACTGTTCAGAAGCTCAGGACGTGATTTAAAACATATATTTATTCATTTTTTGCCTGTAATTCTCCTAGAAATTTGAAATACATACATGCTCTTATATCTTGAGTAATTATTCCTTGGTCCCCCTTTCAATGAAAGCTGGTTTGCAGTAGAAAACCATCAGCTGGGAAATATAAGCAAAAATAATATGGTGATTCATCACAGAAATCACAATAAAACATATATTTGTTTTATTAACAGGAACGAAGATCTGTTGACACCCTCTGAGGAGAATAGTATCTATAAGTAAATATTTATGGAGCCCCAATCTAACCAAAATATCAGCACATTTCAGAGACCAGCATTTTCAAATGGCCCCTTTTAACAGCCAAATAATTTACTTGCAGCAAAAAAAAAATTAAATTTACTAATTACCTAACGCAATTAGTTACCCACCCTACCAGGACTAACCCCAAGAGAGGCTCCAGTACCCTGCTTGATGTGGTACTCACCAACTGCCCTAATCGGATCCCCAATGTACAAGTCCTCCCAGACTGTCTCAGCGATCACTCCCCCATTCTATTCCACTGGTCAACCTCAGTCCCCAAACCCATAGCACAGTCCACATGCCGGCGGTGTCTAATACCTGGTGGACTGATAAAACTTAAGGAACCTCTGTCCCAAATTGACTGGTCTCCTATACTGGCAACTCCTGACATTGACACAGCTCTCTCCTTCTTTACCCAAACTTTTAATAATGCCTGTGATATCTTTGCCCCAGTGTTGACCCACCGTTCTAAAAGGAAGAATGCCCCCTGGGTTACCCCAGCTTTGATCCACCAGCTCAAACATAGGGACAACCTATGGCACAGTGCCATTGAGACTGGCAGGCGGTTATATGCTGCCACCCGAAACAAGTGCACTCGGGCCATCAGAAAGGCCAAGTCTGGAGCACTATCGGTCCCTCACTCACTGCCTCATGGGGAATCCCAGAACCTTCTGGGATAACATTAAACAGTTAAATGGGAGTGCACACTTCCCCACCCACCCAGATCAACATTAATGGTGTGATCTCCTCAGACCCAGCCCTCATAGCCAACCACCTCAACACCTCATTCACTGACCTTAGCCCTATCCTCCTACAAATTTTTTGACCCTCCTCCCCAGCACCTGCAGTAATCTTTCTCACCCTTATTTTGTCCTCCCGTGTTTCTGCCCAAGAACTTTGGCGCACCTTGTCACTGCTCTCAAGAGTAATAGTATGGGCAGTGACACCCTGATCCGGTATCCTACGGCTGGTCTTAGACACAGTCCTTACCCGATCACATGCCTCATCAACCACTCTCTTTGCCTGGGAGGTTCCAACTGCCTGGAAAGTCACCACTGTCACCCCTATCTTTAAAGGTGGTGATAGGACTGTGGCTGGAAACTATCGACCGATCTCCATTCTCTCTCCTGTCTCCAAGGCCTTGGAAAAGTGGTGGCCTCTCAAATCTCTGACTACCTCTCCACCTACAATGTCCTTTGTCCTGAGCAGCATGGCTTCCGAAGGGCCACAGTACCAACGCAGCCTCCTAGAGTTCTTCAACTTTCTCCACTCCTCCTTAGACACTGGTTCTCTGGCTGGTGCTGTCTTCATTGACCTCTCGAAAGCTTTCACACTGTCTCCCACCCTCCTTCTTGATGCCCTTAGTCTCTCTGGTTTTGCTGCTGGGCCTATCTCCTGGTGCACCAGTTATCTGTCTGACCGCTCACAGCGTGTAAAAATTAATGGGACTTGCTCAGACATCTGTCCCATCTTTTCTGGGGTTCCCCAGGGCTCCATTCTGGGCCCCTTACTATTCTCCCTTTACCTTAACACCCTTCCACACTCTTGCTCGGGGAACATTCTATTGTACTCTGTTGATGCAGTCATCTTTGCCTCAAGTTGTAACCCTATTGCCCTCCAGGACTCGCTGCAGAAGTCCTTCACTGAAGCCGAGGGCTGGTTCAAGGAACATAGATTGGTGATAAATCTTAAAAAAACAAAAACTATGTTCTTCTCTCATCCCCAAAACAAGTCCTGCAACTTCAAACTCCTCATTCACTCTGTGTCCTCATTCCCCTGCTCCTATAAATACCTAGGGATCCATTTTGACCCCTCCCTCTCCTTCCATGGACACATCGCTGCCCTAGCCACTGCCACTAATATCTGATTGGGCATCTTACATCGGTATAAACACTGCCTACCCCCGGAGGCTCTTCGACTCGCAGTCACCTCCTCTATCCTGTCCCTAGTGGACTATGGACTGCCGGTGTATGGTGCTGCTGATCAGACCAGACCATAAAATTCGCACTACTCTGAATAAGGCCTGCAGGTTAATTACTGGAGCACCTAGGATGACACACACCTGTCTACTGTATGCTAAAGCGCTGGTACTTGATCTCGACGAGTGCCTCAAATATCTTACCTGTACCCTTACAAAAAAGACCCTCCTTGGGTTTCCCCACCAGGATTGACCACCACCATCCGCTCTGTCCCACTAGTTCATACTGACCTCTGGGAAAACCTCTCTTGTTATCCCTAGAGCTAGGACCTCTCACGGCCAAAGAGCCTTCAGCTTTAGGGCCCCTCCTGGTTCAACACACTGCCTCCTCCATCTCCGAAGCTCAACTATAGTGCTTCAAAACTTCCTTACGTAACCACCTTTATTAACACCCGATGCTGTAACTGCCGCTAGTCAAAGCCGTATACTTATGACAAAGCTTATTACTAAGCTGCTAAGGACAACATAACTCTGGTATTGTTTGCATCCATCCTACCTGTACCAGCTTGTTTGTATCTATGTCTTAATTTACTGTTATACCTATGTGTTGTACTGCTATACTGTGTATTTTGGTTTGTCTTACTGTGACAAGGTACCTTTGTAAATGAGCCTATGGCTCAAAGGTTTTCCAAACTGCTGTTTAAATTAAATAAAAAAAAAAATAAAATAGAATAATGAAGGTTCCATGTGATAACGGCAATCGCAGAAAGGCAATTTTTGTTAGGCCGAGTGTACATCACTGAAAATCAATTTAGGCGATGTACATTCCCGGCACCCCCTACTAAAGATTCTCCGCTCGGGGAGAGGTGCTTGTTGGAAGGGGGGCGGGCAAAAGAATAAAAAAAAATGGCCAGGCACAACGAAAGGAACATGTGCCCAGAACCGAACCTGGCACCCTCATAACCCTAGCCTGCCACCCACCCACCACACCACAGGGCCAGCTCAGCAGTCCACCGCCGCACTACGTCCCACAACCTCCCTCCCCTTCTGCCCGTTGCATGGCATGCTTGCTCCCCCGTGTGCATGTACATATAGCGACATCCTGTCACTATATTCATGGCCTCCCCTCATCCAATCACCCTCCCTGCTCGGTAGCTCTGTTGACAGGTGCCACGATTGAGTCACCCTTTTTGAAAGCACCCAATCACGGTTGCCATTGTCATAGGCTACCATAATGAACATTACTTGTTTTATGGAACCCTTTTTCTTTTCATTTCAGAAACTGAGAACACATATTATGGGATACAGTCATCTTGTTTTTTCATAATGTGAAGCACCCAGCCTTGCCATCATTTATTTATCTATTTGATATTTAAATTAGTACGTTAACTTATCCATTTTATATACCTCAGTTAATATAGTTCACCATTGTTGCAGAGTTGATGATGACTGTTGCAACCACAATTTAGTGAATGCCTTCTTAGCCATAGTTAATAAGATGCTTAGCAAATATTTCAGATGTTTGCTAAATACGCTGTTTAGAAAATATAAGAAAATGTGCCAATTTAGGAGTCAGCCCTGGGAAGATAGGACACAAGTCTGTTAAATCTAATTCTACTGAATGTTTGTAGAGCAAGTCAAGTGCTAAATATATGAGCATGTGAAGCATTGTATTTATTTATTTATTTATTGAAAAGTTTCACCAAAAAAGCACACTGAGCAAAAACGTGCTCGTCTCATGGTGCGTCCTGGGGAGAGGGTAAGGGGAAAAATAAAACCAACAATGAAACACCAAGTAAACAATACAGTGGTCCAAAATGAGCAAAGACATAAAATAGCATAATACAACTACGAAGATACATAATACAGTGGTATAACAAATGTACATTTTGTTTTTACAGGGCTGTAACTTGTAGTAGTTAGACAACACTTATACTCTGCGCATCACCTCCCAACAGTGCGCCAAGTTACCCGAGCAGAACTTCGCTACCACATAAAGAGTTCTAAAGAATTGCACTGTTGTTTTCCAGGCAAATTCTTTTTGCACGTTAGATAAAGATACTTTGGGCCAGATATTCAAAGCATAGCGTAGTGCGCACACCAATTGCATGGGAATAGCACAGGATTAGCGCGGAGCAGCCATATTAAAAGGCCCTGTTAGCGCATGCTAACAACAGTAGTGTGAGGCAAACCAATAATGTATGCAAGGGACAAAGTGTGGGGGGGTGATCTGCATACATGCGTTAAGGGATATTCAAAGTCCTAGCACTGTGCTAGGACACATAGCATGACACCAAGCATGGCACTAGCTACCGCCTATAAAAGGTTGTCCTTAACCCAGGGCAAAACAGCTAGGAGGAGGGACCACAACAGGAAGTGAGAATGTGTGCAGCGCCAGTAGCAGTGATGCTGCCATTAATGGCAGCTGTAGTGGAGGAGGAGGAGGAGGATGAGGAGGAGAGGGAGCAGACCCAACATGGGCCACAGCGCAGGCCAAGGAGATGGTATGCTGCAAACAGGTGGTACCGGCCCAGGGTCTCCTTCGAGACCCTGCCAGATGACCACATCACTGGCCGGTACGGATGAACAGGGGAATGTTGAGGCAGCTATGTGAACTCCTGCATGAGCAGCTGCACCCAAACACCAGACGCAGCCATGCCATGACAGTGGAGGAGAAGGTGACAGCAGCGATGTGCTTCCTTGCCACAGGGACGTTCCAATGACCAACGGAGGACACCATCGGGGTATTGCAGTCTGCCACCTCACACCTCCTGATCCAGTTCCTAAAGGCTTTCCTGCCACATGCTGGGGAGTTCATAGTATTCCCCAGCACAGCAGCAGAGCGCAGAGAAACAATGCAGCAGTTCCATCGAGTTGCGCACCTACCATCTGTACTGGGTGCCAATGACTGCACCCATGTCCCCATCGGTGCACCACCTGGCGATGGCAGTGATGTGTACATAAACAGGAAGGGGTACCACTCCATCAACTGCCAGGTGGTGTGCGATGCGACGGGGTGCATCAGCAATGTCTGTGCGCAGTACCGCGGCAGTGCCCACGACGCCATCATCTGGCTCCAGTCCCAACTGTGCCAGGCATTTGAGGAGGGCAGGATATCCAGTGGACAACTAGTCAGTGAGTAGCAGCATATAAGGCACACAGATGATAGCATGGATGGGGGAAGGCAGGGGAGGCCAGGGAAGGGGTGTGGGAGGGCCACACAGGGGTGCAGGACAGCAACGGCCAGACTGCAGTATGGCACTAACAGGTACACATCTCTTGACGGGACAGTGCCTATCCCCTGCAACCCTGGCTGCTGACACTGGTACTCCGTCCAGCCACAGTGGCAGAGGAGATGTACAACGAGGCACATGCCAGCACAAGGAACATCATATAGAGGGTGTTTGGCATACTGAAGATGCGCTTCAGAAGCATAGACACATCAGGCGGTGCCCTACAGTATACGCCTCAGAAGGTATGCCGTATCTTACTAGCCTGTTGTATGCTGCACAACATAGCAGTGAACCATGGGATACAGGCACTTGAACCTGAGGGACAGGATGACAGTGACCCAGAGCCAGCGGACAGGGGGATAGTGGAGCAACTCTAGAAGAGGGATCCTCACATGGCCTGCAGGGCCATAGAGTACAGGGCCAACATCATCAGGACACTGTCACAGACCAGAGGGTAAGTACAGACTGCACAGAAACATGAAACAGTACAATGCTGAACTTTTTTAATGTGCACCAGCAACCACAAAAGAAACACAACAGAGTGGAACAGAATACATGTGTGCATGTGGTGCGATGTGGGGGGTCTGCAGGTCACGGGGGGGTGGACACACAGCCACGGTGTAGTGTAATTGGGGATGCATGATATGTGGTGGGAGTATGAGGAGGGCAACCATGGTAGTGGAAGTGTGAGTGTGCATGGGATGGAGTGTGAAGGTGTTTGTTTGTCGGTGTGTGTGCTTATGTGCACAGGGATGTGGGTGTGCCAATGTTGACACGGGGGGGGGTGATGACTGTGCAGAGGTACAGTACAACCGTGACTATCACCACTGACTACCACCATGCACACGTTGCGCACCACATGTGCGAGTCACAGACCTCGGGGTGCACTGGGCTGAGGACATGGCAGAGGAATAAGGTGAGGCAGGCAGGGCAGCCCTCCTCTGCCCCCGTTGACCGGCGGAGCCTGACAGGGCAGGTGGATGGCCACGGTAGTGCTGTGTGCCTGAGGAGGTGTGTGATGCATTTGAGCTGGACCCAGTGCCAGCTCTGAGGCCATGGGTTGCCCGCCTGTGGGCCCCTGTGCCATGTGCACCCTGACCAATAAGCACATGCTGGTGACCACCATGAACCCCACAAAGTACAGTGGCAATGTGAACCACTGCAGCCCTCAGGCCAGCAAAGCCACGGTCAATCGCACCCACCATGTGGCCCAACCTGTCCTCTGCCCGCTGTTCGGCATGGGCAAAGCCCACTGTAATGGACTCCTGCATCAGTGCCAGCTCATGCCTCAGCTCCCTCCGTAGGCCATACAGGTCCATTTGATCCTCCTGCTGGGATGTGACAGCAGCCTGCAGGAGTGGGCGGGCACCAGGGGCATCCTGCTCCAGGGGCGCATATCCCCCAATGGCAACTGGTGCCTGTTGCCATTGGTTCGGGATGCCGTTGCACATCTGGCATGGCCTGCTGCTGCCAACTGCTGGTGGTGTGCTGTTGTACAGGAAGGCCCTGGACCACAATCTGTGTGGGACACTGCATGTCCAGCGGTGCACACATGTTCCCCACACTGCCCACCACCAGCTGCACAGGAACAGCTACACCAGCAATGCTGAACACCCCCCAGCACCCGTTCCATGACCTGCTCCCAGCCCCACCCCTGCATCCCCCTCCACAGGCACGTCCAGGAGGTGAGAACCGTCCGACACGTCCATGTCATCACCATTGGTGAATGTCACCAGGAGTACCTGCCCAACACCCAGTTCCTCCACTTGGGCATCCTCCAGGTACTCATTGGATTCCATCTCCCCACCTGCAGTGTGTCCCCCCCTCCCCTGGCAGATGCAGCCCCTGTCCAATGGAATGCCACACATGCAGTGACTCTGTGTGTCCTCGACTGGCACCCAGACTGGACATCGATGGCCATTCATCCTCATCCTCCACATTCTCTGGACCAAGGGCAGACATCCTGGGCTGATCCTGTGTTTCCGCAGGCCTTGCAGACACCACTGTGGAGAAAAACGGGACAGGGTCAGTCACCTGTACACGGACAGTGTGCACTACCACCACCACCACCACCACCACACCATGCACACCCCAGGACACGTACCACCTGCTATGGTCATGCACACCCCACACACCAGCCTGTGACCTCATGCACCCAGCCAAACACAGTGCACATGCCATGGCCAGGCAGTTGTTCGGTAGCCCACAGTGCACCCAGTACAGAGCACCAACAACAAGACTCTGCACCTATGCCGTCACACCATGCAGGGTAAACACATGCGAATACAGACCTGTCCTGGGCAGTGTGAGAGGCATCTCACAACCACCACCCGGTACACCTGCAACTGCCACCGACCGCAGTGTGGATGCCACCATGGCCATGAGCGGCTTCTCAACCCGCTGTTGTACTTGTGGTCCTCCACTGGTCCGCTTACATTCATGCAGCTGCTGTGCCTCCTCTTCCTTTGCCCGGTGCAGCAGGTCATTCCATCACTTGCACACTGCCTCAGTCGTCCTGCCACGGCCACCGACTGCAGCTGTCGCCTCCTCCCAAGCTTGGCGCACCACCGGATCCGTGGCCCTGTGCGTGCAGAGCACCTGCTCCCTCTCCTTCACAGCATGCACCAGGGTTGTTAGCTCATCCTGGGAGAATTTATGTGTGCAGATGCACTCTTGCCGTGCTGCACTACCTATGGGACAGTTGGACAGGGACATGTGTCAGCAGCTGTGGCAGGACTGCGTTGCATCATGCATACACATCACCATGCCACACCCTGGAATGTCACAGGCCACATGGACATGGCACTGGGAAGCACGTGCATGTACGGTGCACATGGCCACATAGTTATTGTCCACCCTGTGTCTGGACAGCAAGCTCTGGACCCACATGTGCACTGCTGTCATCCATGGCTGGCATGTGCACCTGTGGATGGGGCCACCACTACGCCCACCACCTGGCACTGTACTGTGCCCTGTGTGTTCACTACGCTGAGTTCGTGGACACGTAGACTGGCACGTAGACAATGGCAGGACACCAGACACAGGCCACACGGTGCTTAGGATGGCACAGCGCCGGGACCCTGTTTTCCTCCAGCAGAGCGGTCACAGCCTTCCACGTCCCACATCCAGGGTGTCATGGCAGTGAGCCAGTGTTGCAGGACACGCCACGGTATTGCACAGTGGCCCCTGCCTGGCACCCACAGTGTGCAGGCAGTGCCACATGGTGCAGTACGATGCAGAGGCATGTGCACAGTGCACTGGATGGTATGCTGTACAGGTGGTCATATGTAGCTGTGCACCATTACGCAGCACAGTGCTTGCCTATGGTCCTGCGTGTGGTTGACCGTTCCCCAGCAAGTACATCTGTGGGCTGCAGTACGGGCTGACCCTGTTCTGAGCTATTGCCATTATGAGAGTCCCACAGCAGTTGTACATATCTGTCTCTCGCTACTCTTCCCCCGTTGCATCTCTCCACCAGTCCAGTGTTGTTCTGCAGTAACTGTAGTATGCTGCATTCCCACAACACAACACTGGTGGCGCACTGCTTGCCCTTTTATAGCCCAGCCAGGTGATCCAGTCTGTTATGCATGCAAAGCATAACATAATGATATGCTAATCACACAGTTTGCACAATGCATGCACAAGTACCCCCATTCACATATGCCAGTTTAATATGGCCCTGATTAGCGCCAGGCTACCACCTTAACGCTGTGCAAATGTCCACGTTGGGCTATTGGGGGGGCCAGCGCCATGCTATCCCAGTAGCGCGGTGCTCTGTGGTATAGCGCGACCACCACGCATGCTCGTGAGGCCCCCATGGCTGTGCTAGCATCCTGGCATAGCGCGATATAGCACCGTGCTAGCCCACACAGCGCGGCGCTAAAAGCAATTCGGTGGTGTTATCACCAGGGTCATGCCAGGGGCGCATGCAAGAAAAGCATCACTCGGTGTGCCATCACGTCATGTGATAACGGGCACTACAGTAGTAGTTGTAGGAGGGTCCTGGGTGTGCCAACCGTTGGGTATTGTAACAGGTGGAAGGGAATCCATGCTGTGTGGGCAATGCCAGGCCGTGGGAGACAGCGTGCTGTCACGCACGGGGACAGGCACTGGGGGGAGGTGGAGACAGCCAACCTGGTGGAGCTGGTCCAGAAGAGGCCCCGGAGGCTCTTTGGGGAGGTCAGGAAGGGGGACCTCCCATGTATGCAGATGTGCTCCTCGGTGGCACGGAAGCTGAGTGCCCACATTGGAATCTCCCGTAATGTGAAGACGTGCAGGCAGAGATACACAGACCTGCGACAGCAGCAGCAGCAGCAGCGTCAGCAGCTTGAGCGCTACAGGTGCATGGTGCATGAGGGCACTGTGCCTGTGCCAGGTAAGTGGCGATGCATGTTGACACCCACTATCACGATCATGTCGTGCTGCAAGTGTGTTTGCGTGTGTATGTGTGTATGTGTGTCTGCCACTATGCATGGTGCTTGGGCGCATGTGGCACTGGTGGAACACACATGTTGGCCCCCTAGTGGCCCGGTACATGCTGTGGCCATGGGTGTGGGTGGTGGATTGGGACATGGTTGGTGGCATGTCCTGGTGCAGCACCAGCCTGTGGCCAGCGACACCGTGGTGCTGGGGTCCTGGGGGACTGTCGACATACACACACAGGTATGCAGATAATCACAGGACAGCTGCAACAGGCACTATTGCACCACTGCGACGCCATCACATCATGACGTGTGTGTATGGCAAATGCTCCATGGGCCATGCCACTCTCTGTGTGGGTGTCCTCCATGTTCACTCCCTGTGTGTGCAGTGTTGTTGGGGTTGCATGTGCATCTTGCTGTGCTGCACGTGGTGTATGCTGTATCATGCTCTGACGCCAATGTTTCACTTGTCCTCTGTAGAGCAGATCGAGCAGCCCATGGCTGGGGAAGGGGGCCAAAACGTGACCCAGGAGCAGCGGAGAGGCAGCCTGAGGGTGCCATCCATGCCACAGCGGGTGCAGGAGAGCAGCCCTGAGAGCTGTGGCGTGTTGCGTGAGTACCTATCTCATTGCTCTGTGTTTTGTGCTCTTTCACTGTGCTGTGTGTCTCATCTGGGTGTCCTGCCACTGACTGGTCTGGTGGCATGGCTGTGACAGGCAGTGGGCCAGTGGCGATGTGGCATTGTGCTGTGCTGTGCTGCACACCTGTGTTGCACACCACAGTTGGGTGCTGCCAGTCTGACACTGGGGAGGGGCGGTGGGGCACTGTTGGCTTGCATTGCTGTATGGGGTGCCTGATAGTGTTGGAGGCTCTGGCGGCGAGTGTTCGGTGGGGTCACATGCAGTCAGCTGCCATGCCTACCTCTGGGGTCCCTCCAGCTCCCCCCCCACAGGGTGTCCACATGTGCACTGTTCGCATTACCTTGCTGTCCTGTGTATTCACTGGACAGGCCAGCATAGCGCCACCTGCATGCCTGTTGTGGCTGCGGGACACCACGCCCCATGCCTTCCAGGCATACTCTCATCCCTCTGTCCACCAGCCATGGAACATTGCCTGTCAAACTGTGGTACATATTGGCGATGTGTGGTACGCGTAGTGGATTCCTTACCTGGGTATCTCATGACTCTGTTACTGTGTTGCAGTTATGTTCCGAGGTTCTGTTATCACTATACTAATACATTATGTGCATCGTTTGTTATTGAGTGTTGCATTACAATGTTGACCTTGGCTGTGGAACATGTCTTCACAAGGTGGGTCAGGGAGCATTTGCCCCATGGGTTGGGGACCCTTCTTTGTAATGTGTCACAGTTGTGTGGTAGGCTTTCAGTGGCCTTGCTTGGTGACATGTGTCGGCCCTTCCCTGCCAGCATCTCTGGCCTGGCTGCCTGTTATCTCTTGGTCTGGGTCGGTAATTGGCAGACCACTGTCATAGTTCAGTGCCGCTCTAGCACGCCTTTAGTTGTTGTTGGTGCTGTGCTCTGCATTATGGTACTTTGCCATCTGTCGGTAGGCAGCATGTCCCAACATGTGGGTGCCCTTGTGCATGTTGTGGTGTGGCTCTTGCACCCAGCTCTCTGGGGGTCTGGCTGTATGTCTGCTGTGTCTCGCTGTGTGCTGTGACAGGGTGGCCGGTGTCACCTGTACCCTGGTGCCATCGGGATCATTGTCATCATGTCTGGGGTTTGGGTTGGTGCCTGTGTCACCCTGGGCTGCCTCGTGGGCACCATCCAGGTTGGTCTACTAATGCAGCACTCACCTCCACTAGGGATTGTCCATTGGGACATGCTGTCCATCCCTGTATGGCCACCTGTGGCTGCTGTCTGCCTCCTGGCTGGTGTTCCAACCTCATGGTCTCACCCTTCCCTTTGTAGGTCCACTCCGGGCATCACTGTGGGTGACCAGGCCAGAGGAGTCGGAAGGAATGGAGAACCTGCTACGCCACTGCTAACAGAGGACTCTGATAGAGCAGCAGGCCATCGTGATAACGGAGATGAGGAGGGTGGCTGCTGTGTTGGAGGCTCGGCTCCCAGATCCAGTGGGCAGATAGCCATGCCCTTCATCCCGTCTTGTGTTGGCTTTACACCCCCCCTTACTGGACAGGATATTGTTTCATTGACTGTATTCCTGTGTCCCTGTGTGCATCCCCTTCCCCTTTGCACCCTTCACCTGTGCCTTATTGTACACCCTGTTAGTTTTGTACATATGATTGCCATATACATCCTTGCTTTGCCTATTGTGCATTCCATTTGTTGTTCCCGTAGTGGGCTTATTGTTGCTTGGCTTGTGTGTTGGTGGGGGGGGGGGCTTGGCATGTCACTAAGTGGGATTTGTTCTGTTGTCTTTCCTTGTTGTGGGGTGGGTCGTCCAGTGGTGTTTGGGGCATTGGTTGTTCTGTATTTGGTTTAGTCTTTCATTTAGTATGGGTTTGCATCGCTGTTCTGTACCCATTACCTTTCCTTTTGAATATATGTTATTACATTGCATTTACTCCACTATACTGTGTCATGTGTCATTCTTGTGTGCTGGGGTTTCACTTGGTATATACTGTTCCATGGGTTCTCACCATGGGTCCGGGTTGTTGCTTGCCATTCCCGTGCATGTGTGGCATCCTCCAGGCTGTGCACTGTGGTCTGCCCCTGTTACCTCATTCCGGCCTGTGTTTCATTGCATGTGTCCCAGGGTCCGGCTGTCTCACCTCTACACTGTGTTCCATTGTGTGTTTGCACTACCTGTCTGGGTGCTATATTCAGTGCTGTCTTATTTCCAGACTGTTTTTGCCCTGCACTCCTGGCCCTGTTTGCCTGGCTTCCTTTGCTTGCTATATTCAGTTGGTTTTGCACCGGGCTATTCTCTTTGAATATGGCTGGCATTTTGCTCCAGGCTCTGTTTGCACGCTGGGCAGTGCTACGTTAGTCATGGGGCAATGTTTTGAATATCTGGCCCTTTATGTTGCCAATGAAGTACAGTACTTTTTCCCACTCATTGTCTTTAATTTGTATGCCCAGTTCCTGCTCCCATTAATTTTGTTTGTGTGTATTTTCTAATCAAAAGAATTTAGTCATCAAATTTTACACAAACAAGGTATTTGTTATGCAGTTAATCATTTTTAATAAGCAGAAATGTTTCATCAAACAAGATATTTTTTATTTTCACACAAGTCAAAATAACTATTTGCTGAGGAGTACATCTTTAAAGATAGACAGCAGTTTGGCCTAGTGGTTAGAACGCAGAGTTGTGAACCTTTAGTGTTTATTAATTGAGGAACTGGTGGACTTTCTGGGGGAAAATGGGCTACAGAACTCCAGACACAGTGGGCTCAGAAGGGGAAGGTCTTGCCAGACAAATGTGGTCAGCAACTTCGATTGGGTGACTGACGCAGCAGATGGGGCAGGCAGAGGATTTGGTATACTTGGAGTTCAGCAAGACTGTTGACTCAGTCCCCCACAGGAGGCTCATCAAAAACATAAACAACTTAGGGGTGGCAGAAAAATTGGCAACTTGGATGAAGAGCTGGCTGAGGGGAAGAACACAAAGGGTAGTAGTTAATGGAGATTTTTCAGAAGTAAGGGAAGTAGCAAGTGGAGTACCTCAGGAATCAGTGCCGGACTCATTACTTTTCAGTGTATTCATTTGTAATACAGGGGAAAGCATCAGGGGCAAGATCTGCCTCTTCACAGATGACAGAAAGATGTGCACAGGTGTGGATATGGAGGAAAGGGATAAGGGAGCAAGTGGAAGATGGGGCAGGCCAGAAAGCTGGTTTAAAGATATGGCAGCTGGGTTTCAGTGCAAAAAATGTAAAGTGATGCACACTGGGAAGAGAACCCAAGAGTTCAATATGAAATTGGAGGTGTGGTGCTGAAAAGCACCATGGAGGAAAAGGACTTGGGGGTCATGATATCGGAGAGAATAAAGACAACAGCACACTGTGACAGAACTGCGGGCAAGACAAAGAGGATGCTGGGTTGTATAGGGAGGGGGATAAGCAGTAGAAGTTGGGAGGTGATCCTCCCTTTTTTAGGTCCCTGATGCAACCTCACCTGGAATACTGCACAAGATACTGGAGTCCACACCTGAGGAGAGACTGAGACAAGATGGAGGCAGTATGGGAGATCACATGATGGCTGCCTGGGTGGGTGTAACTTCTGTTCTCTCCCATCCCTCTGCTGGAATAACTTAAATTTGTTTAACCATTTAAACTCACTCTGACAACTAATATTTAGCTGTTTATCTCAATCTGCCAGTCTCATGGATCGGAGGAGTCCTTACCTTAGGATGGATGCCGAAATGAAAAATCCGTTATCAGGACACGCTCCTCCAGTGACACCTGAATGAGACAAGACCTCTAAAAGATCGAAACCACAGGCTACTGGGGGTTCTCAGAATGCACTTACTGGAGGGAAAAACTCCTGGGAGAGTTTGGAACTTTGAAAACTACCTTACAAACTTGAACCAAAGAAATTAAAAGTCTGCGCTCCTCAGTTGCTTCTCTTACATTCCGTGTTGCAGACAATCAAGCCTGGACTTCCTTGCTGGAGGATTGCTGCACTAAGACCAAACCCAACATCAGCTCCCTCTGGCAATGACTTAAAAAATGGAATCCCACTTAATGAACTTGGAGGGGAGGAGCAGGAGGAACAATGTTGTAATTCTGAGTTTGCCCGAAAAGGTGGTGGGTCCCAATGTCCTTTTGTTTGTACAAAGGTTGTGTAAGAAAATTGCGGAACCCCCTCCCTTGTGGGACAGCTTATATTGTGGAGTGGGCACACCATTCCCTGTGTCCTATGACAGCAGATGGTTCACTACTGAGACCACTTATATTTAAATTTCTTAACTACCATGATCGCAATACCTCTTCTCGAAATTCAAAGACCTCAAAGAGGTGCACTGGGAAGGTAGCTGACTTCAAATTGTTTATGATCTGCCTGTAGCAGTCCAGCAGAGGAGAACTGCACTGTACCCCCTGGTCTGTAAGCTAATTGCTGCCAATATCTATTTTAGAGTCTGCTATCCTGCTATTCTCCAAGTACAGCATATGGGGGGGGGGGGCAGAGTTTTTGATACACTAGAACACGCAACCACTGAGCTCTGAGTTCTTTTTCCTGAACTGTTTAATCCAATCTGATGTTCTCAGCCCACCTCTTCATGTCATCTCTGCTGTACTTTACTTTTTTGTGATCTGGAGACAGATCTCTGTACAAAGCACATGTTCTTTTCTTTTATCTGCTTTAAAGTTTCAGGTAGTATGCCTCCTCAGCAGATTCTTGTTTCTTAAAGTTGAACCATACTGTTGTCATCAGACTGGACTTGAGTGACTGAGTGTGGTAGTGATTGCCTTGACGAATACACCTGCAGAGTGTTTTTCGACTTTGCTTCCTTGGACTCTACTCTGCCATGTCTCCTGCCTAATCTGTGTGTGTGACTAATTTTGGATCCTGAGTGTGTTCTGCACCTTTTCATTATTCCCTGCTCTGAAACACAGTATGGGGTTTATTACTGGGATTTGGAGTATGCTATCTCGAAGGCTAGCCTACTTCTTCAGAACCGATGCTTTAAGATGAACTGCAGTCTGGATTCCTTCAGCCATTGTGATCATTTGCTTTGCCCCACTCAGGAGAGCATCTGAGGACTGCACAGACTAGCTGACGCTTTTTGACATTTTCATCAGTCAGCCGTTTTATCATTTAATGTTTTTCTTATTCTGAGGAAACCAGAGCTTCACAGATCTTTCCTGTCGTCTGCTGCTGGAGAAGTCTGATCCTTGCAGAGCTGGGACACTAGGTACGGGCATTACATTTCACAGAAGGCATGCTCCATTGATTAGGCAAGTTCTTTTTTTTCTGGACTGATACGGGACAATGATATTTGGTTTGGGCTCCTTACTAATTGTTTTACCGGAGCTCCCCATTGATTTTCATATGCTTGCCGAACCACAATCTAGGCAGGGGCTGGCAGCATGGTCATCATAAACTCTAAATATGGTGTTTGCTTTATTAATTTAGTTTGTTATTCTTGTGGAGTGCTTTTTCATATTGTATTTTCTATTTCTATGATTCGTGCACATTATCTGTAGTGCACATTCTATTTTAGTATTGCCAGGGAATGGTAGTTCTGCTGACCAATCAATATTCTGCTTTAGGGCTGGACTGGGGGTTGTTCTCTGTCTTCTTTGTAGTTGCATTTTTCTCATTTGTATATTAATATTGGCTGTTTAGCTGATTATTGTTATTGGAGAATCTTCTATGCCTTGCTTTAATTGTTTGTTATTATTCTGGTGGAGGGGGGTCTCTCAGGTAGTGACTGTAGTATATCTTGGGCAGGAGGATTTTAGGAGATAGGTCATTAAGACTGGGGGCATGGATCTGTGGTAGGTTTGTAGTGTTATTACTATTGTTTGGGCATGTTTTCTACTGGTGGAGGGTGGGATGGGGAGAGGAGGTATTTTGTCTGATTCTGGTTATTGTGGTGTTTGGAGGGGTGGGGTGGGTTGTGATCAGAGCACAATTAGGTTTGGGGTCCTTAATAGAATTCTAGTCAGAACACTCTTTTTGAAGTCTGCTCTGGTCATTCTGTACTTATGAGTGTTCCTTACCAGTTTATTTCCTGGAATATCAAAGGGGCGCAAGACAGGCAGAAGAGGGCCATGATATTGCAACATCTTAAAAAACTTCAACCAGGGGTGGTCTTCCTCAAAGAGACCCATATGCACAGGGAGGAGATTTAATTCTTTTGGAAGGCTTGGGTGGGCCAGACTTTTGGTGCAGGGAACAGCAGAAAGAAAGGTGGTGTTGCTATTTTGATAGCTAGTCTGTGCCCCTTTAGTATGATGCAGGAATGTTGGGATCCTGATGGGCGTTTTTAATTTTTACATGGACATCTAGGCCTCACGAAAGTTTTATTGGGTGCTATTTATGGTCCCAGCTCAGACCCCCCTTTTTGTTCTGACTTGCTAACACGTTTGGAACCTTATTCCCATCTTCCTATTTTCCTGAGGTGGGGTGACTGGAATTTTGTTTTTCAGTCGAATTTGGACTGATCGGGATGTTGTAGGAAGGGTCTCTCCCCAGAACAGAGTTTATAGACACCTTGGTATTTGTGGACACCTGGTGCATTTTGCATCCTACTGTGCACCAATATACATTTTACTTTATTCTCCATTCTTCTTACTCCCAGATTGATTCTTTTTTGATCAGCAAAGAGAATCTATCAGAACTCTTGGAGTGCTCCATTCAGCCCACAGTTATTTCTGACCACTCCCCGGTGCTAATGGACCATTCTATCTGGGAATTAGAGGACTCTGATGGAATGTGGCACCTAAATCCCTTTCTTCTTAAAGATCCGGATTCCCTGGTGACTATTCAAACTTATCTTAATTTTCTTTAGGAAAATGAAGGTTCTGTTGAAGCCATGGGTGTGGTGTGGGCTGCAACCAAGTGTGTGGTGAGAGGTGAGTGGATCAGGTTAGCGACTATGGCTCAGAAACGCTGAGATAAACTGTTGGATGACTTAATATCCTGGATTCGTACGCTTGAACACTCCCTCTCCTCTCACCGTAATGCTGACACCTGGTCTCGTTTGAACTCTCTTAGGGCACAATATTATACTTTATAAAATGGGTAAAAGAAATCCTTCACCCTGATTGGTCAACAGACATGTCCTTACCTGTCAACAAACTGAAAGGTGGCACTACTTTCCTAATATCTTAACCTCCATAGGTGAAAGAGCAGCAATATCATTGAGCAACTGATATATTCCATCAGTCCCTCTGCAACCAGAACTGATCTTCCATCACAAACATGGCTGCTACCTTTACACTGTAAACACCTTCAACTGGGCCCTAAAAATAAAACTACCTTAAATAAAAAATAAAACAAATTAAGTAGACGCTGTTTCCCTGATCATCACACTCTCCTTACACAAAACAAATTAGAAACATTAAGTATAGTTAACAGTTTTCATTACAACTATTTCTTTACTAGCAGTGAAAATTCCCCCTTCTGTCTTTACCTGCTCATCAGAGAAATCTCTTCTGCTTGCCTTCACAGTGAGATAATTGAGTCACTGGCTCTAAAACAGGCATTTGTTGTCTGTGTGTACAGTATGTTGGGAGAGTAACATTCTACCAGTGGAACTGAGCAGAATTTTGAATCCCTGTATTCCATGGTAAACAGTCCATGATAAACATTCTGTGTCTTGAATGAGGGAAAAAATAGAAAAAAAAAAACAGGATGAAGAAAGTAGGCAATACAGTAATACTTTATAAACAAAAAGAAAAGGTGGGAAAACACAGTTACAGAGGCAGACACAAGCTGCTCAAATAGTACATTGCTGTCCCTCCAACTCACTGGTTTAGCATTTTTCAGTAAGTTGCTGTTCGATCAATTTTACCACTCCTCTGCCCAAGTCTGGGGACTATTTTTCACCATATTTAAATAACATTACATACTATTGTTACATTTTTAATAATGCGACCAGAGTTTTGTCTGATTGTTATAGAAATAGTTGTTACCCATTTTATAAGAGCAATAAGAAAACTTCAGGGTGTGGGTTGTTGATTGATAAGAGCACTACCTAGCTGCTGTAGTCACTCGGCGCAAGTGCCTCATGCCTAACAATGCACCTGGGGGCGTGCTCTTATCAATTAACAACCCACACCCTGTCATGTCTTATTGCTTTCTTAATGGTCAAAAAGGTGGATCTTGCCCTACAACACACTAAGATGCGCTACTTGGAGTCTGGAGAAAGGCCTGGAAAACTTCTTGCCCTCTGCTTAAGGCATGTAGACTCCCTAAAAGTAATACTGTATTAAGTCTTCAACCTACACCTGGGGGTGAGGTTCTTATCCACCCATGAGACATCATGGAGGCTTTCAGTGTTTACTACAACTCCTTCTACAGTCAAGACCCCTTATCCCTGGACTCTTTGGAGCAGCTTGAGGCCTACTTAAATCCACTTCCCCTTCCTCTTTCTCGACCCAACAACAGTAACTCTTAAAAGCCCCTATAACCCTACTTGAAGTCCGCCAAGTTATTGAACACCTCCCGAAAGATAAGGCTCGTGGACCAGATGGTTATCTCAGTATTTTTTGTGTCTCCTGTGTAGATATCCTAGCCCCTTTCCTAACCTGTCTCTTTAATTACCTGCTTTCCCCTGGTCTCACTGAGACTGCTCTCATTCAAGCTTGGATCTCCCTTATACTCAAGCCTGGAAAGAACCAATTGTTGCCAGGCAGTTATCATTCTATCTCCCTACTTAACTCTGATCTTAAAAGATTGTCCAAGATACTTGCCAATCATCTGCTTCAGGTGTGGGAGAGTCTAATTTCTCCACTGCAGGTTGATTTCATGGAGGGCCGACATTCCAGTGACCATGTCCGAAAGTTCTTTTACCTTGCCTCTGCATCTGGGAAGAGCAGGACCCCTGCAGCTCTGATCTCCCTAGATGTGGAGAAGGCTTTCAACAGGGTTTCCTGGCCCTTCCTTTTTGCAACCCTTTGGACGTTTGGATTCCCCTCTAATTTTCATTCTTGGATTAAGATTTTATACTGTAATACCACAGCCAGAAATAGATGTAATGGAATTACATCTGCCCCGGTGATGCTTCAACGTGGCACAAGACAGGGCTGCCTCCTCTCCCCTTTCTTATTTGATTTATACTTGGAAGCCCTCCTATATCATATCCAACACAATGCCAATATACATGGGATTTCGATTGGGAATACTAGTTACAAATTATCCACCTGTGGGTGACTCCCTTTTACATGTTGAATCTCCCCTGCTGTTGATGGCATGGGTCATTATGTCGCAAGACATAATGCCGCATGGCACTATTGTGCTACGTGATTAATGCCATGAGGCATCATGTCTTTGTTCTGTGGGGGCTCCAGCCCCACCCCCCCCGTTATGGGGGCTGTGCCTCCAGAACCCCCACTAATGATTCTCAACTCTGCGGGGGGGGGGCCAACTCAGGGAGCGCACAGGTCCAGGTTTCGCCATAATGCTGTACGCTATTAAGTGTGTGACATTATGACCCAGTACGGCTGTCGATTCCGGCTGCTTTGAAGGAAATACAGCAATTTTACACAGTAGCAGATATAAGCTTAACCTGAATAAGACCCGGTATTGCCCCTCAACATCCTCGTCTCCACACAACAGATTCTGGATCTGGGTTTGTGCTGGGAACCTAAGGCCATTACCTACTTTGGCATTCGTATTACCAGATCCATTTCTGATTTGTTGAAACAGAACCTTACACCCTTATTATAGGCAAATAAAGAGTACCTACAGAGGGGATGACCCTCCCTTTGTCTCTTTGGGACAGGGCTAATGTTATCTAAATGAATATTCAACCCCAGATTCTCTACCCGATTAGTATACTTGGGTCTATTTCTCCTCAAGTTGTTGTTTGCCCATCTTCAGAGCCTGCTTAAGGACTTTCTCTGGAAAAAGGGGGCTGCCTGCCGGGCCTATTTAAGCAATATTACCCAACAGGGTAGGCTTTATTGGGAAATACCGGACCACCCAGAGGTGTAATGAGGCCCAGTGTCACAGGTGGAGGGTCTTATAGCCCCTGGAAGGTCAGGTATTTCCCAATAAAACCCAAACTGAAGGGTAATATTGTGCTTAGAAAATGGGCACAGTAAAAAGAAATGGCAGAGAAAAACAAGCATTTGTCAATGCCAAATGTTTTCTTGCTGGTATTAGCATTGGAAATGCAGGAGTTAGACAGATGCAGAATAGGAATGGCAGTGAAGTATTGAACTTCATGCGAACCCCACCTCCATCCTGTAGAGAAGGACAGGATTTGGGGTAAGTTTTTGGGTCATCACCCATGACAGTCAAGCCATGTCACCTCATCCTAGTCTGCAGACACTGACGCGTGTTGAGGTGTGCCTTAGGGTGTTTGGCTTTACAGTCACCCCATTCCATAAGGACATACGGTGAAATGGGTGCAGCATAGGAGAATGGGGTGAAGTCTTGGGCCAAAGAGTCCAAGGTACACCTCGATGCCTGTCAGTGGCTGGGGGTTGGGGGTGGGATGGCCTGAGCAGTACAGTTGGCAATCCAAAGGCACACCTCGATGCCTGTCCATCTGTACAGGGTAGGATGTTATGGTTAGAAACCCTAATGCCTCGGGCGTTTGTTGGTATTTACAGTTCAAATTTTCAACATGGCCTTTTTGTGACCCCACCTCATGAAAGCATTTGGGACCTCTTCTCATGAAGAATGGCAGTGTGGTTTTGTTAATGTGTCCTGAACACTGACTTCCAACAGCAACAGTGCCATTCTGTGCCACATGTACGAAAACACAGATTGGACAGGATGTGAAGAATGACAGCTGTACCATTCATAGGGAGGTGTGAAGAGATGACAATGTTAAAAATCTGTAGTGGGAATATTAAAAATGCCCACACTTCCAAGCATACGAGGAAACTGCGCAACACATGCGCATAACACAGTCATTTTATGGACTTTCATCACCAGATTTTCAACATAGGCATTTTACGACCTGTGCTCATGAACAGTGTCACTGTGATTTTCTTAATGTGTCCCAAACACTGATTTCCCACAGCAACCACGGTATTCTGTGCTGGAACTGCAAAAACACATTTTGACCAGGATGTGAAAAATTACAGCTGTACTGTTCATAAGGAGGTGTGGAAAAATGGCAATGTCGAAAATCTGGAATGAAAATATTACAGTTTTGCAAAGTTATGAGCGTGCGTGGAAACTGCGCAACGTACGCTTGTAACACAGTCTATTTATGGGCTTTCATCATCAAATTTTCAACATAGGCATTTTAGGACCTCTTCTAATGAACAGTGTCACTGACATTTTCATAATGTGTCCCAAACACGGATTTCCCACAGCGACCGCGCTATTCTGTGCCAGAACTGTGAAAACACATTTCAGCCAGGATGTGAAAAATGACAGCTATACTGTTCATAAGGAGGTGTGTAAAAATGGCAATGTGAAAATCTGGAGTGAAAATATTGCAAATTCGCGAAGTTACGAGCGCGTGTAGCAACTGCGCAACACACGCTTGTAAAACAGTAATTGTTTGGATTTTTCCCACCAAATTTGCAACATAGACATTTTGAGAGCCCACCTCATGAACACTGGCACTGTCGTTTCATTAATCAGTCCTAAAAGGTGATTCCACGCAGTGACCGCAAAATCACGTTTTGGGACCGAATAATGCCATGACAGTGGCTGAATTCAAGAGGGAGGTCCCAAAATCCCTATGTGGAAAATTTGGTGCCAAAATTCCAAAAAATGCCTGAGATGTGCATTAAAGTTGAAAAAAGCCTATCTATACCTTTATACAGCTTACCGCCATTTCCTCAGTTCACGGTTGGCTTTGAAGAGTGCAGATATGTTCCTGGTTCACCGAAGATCGTCGCGCTGGGCTCCGGAGGTAAGCATGGTGTGAGGGGATGTGTGTGGAGGCAGGGTGTGCAGAGGGTGTGCGCGGGATGGGGAGGGGTCACCGGACCCAACGAGGGACCGTTTTTGGTTTTACAGGAAAATAAAAAAAACATCGCGAGACAGTTTTTTTTTTTTTACAGGGACATTTAACAGGACATTTGGCATGCTGGGGTGGGCTCCCAGTGTGCCAACCTAGTGTTTTGTTGGGGAGGGCGACTGTAGCTGATGGGGGATTGGGCACCCACATTGTCATATGGGGGGGCACAATAGTCAAGGGGGATTGGGCACCTCTCTTGGCACAAACATACATTTTGTGTGTGTGTGTGGGGGGTCATTATGGCAACGGGGAGTGGGATCCCCCATTGGCACATTAATTGCGGATGGATGACATTATGCCGACGAGGAGTGGGCTCCCCAGTCAGCAAATGAATCTCGGACGGGGAGTGAAGTCGGCAGGGATTGGGGCCCCCATGGGCAAACAAAGACTGTTGGGGGGGTACATGCTGATGAGGGGGGGGATTGGGCACCCTCTCGGCATTGGGGGCTGCATAATACTGTTTGTCAATGTGGCGGCAAGCCGCCCGCCATGTTCACAAACAATATTACGCTAGCTAACGTTCCACCCTGCAATGACTGGTCGCTTCCTCATTGCAGCAGAATGACTGACGCTACAGTAACAAGGCGGCCCCTGATTGCTGCGGCGAAAACGTTTGTACTTGGTGGCACTTCTGGGGACCAGTGTCATTGGCATACTGTGCCTCCATTGGTCCACCAGTGCCAAGCCCACGAATGCAGTGCCTCCCTTGGCTGTAACAGTGCCGTGCCTCCACAACCTGCTTCTCTCCTAAGCTGTCGCATAATGTTTCTTGCGCATGCATGCAAGCAAAGATAAAAATGTTAATAAAATAATTAATTTGCATTAAGTTTTGTAATTAAATAGTAACTCTGCATGTACTAGAACAGAGGACTTTTGTCGTAATGGAGATGCTGTAGTTAAGGAAATGAAAACATAGCTGGTTGAATGCTTTTGGTGCCTTCTTAGTTTCTGTTTAGTCAACCCCCCCCCCCCATGGAACAGTTTCATTTGCAGGCCTGTCTTTTGTTGTTTCTTTTTCTATATTGGGGAAGAGAAGAGATGTAGGAGAGAGAACCCTTTATTTTGCTTGGTTTAATCAGTGATCCGGCAGAACAGCAGAATGCAGTCCTCCGATCTGCGACAGGTACCTTTCAGGTCTTTCAAATGTGGTGGGAGTCTGCAGTTCATTTTAAAAGCCCGCTGTTGTCATGGAGCGTGACCACATTAGAAAGTATTTTTAAAATAGAACAAAGTCAAAGTGTACTGCTTTTTTTTTCATTATGGGGAGACAATGCGGCAGAATGTGGGAATAGTGCTAACTATGCAAGGGTAGCGCTGCCAGGAAACACATGTAGTATCTTGGTGGATACCAGGCAGGATTTTGGGGATGGGGTTAAAGTTTTTGGGCTTCTGGAGGTGTGCGGGCGGTGACCTCTTCTCAGGGGAAGGGGGCTCTTCAGTTTGCCGTCATGCTCGGTCACCGGTTAGCGAGAGCAAAAAGCCGTCAGCAGTGAAACTCATTTTTTTGTTAAAAAAGAAGAGACAGTTACATGGGAATACCATAGGGAGGTGGGGGTGGTGATAATGCAGGTTGAGCTAATTCACATAATGGCAATCAGCAGAACTGAAAAGAAGCAGCGAATAAACAGACTGCTGGAGGAGGGAAGAGCGAGACGAGCACAGTCAGCTGTCTCAGGTATGGTGGAGAAAGTCACGGGGCATGGTAGAAGACGGCACTGTAACTAACGAAAATAAATTAAACAAGCATTTGTCAATGCCGAATGTTTGCTTGCTGGTATTAGCATTGGAACTGTAGGAGTTAGACCGATGTGGCAGTGAAGTATTGAATCTGCAAACAAAATGTATGGGAGACATTATGCTGACAGTGAATGGGCTCCCCTGTCAGCAAATGATCTGGGGAGAAGGCATGCCAACAGGAGATTGGGCATCCCCGTCAGTTGTCATGGGGACTCTGAGGTGGACAGCAACAGCTGCTGCCATGTTAATTGCAATGTTACACAAGGCAAGGCACCGCCCTGCAATGACAGGTGGCTTCCCTCACATTCCCTCCCGCTCCATGTTTGTTAGGCTTGCTCCCACCCACCACATGCGCATATATACGCTGGACATTATGTTGCCTTTTGATGTCCCACCCCTTCTGGTCCGACCGACCCCCGCTGGCCGGAGCAGTAGCCAAAAGTGGGTCTCCATTTCAGCAGGTGCCCACTTGCTAGTGCCCCATATGACGGTATACCGAATGGTTTCCTGTTTTGTTCTCATGGAAGTCGCAGGAGTTGGAGACATAAGAATTGAATGTTTCAGACACTACACTAACTGCTCAGGCTGACAAAAATATTTACTTTGACAATGACTGGCTCAGCTTGACCTTGACTCTCAATTGTTTATACAGGTCGAGCCAAACTGAGCCAGGCACTAAACTCTAGCCATACTCAAGCCTACTCTGGCTTGCCCAGTTCTACTGTTTACACGTGCTAATGGGCTGTAGGAAGATGCTGTTACTGTTTAAAGAGCAGTGAACTGGTCCCTGTTCATTTTAGGAAATGCATTGTTTTTAAATAAACAGCACTTTCATTTACTACTCAGGATACACTGCAAGTAGTTTGTCCAATACAGGTTGGAAGTGAACTCGGAGGGTAAAGAACCATAAAGAAGGCACACCACTGAGAATACTCAGTTAGTATGCCACCCACACTGACTTAGGCATATCAGAAAAATATTCTCTTTAATGCCATACCTGTGAGTATATTAAAGGGCACATATGTAAGTTAGTTTTGCTTCCTGGTGACCTAGAGTGAGATTATCGAAATATTCTCACTCTCAGTCCAAAATATACCCATAGTAGATCCTCATTGGCTGGATCCAGCAGCGTGAGCAGCACACTTCTAATTTCAGATTCACAAGGCTGACTCAGCGCTGGCTCCTGCCTGAGTACCATTCATGGCATCTCACTGCCAACAAGTATTCCCATAATAATAATAATAAAAATAAATCCTCCAATGTACCTTTAGTTTTTTCTCCTCAGTGACTACCACCAGGTTTCCCAGCACACTCTCCAGCATTCTTTCAGCCATGTTGGGACCCTCTCCCAGTGCCGCCACCTGTACCTGCTGTGCCTCTCATCTAACCCACCACTCTGCTTGTAAGACCATACCGTTCACTGATCAGAGCACATCTTACGTCGTGGCACTCAGTAATCAAACAAGGAGGTCACAAACTCACACTGCATGCACCCGATGTGCTGATGCCCTCATGCTGAGTGTCATCACACTTGCTCCTGTTCATCACCTAATTAAAACAAGAAAGTGATGGAAGGGGTTGAGAACCACATGCAGATATTAAAGCTAGTTTACAGCATCAGCAGTAGCTTAGCTGACCTCATGAGTAATAGCTTAAGCTCTAAATGAGCAAATGGTAGGCGCTTAGCAACCAAGCCCCCCCCAAAAAAAAAAATAAACCAAGGTACACAAACACAGGAAAAAAAAAACAGTTAAGTGACAAAAGGAAGCACACAGCCAGTGGCAAAATGCAAACCAGAAGCAGAACAAAAAAAACACAGAAGTCCAGCAGATAGAAGCAGCAGGACGGGGTGAGGGGGGCAGGCCCCAGCCAGCTGCAGAGGACAGATGGGCAGCCTCCGGCCAACAAAGTGCTTCAGAAGGAGGCTGAGGGGACCTGCTTGTATAGCTCAGGAAGTAGGAGTAGCTGTCTGCTTGTCCATCGAACCATAGGTGGAGCCTTCCAATTAATCTAAATGTAAACTGCCAACTAATAATCAGAAAGAACAAATAACCGCACATGTAATGTGACCGTGCATCTGAAGTGCTAAACGAAGCCAAACAGTATAAAAACGGTATTTGATTAAATACATTCTGTCGTTCGTTACATTATTTAAGTTATCTTGCAATACAAACAATTTTAATTTTTTACATGTCACCACTGAGAATGGCATTACAGGCCCATTTTTAAAACAGCCCTTAGAGCGATGCAAGCCGAGTTGCTCTAGGGCTGCGGCAATATCCAGATGTGTCAGGGACCCTGTGCCCAGTTTCATAAGTGGGGGTCATGCACCAAATATGCAGGAGTTACGCAAAAAGGCAGGCTTGCAACAAACATTTGGCACACCTGTAGTGATTGACACAAGGATCCAGGCCACCTCCCCCACCAGTGGCAAGACTAGAGGGGCCATGTAGGGTTTTTTTGGGGGGGGAAGACATCAGTACTGCCATGGTTGTGCAGTGGCACCCAGTGGGGGTGCCATGTGGAAAGGCACACAGCCAATAGAATGGGACTGCTTCCACACCCCTACTGTCTAGTTCAAATGTATCTAGCCAAAGAGGCTTTGATGAATGTCTAAGTCCAGGTAATTTACCAGACAAATCCACAGTGCAGTCCAATGCATAGGTGGCCCAATTGCCTTCCACACTCACACGCCAGCCCAGACAGACACACACACACACACACACACAGTCTTCCCTTTCACTTTTTTAGGTTTTTAAGTTACTCAGTATAGTGTAGGGCTCTTTTTTCTCTTTTATTTTCCCATGCTTCGGCAGCAGTTGTACAGGAGGAGGCTTGACCTCCACCCTCACGTGGCCTCTCTTCCCCAATACCGTTTCTCTCTCTCCCATTGGGATTTTTTTTCAAGAATTTTTTTGTTTCTGTTTCTTTTTCCAGTCTTGTTCCTTTCCTAATATTTCTTCACCTTCTCTCCCTAGGCCATTACTAAGTGGCAAAGGTAAATGAACAGAACTGTTACAAGTCATGCATTCCCTCCCGCTGCCATCCTCCAGTCACATCTCCATCCCCATCGGTATCTCTGCATTAAATGGTACCTAAGAACTGCAGGATCGCCTTATGTACCCAGTTCACACATGCACAAACCAGAGCATATTGATGTTGCATTCACTACGCAGGCACTCTGTCGTGTTTTCCTTAGCTTCCCAAGCCAACCACAAGTCAGGCATGCAGGCTGTCGACTATAACGAAGAGTATAACGAAAAAAACATGGAATGATGCAAGCTGAACAGGCAGTGCTTCACTCAGGTCTTACCAGAACTGAGCTGCATCAGATAGGAGCAGCTCAGTTTACTGAGGATGGTTTTGACTCCCCCACCCTTAACATTTATGACATTGCTTACCCTTTTGTGTAATATGAGTAAACAGAGATGAAACTGATCCACATTTTCAGTAATGTTTCCTGGTCCCCATCTGAATACAGACAGTTATATTTGGACATGTACACACACTGCATGATATATAGGAGCTGCATGATACATAGGAGAGAAACATTTTCACAAAGTTACAGTATTTTATAAATGATGGCCGGATCCTCAAATGGCCTGCACCTGATTCTGCACCCTACGGAGGGGTGGTTACATGGGCAATTGGTGTGCAGAAATACTGTACTGAAGGTAAGGGGACTTTTATCCATCCACAGCCTCAACCACTGTCCCCCTCTGCACCTAATCCCAAATGATGTGCCTTCCTATGTGGAAGTCCAGAATTGGTTGGGTCAGGGGATGGGGCAGACAAGCATTGCATTTATGGATGCAGATCTACAGTGTGAGAGGCTGGCAGAGGGGGTAGGGACTATGCAGCCTTAAGGGCTGCAGTAATAGTTATGTGCCCCCTCTACCCAGCCACAATTAGGTGATTGGGGACATATTAGCCCACTCATTTAGGCCCTAACACATGGGGCCTCCACTGTGGTCTGGAGTGCAGTACCAATATCAGCCAGCATCTGTTTACAATAGACTAGTTAAAAGAAAGGGCCTGCACCTGGGACGCCATACCTGGCTGGCAGTACAAGTGGAGAACAAAGAAAAATAAACCACTGGCACTGGCTACTCACAACTTGTAGGTACAATCCATGTCTGGCTCTGTTGGTTTGGAAATAAAGCAAATCCACTGTTTCTTGAAGAAAGTGCTTAATTTTATTTTCTAGCGCACATAGTAGAAACTCCAAACAAGCGAATGAACCCCCTCCACATCACTGAGAAATAGCTGCCTTACATGTTTCATGCCCCCTGGTGCTTAGTCATAGGAATAATGATGATTAATTTGCAAACCAGCAGAACCATACATGGATTGTACCTACAAGCTCTGAATACCCAGTGCCAGCAGTTCATTTTTTCTTTGATCTGTTTACTGTACTTGTACATATTTATGAGATACCACAGTCCTTATAGAACTGTAGTATCCCATCATATCCTGCTCCCTTTGGAGTCAGGGATCTACTGGCAGTCCAACATGGGCATCCAATATGACATCTGTGGTCTGGACCAACTTTGCTACCATTACACCCCCTGCCTGCACTAGTGTAGTGCAGTGGGCACGGGTTGTGGATGCATTCTGGGTGCTTACAGGCATCAAGGTGTACAACAACATAATCAGGGTATACTTACCTCAAGCATATCCCTGATGTTTATGTGGCTTAGGACCAGAGGCAATATCCTAAAGTTAAAAAATACAAAAGCAATCAATAAGCTTAAATAAAACATTACTTGCTGTAGTTTCATTTAAGATCTGCTGATAAAAATGCTCATTAGCGCCTCTGCTTTTTTTTTTTTAATTCTGTATTTTTGCTGCTCACATTCGCCAAGGATCTGCCTGGTCATGGACCCCTTATACACCTTTCATTGAGGCCTTGACTCCAGACACCCCGGCTTACCCCTCTGGGTGGGAATTGGCGACACCTAGGGGTATCAGTGCCGCAAATCGTGGGACTAGAATAGTGGAGCTGACCGCGAAAGCTGATTAGGGCAGGGGAAGGCTTCATAGAGGCAGACGCGAGCTGTATTTTTCCTGTGTTTCCTGGAGGGATGGAGACATGCAATGATGACCTGCATCTGTCCTGCCCCTCTACTTCTTTTGGATGCCTGCACTAGCGATTCTTCCCAGCCTCCGCTTGGCATCCTCGCATGCCGGACATTCTTCCCAACCCTTCCCCCCCCGAAGAAGGAGAGCAGCCTAGAGTTGCTTAATCATTCTTCCCCAGCTGGCCCTCCAGTTCCCCGGTCCATTCCCGAACCGGGTCGCTGGCCAGGTAAGTGAAATCCAACTGCTGCACCGATGGGCTGGCAGCTCTTCTGCTTTCTAATGTTACAGCGATGCAAGCCATTGAGTCAGACAGAAACACAATCATCTCAGAATACTCTGAAAAGCCAATATAATTTTCTGAGAGCTGAGAGGTTACTTGCTCTTTTCAGAAAGCAGACTGCATGGGAAGGTTTGCTTTGCATAAGTGTCTCTTTTAAGTATCAGCATGCTGTCTATTCAACCAGTGTTTATATTGCAAATTGAATTCTGTGCAAGTAATCTGTAGCCTTACCCACTCCAATATTTTTCATTACTGTGACAATATTGTGATTATCACTGTGGAAACTGCGCAGAAAATCAATGTAGGTTGCTACAGTCTGCAGTACATGATTGCATGATAATGATGCAGTAACAGAAACGGGACTAGGTTAGTGCAACTAATGAAAACAATATTTTTATCTTTAACTCCCCTTCCCCCCAAGGTCCACTGGATATTGGATTCAGGAAGGTGAGAAATCTCCCTGATGGCACCAGTTTTAGGGGTAAACCATGGAGACAGCAGGCATAGCGGTAAATCTCTGGTGAGACTGGAAGGTTGCCTGGGGTGGGATCTCTGCAAGTAGCAGTATCACAGATCTGTACATTTGCTCGACTCTTAAAATCCTGACACACGTTTGCACGACTCCAACTTCCTGACAGTATCAAAATACGGCGCTCATGTTGCAGACTGTTGAAATCACGATGTTTACATTACTGACTGTAAACTTGCTGGAAGTAAAGTTATGACTGTTACGGAGCTCAAAATACTGACTGTAAAAATACATGGGCTGTGTGTGAATACCAAAATGTTAGATACTGTTGGGCATACACTTCCCAGAACAGAAGCAATGTAAAAGCCCAGGGGTGTAGCCATAAATTTCCATTTTGTACACACGCTCAACTGCTGGCCCCTCCCCCCCATTTTTAGAAAATGTACACACTTCACACATCCTCTCCATTTGCTACCCCAATTTAGGAAATGTACACATCCTCTTTAACTGCTGCCCCCCATTAAAAAAATATGACTCATCTAATCTCTAAACAGGTTGTTTACGGATCTATATGTCATAAGCAATATCAGTTTAGTCAGATGTAAACACTACTCAGTAGCCTACACTTATTTTAATGCTCCAGATTACAATGATAATGGTAACAAAAAGGCATGCAGTTTGGGAGAGGTACTCAAAAAAACTGTACACAGATGTGTACAGTGAGTATGCCTGCCTACACCTTGTAAAAGCCCCCTATGTCTGATGCAGTAGTGTAACTGCTTATTATCTTCTGAGTGCACACACTAGTAACAGAAACGTACAGCTGAACTTCTAGCTGGAGACACCTGATGCCTTTACTTCCTCCACAAACATTTGGTAATTTCCATCATCCTCTGTCAGCAGGTAATGTAGACAAAGCTACCAAAAACTACTAATTTGACATCATTTTGCTGTTTGCATTGGCAAGATGGTGCTTTTTGGGGAAATGTTTTCCAGTTTGCAGTTGCAATTTAGCAGGTACGCTAAATGTAAAAGCCCCTTACATCTGATGTATCTCGTGCTTATGTGGTAGCTCAGTTTGCAGTTAAGTACAGTATTTTAACTAAACATAAGCAGCCAAACACAGGGAGACAGAGTGGGTATTCTTTGGCCATTCTATTCTTCTGAGGCAGGAGGCCAGCTAGCAGACGTTAACTTACAGATGCTGCTCAGTGTCTCACACAGACACATTTCCTGATGGCATGGCATTGACTTTTGGCTGGAGGATCGGCAGGCATCTGGCCACGGTCCAATAGCTGCAGGCTCCGGGTGCTGAGATGTGGAATGGAGGGAGTGGGGTGAACAGCATGCAATGGGAGGGAGCAGGAGGCTTTACTTTCAGTCCAGGCACTGGGACAAGGAGTGGGGCAGACAGCATGCAGTGGGAGAGAGCAGGAGGGTTCACGTTCACTCCGGGTGCTGGGACAGGGAGCAGGGCGGACAGCATGCAGTGTGAGGGAGAGGGAGGGTTCATGTTCACTCCAGGTGCTGGGATGGGGAGTGGGGCAAACAGCACACAGTGGGAGGGAGCAGAAGGGTTTACTTTCACTCTGGGTGCCGTGACGGGGAGCGGGGCGGATAGCATCCAATGAGAGGGAGCAAGAGGGTTCACTTTCACTCCGGATGCCGGGATGGGGAGCGGGGTGGACAGCATGCAGTGGGAGGGAGCAGTAGGGTTCACTTTCACTTCGGGTGCTAGGACGGGAGCAGAGGGGGTGGACATGGAGGGAGTGGAGTGAACAGAAATGTTTCGGCACGCAAGGCATGCCCTGCAATGGTGGGTCACTCCCTCATTGCAGTGGCTAATTTCTTTCAAGTTGGTAGCACTCTTGCTGAACTAGTGTCAGCAACAGCGTGCCACCGCATTGGATTAAGAGAACCAAGTCCGCAAATTCAGTGGTGGCATTGGCCACAACAGTGCCACACCTCCACAACCCACTTCTCTCCTAATCTGCCACAACATGTTTCTTGCGCATGTGCAAGCAAACATAAAAAAGTAGCCATAAATAAACCAAGTGAAGGATTGTGTGTGGTTTCATTTCACAGTTGGCACTGAAGTACAGAGTGTTGGGGCCAATATCTCTTACTAAGCGAGAGATAAAAATGGCAGTGATTTCAAATTCAGTGGGGTGGTTTTGGCCAATCATTAAGCAGTGTGGACACAGGGATCCGTGTGTGGGTGAAGGGTTACTTGGACTGGCACTTTTTATTTCCTGGGCATCTATTGAAAGTTAATGTACTCCCCTGGTAGGGGTACCAGCCAATCAGAGCCCAGGAAATAAAAATCCAATTTTTTAATTCAAATTATCACTCCCTATAGAGACAGGTGGCCTACATTTACCTAACGTCTTCCTTTATTATTGCACCCTCCATTGCAATAAGCTTTTCCCGGCTGCCCTCCTGTCTATCTTCAGGTTCAGTTTACTGCTCTTTATGGTTGTCAATAGAGTCACAGTTATGCAAAAAATATGGCCTTCAACTTGCTAGTTTATTATATCTTAAACCCTCTCGCTTACCTAGATCATTACATAGAACCCCTCTGATGTGGTCCTTCAAAGCTTTATTCCAGCTCTATTCTTACTTGCAAGTTGATTGGACCAATGACCTGTCCCAACCTGTTTTGGGGAATACTGATATTTGAATTGCCAATCGCCCTATTCCAGCAAATTTTTGTCTACAATTCCAGGCTGTCTCTCTTGAGGCTTTTCTTGAAGAGGGCAAAATGTATCCAGCGGTTATGTTACAAGAACATTTTTCTATTCCAGTCTATCATCCCTTCAAGCACCTCCAACTTTCTCTAGTGATCATTAGTTTCCTGGGAGCACCTCCTTGGACTTTTCAACTTAACACTACTTTATCTGATTTTTTGGCGACACTAGAACAACTGCATCCCATCACTAAATTTCATACTCTCCTTCAAGCCAAAGATCTGACTGGATTGGCCGGTATTTGTTATTACTGGCAACAGATGCTGAATTTACAATTGCAGCCTAAAGCCTGCCAAACCCTTTGGAGGAGACGTTATAAGTAATTAAACGAGATGGATATTGTCTCACTCAGTTTCGCATATTACATAATTTGTACTATACCCCTCTCAGGTTTTATTTTTCTTTAATGTATTTAAAATCTTGGAATTACAACCTTTGAGTCAGAGACTCATTTCTAAAGGCTCCACGTCAATACACAATACAGACATGGGTAAATACAGTACAATAGATGGTACGCTACAATATACAATGTCAGGGCAGTTTGATGGCAAGGTTACAGCATGAAACAGTATACTGAGATGTCTAATATAGAGTTGAGCTGTAGACTATGGGCAACATAGTAAACAATACGATACAGGGTACAGTGCCAGGGCACTTTGACTTCCGGTTACAGTATGACTATTTTACAAGGATGTCCTGACTGGTTTACAAGGATGTCTAATACCTTGTTGTGGTTGTGGACAGTAAATAGGATAATTCTAGCAGTGGGGGGGGGAAATTGTTTAACCAGGAAGGCACACTAAGCCGAAGCTTGTTTCAGGTGCGACCTGGGAACACAAGGAAGTTAAGTGACTTGCTCAGGGTCACACAGTATGCAAGTGGGGGCTGTGGGATTCAAATCCCAGTCTCCAGGTTTGCAGCTCAGAGCCTTAAACCACAGTAAGAGGTCAACTAGTGGCCAGAGAGTGAATCGGGGGACAGTGCACATGTCTACTATGCTTGGTTAGACTAAAGGACTGAGAATCTTTCATATTAATGTTTGTAGCCTACTTCCTAAAATGGACGAGCTAAAAGTATGGGTCACTCTTTACTCCCCCAACATACTATGTATATCCGAAACATGGCTATCATCCCCATATCCCGACAATCAGTTGGCTCTTTCTTTTTTGACAGGTGTCAGTGCGGCTCAGTTGGTAGCACATCCGCCTCTGGACCAGAAGGTCGTGGGGTCTTGTCCCACACCGGAACTGGGCCTGCACCTAAAAATCGTTGGCATCCGAGTGCAGTATTGGGGGGTGCTGTACTGCTGGGGTGTGCAATCCTTCGGATGAGACGTTAAACCAAGGTCCCTTCTGCCCATCCTGGTGTTGTTCTGGTGGGTGTCCAGGTGGAAGTAAAAGAACCCAGGGCACTCTTCACAAAGAGCAGGGTGCATTCCCGGTGTCCTGGCCAACATTCCCCTTTCCATAAACCAGTTCATGCAATTATCCAGGCTGGGTGTGGGTGATGATGTGCGATATATCTGCCACCACACATTCAGTCACTTCACTACCAGTCTAGCATTGCTTGTAAAGTGCTTTGGGATACTGTGTATAAAAAGCGCTATATAAATGCTGATTTTTCTTCCTCTTTCTGACTTCATCCTTCATCAACAAGACCAAGGAAAATGGGGTGAAGGAGCCACCATTTACTTCCGCAATACACTATCTTGCACTATTTCCTATGAGGAAGTGGCTCCCCAGTCCCATAAGCTCCTTGTAGCCAAAATTCGGTTTCCATCCTCCAAGCCCCTCTTCATGGATGTTCTTTATGCATCCTTGAAACTCCCACCTTCTTCCCTCATTTCCAGTGTCGCTGCTGCTGCCACACTCGCAATGTCAGGTGAACTCATCCTCCTTGGAGACTTTAATCTAGACAGGCTATCCCCATCATTGCTCAACTTTTGCCAGTAGATCAAAGCTCTGAATTTGACTCAGTTGATAAAAGAACTCACTCACCCTAACCCTCGCTCTCGGTCCCACTCCTTACTTGACTGGGTGCTCTCAACCCACCCCCACCGTATCTGCTCAGCAGGTTTATTACCTGATTCACTTAGTGGCCACTGCCACACCTTTTGCATTAGAAAGCTTTGCCATCCTCCTAAATACATCCAGTATCAACCCCTCAGATCACTTGACACAAAGCAAACTTCTTCATGACCTGGTATTGACCAACTGGTCTCTTGTGCTCTCCTTCCTCTCCATTGACGCTGCCCTCACTCACTTCATATCCAGTTTTCTAAATGTTTGGGATACCCACGCCCCTCTAAAATCCATGAGAGTTAAACGCTCCCACCACCCCCCCGTATCACCCTTGAAATCTTGACTATGTGTAAATCCCATGATCTCCCGTGGCGTTATTTTAAAACCACACAGAGCACAGTTGACCTTCAAACCTACCATACCCTCCGCAACTATTGTACAAAGTGCATACAACAGGCCAAATCAGATTTCTTCAAAGCTCATTTGCAAACCTTCCACCCACTCTCAGCATGGCAGGCTCACTAGTTACTGATCCTAACCATGTCGCTGAAGCTTTAAACAGATTCTTCCCTACCTGCACCATAACGCATGGTCCACCCATCCCCCAATCTGTTACTCTACCCTCTCCCCCTCCCAAGTCCTCTGATTTCCATATACAGCTGGTATCTCCCTCTGAAGTCTATAGAGCTCATGTCTCCCTCAACCCCTCAAAATCCAGCCCCAATGGCTTGCACCCTAAGCTCCTTACAATCTCAGCTCCCTCAGTTCTCCCTCCCTTTACCTTCATTTTTAATCTGTCCATCTCCTCTGCTACTATCCCCTCAGTGTGAAGTCAGCCACAGGCCTCCCTCTCTTCAAAGGGGGGGACGCAACTGCCCCTGGCAACTATAGCCACATATCACTTCTCTCCTCACTCACCAAGGTCCAAGAGTCCTTTGTCCTCTCTAGACCAAACAAATTCCTCCTTTCCTTAAAAACTCTGTCCCCTGTTTAATCTGGTTTCAGATAGAATCATTCCACCACCACCACCTCCCTTCTCTGCTTTACCAATGCCATTCTCTCAGCTATGGATCAAGGCTTCATCCCATCAGCCATTTACCTTGATCTAGTGAAGACCTTCGACTCTGTGTCCCACCTGCTCCTTCTAAACAAACTGAGTACCTCTAGCCTTGCATCTCATGCCGTGTCCTGGTTCAGATCCTATTTAACTGGTCATTCCCAGTTGGTAAAAATTAATAACGTCTTATACCTTTCCCTCCCTATCATTGCAGGTGTACCCCATGGCTCAATCCTGGGTCCTGTTCTATTTTCTCTGTTCATTAATAACCTCCCTTCAGTATGCTCCTGCATCAATTCACATGTATGCGGATGATACCGTCCTTTACCTTTCTGGCCCATCAGCTTCAGCCGTTCAAACCTCCCTTCAAGAGGACATTTCTGCTGTTACCTCATGGTTCAATGCAAATTGTCTAAAACTAAACATCAAAAAAAACTGTAGCCATGACCTTTGGGTCCAAGCAAAAACTCACTAGGATTCAAGCTTTACCCTCCTTCCTCTCAGGTGAAAACACTCCCCTCAAAAATGTCACTGCATTCAAGTACCTGGGGGTTTGGCTTGATCGCTCACTTGACTTCTCTTCCCACTTTAATGCCCTACACTCCAAACTGCGTCAAAAACGAGGGCTGCTCTACCACCACAAGGCTAATCTTCCACTCCCTGTTAGATGAGACCTATTGATCAAATGGATCCTCCCTACCTTAGACTATGCAGACATGGTTTACAGTGCCACCCTGGTGACCTCCCTCTCCAAACGTGATGTCCTTTACCACACCTCCTGTTGGTTCACCGCTGACTCCCCCACATCTAATGCACCACTGCAACCTCTACTCTTCCCTACCCCTCCAATCCCTCTCCCAGAGATGCTTGTCGCACTGCTCCACCCTCATATCTAAGTTCTGGTTCAGGGCTCTCCCACTATGACTTGCATCTCTCCTCAAACCTTCCACCCCTTCCCTGTACAACTCACTGTCAATTGGCATCCCTACTTTTGCACTCCCATGAGTCCGCACCTCAGCTGGTAAACTGGCCTTCTGGTACAGGCTTCCTTCCCTCTGGAACAGCATACTCCCATACCCACCTCACACCTCCTTTTCTGCCCGTAAGTGCTTACTCAGACCAACCCCAACCTCATCTTGCACCTGTCCTCGTCCCTAGTACCCATTCTCCCTTCTTCATCTTAAGCCATTATGCACATTCTGTGGTTTTGCTCCTTACAGCTGTTATTCTCTAATTGTGTTCCAGTTTCATTTTTAAATATTTGTATATACACTCTGTATCAAATTGTATATTACTGTATGCTAGTAGCTATTTTTATGTTAAACTGTGTATCTCTTTTGATATATAATGTTTACCCTCTGTTTGTATTTGTACCCCCTTCCTGGGGTCGTACCTGGAAATGAGCTTCCCTCATGGTACCTTTCCCGGTTATCAAATTTTAAATAACTAAATAGATATAGGATGGTCAGAGAGCCTCGGCTATTTGTTCTCAATGTAGTCAGTGTGAGGGCTCCCTTTAGCACATCCTTTGGGATTGTCCTATGGATGTCCCTTTTTGGACTGCTGTTCATACCTCCCTTGACCCTCTTTTAGGGTTGGATTATTTTTTTACTGCTCAGGTTTGTTTCATTGACTATTATCTGGAGGAACCTTTTTGGTCCTCATAAGGCCTATATAGCCCTGGCATGGGGTCATAATGCTGCAAGACATTATGACGCATGGCCATCATGCACAATACAGCACATTTTATGCCATACGACACTCTTTTTCTGAGGCTCAGCCCCACACCCTCCTGTTGCAAGGGCTGTGCCCCAGGACCTCCCTATTAAAGATTCTTAACTCTGGGGTGGGGGTCCAACTCAGGGAGTGCACAAAGTCCATAAAATAAAATTTGGGACCTGGAATCAAACCCAGTCCCAGACATGGTGCCTGGGTTTATGCTGCTGTGGCTTTGTCCAGTAAGCTACGGCAGCTGCTAGGCAGAACCCACCCACTCCTAGCAGCGGTCTTATTCTCTGCCTGGGAGTGTGTGAATGGTGCAATACCACGTACAGCAGTATACTCTGTATTGTACCATTTACTGTCCTAGACACTGCTATTATGGGTTAGCTATAATGTTGTATGCTATTAAGCGTATGACATTATGAACTGGCATGTATAGCCCTTATCTCAATTACTGCTGACTTAGTAATCTTATGTCATTGGCTAGACACAACTATTCCATCTTACATAGAATGTCACTAAGAAATTCTGCAAGCTTTGACTATGGAAAAGCATATTGCTTTGCTACAAGACTGGTCTGACAGGTATCGGGATTGTTGGGAGCCTCTTGAGGCCCTCTCATTTCTATAATTCATTTTTGATTTTTGTGTTGAAGTTCTTCAAGTGTGGTCCTCTGTCCTATTGGTGGAAATTTGGTTTACTGCCCCTGTCTCTCATGATTATATTTTATGAGTTGCCTGTTCATGCTCTGGTGGGGGGGGTATGAAGGACCGGGTTGGGAGGGTGTTGTATAAGGGATCGTTCACATGATTCTTGTGTTTATTTGTTATATATGTTCTTTTGTTGGAGTTTTTTTCTTCTTATCATTGGAAAACTTTAATAAAGCATATTAAATTTGAAAAAAAAAAAAGACGGAGGCAGTACAGCTTAGGGCAACCAAGATGGTCCATGGACTAGGGGGTAAAACATACAAAGAGAGGTGGCAGGACTTGAGTATGTACATCCTTAAGAAAAAGAGGACAAGATGTGTCATGGTCAGAACAAACAAATACTTGCATGGGATAAACAGGGTGGATGTCAAGGAAATGTTCTCCTTGAATTCAAACACAGGAGCGAGATAGAAATCGCTTAAAAACACCGGGGCATTCAAAAGGAATGTCTGTGGGCAGTTTTTCACAGAAAGAGTGGCGGACAAGTGGAACAAGCTGCTGGAGAAAGTGGTGTGGACCAAATCAGTGAACAGCCTCAAGCAGGGATGGGACAGGCATATTAGATTAGGAAGGAATGGTGACAACATAGACAATAACAGCAGACAAGGGCCAGTGGTCCAGCTAGTCTGTCCTAGGTCCAATGCAGTATATTTAGGTAGTGCAACAGTGTAGTTAGGATGAGCTGACAGGTGTTTTCCTACCATCATTGTCTATGTATCTATGTAACCTGGAGGCCTAGGTGTCAGTCCCACAGCCAACATACTGTGTGGGAAGAGAACTGTTTCTCCAACCAAACACGTCATAAATGTGTGATACTCATCGTGGACCTACTCAAACCATCAGTCCCAGACTCCTCATGCTTACTACCCAACTATAACTTCATTAGATGTGACAGACAGCACCCTAGGAGGGGTGGGGGAGTCACTATCTACTACAAATCCCATCTTGATCTTTCCAGCACTTCCACCCTAGCCCTCTCCTCATGTGAATCCCTGCATGCAGCCCTTCTCTTGGGTACAAAAAAACTTCACATAGTCTGCATCTGTAACCTTCCGAAAATGGTATCTCCGGTCTTCAAGAACTGCTTGCTAAGGTCTCCCCTGCTATCGGTCACAATGAAGTACTAATACTTGGGGACTTGAATTTAAATTGGACTAACAATGAGCACAGCAACCTCCTATCCTTAGTGCAAGGTTATGAGCTACCTCAAATAATAAATTGCCCCACTAGAACCTCATCTACCTCAAATTCTTATTACAATTATGTTTAATATACAAGTTAGCCAGCCTTGGAGTGGGTCCCAAAGTGGTAGCCTGGATAAAAAATTGGATGGACAACAGGATGCAAAGGGTAATAGTAAACAGAGTTCACAGTGAAGAAAGGAGGGTAACTAGCTGGATACCGCAGAGTTCAGTACTGGGACTGGTTCTCTTTAATGTCTTTATAAGTGACATTGGAGAGCACCTGGAAGGAAAAGTATGTCTCTTTGCAGGTGACACAAAGATCTACAACTGGGTTGATACACAAGGTGGGTGGAAAGGATGAAAAGGGACTTGGCAAGGTTGGAGGAATGGTCAAATGAATGGCAGCTTAGATTCAATGCAAAGAAGTGTAAGGTAATGCACCTGGGAAACAAAAACCCAGGGGAAGAGTACACAATGGGGGTAGAGATACTAACAACAACAAAAATCGAAAGGAAACTGGGAGTAATTATATCAGATGTCCTTAAGGTGGGCAAGCAATGTGAGAAGGCAGTAAGGAGGGCTGGGAGGATACTGGGATGCATAGGGAGAGGCATCAACAGTAGAAAACAGGAAGTTGTTATCCCTCTGTACAGACAGTGAGTCCCCATGTGGAGTACTGCGTGCAGTTCTGGAGACCCCATCTCCATAAAGACATAGACAAAGTGGAGGCTGTTCAGAGGAGGGCAACCAAAATGGTGCAGGGTCTGCACCAGAAGACATATGAAAAGAGACTAAAGAAGCTTAGTTCATTCACTAAAAATACCACCAACAACTTACTCTGGTTCAAGGTCAGTTGGCATTCATCTGTATCCCCCTCCCCCGGGTCGTGCCTGAGAATAGGAAGGATTTGTCTAGTGCGCTTACCTGGTCAACAAAAACTAGATAAAAATAAAATAATATGTATACCCTCAAGGAAAGGAGAGAGAGGGGGGACATGATAGAAACTTTGAAGTACCTGAAGGGAATTAACAAAGTCCAAGAGGGTAGCATCTTTCAGAAAAAGAAATGTGCAAGAACAAGGGGGCACAATTTGAAGATAGAGGGGAGACGGCCCAGAGGTAATGTTAGAAAGTATTTTTTCATGGAGAGGGTTGTGGATGCATGGAACAGCCTTCCAGAGGAGGTTGTGGAGTCAAGAACAGTGGGAGAATTCAAGAATGCATGGGACAGACATAAATCAATTCTAATGGGGGGTAGGAGGAATTAAGCTGTTGGTTAACTAGAATCTGTAGCTTATCCATCAGGTACGGAAATGGTCAGACTAGGTGGGCCAAGTGGTCCTTATCTGCCATCAAATTCTATGTTTCTAAATTCTGGTACCCTGATAGACTGGATCTTGACAAATCACACTGACATAATTAGGGCTGCAGGCACTCTAGTGGATACTATAAGTGACCACTCCCCCATCTTCTGTACCTGGAGTACCTCAGTCATCCCCTCCCCACCAACCAAATACATCACATTTAGAAACTTCGCTGGGCTGGATCAAGGTAAGTTCCTACTTCAGGTCCCTTCCATTGACTGGTCCTTTCTTTACTCAACTAGTAACACACTGACAGCACTTGATTACTTTGTCACCCAGTTTGGTACTCTTCAGGATAGGCATACCCCTCTTATTACTAGACGTGTCTGTGGTAAACAAACAGAATGGCTCCACAAAGATCTGCTTGCCCTACTCCGGGCTAGGGACAAAATCTGGAGGTGCTATAAAAGATCCAGTTTCCCAGCTGACTATAACAGCTACAGAGTGCAGAGGAACTTAAGAAACAGATCAAGCTAGCTAAAAGCAACTACTGTAAAGAACTCCTACTTGATGCTGCGGGAGACCCCTGAAAGTTCTGGTCACATGTCAAAACCTTTTTGGGTACCCAAAAATCCAACCTTACAAATGATACGGTCCTGAATGGCATACATTGTAATGACCCAACAACTATTGCTAACTTTTTTAACAGCCACTTCACAGACCTATCTAGCTGTATCTCTGCTTTTCCCTCTGCACAGTCTAACTCTAGCCTCATGCAGTCAAATCACCCTCCTTCTATTTGAAGGACATCACCAAAGCTGCTGTCCTAAAACTGCTCAGTACAATCTCTGATAACACTAATGCTGGCTTAGATGGTATTGAGCCAAAGCTTTTAAAACTAGCAGCACCATGTCTTTCCTCCCCTTTAGCGAGAATCTATATCCTGTCTATCTGTCAAGGTCATGTCCCAAAAATATGGAAAATCACTAGTGTAACTCTTGTATTCAAGAAAGGGGACAAGAAAAACATCTCTAACTACTGACCCATTGCGATACTCTCCATCCTAGGAAAAATTCTGGAAAAACTGGTAGCCTCCCAAACTACAGAATATCTGGTCAAATTCAAACTGCTCTCACCCAACCACAGAGGGCACAGTACCACCACTGTCCTGCTCAAATTCACTAACAATGTCCTTTGTGCAATGGACACAAGTCTTCTAGCAGGAGCTGTATTCCTAGACCTCACAAAAGCCTTCAATCGGTTGATCACCAACTCCTGCTCTTGAATCTCTCTCATCTCTGGACTTCTCATGTCATTCTGTGTCCTGGTTTAATAGCTACCTCACACACAGATCGTAAGTTGTGAAATTTAATTCAGCCATATCAGATCCTGTGTCCATTAACATTGGCGTTCCCCAGGGCGCCATCCTGGGCCCCCTTCTTTTTTCTACCTTTATCAACCACATTACCCAGGACATGCCTTACTACTCATATCTCCTTTATGCAGACAACCTTGTTCTGTGCTTTACATAGATACATAGATACATAGACAGTGTCGGCAGATAAGGGCCTATGGCCCACCTAGTCTGCCCATTTGAGCTTGTAAGTTCAGTTCGTTTTCCTAGAAGTCTATTTCCCCTTACCCCTGACCTCTAGAATTCCTTTATGTCTATCCCATGCATTCTTAAATCCCGTGATTGTTTCAGCCCCCACCACTTCCTCTGGCAGGGTGTTCCACTTGTCCACCACCCGCTCTGTGAAGAAATTCTTTCTCATGTTTCCTCTGAATCGCCCTCCCTCCAACTTCATCCCATGCCCTCTAGTCCTGAAACATCTTTTTCGCTTAAAATAGTGTTTTCCTGCACCCTGTTCCTCCCTGTAAGATACTTGTATGTCTCCATCATATCCCTCTCTCCTCCTCTCCTCCAGGGAGTACATGTTCAGTTCCTTCAACCTGTCTTCATAGGATTTGTGATGCAAACCCATGCACCATCTTGTTGCCCTCCTCTGAACCTTCTCTACCCTGTCTATGTCCTTACGTAGGTATGGTCTCCAGAACTGTACACTGTACTCCAGGTGGGGCCTCACTAGTGTCTTGTATAGCGGAATTATGACCTCCCTTTTCCTGCTGGTGATGCCCCTGCTTATACATCCCAGCATCCTATTTGCTTTACCTGATGCCTTGTCACACTGTTTCCCTACCTTGAGGTCATCAGAGATGACAACCCCAAGATCCCTTTCCTGCTTGGTGCATGCTATATCCTCACCCCCCAACTGATATATTGTGCCAGGGTTTTTGTGCCCCATATGCATTATCTTGCACTTCTTTGCATTGAATTTCAACTGCCAAACCCTTGACCATTCTTCAAGTTTCTGCAGGTCCTTCTCATTCTGTCTACACCCTCTGTGTGTCTCACTCTGTTACAGAGCTTTGTCATCAGCTAACAGTGAAATTCTGCCTTCTATATCCTGTGCAATGTCACTGATGAAGATGTTGAATAGGACCGGTCCCAGCACTGATCCCTGTGGTACCCCACTGGTCACTCTTCTGGAGTGACAGCCATTTCACCACCACCCTCTGTGTCCTGCCACCCAGCCAGTTACCTACCCACCACACTACTGTCCTGCCCACACCCATATTCCCCAGTTTGTGTAATAGTCTTCTATGTGGCACAGTGTCAAAGGCCTTGCTGAAGTCCAGATAGGCCATGTCCACTGCCTCCTCTGATCCACCTCCCTAGTCACCCAGTCAAAAATTCAATGAGGTTGGTCTGACATGACCTCCCTGGTGAAACCATGCTGCCTTGGGTCCTGTAGTCCATTGACAACCAGATGTTCCACCAATCTCCTTCAGTAGTGCTCCATGATCTTTCCCACTACCGAGGTGAGGCTGACTGGTCTGTAGTTCCCTGCTTCCTCTTTGTTCCCACTTTTGTATAAGGGACTACATCTGCTGTCCTCCAGTCTTTGGTACCTCCCTGTTTCCAGTGATTGGCTGAACAGGATAGCCAGAGGTTCAGCCACCACCTCTCTTAGTTCTTAAGGACCCTACACCTCATCTGGCCCCATTGCTTTGTCAACTCTTATTACTTCCAGTTCCTTCAGGACCCTTCTCGGTAAAGGGACTTGTGTCCATTTCTGCACCATTCTCACCCTTGTACCCCCTTCAGACCCATTACCCTCTTCCTTAGTAAAGACTGAGCAGAAATACCTGTTCAATATGTCAGCTTTTACTGTTGTTATCCTCCACGCTGCTCCCATCCTCCCCTTCAGTCTAACTATCCTCCCTTTGTCCTTCTTTTTTCACTTATGTACCTGTAAAAGGTTTTGTCCCTTTTAACCACTGATTTTGCAATGTGTTCTTCTGTCTGAGCTTTGGCTTCCCTTACTGACTTCCCTGCCTCCCTTTGTTTCTCCTGGTACTTCTCCCTATCCCCTTCTGCCTGTGTCTTTTTGTATTGCCTGAATGCAGTCTTTTTGGCTTTCACTTTCTTTGCTACCTCTTTGGAAAACCATAATGGTCTCCTCTTTCTTTTCCTCTTGCTAACCTGCTTAATGCATAATTCTGTTGTTCTTATAATCCCCATTTTAAATACTGCCCACTGTTCCTCAATCCCTGATTCCTGTCCCATTCCTTAATGCCTCTTTCAAGCATCTCCCATTTTCCCAAAGTCTGCCCCTAAAATCCAGGATACGTGTTTTTGTGTGGTTTGGTTCTGCTTCTTTCTGTGATTTCAAACCACAATGACTGGTGGTCACTGTTACCCAGGTGCTCCCCACTGTTGACCCCCATCACACTGTCCCTGTTTGTGAGCACAAGGTCCAGTATTGCCTTCTGCCGAGTTGGTTCCATGACCAGTTGCTTTGAGGAAGGCACCTGAAGGAGTCCAGGATAAATCTGCTCCTAGTTGATGCTGCTGCTGGGATGCTCCAGTCCACATCTGTGTCTGGAAGTCTCCAACCAGTACTACTCATTTCTTGTCAGCCATCCTTTGATGGCTAGCATCAGCTCCCCATCTGTTTCTTCCTCCTGGGCTGGTGGTCTATAGACCACACCTGTGCGGGATGGCTGGCCCATTTTCCTTCCAGCTTAACCCACAGTATCCTCCCCATTTGTTCCTCCTGATCTGTGTGTGGCCCTTATGTCATTTTTCACATACAGTGCCACCTCCTCCCTTCCTGCCTGCTCTGTCTCTTCTGAATATGTTGTAGCCAGGTATGGCCATCTCCCCAGTCATGGTTATCATTACACCAGGTTTCAGTGATGGCCACAATGTCCAGGTCTGACTGTACCATGACAGCCTCCAGATCTTCCATCTTGTTGCTAAGGCTCCTGGCATTTGCACACATGGCTTTCCATGATTTGACCTCCTAGACTGCTTCACTGTTCTACTCCAGCCCCTTCCTTGGTTGTCATTTATCCCTGGTTCTCCTTGCTGTCTGCCCTTCTGCTGAATTTTGCCCTTTTCTGCTTATCCACCTTTTGGACACTAATCTCCAACTTTTGCACACTGCTTTGCAGAGATAGCCACTCCTCTGGTTCACTGGTTCCATTACTAGCTGTGGGGAGTGAGCAAGTAGGTACCATCCTCGCTGGCCTGCACCCTTTGCTAGTTTAAATGCTTGTCAATGTAGCATTTAAACTTATCATTGAGTGCTTGATTCCTCCAGGATGGATGCAGGCCGTCAGGCTTGAACAAACCTCCATCCCTCCAGATGGGTCCCCAGTCACCAATGAATCCAAACCCTTCCTCACAGCACCAGTTCTTCAACCATGAGTTAAAGTTCCTGGCATGCACTCCTATGTTCTCCCTTGCCTCTCACAGGTAGTACTTTGAGAAAGTGACAGAAGCAGCTACTTGCTTGAGACCCCTCCCCAGTTTCCTAAACTCTTCCTGAACTTCCTTTGGCTCCCATTTGCCAAGTCATTAGTACCTAGGTGGATAATGACATCCAGCTCACCCTCCTGTCTTGCCTTCCCAGTGATCCCCAGTATCTTCCTTCCATCCCTCCATGCGTGGCACCTGGTAGGCACCTCACCTCCTGTCCTCCCCTCCTGTGTTCCTAGCTGATCCTCTTATGATGGAGTCCCCACCAGGATTCGCTTCCTCCTCTGTGGGGTCCACTGCTTCCCACTGAGGTCACCTCCTGCCCAACCTCCACATCCTTTCCTTCCACTTCCCTGGGTACTTTATTTGGTTGTCCCCATTTGCCAGTGTGGTATATGAGTTCTTGAGGAATAGGATCTGGGATGTGCCTCTGCCTGACTGCTCTAACCTCCCTGAGCCCACTGTCATCCAAGTGCTCCTCGCTCTGGCATCCTTGAGGCAGCTGCATTGACTGGGTGGTTCCTGGACAGGGTGATGGACTCCTGACCCAGTTTACTTCCGCTCTGAGTCTGGCTACCCATCCCTCAGTCCCGAGAGATGCATGCAGATAGGGCAGCACCTCAGTGTCCAGAAGGTCTGCCTGAATATGGCTGCCCCACAGCCACTACATTGCACCACTCCCACATTATACTGCAATTCCACTACTTATCTGCTACTGAAGCTCTCTTAGTTCTCTTTTTATTTATTTACAGTATTAAAAATCCTGTAACTGATCCTCAGATATATATTTTTAAGGAAAAAGAAACCAATAACAATAAATGAGCCCAAAACACTTGTCGTGCTGAGGGTGGTCTTCTTCCGCCTTATGCCCTCCTACTTCACACCTCTACTATACCCTGTGTTTACGCCTGTCAATCAGATCATCAGGCATATAATTAAGAGTTGGGGAAGGGTGTGGAGTTGGGGCGAATTTGCGCAACAAAGACAGCACAGAATTACACCACCACTATTTTTTAAATTTTCAACAGCCCAAAAACAATTATAAGTAAAGACAACACAGAAAGAAAGTATAGTGTCACTACAAGCCTACAATCTAAGTTTAAAAGAAAAATACCAGTTACTCTGAAGCACTGAATTGAATATGTTTCCTTCCTTCACCTTCTGGCTTCTTTCTTTTCCTTTAGCTCTAAGAGCATCTCCGAGATAAATCTTAAACTCTCCTCTGCCTTCCATGATGTTCAGGCTTGGCTCTCCAGGCACAGACTCCTGCTTAATGTGGGAAAAACTCAGGCCATGGTCTTTGGCACTGGGGCTAAACTCAGGTTATCTCAAAGTCAACTCAGTGTCTCATGCCTTGATGGTTCTCTACTTGAGATGGTACACTTCTTCAGATACCTTGGAGTCCTGCTTGATGAGTCCCTTGACTTTGACCAACATATCATGTCTACATGTAAGGCTGTGATCTCCAAAATCAGGCTTGCTTATAAGACTACTCATATTCTGTCGCCTTCTGCCAGACTTGCTATTGCTAGAGGTATTCTGCTTCCCTCCCTAATTTATGGAGTTGCAACTTACATTAATCCTTTGTATGCATCCTTACACAGATGGAAAACAGCGTTTAACTCCATCTGTCACTATGCCTCAGCCCTCTCCTCGACTCAAACAAAGGTGTTAGCTGTACGCTGACCTTAGCAGGCCTTCCCCCTCAAACTATCAACTGCTCTCCTTTGGCATACTGGTGGATAGCATTATTAGAACCAATGTCCCAACATATCTTGCCTCCCTTCTACTACCTTTGACCTCCTGTTGTGGCCTCCGGTCCACTGATCAATCCTTACTCCAATTGCTGAGATGCAAAACCATCAAAAGCACCTGTGCTTTCCTTTGTGCTGCCCCCAAACTTTGGAATGCTCTTCCCCTAGCTGACCAGACTGTGCCTAGCCAGCCCTGTTTTAAGAAAGATTATCAGTCTCTCCTTTGTAAACCTACCGCTTATATGTGCTTCAATCCCCCTTAACTTCTCTGCTACCAGATGCTTCATCCCCTACCCCCTTACCTGTATTTTTTTTTCTGCTGCTACATTTAGTAGACACTATTCTTGGTTTTTGTTAATTGTATCTTAGCTGTTTTTCATCTAACTCCTATGCTCTATACTTGTTTGCTAAGCCTAATGCACTTACCCTAGGTCTGTACTGGAACTCTTGTCAGCCATGCGTTTATGGTTTTGTCTACCTTATCCACCAGATGTTTCTATATCACTGAAAGATGTATCCTACTATTGTAATCGAGGCTGTTTTTTCCTTGCCTTTGTAGTTCTGTTAACTGTATCATGCTGTTACTGTCAAATGTTACTACTTACTTTGTACTGTACTGTTTGTAACCTCCTGGGTCGTGTCTGAAAGTAGTAATTTCTATGGCTAGCACACACACCCGGTAAACAAAAACTAAATAAATAAATACTGCACACACCTGGTGGACAAAAAGCATCACAGAACCTCATAAATGTCAAACATCATTGCCTGCTGTGCTAGCTAGGTGCTGCCCTGTACACCTTCTGGTTTTGTGTTCCTGTACCCCAGCAGACCATGATTCGAATCTGAGCAGAAGCTCTTACGGTTTTTAAAAGCTTCAGCTTTAACTTACACTTTTCACTTGAGTGATGATCCATGGCAGTGCTGGATTAGAATTGTAAATAAAACAGAATTAGTCTATAGACACACTGCTGAGCGCTGACATGATGATGTTTGAGTGGGCAAACTGACCTTGAGCTACTGTGTGACCCTAAGCAAGTCAGTTGAAACTCCCAGTGCTTAAGCTCTCCCTATCTTAATTTCATCATGAATCTAGCTTTGTGCTGATTGACTATCCATGTGCACTAAAAACAACAATACCATTATTTCCCCTCCAACTTCTGGAATGCAGAGCACTTTGGATACACTGTATGTGAAAGGCACCCCTGCTGCGAGCTCTTCATGGATTGGAAAGCTCTTTGGGATATACAGTGTGTATGTAAAGTGTTACATAAAACCAAATTCTTTTCAGTTCCATAGCGGCTGCTGCCAGCTGCTCATGGATTGTAAAGCACTTTGGGATACATATTTTGTAAAAGGCACAATAAAACCTAATTCCTTTCCTAAAAGGGACACTAGTCAGCCATTTACATATTTTTTGACGGGTCCCTAAACATGCCTTTAGTGTCTGTAGCACTGTCAGAATCAAGACAGAATGTGATGCAGCACTCATTTCTCCATAAAATTACTTAGTTTAAAATAATTTTCCACCAAAGCTAAGCTCCCACAGTCCATCTGGGTTTACTGCACCAGTTGCCATTGTGCAGTCACATCTCCAAATGGCGCTGATGTGACAGAAGGCTCGTTCATGCCTCATCACACCCGAGTTCAGCTAAAAGATTTTTTGAGACCATTAAGAAAGCTGAACTAGGGAAAGTGCTAGTCAACTTGAAACAAGGGCTTATAGTGATAAAAATTGGGATCTTAAACTCCAGCCGTGATATTGGGCATGCGCAAATGCATGTACATATCCCTGGGAGAATGCTAAGTAATTTGAGTTCCGCTAAGTGGATGCCATCTGTAATTTATGTGCAGGAAACTGGTAAATCACTTGAAAAACTAGGGCATAGTGAGCAACAAAACAAATCTTCTAGAACTACGAATACCAGAATTCCCTGCAGCTGATATCAGAGCAGTAGGCAGCCGTGGGAGATTCAATAAGGCTGCAATGCTTGTTAGAGCTTTTGTAAGCTCTAATCAGATATTTTCTGGATCTGCTTTTCTCCAGGGGCTAGGTACAGTCCTCAGTAACTGTACTTAGCCCTGGGAGGACAGTGAAACCAGCAAACAAAAGATTAGAGCTTATATAAACTCTAACATACTGTACAAACATACTAAATTAGCAGCAGATACAGGCCTTATGGTCTATCGAGTCTGCTCGCGTGTGCAGCACCCAGCTGCCAACTCCCCTTTCCAGCCCTTTCAATTTATTGCCCCTTTCCACCGATTTCTCCCTCCCCCACTTCCCCATTTTTTGACCCTTCCTTTGACCCTGTCCCATCTTCTCTTGAAGCTGCCCACAATCTTCATTGATATCACTTCCTCCAGCAGCACATTCCACCCTGCCACCACCCTTTCCGTAAAACTGTGCCTCCTCATTTCCCTCCTGTATCTTCCTCCCTCCAATTTCAGATTGTGCCCCCTAGTGTCCCTCCCCACTTTAACTTAAACAAACCCTCTGAATTAACTCTGTTCATGCTCTTTAGGTACTTGAAGGTCTAAATCATATGCCCTCTCTCCCTTCTATCCTCCAGGAAATACATGTTGAGCTCTCTCAGTCTCTCCTTCTATGATTTGTCCCCCAGACCCATGATCATCTTTGTCGCCTTGTGCTGGATGCCCTCCAGTAGCTTAATGTCCCTTTTCAAACAGGGACATCAGAACGGCAGGTAGTACTCCAAATGCAGTCTCACCAGGGTCCTGTACAGGGGCAGAATGACTTCCTCCCTTTGAGAGGTGATTCCACTGACAATGCATCCCAGCATTTTATTCACCTTTGCGGCTACCTTTCTACACTGCACTGAGTGATTCATGTCCCCTGTTACTGAAAGATCTGCTCTGTCTTTGGGCAATATACCGGCGGCATTTCGTATCAGGACAGAACTCTGGTCTAAGACTTGGGACCTGGGAAGTAGTGAGAGTACCTCCAAAAAGACTGTTTTTTACGTCATTATGCCAAGATGTTAAGGAAACATTTTGGGAGAGTAGCACTCTTTGGAGGTGTGCCTCCTCGTCCAATGCACTGCTCCCTTGAGCAGGCGTGGCAGTCCTGCACCAATGGGTGCAGGAGCTCTAATATATCAGGGTGTTCCTCTGCTTCAAAGGAAAGCTTCCTGCCCATGAGCACCGCATCCGCTGTCCCCCTCGTGTCATACCACCCCCAAAGCTTTGGTGCCATGCTGGGAGCCCACTCCAGCGTGGCAAACATTGTTTGCCAACAGGGGTGCCCAATCCCCCATCGGCTCTACGGCACCCCCCCCACGTCATCCTGCTGCCACGCTGGGAGCCCACCTCAGCATGGCAAACATTCCGTTTCTTTTACAGACAGGGATGCCCAATCCCTCGTCGGCTCCTTGGCACCCCTCCCAGCCATCTTCTGCCACGCTGGGAGCCCACCCCAGCATGGCAAAATGTCCCACGTTGTTTGTTTTTTTAACCAGTAAAATAAAACAGTCTTGTGTGCGTCTCCCAGCCACCCTCCCACATCCCGCACCCACCCACTGCGCACCCAGCCTCCCCATACCCCCTCATCCCTTACTTACCTCCGGACTCGCGCGACAACCTTCGGTGGACCGGGAACATGTTTGCGCTCTTCAAAGATGACCGCGAACTGAGGAAATGCCGGTAAGCTGTATAATGGGCTAGATAGGGGGGTTTCAACTTTATTGCATATCTCAGTCATTTTTTGGAATTTTTGCACCAAATTTTCAACATGGGGTTTTTGGGTCCCCTTCTCGTGAATGATGCCACTGTCATGGCGTTATTCAGGCCTGAAGGGTGATTTTGCAGGCACTGCACAGTCACGGCGCAAAATCACCCTTCAGGCTCGAATAACGCCAATAAAGCGTGGGTTGCGCAGTTCCTATGCAGGCTTGTAATTTCATGAATTTTCAATATTTTCACTCCAGATTTTCAACATTGTAATTTTATCACACCTTTTTATGAGCTGTATAGCTGTCATTTTTCACGTCTCACCCAAAACGTGTTTCCTGCCCATGTAGTGCACAATGGCGCAGTCGGTGTGCGAAATCAATGTATGGGACACATTAAGAAAATCACAGTGATACTGTTCATGAGCAGTGGTCCTAAAATAGCTATGTTGAAAATTTGGTGAAAAAATTCTAAAAATGACTGTTTTACCGAGTCTGCGTTCGCCAGTTCATGCACGCTCATAAGTTTGCGAATTTTCAATATTTTCACTCCAGATTTTCAACATTGCCATTTCACCATACCTCCTTATGAGCGGTGCAGCTTTCATTTTTCACATCTTGCCCAAACGTGTTTCCGCCCATGTAGCGCACAATGGCACAGTCGGTGTGTGAACTCAGTGTATGGGACACATTAAGAAAATCACAGTGTCACTGTTCATGAGCAGAGATCTTAAAATGGCTATATTGAAAATTTGGTGAAAAAATTCCTACAAATAACTGTTTTACGAGCGTGTGTTGTACAGTTCCATCGCATGCTCGTAAGTTTGCGAATTTTCAATATTTTCACTCCAGATTTTCAACATTGCCATTTTACCACACCTCCTTATGAGCAGTACAGCTGTCATTTTTCATATCCTGCCCAAAACATCTTTCTGCCCATGTAGTGCACAATGGCGCAGTCGGTGTGCGAAATCAATGTATGGGACACAGTAAGAAAATCACAGTGACACTGTTCATTAGCAGAGGTTTTAAAATGGGAATGTTGAAAATTTGGTGAAAAAATTCCTAAAAATGACTGTTTTACGCGTGTGTTGCACAGTTCCCACGCATGCTCGTAGGTTTGCGAATTTTCAATATTTCCACTCCAGATTTTCAACATTGGCATTTTACCACACCTCCTCATGAGCAGTACAGCTGTCATTTTTCACATCCTGCCCAAAATGTGTTTCCGCTCATGTAGCGCACAATGGTGCAGTTGATGTGCGAAATCAATGTATTGGACACATTAAGAAAATCACAGTGACACTGATCATGAGTAGAGGTCTTAAAATGGCTGTGTTGAAAATTTGGTGAAAAAATTCTTTAAAATGACTGTTTTACGAGTGTGCGTTGCGCAGTTCCTACGCACGCTCGTAAGTTTATGAATTTTCAATATTTTCACTCCAGATTTTCACCATTCCTATTTTACCACACCTCCTCATGAGCAATACAGCTGTCACTTTTCACATCCTGCCCAAAACGTGTTTCTGCCCATGTAGCGCACAATGGTGCAGTCCGTATGCGAACTTAATGTATGGGACACATTAAGAAAATCACAGTGACACTGTTCATGAGCAGAGGTCTTAAAATGGCTATGTTGAAAATTTGGTGACAAAATTCCTAGAAATGACTGTTTTACGAATGTTCATTGTGCAGTTCCTATGCATGCTCGTAAGTTTGTGAATTTTCAATATTTTTTTCACTCCACATTTTCAACATTGCCATTTTACCACTCCTCCTTATGAGCACTGCAGCTGACATTTTTCACATCTTGCCCAAAACGTGTTTCTGCCCATATAGCGCACAATGGCACAGTCGCTGTGTGAACTCAATGTATGGGACAAATTAAGAAAATCACAGTGTCACTATTCATGAGTAGAGATCTTAAAATGGCTATGTTTGCAAATTTTTAATGTTTTCACTCCAGATTTTCAACATTGCCATTTTACCACACCTCCTTATGAGCAGTACAGCTGTCATTTTCCACATCCTGCCCAAAACGTGTTTCCGCCCATGTAGTGCATAATGGTGCAGTCGGTGTGCAAAATCAATGTATGGGACACAGTAAGACAATCACAGTGACACTGTTCATTAACAGAGGTTTTAAAATGCCAATGTTGACAATTTGGTGAAAAAATTCCTAACAATGACTGTTTTATGAGCGTGCATTGCACAGTTCCCACGCACGCTCCTAGGTTTGCGAATTTTCAATATTTCCACTCCAGATTTTCAACATTGCCATTTTACCACACTTCCTTATGAGCAGTACAGCTGTCATTTTTCACATTCTGCTCAAAACGTGTTTCCGCCTATGTAGCGCACAATGCGGGGTAACAAAAAGGTCATGCTGAAAATTTATTGTGCAAATACCAGCAATCGCACAGGGCATTTGGGTAAAGCACCATACATGCCAAACACCACTGCAAATACCTGCAAGCTAACGTTCGTCATTGATATATGCTTGTTTTAATTATTTTAATCTCTGTGCTGTTGCCAAGCAATCTTGGCTAGTGACTATGGACTGAGTGACGGTAAGAGTCTCACTTGGTTTAAAACAATTTCCTTCTGAAGCTTGGGTGTGCTTCTTATATCTGGACACTGACCTCGCATTGGACTTCCTAAACACCTTATTTACTGAATTTATTTATTACTATTTGATATTATATTTCATTTTTTTGTAATTGGGCTAGGTTGGGAATTGTGTGTTTGATTTGAAAGTGATTTGGAAATTGTTAGTGTGAGAGTGTGTGAATTTGATGGTTTGGCTTCATTTGCTCTTATAGTGTTGAGAATGTGCTGGGAAGGATTAAAGATGGTCAGGCAGTATTCCCCCACTAGGCTCAGGGAATTGCATCCCTTTGAATGCCCCCCTTTACCATCAGAGACCTACATAAGGTATTGAGCCCTAGGGATGGTTAGGAGGCGAAGAAGAAGAGGAGAATTGGGCCTGGTGGAGGAGGAGAAAGGGGAGAGCAGATTAAAGTCATGGGGACCAGGAGATGCTCTGGGGCAAAATGGAGGCAGGACAGAGACATTCCCTGTCTTGTCCCCATACCCAAGGGCTCCACAGTAAGTGGCAGCAACTGAGGTCTTCCTAGACAACCCATCCTACTCGGGTGGTGCTATGTAATGCCAGATCTATTAAGAACAAGACAGCTATTATAGCTGATCTTGTTGGAATGGCAGATCTGGCATGCATCAACGAGACCTGGCGTGATGAATATGTAGGCCCTGTATTAGCCTCTGCTGTTCTGGATGGGTTCTCGGTAATATACTGCCTGAGGCTGGATTGTAGGGGCTCTAGCCATTATATTTAAGACAGAACTGGGCTTTGTTGATGTGCCAGTGGGGCCCACTGGATCCTTCAAGTGCATCCTAGGTGAGGGTGTAGGTTGCGGGATACTCCTCATCTACCGTCCACCTGGTGATGGTGGAGAATTCCTGAAGGAGATAGTGTACTTCACCATCGACATGGCACTAGAGTCCCCCAGATGGTTAATTCTGGTGGACTTCAATGCTTGGGTCGATGAACTCTCGCAGTTTGGTCAAAATCTCCTCCAGCTAATGACTATGCTGGGCCTCACACAGGTGGTTACCTCCGGTACCCATATAGGGGGTAATTCATTTAATCTGGTGTTCCTTCTGGAGATGAAGATCACAGATTTGGGGGTGGAGCCTGTCAGTAGGTCTGACCATTGCACCATATGGTTCAGTTTCAGGGCTCCCCCCAATGGGCCTGCCTCTACGGAGATGGTCCAGTATCGCCCTTTGAGACGGGTTACCCCAGAAGGACTATTGGCTGTGCTGGACCTATCGGGATTCTCGAGTGAATGCATGAGTCCATGATGGATCTTGTACTGGCCTATAACAAGGCAGTGGAAGATGACCTGGACTCTATTGCTTCTGTTCATGTTTGACCACTAACTCTTCACCCAAAGACCCCTTGGTTTGATGGTTCTTTGAAGGAGTTGAGGTGAGTTGGTTGAAGGATGGAGAGAGCATGGCAGAGGTCTGGCCTGGATGTTGACAGGCTTAGACTGATGGAACATTATAAGGGCTATCAATCAGAAATCGCCCGTAAGAAGGCAGAATTCCTGTCCAGGGAGATTCTCAACTGGCTCAGCTCTTCCAGACTGTTGACAGATTGTACAATCCAATCTGTGTCCAACTTGGAGGAGTCTTTTCTCAGACTAAATGCGAGATGTTTGCTGGAGTTTGCTCGATTCTTCACAGATAAGGTTGCCAACATCAAGTCCAGCATCAGCCCGGCTCTTCTTATGAGGGACTGTGGAGGTTAGCAGGAGGAAGCGAGCACTTGATCTGTCTGGACAGACTTTAGCCAGCCAGAACTCACAGACATTGTGAAGATTACCCAGACTTTGTGCCCAACCAGTTGTAGTTTGGATCTGGGTCCTACACCACTATTAGTGGGTTGTGTTGATGTTATCTGCCCAGTCCTAGCTAAAATTCTCAGGAGTTCCCTGGAGAAGGAGGTCTTTCGTGATCCCCTTAAGGAGGCGGTTGTATGACCACTCTTAAAAAAAAAAACTCCTTGGATCCAGACTGTCCAGCTAAGTACTGGCCTGTCTCTAACCTGCCTTTCATGGGTAAGGTTATTGAGAAGGTGGTTGTGTTGCAACTGGATGATCACTTTGTGACCCACAATGCCTATGATGCTTTTCAGTCTGGATTTAGAAAGAGAAACAGCACTGAGACTGCACTTGTCTGAGTATTGAATGACCTCCTAACAGTGAGAGATTGAAAGACTCGTACCATCTTGGTCCTTCTTGATCTCTCTGCAGCGTTTGACACTGTGGACCATGATGTGCTTTTGGAGTGCCTGCAACATCTTTGTGGGCTGCAAGGTACAGTCCTCAAATGGTTTCAATCTTTCCTCATGGACAGGTCTCAGAGGTTGCTCACTGTAATTTATTCTTCTGATGCCATTCCCCTGTCCTGTGGGGTATCACAGGGCTCCATATTGGCACCCATGTTGTTTGGAGTGTATATGCTGCCATTAGGAGATATCATCAGGTGATAAGGTTTGAGTTTTCACTGCTATGCAGATGATACTCAGCTGTACTGTATATGTCCTTTCTACTCAGGCAGGTTGATGCAGTCTCTGTGCTAAATAACTGTCTCACCAAGATCAAGAATTGCTTGAGCACCTGCTGGCTGAGACTGAATCCGTTCAAGACCAAAGTTTTGGTAGTGGACCCAGGTCATCCAGGGGAGGTTTGGGGGCTCGGCAGGCATCAGACTTATGGCCTGATGGTGTTCGGCTCACTACCTTGGACTGGATGCGTAACCTGGATGTTATTTTTGACTTGACCCCGAAATCTCAGGTGTTGGCCATTGTCAAATCCTCATTTTACCATCTGAGGACTATTGCCCGGCTGAAACACCTGGTTCCTCTGGATGACCTGCCAACATTGGTCCATGCCTTCGACACCACCCACCTTGACTATTGCAATGCCATCTACCTAGGGCTTCCTGGGGTTGATATCTTTCGCTTGCAGGTGGTGCAGAACACGGTGGCCAGGCTTTTGACTGGTACATCTAGGGCCAGTCATATTATGCCTGTGCTACATGGACTGCACTGTCTGCCTGTTCAGTGGTGGATCACCTTTAAGGTTGGCTAGCTAACCTTTAAAGCCCTACATGAACAGGGACCCGGCTACATGCAAGATCTCATTCCCTACTGCCCCTTCTGTCCTCTCCGATCCACCAACGAGAGATAGCTAGAGTTTCCCAAGGTCCATTTAAAAACATCTGGTGCTCATGCTTTTTCTTTTGTGGCCTCTATCCTGTGGAATTCTCTACCTCATTGGTTAAGAGAATGCCTGACCCTCGAAAGATTTCCCAGATTAATTGTAAGTTAACTGATGTATTTATTTCTTATTGTAATTTTATATTTGTATGTTGTATTTTAATTGTAAAGCGCCTTGGTGCTGGAAAGGTGCTATGTAAATAAAGATGTACTTTACTTACTGTACAAGTACTCCCAGATCTTTCTCCTAAACTGAAGTGGCTAGCTGCACCCATCCCAACCAGTAGCTATTCTCAGGGTTTTTAGCCCCCAAGTGCAAAACCTTGCACTTCTTAGTGTCGAATCTCAGTTGCCGTGTGTCTGACCAGCTCTCAAATCTCACCAAATCCTCTTGGAGTACTTTACATAGCAACATAGAAAGTGACGGCAAAAGGAGATCATTTGGTCCATCTAGTTTGCCCTATAGTAGTCTTCTTTAGTTTACTATACTCCAGCCCCCTAATGCCTGTTGTATGTTAGGGCTCCCTTGCACCTATCCCATGCATTTGTGAACTCCCCCACTGTCTTGGCACCTACCATCCCTGTGGGCAGGCTATTCCATGTGTTTATCACCATCTCTGTGAAGAAGAATTTCCTGACGTTGGCGGTGAACGTGCCCTCTTGTAGTCTCAGATCATGCCCTCTTGTCCAACTGTCTTCTTTGAAGTGAAATCATTCCTGTGTTTGCACCCTATTTACTCCTTTTATGTATTTGAAGGTTTCAATCATGTCTCCCCTCTCCCTTCTCTGCTCAAGTGAATACATGTTTAATTCCCTTAGCCTTTCCTCGTAAGACATGTCATGTAGTCCCTGCACCATTTTTGTCACTCTTCTCTGCACTGTCTCTAATCTGTTATGTCCTTTTTGAGGTGGGGCATCCAAAACTGGGCGCAGTACTCCAGGTGTGTACTGACCAGTGCTCTGTAGAGTGGCAGGACCACCTCCTTTTCCCTATTCGTGATTCCTCTCCCAGTGCATCCTAGCATTCCATTGACCCTGAGTGCTGCCTTCTCACACTGTTTTCCTACCTCTAAGTCCTCTGAGTTCATGATTCCTAGATCATGGTCCTGATTTGAAGCAGCAATCTCCCCTCCCCTACTCCCAAGAAATATGTCCTTTTAGGATTACCTCTACCCATGTGCATGATTTTGCACTTTCTGGCATTGAATCTCAACTGCCATGCTGCAGACCACTCTTCAGGTTTCCTTAGGTCCGATTCCATCTTTCCCACACTGTCTGTGGAGTCTACCCTGCTACATATCCGAGTCTGGAAACGCGCCACTGAAGTAAATGCCGTCTACCCTGGGAAAGCTGCTGCTGATTCCTCGGTCCCTGTTGCTAGCAATTCAGGGGACAACTGCTTGCTGAAGCTGAGAGTGAGCTTACCCTATGCATCATCTGCCACACCGGAACCGCTGACCCTCCTGGAGCAGAACAGCCGCTGGCCCGCCACCACGTGATTACAGCCCCTCTGTGGGCTGGTGATCCTGCTACAAACCATGCTTGCAGTTTGGTCGAGCTTGGAAACGCCACTAAAGTAAATGTCGCCTACCCCTGGAAAGCTGCCATTGATTCCTCAGTCCTTGCTGGTAGCAGTTTGGAGGGCAACTGCCTGCTGAAGACAAGAGTGAGCTTGTCGTATTCATCATTTGCCACACCAGGACTGCTGACCCTCCCGGAGCAGAACAGCTGCTTACCCATCACCAGGTGATTACAGCCCCCTCTGTGGGCTGGTGATCCTGCTACAAACCGAGCTTGTGGTTTGGCCGAGCCTGGACACACCACTGAAGTAAACACTGCCTACCCCCGGGAAAGCCGCCGCCGATTCCTAGGTCTCTGCAACTAGCAATTTGGGGTACAACTGCCTGCTGAAGCCGACAATGAGCTTACCGCATGCCGCCAATGGATTACAGCCCCTCTGTGGACCGGTGATCCTATTACAAACTGCGCTTTCAGTTTGGCTGAGCCTGGAAATGTCCCTGAAGTAAACGCTGCATACCCCTGGAAAGCTGCCTCTGATTCCTCAGTCCCTGCTGCTAGCAGTTCGGGGGACAACTACCTGCTGAAGCCGAGAGTGAGCTTGCTGTATGCATCATCTGCCACACTGGAGCCACTGACCCTCCCAAAGCAGAACAGCCACTCGCCCGCCACAAGGTACAGATTCTCTATCTGAGCAGCTGTGTTCCCCAGGACTGGTGCAGCTCTGCCTCTCCCCGCTCCTGCTGGCACCATGTTTGCTGATAGCAAGCTATAGGGCAGGGCAGTCTCCAAGGCATTTTCTTCTTTTTTCAAAATTTCTTGTGCCTTTTCAAGGATCCTTGTTGATTGGGTGCGTGCCGGGTTAGCCTCTGGCTGATTGGCTACTACATTTAGAGGGTGCATCTTGGTGCCAAAAATCCCATTTTAAACTGCTTTAAAAATGTATAGTCTATAATCTGCATTTAGTTTAAGCCTATTGCTCCTGTGCCTGTACTGCATTCTTATGTATTAAAAGTGCGCAGCTCTTTCTACCTGAAACTAAAATTGTGTTTAAATACTGTTGGTCTATAAACTGCATTTTAGTCTCAAGTCTATAACTCCTATGCCTGTACTGCATTCTTAAATACTAAAAGTGCGCAGCTCTTTCTACTGAAACTTAAACTGTGTTAAAACTGCTAGTCTACAAACTGCATTTAAGTTTTGAAGTCTTTATTTCCTGCGCCTGTACTGACTTCTTAAAGTTAATAGTGCACAGCTCTGTCTGCTGAAAGTTATACTGTACTTAAAAGTACAATCTAAAACTGCATTAAGTTTTGTAGTCTCTAGCTCCTGTGCTTGCACCATTTAAAATTCATACAAGAGAACTGTAGCTGGTAATTCCTTTATCTTATTTGTTATACTATTACTCTGAATTTCAACCAGGCTCATAGGTTAGTGAGCACTCTGGAAAAGTCTCAGCTGCCTTTTTGCAGACCTCCAGTCCCCCCCTCACCCCCATCTCATTTTTATGTTGGCTCGTGCATGCACAGCCAACATATTGCGGTAATAGAAGATTTGGAGGTGCGGTCACTGTTGGGCGAATGCAGGGCACGCATCAGTAGGCGTGTCCCTCATTCCCCAATCAGGCAGCACACAGGCACCACATCAGCAATGTGGAATGTGGCCACCAGATCTAACAAAAGGTCCTCTGCAATGAGAGCAGAGCTGTCATGCCGCGTGACCACAACATGCCTCCTGACATGCACGCAACACTGCCGCCGCCTTCTGTCAGAATGCCGACGGGGGAGTCCACTCCCCGTCAGCATAATAACCCCCTTCCCATTTACAATGTATGCCAAGGGGGTGCCCAATCCTTCTCTGCATCATACGCGCCCCCCAATAGTTTTTCTTTACTGACGGGGGCCCCATTTCTCGTCGGCTTCAGTGCCCGAGTGATGTTGCAGACGGGGGAAGACCACTCCCCATTGGCATTATGTATCACCCCCTGCTTTTGTTGTGTGCTGACAGGGGTGCCCAATCCCCGTGGCATAATATCACTGTGCCCGCTTTTGTTGTGTGCCGATGGGGTTGCCTAATCCCTGTCGGCATAATGTAACCCCTCCCTTTTGTTGTGTGCCGACGGGGGTGCCCAAACCCCCATCGGCTACAGTTGCCCCCCCAAAAAGAGTCTGTTGGCACAGTGGGAGCCCACCCTAGCGTGTCACATGCCCCTGTTAAAAAAAAAAAAAAAAACGGTCTTGTGATTTTTTATTTTTTTTTACCCTGTCAAAAAGGAAAAAGGTCCCTCGTGGTCTCCCTGCCCCCCTCCCACAACCCGTGCCCACCCACTGCACACCCTGCTTCCCCATTACCCCATACTTACCTCCAGAGTCCAGCGCAGTGATCTTCGGTGGACCAGGAACATGTCTGCCCTCTTCAAAGCTGACCGTGAACTGAGGAGATGCCAGTAAGCTGTATAATGGAATAAATAGGGTTTTTTCAACTTTGATGCATATCTCAGGCATTTTTTTGGAATTTTGGCACCAGATTTTCAACAAGGGTTTTTTGGGATCCCTCCTCATGAATTCTGGCACTGTCATGGCATTAATTGGCCCCGAAAGGTGATTTCGCGGTCACTGCACAGAATCACCTTTCAGGACCAATTAACAAAACAACAGTGCCAGTGTTCATGAGGTGGACTCTCAAAAAGTGTATGTGGCAAATTTGGTGGAAAAAGTCCCAAAAATGACTGTTTTATGAGCGTGCATTGCGGAGTTTCCACGCGTGCTTGTAACTTAGTGAATTTGTAATATTTTGACTCCAGATTTTCAAAATTGGCATTTTTCCACACTTCCTAATGAGCAGTATAGCTGTCATTTTACATATCCTGGCTGAAATGTATTTTCGCACGTCCAGTGCAGATTAGCGCGGTCGCTGCGCCAAATCAGTTTTCGGGACAGTTTCAGGAAATGCCGGTGACACTGTTCATGGGCAGGTCCTAAAATGCCTATGTTGAAAATTTGGTGACAAAATTCCATAAAATAACTGTGTTAAAAGAGTGCATTGCGCAGTTTCCACGCACCCTTGTAACTTCGCATATTTGCACTATTTTCATGCCAGATTTTCAACACTAGCATTTTTTTACACCTCCTTATGAGCAGTATAGCTGTCATTTTTCACATCCTGCCCTAAATGTGTTTTTGCACCTGTGACGCACAATGGCTTGGTCACTGTGCGAAATCAACGTTTCGGACACATTTACAGAATCACACTGCCACTCTTCATGAGGGGATGTCCCAAAATGCCTATGTTAAAGATGTGGTTAAAAAAGTCCCCAAAATAATTGGATTACTGACGTGTGTTGCACAGTTTCTATGCATGCTCACACCTTCACCAATTTTTCATATTTTTCACTCCAGATTTTCAACGTTGCCATTTTTTTACATCTCCTCATGAACAATACAGGTGTCATTTTCCACATCCCGCTCAAAATGTGTTTTCAACCCTGTGTTGCCAAATGGCATAGCCACTGTGCAAAACTACCTTTCAGCTAACAAACAGTGCCGCTTTTCATGAGGTGGGCTCACAAAAAGCCTATGTTGAAAATCTGTAGTGAAAATATCAACACACGCCTACGTTGTTAGGGTTTCCAACTGTAGCACCCCACCCTGTAGAGACAGACAGGCGTCAGTGGTGTGACTTGGGATCATCGGCTGTAATGTTCATGGCATTCCACCCCCACCTCCACCCTGCAGCCAGTGACAGGCATCGTGGTGTACCTTGCACTGTTTGGCTACAAAGTTCACCTCATTCTCCTATACTGCACCCACGTCAGCATATTTCCTTATGGAATGGGGTAAGTATAATATCCAAAGACCCCAAAGCAAACTATGACAGTTGTCGGTGTCTACAGGTTAGGGTGAGGCAAAATGACATGAGCGTTATAGCTGATGACCCAAAGGCACACCCCTATGCCTGTCAGTCTCTACAGGGTGGGGTTGGGGTTGGCATCACTTCAATACTTCACTGCCATTCCTATTATGCGACTCTAACTCGGGCACTACCAATGCCAATGCCAGTGAGACAACATTCGGCATTGACAAATGCTTGTTTTCTCTACTCTTACAAAATCCTATCCCCAAGCTATTTATTTGCACCCCTCCTGCTTTTTCCTGGTTCAGTACTAATTGTCCCAGGGTCTCCTCATCTCCTATATTCCTCTATCCTTTCTGAACTCTCCCTTGTGTTCTGAATCCCAGCCTACTCCTGCTCAACTTTGCTTAGCTATTGGCAGGCGCCTGATGGGTTTTTCTGTGAACTGACTAGCGCCTGCTAACCCATTCCATCCCTTCTCTCTCTCTCCTGTTTCCACCCTGCTCTTTATCATCTCCCCAGCTACACCCCTTTAAGTCCACCCTAGGAACAGTCCCTTTGTTTCTTCTCTGTGAACTGCCCTGTCCTACCTGTACTTAACCCGAGTCTCCTCTCCCCACAGGTGATTACAGCCCCTCCGTGGGCTGGTGATCCTGCTACAAACTGCACTTGTAGTTTGGCTGAGCCTGGAAATGCCACGGAAGTAAACACCACTTACCGCGGGAAAGCCGCTGCTGATTCCTTGGTCCCTGCTGCTAGCAATTTGGGGGACAGCAGCCTGTTGAAGCCGAGAGTGAGCTTGCTGTATGCATCACCTGCTGCACTGGGACCTCTGACCCTCCTGGAGCAGAACAGCTGCTCACCCGCCACCAGGTACAGCTCCTCTATCTGAACAGCTGTGTTCCCACCGGCACTATGTGCTGGCTCCCCACCCACCTCCTCCCACCTGCCCTATCTGGACTTTCTTTTTTTTATAGCTTTCATAGGTCATGTGCCTACTCCCCACCCACCTCCTCCCACTCTCCCTATCTGGACTCTCTTTTTTATAGCTCTCATAGGTCACGAGCCTAACAGCCCATTTTCCGATTCACTCATAATATGGGCTGCCCACTAGGGGCAATGCCTCAGCCTATCTTCTGCAAGCCTGCCTAAGTAGTGTTCTAGTACTGCAGTCCTTCTAATCCTATTGCTTTGCACAAGGCTTCTGCTGTCTGGGTTATTACCATATCGCATTCTGGATTTTCTAGGTGTTTTCCTTCAGTCAAACCTGTCTGGCTATACTTGGACAAAAAATAAAATCCATTGCTCAAACTCTTACCTAAAGCTGAAGATGGCTAAGCAAACCCTATTAGTGCTATCTATCAGCCTGTTTCTACTATCCCTGAGCAGACTTACTATTGCTGAAATCTATGATCACCACCAACATGGGAGTATGGACTCAAACAATTTCACCTACTCTAATATGTTACTCCTATAAGATAGGTGCTGTGATGTTACCGCAGCACTCCTTGCCAGGATTTCTTATCTACTCCGTGACTGCATCTGCTGCCAAATGGTGGCATCTCTTCATTTCCTATATCCCTCCTTTTGCACCCCATAAATTATGGTATCTTATATTATTAGTGCTCATGCAATCTGGTGACATTGAATTGAATCCGAGTCCTATGCCTAGTCAAGTAGCTGTAACCTACCATGGTTATGACATGAAGGGACTGCACATTGTCCACCTGAATATCAGGAGTCTACTCCACAACCATGCAGAACTTGAAGCGTGGCTGGCAAACTACCCTACCTGGTCATAATGTTGCATGCTTAATAGCGTACAACATTGTGGCTAAACGGCTACAGCGTAGTCCGTAACTGCTACTGGTGCAATACCTTGTATACTGCTGTACGTGGTATTGCACCAGTGGCACTCTCCCAGGAAGAGAATATGACCTCTGCTGGGAGTGGGTTCTGCTGAGTAGCTGCTGTGGCTCACAAGACTGAGCCACAAAAGCTGAGAACCCAGGCACTGTGTCTGAGACCGGGTTTGATTCCCGGTCCCAGAATCTTTTATTTTGACACACTTTTGTGCACTCCCTAGTTGCCCCCCCCCCCGGAGTTGAGAATTTTTATTGGGGGGGGTGCAGTCCTCCCATAACTGGGGGTTTGGGGGCAGAGCCTCCCTACAGAAAAAAAGACATATGCCACATGGCAGAATTTGCGCTGTATTGGCAGCACGATTTTGCCATGAGACCTAATGTCTTGCAATATTATGACCCCGTGCCACAAACTGCCACCCTAATGTTCTCTGTGTATCAGAGACCTGGTTAAAGCACTCAATCCCAAACACCTGTTGCCTGCTTCCAAGCTACAACCTCCGCAGACAGGCTAGGCCACCCCCAAAGCATGCAGGGGGTGGGCAGTCTACTTCAAAAATCACCTTAGCCTATCCATGGTAACTGACAAATTGACTCTTCATGTGAGTTCCTCCATGCCATACTCAATCTAGGAGCCAAGAAGCTTCACATTATTTGTACCTATAAAAAGCATTTTGATAAAAGACCAGATTTCAAAACCAGAGCTATTTGAAGCTACCACACTACATATAATCTATATTGTGGTAACTTCAAAAAGCTCCGGTTTTGAGTCTATCAGTGTCCTTGTAATATCGAGACCAGGTACAGACTAACAGGCACACTAGCTGTCTGTACCTGGTTTCCCTATGTCATGGTATTACACAGGCTCCAAACCAGAGCTGTTTAGCAATCCTATACTATAATAAGCCTATGGAGACATGCCAGCTGCTCCCTGCCTGCCATGTCATCACGAGGACAACCGTGGGTGCTTGTGGGCACGATGGGGAAGGCAGTTGAACTTAAAATGCCGGCAGGGAGGGTGCAGGATCAACCAGATATGAATTTAAATAAAATACTAAACAGTAAGTGGTACATTTACTACTACTATTTTATACATTTGCTAATCGGGCCCTGTTTCACATGGAGGTGGGGCCTGATGGGACACGGACGTTTCCCTTTATAAACTAGCATACAGAAGATACGGTTCCCTGACCTTATGGGATGACAGGTGTACAAAAACAACCGAGAATACTGGAGAAAACCTGCTCTGAGACATATTAAAGGTAGCACTCCTTTTGTTATTTCAAATGTGAAAAAAGTGGAAAGAAAGGTATCAAGTCAGGAGAAAAGGATCAATCTAAAATAGGATAAAAACATATAGGTCAAAATTGTCACGGCTATCATGCACTGCTGCTTTAATGTAGATTTTTGCAATTAAAAAAAAGTGCAGTGGCAAGGTAATTGGATCATCCCCTGCCCACTGGATGTCCGGTAGTTTGTGACAGAGTGCCGTCTCAAGATGACAGGGGAGTGGTCTTGGTTTCTGTTTCTCAGGGAGCACCAGTAAGGGATCCATTGAACTGGCAGGTAAGGTTTCATGATTTTTGCTGCTATGTTTTACACTGCTGAGGCCTGTTGAGCCTATGTGTGAGTTGTGGTTCCACTCCTGCAGGAATCCAGGTATGGATCCCGCCGAACTTGCAGGCGAGCAGTCCCGGTTCCCACTTCTGCAGAAACACTAATAAGGGTCCTGCCAAAGTGGCAAGGAGTGGTCTTGGATCCTGCTCTTGTGGGGACACTGGTAAGAGGCCTGCTGAGCTAGAAGGCAAGTGTTCTGGGTTCTGCCTACTATGGGAACACTGGTGAGTATTCTGCCAAGCTTGCAGGTGAGGCATCTTGGCTTCCCTACTGCAGCAGGAACCCTGGCAAGGGGTCTGCAGAGTTGGCAGTTCCTGTGTTACCGAATACTTGCAGTCCAGTATTTGCTTTTCCCTTAGCCATCCCTGGTGCACCAAAATCTGCTGACTGGATTTCACTGTGCAGGTCAGGTAAAGGAATTAATTTTTTCTCTCAACAGAACTACTAGAGTAGCAGGGATGGAGGCTGAAGAAAGATATGAGTATAGGGAGATGGCACAGTGATCTGATACATATTAAGATGAGATAAATCCACCATAGATGCCGAAATGAGTAAGAATCGGTTCTGATTATCCCTTCCCAACCGAACGCATTATGTCTTGCATATCTACTCTACAGACATAAAAAGGGAAAGCTGTTCAGAAAAACTAAAGTTTGTACACTATAAGGTGAAGTATAATAATTATATTTTTCCCCTTCGGCATTAGTGGTTCTTTTAAGGAAGTTGGAATAAATGTCAAGACAAATGGAGCACCATCTTTAGAAAGGGATGATATAACCTCAGGCAGCTATTAGCATTAGTGGCTGAGCATTAAGGTACATTTGTGCAGAAGTACAGGACAAGTATAGCATTTGCTATTGGCGGGGGCATCTCTATGGGTGGTCATTCAAGGCTGGAGCACCGAATCTTTAACCATTAGCCCTGAATGAAAGATTCCCAATTCCTAAAACTGACCTCTACCTTGTTTGTTTTCACTAGGCAGGAGTGAAGGGTGCTCAAATCCCTAATCTTTTTAGACCCCACAAATGCCCCTGGCTAGTTATGCTTTATTTCCTCCTCTGCTCTGCAGTGAGAGAAACAGCAACTTTATCAGTCAACCAATCAGCATCTTAATTTATCCAGGCGAACACCATTGAGCATAGCTCAATTACAAGATGGACCTGGTTAGCACAAGAACACAGGATATACAATATATGAACAGTCACAACATAACATCTCTGTAATATTATACAATGCAGTGATACAATAGTTTAATGTAGCCATAAGTGGAGAACAGTTTGGAAACAGTGGTTCAGTTCTTTCGTGGTGTATAACGTGTCTAGTAACAGTAGCTGGAAGTACTAAATGAGGACAATTGTTAGGTAATGGTATATTACATACAATGCCATAAGAAACCAGACAGACAATGAGTTAAAAAAAAGAAAAAAAACAGTGTAACAGGGTAGAAGGGAGGGTGTGGTAGGCGAGGCGAGATAGGGTACAGGCAGGGTGGTAGAAGATAGACGAGGGACGGATAAAGCCTCAGAGAGGACACAGGACAGGAGGGCGGGGAGCACAATTAGGTATTACAGAAATGTGAAGGGGAGGCCACAAGGCCAAGCATAGCATAGAGGACAATGCCATAAGTGCAGGGAAGTTTAGGATTGGGGGAAGCAGTTGCAAATTTCCTTGACCGAATGGTCATAGTGTCTTGAAGGAGGCTAGACTGACCGGAGTACTAAGCTTTAGCGATTTTTGTATTTTGTTCCATAGGACGGCGGCGGCGCAAAGCTTATAGCCGTTCTCCCAAAGCGTGTTTTTAGCTTAGGTACCTTTAAGGAAATAAAGGAGTAGCTTCTCAGTGCATAGTTCCCAATCTCACATGGCGGAAAACAATAAGAGATATCTAGAGGTTGTTTTTTGATAATAGCTCTTAATGTCCAGAGTACAGTATTTCTGTTTCTCCTATACTGGAGGGAGGGCTACTCCACAGCAGCATAAAGGGCACAATGATGAGCAGAAAAAGGTAGGCCAGTAATAAATCTCAGAGCCCTGTGATACAACGTATCCAATTTGGCAAGATGAGAGACAGGGCAGTGACTATAAAGAAAGTCAGCATAGTTGACCAAGGAAAGAAACATTGTTTGTACCAGTCACTGCTTGGCATCGCTAGTGAGGAAGTTATTAATCCTGAAAAAGAGTTAAAGCCTCTGCCTCAGTTTCTTTAGCAGATCTTCGATATGGACCATAAAGGAAAGTCTACGGTTGAGCCACACTCCCAAATACTTGACTTTATTGACAAATTACAGATTTTCTCCCAGGATTGTGGTGATCTATGGAATGGAGCCAGCACTGGCCAGGTTTGCAACATGGTGAAGTGGAGAAAACAGCATTATCTTAGTTTTTTTGGCGTTTCATAGGGGCTTTTTATTTAGAAGTTGGCTCTGACGTAGATTGAATTCAGATTGTAGGTCTCCACAGGCAGCTTCTGGCAAAGGATGACTTAGATAAAGAACCGTGTCATCTGCAAACAGAAGGATACTGGCCTTAGTTATGTTGGTGTCCGTGTTGTTTATATAAATTGCAAACAGTAGGGGACCAAGGATTGAACCTTGGGGGACCCCTCTTTGCAGAGGTTTAAGAGGAGAAAGTTCACCTTCTACCTTGACTTGCTGCCACTGGTCAGAGAGGTAGTCGGCAAACCAATGCAAGGATAGTAGGTCCAGACCTATTGCCCTCAGGGAGGAGAGGAGCAGGCCATGGTCGACGTTGTCGAAAGCCTTGCTTAAGTCTAGGAACACTACACAGACGAAGTTTCTATTCTCCAGGTCTCGCTGCCAATCATTGGTCATTTTTGCTAGGGCCATAATGGTGCTATGTTGTGCTCTAAAGTCAGATTGCATTGAGTTTAGAAGATTCATAATTTCTACATAGGTTCTCAACTGCTTGCTTACAAGGTTTTCCAACAGTTTGGACTGTATAGGGAGTAGATAAATCGGTCTGTAGTTGTTAAGATCACAGGGGTCCCCTGATTTAAACAGAGGGATAACATGAACTGTTTTCCATAAGGGTGGGAGGATTCCATGGGACAGTGAGAGATTGAATAGGTGGGTTATTGGTACAGCTAAAGCATGGTAGGCAACCTGTAGAAAGTATGGCTCAAGAGAGTCAGCACCTGCACTTTTTTCGGTATCTAACTGTAATGGTAGTTTTTTGACCTCTTTCAATGAAGTAGGCTGGAGGGAAAAGACTGAGTTGGTAAGAAGAGGTTCAGCATTTTGAGCACTCAACTGAGAGCATAAGGAACATGCAGGAGAGCTGTCAAATGCTAGCCCTGGGGTGGCAAAGTGGTTGTTAAATGCATCCAGGATCACCATTTTGTCACGGATGATGGCACTGCCAGAGGTAATCTTTGCAGGCAGGGAGTTCCCTGGGGTATGTCCGTAATATCCTTGATAGACTTCCAAAATTTAGAGGAGCTCCTGGCAGCAGAGTCCAGTTCTGAACGATAAAAGGGGTATTAGCATCGCTTATCATCTTGGAGCATGTATTCTTGGCTTTTCTGAAGTGACACCAGTCCATTGGGGCCTTAGTTGTTCATGCTTTTTTCCATAGCTTGTCCCTGTCCAGCAGTACTGTTTTGAGTTCTGAAGAGAACCAATGACAGGTTCTACTCCTTACCCTAACTTTTACAAGAGGGGAATACTTATTTAATGCCCCAGTCACAATTTCAGAAAAGATGTCGTATGCCAAGTGGACCGAGTTAGCTAGGTCAATGTCCTGCCAACGTAGCGAGTGTTTTAGCTCATCAAGGTAGGCAGACTGATCGAAGTTATGTCTGAACCTCTTACTAGAGAACCTTGATGAGGATAATGGATTCTGGACCGATCTTACGCCGGCGATGATGCTATGGTCACTAACATCAGAGAAGAAGATTTCTGCATGGGAGAACAGGTGCGGTGTGCTTACTAAGACGATGTCAAGCAGTGTACTATTAGCAGGGTTCTTCTTATTAGGGCACATAGGCTCACCAATAAGTTGCATCAGCCCGTGGGCATCACAGAGCTCTTTAAGTGGTGCAGCGGCCTTGGAAATCCAATCAAGTTTAAGATCCCCAAGGATAACTGTTTTAAGGGAGCCATACCCCATAATAGTAGTTAGATGGGTGAGGATTTGAGAGCCAGCAGATGGACATCTATTGCAACCTGTGACACAATGCACAGTGGAAGAGGATATCTCAGCCTTTAGTGCCAGGCATTCGAATTGGTTTGCAACGGATAACGAGTCTAGATATGAAACCGAGTATTTATCCTTGACATAGATGGCCACTCCTCCACCTCTAGTATGCCTGTCAGCTCTAAATAATGAATAGTCTGGGATATTAATTTCTCTATCAGGCATAGAGGGTCTGAGCCATGATTCGGAGATTACCAAGATATCTGGTATGGTATGATTCACTCAGGCCTGGATCAGGGTAAACTTTTTTAACAGGCTGCATGTGTTGATATGCATAAAGTGCATTCCTTTTAGCTTTACTAGATCCGATGGGGAAGTAAGAGCTTCAGCTGGGCCAGGGTTAAGCTCAATGTCTCCTGAGTACAACAGAAGGAAGAATAAGAGCTTCCTTAGTGCAGCAATAGTTATTCTGTAATCCCTTGCCCATGTTCGTCTACAAGGGATGTCGAGCTGAGTAAATAGAACCCCATATTTAGATCTGGTCTGTCCTAAGACAGCAATTACCAGGACTCTGGCTGTGATATGTAAGGAGAGGTAAGTGCACGGTAGAGTGATGGATGTGCCCTGTAGCGGCAGTTCAGCCCAAGTCCCACCACTAATGGTAGTTCGAGCAAGAGGCTGCAGGTGAGGGAGTCTAAGAGCACAGAGATAATTATAGGATGAGTTACGGTGCACTTGACCGCACACCAGAAGGCTATGTTTCCCCCCGGCTAGAAGACTGGGAGAGCTTGTGTACTGTGCATGGCACAAGAAAAAGAAGGAGCAGATAACTGAGCCAGTGGGGCACCCACATGATGTTGCCTTGCAGAAAGCAGACGCAGTTGATCTGTCAGGTCCTTGAAGCTTATAAATTGAATTAGCAGCCTACGCCACTGCCTCAAAATGTGTAACTGTTTAGATGTAGAATACCATCAGCTGCTGCCTATTCACAGCACCACAGATCTTCTTCCTGAGTAAGACTAGTGCTTGAAGCCTATTGAATGAATTAGCAGCCTATGCCACTGCCACGGTGTACGAAAGTGTGTGGAAGTGGTATACCATCAACTGCTACCTGCACACCGCAGATCTTCTTCCTAAGTAAGCCAAACAGAGCCGGGATACCTTCTGAGCTAATGAGTCAGGGATAAAATTAACACATTTGGGTGGTCCTAGGCCTCAATGATGCAAGGGGAGCTATAGAACCTGTTGTAATGAAAGAGATGGAGTGGGCATGAGTATACAGTAGGGAGGGGTGCAAGCATATTTAATAGGTGGTGGGGTGGGATGGGAGGCAGGTGAAAAAGCAGCTTTGTCATACCTTTGCGAGGAGAGTGTCCAGGCTTGTGGTCTCGGTGCTGCTATGGAAACGCCATCCGCTTAGTGGCTGAGTCTCCCTCGGCGGCTGAGCTGGGAACCCTGGGGGGTTCTCGGCTGGGGAGACAGGAGACAGAAGAAGGTTAAATACTGGCTGGAGACAAAGGCCACACAGACCAGCAGCAAAAAACAAATTTACAAAACAAAGGAGGCTGATTCTACTTGGTGCCCAGCAGTCTGGGGTCCAGGTAATACAATCAAGAGAGGGCTGTGAACACTTTTAAATGTAGCTCTGTATATCACAAAATAACAGAGAATACAGGCTAATCAGCAGTTGCTAACCATTAACATCAACAATATTGCAAAACCGGCAGTTACAGTCCTTTTCAGAAGGTTTTTAAAGATAGAAAATGAAAAAAACGGGCGATGGACCAATCGGAGCAAGGCTGAAAAAGGCACTCACGATCCGGTTGGCTGATGGCTTTTGCCATACCTTTGTGAAGAGTATAGAGGTTTGTGGCCTCGGGTGGCAGCTATGGAAACACCATGCACCCAGTGGCCGATTCTTCCTCGGCGGCTGAGTTGGGTGCCCTGGGGCTATGGAAACACTGTCCGTCAGGTGGCCGAGTCTTCAAGAGAGAGAGTGGAACATTTCTGATGAAAATTCAGAGGTTCCCCCCATAACTACCTCCTGTATTTACCCTAAACTGCTGTGTTGTAACCTACCCTCTGTATATACGCTGTACTGCTGTACCTCTTTGTAACTGATGAGAAACCTTTGTAAATGAGCATCTAATGCTCAAAGGTATTATCCAAATTACGTAAATAAAATAAAACAATAGCCGAGGACATTTGGAAGAGATGACTTGCTGGTGCTGTCAGAATACCACCCAGAGCCTTGTCAAAAAAATTCACTGACAAGAAAATTGGCATTTATAAAAATAGATGAAGATTAATCTGCAGCCTAGGGCATTCATCTCTCAGTCTATGTGGGCCATGGAAATAATCCTTTGATACACCCTAACAGTTCTGCTGAGCTTCACTGGGAGGAGTGAAACTGCTATTGATATTGCCACAGTCATTTCAGAAACTGCTCTAGTGTAAATTACAGCACTTGGACACATGATTAGCCATTTGCTTCATACCTCTCAACTTTCTGTCACTAAAATATGCAACACAATCACTCAGTATATGGGATGGTTATGACACTGGTCCTCATGATGTGGAACACATGATAAAACCTGAAGATGCAAGTTCAGAACACTGTGGAAACCAATGCCTTTATTTGTGCAAAGTTAAATTTTGCTTTAGCATTTTAGAATATTAGGAATTTCTGCCTTAATGTATGAGTTTACAGCACCTTCTCTGTGTGTGGGGAGCACCTTTTCAAGGTGGGACAGATGTCAAACAGAGCAATCTTGAGGGGTAAAATGAGAGATGTCCCTCATAACGAGGGACAGTTGAGAGGTACTATATGATTCACTGGCTTGTTGATTGATCGAACCATAATGCCAGTTTCACTGACTCATCCAGCATTTCCAGAGTTGGGGTGGGGGAAAGAGCAGTCCTTCTACTGAGCTCCCACAGTCCACAAATTAACTTTATCATTCGTCCAGAAAATCTTTTGTTAACTTTCTTCTCAGCACTACAGTTAGCCTATTTTTTTGTGGCCTGGAAGAATTGGTCTCTGGTTAGGTAATATTTAAACATACTGTTCTAGTCAGTGGCAAACAATAATAAGGTGGTTCATAGCAGAAGGAAAGAAGTGATACTATATGGTTATGTAAATAATAAGCCATGACAGGGTGTGCATTATTGGATTGTAATGCACGCTCCAAGGGTGTAGTAAGGCATGAGGCCAAAGGCCAAGTGTACATGTGCTCCTGGGAAGTGAAATAAAATTCTACAATCCACACCCTGGAAGAGCTTATTGTGCTGATAAAATGGCTCTAAAATATTTTTTGTGGGGATGAAAATGAGATTCAGCACCTGACCGTGCATATATGGAGATGTAATGCATGATAAGGTGACCTCTCGGCCAATGAGATTTCTAGATTTTTTCTTTCCATTTTAAAAGAAGATATCATTGGGTGCTTCTTACTGTTTAACAGCTGTCTCTCCTGCTGCTTGGGCAAGAGGACCATGAAGCAAAACTGAGCTGTTATGCACTATACCAAACCGGCATGAGAGACACTTATGAAACAGTAAGAAACGCACATTACTATACCCATCATGATATTGCATGGCAATGGACTGCCATAATATGATTACAGTTTGTGTTAAATTTGCTTTTTATGTGAGATTTTAAGTAGTCTATTTTCCATTCTGTCCCGTAACATTCTAGTGGTTTCTCTGAGTCAGATGCTCTTTAATGTCAGCCGTTGTGGACAGACACAATCCTATGTTATCTGTTGCAGCTTGGCATGACAATGTGGGTCTTAGCATTGGAAAATTGTCAAAATTTCCTTTCTTGGAGTTATTTTTTATTTTGGTTTTGGTTTTCATGGTTGGACTGGTGTGGAGGTATAGGATTTTTAAACCAAGAAGTTGGGGAAGGAGCATATCAGACGTGCAGTGCGAGGAAATGGCTGTACACAGAATCAGAAGTATCGCTGTTCTCTTTGCTGAATACTGAGCTGTGATGTCAACTGCACCTTGAGTGCTGTGGGCAGTACTGGGGCCCCTACCACAAAAAGGACCTAACTCAACTGGAGGTGGTACAGAGAGGAGCAACAAAGATGATTCAGGGTCCGCAGAGAGCAAGGAGACATGATCGAGACCTTCAAGTACCTTAAAGATATTTATTTATTTATTGTTAATTGAGTAAGGACCACTAGGCACAAGTACCTGTTTTAAGGGGCGACCCGGGAGCTTTTGGTTTAAATATAAACAAGGTTAGTACTGATGACCTTTTATAAGTTTAGTGAAAACAATAACACAAGGAGGCACAGTTGCAATCTGGCAGGAGGAAGGTTCTGGAAGGAGACTAGAAGGCACTTCACAGAGAAAGTGGTGACAGGGTGGAATGGAGTGCCAGAGGAGACTGTAAACCAGAAAATGGTTGGGGGACATAAAAGGGTGTGGGATAAAATCACGGGGATGGTAAGAGTGCTGGGGGAGGTGGGGCATAGCCCCGTGTAACCCCAGCTGTATGAGGTCCACATCAAGCAGACTCAACAATATACCTTAATGACATTCTTCTGCTGGCTGTTTCGTATATTCGTATAAGCAGTTTGTTTCACCAGTGCAGTGACATGAAGGGCTAAGGGACCTAGTGCCTTACCTCCTGCCACTCTGGCAACCTGGGTTCAGAAGTGGAGCCGGATCATTTGGCGACTGGCTGAAGGTGGTATTATTGAGCATCCTGCTGATAGCTGTCCTCCCTCGGGATAGTGGGGTAGTGTGATCCACTGCTTGCCTGCCACCTGGAGGTGTCCAGATGGTAGCACAGTTTGGACACACCAGACAGTCAAACACTGGCGTTTGAGGATGTCTCCATGGAGGCAGAGCTCATCCATTATGCCATTGCATGTGGGTGGTTTTGGGAAGGGGACTGTGCAGCGACTGCGAAATCACCCTTCGGGCCTGAATAATGCCATGACAGTGACATCATTCATGAGAAGGGGTCCCAAAACCCCATGTTGAAAATTTGGTGGAAAAATTCAAAAATGCCTGAGATATGCAGTAAAGTTGAAAACCCCTATCTAGCCCATTATACAGCTTACCGGCATTTCCTCAGTTTGCAGTCGGCTTTCAGCTAGGTGCAGACGTGTTCGGTCACGAATCATCACACTGAGCTCAGAGGTAAGTATGGGGTGAGGTGGGTGTGGGAATGTAGAGGCGGCGTGAGCGGTGGGTGCGGGTTGGGGAGGAGGGACTGGGAGACTACGTGGGACTGTTTTGCTTTTCAGGTTAAAAAAACAAAAAAAAAGATGACACAGGACATTTGCCACACTGGGGTGGGCTCCTAGCATGGCACCAAAGCTTTGGGGGGGTGTTTGGGAGGATGTGGAGCTGACGGGGGATTGGGCACCCCAGTCAGCAGAGGATCCAGGACATTTGCCATGCTGGGGTGGGCTCCCAGAGTGGCACCAAAGCTTTGGGGGGGGGGTGTGAGGCCTACCAGTGCTGTGTATGACAGTGGTGTTTTTTTTTTGAAGCGAAGACCACCGCTGTCATACACAGCTCCAACACCCATTGGTGCAGGACCGCCACGCCTGCTCAACGAAGCAGTGGATTGAACAGGAGAGGCACACCTCCAAAGTGTGCTACTCTCCCAAAACATTCCTTGCACATGCGTGCAAGCGAATGTAAAAAGTTACTTTCAGCAGGTGACCATGGACCATGCTAAAACACAACAACTTTCAACAGGTGACCGTGGACTACGCTAAAACCCAACCAGACCATGGCCGCACAGGAACATCTGTTATTCTATATAACAGCTGGCGTAAAATAGCAAAACCCAGCAATTTTATAAAATAAAATATGTGGCTGTGCAGAAACTCACATTTTAAACACACACCGTCACTGTTGGATGCCTAGATAAACCCCTCGAGTTCCACTCTCTGGGTTTATGTGTTATCCAACACCTCAGGTGTATGCAAAATTTACAGATAAAACACATGAAAATAATTTGCAGACCTCTGCTGAGTTCTTCCACAAGGCAATAAAGCCAACCCACCTCTAGAATCCAACATTATCTAGAAAAACAACTCTACCCCGTCTGAATTCTATTTCAGGACCGTAACAAGGAAAGATACTGTTAAAGTGATCTAGAGGGCATTAGGCAAAACTAGGGTGGGCAGCGATGGTCCTGATGTGGCTCTGATAGGGGCAGCCCTGTCAGAAGTTGCTGAACTTCTAACCAAAATCTTTAATTTCTCGCTCCACTAACAGTTCCCCAGCACATGGAAAATCACTTACGTTACACCTGCCCATAAAAATGGTGACCATGCACTTGTAACAAATTATTGACCAATCTCCATACTGTCCTCTCTGTCCAAAGTCCTTGAGAGAATTGCTATCTCCTCAACTTGTAGAATATCTCAACAAACATGACCTGTAATGCCGCCAACAGCATGGCTTCCATAAATTGCACAGCAAAAATTCTGCACTGATCGAATTTATAAGTTACATACATGGGGCACTGGATAAGGGGCACTTGGCGGGGTTTATCTTTGTTGACCTCACCAAGGCTTTTGACCTTGTGGATTGTAATCTTCTCCTCAACAAGCTCAAACAAATTTGTCTCTCAACTGACACCTTAGATTGGTTTACTAGTTACCTTTCAGGCTGAACACAGGGAGTAAAACTGAATGGAGTGATCTCAGACTCTGGGCCGGACACAGTAGGTGTGCCTCGAGGCCCCTTCTGTTAGTCTATTTATAAACAAGCTACTGGAATCTTACCCAACCTCTAAAGTTTTAATGTATGCAGATGATACAGTTCTCCACTCTAGCCACCCCTGCCAGGATTCTCTCACAAATGAACTGCAACAAAACTTTAACAAGCTAGGTAAATTGTTCACACACAATAAGCTCTTTCCCAAATACAAAAAGACAAAAGCTGCTCTTCGCCAGTCCCCAGTTCAGAAAAAAGACAAGCCCCTTTACAATAAACAGTGATAATGGGACCCTGCTTGAATAGGCACAAACATTCAAGTATCTAGGTGTGGTCATCAGTGAATCTCTTGCTTTATTCCCCACATTGACATTTCAAAGGATGTTAATATGAAACTAGATGTTTTACACAGGCCGTGCCTAAACCTAACCAAAGAGGCAAAGCGAGTTGCTACCACCTGCTCAATACTGCCCATCATAGACTACGGATTGGTGATGTACGGGGTAGCCAATGACACTGTCCTGCACAGAATCCAGGTAACACTGAACAATGCCTGCCAGTTTGTGTTAGATGCAGGCAGATACTCTCACAGCTGCAACCTTTATGCCGGCATCGTCTGACTCCTGCTGGCTGAAAGAATCAGATATCAGACATTTCTCTTGGGGAAAAAGTCCCAACTTGGCCTTACCCCACCATCTCTACAAGCCCTTTTCTGCCCCTCTAAAAACCTGTGCACCACAAGAAGCCCAGCCAGACAGGCCCTGACAGTACCCTTTAGGAAAACCAGCTCAGCCTGTCAATCCTTTGCTGTCTGATTGCCCAGCTGGTTAAACCAACTGCTAGTGCATGTGTTAAACATAAACAATATTGCACAGTTCAGGAGGGATCTTCTCAAATTCCTTAACCCAGCAAGAGATTGCAACTTCCCAGGGTGACAGTCGGGGTGATTTCCGTGATCACCACCCCCCCCCTCACTCCCCCCATCCACTCCCCTTCCTTGACAAGGCTCTTTTGCTGCTATTCACTTTCCTGTCTCACCTACTGGTTACCTCACCTATTAGTAACAGCACCAAATACTGAGTTTACACTACCAATATACAGCCTTCTGGTTAACAGTTACAACAGTGGCCTTGTGCGATATAAGACTGGACTGAAATGGCTTGCTAGTAGTGTAAATACTGGTGTATAGCTCTGTTCTGATCCTTGTATGGCGTTGACTAAGCACTGTCATGCGGCAATGACTTGAAATCATTGTAAACTCTGTACATATTTCCCTGCTTCTCCTTTTTGATGGTTTGTAATGTTTCACCTTCCTGTCTCACCTACTGGTTACCTCACCTATTAGATTGTTCATTTGGGAACATAAGCAGAAGGCTGGTAAGGACAGAGGTCTGGGGTTATATTCTGTTTTAACTGAAATATTTGAATAGTTTTGTAAGTGAAATTAGTTCTATGTGTTAAAAATGATTACCATGAGTTAGAACTGTTACTTGGGCTGTGCTATTGTAACGTTTGAGGCTTGGGAACAGTTGTTTGGCAGTGATAATTAGAGTGAAATTTAAATGTGTTGTTTGTCTGTGGTTGATAAGAGCCCCTGCCACCCACCCTGTTTTGTAGACTTTCTTAAATACTGAAAAGCCCTGGAGGTTGGGATTGAAGGGCTGAGTATTTCTGTTTGGGACTGAAATTCAAAGCAACAGGAGCTGGTGGGCCTGTGACATCATACGGTACCTGATGTCTGCATACACACACTGTTAGTGGGACTGAACACACACTGGACTGTATGTGTTTGTGAGACTTGGGAACTTTATTGGTGGGGTTGAAATTGGGTTTGTAAATAACTGCAGTCAGTATAGAGAGAAACTGTATTCCAGAGGAAAGGAACTGAGAAAAGGGGGTGTGCCATTATAAACAGAGGGGGATAAACAGGGTGGCCATATTCCACCATAGCAGGCATCTTCGGAAGGGTTGTAGGCTGCACAGGCTGTGGGATGGCAATAATTCTCAATTGGGCTTGAGAGGGAGGCTGCTCACTTGTAGACAGCTATCTTGTATCAGGAGTGAGGTATATTGGTTAAGGAGTAAGCTGGGGGAGCTGGGGGGGGGGAGTCCAAGGATAAGGGGTGTGGATATGGGCAGCAGAAGGGTGGGGCTGAGGGGAGGCTGGGGCAACACTCTGAAATTACAGGACGTTATGTTACAGCAAGCAGGAGGGGGGATATTAGGGACAGAGGACCCTTAGATTGGGATGTTGATGCTAAGGGGAATGCGTATGGGGTGAATATTCTGAATACAAAGAGAGTGGAGAGGGAAGAGTCAGGAGGGGCTGTTGTGCAGAAGCCTAAAACAGCAGACTGTGGGAAGGGAGCTCCTAAGGTGAACAGAGCAAGAGGGGAAGAAGAGGGGCAGTTTAGAGGTGTAGTCAGGGGAAACTCGGGTTACTTGATGGAGGCTGACATAGAGTGACACAATAAATTTGAGCTACTAAGCAACCTAGAGGGGGAGGAAGGGGTTGGTGGAAATGAGGAAACTTATACAGAGGCCAGGGGGAGGGAGTCAGATACCCATAGGGCATCACAGACCGGCAATGGAAAGGATAGAAATAGTCCCAGAGGGAGAAGGGGAAACATAAATGTTAAGCAAATGGGGGAGATGCAACATATTGTAGACATGAGGGAGGAGAGCATGATTGGAGAGAAACTGGGAGACAAGGAGGAGAGGAGCCCCCTTCAGCAGGGGGGCTCAGTACCAAGGATGGGGCCCTAGCTAATGGGGACTCACAGAGAGCCTCTGGAGGCAGGGTACTATTACAAGGGGAGGATGGTGGTGTGAGGAAGGGAAACCATCAGGCCAGGATAAATGGTTCGGATAAGAAAGGGTTAAAGGGACACCTATTCAGAGGGTTTGAGTTAAGTGGGCAAAATAACAAGGAGGCAGAAAGGGAGGGTGACAAGGGGTCTCTAATAAGGCAGGAAGACTCCATGGAATTGAGATCATGATAAAAGTGGGGGATGGGGGGCTGAGAGTGCATAGTGGAGGTAACCATAATGATAATGGCGGTGTTAAGGTTCTGTTATTGGGAGTCTCGATGATTAGGATTATCCAGTGGGAGGGACAGGGGGGGTGGATGCCATAGCCAGGTGAAGGTAGTGGGAATCTCTGGGCTGACAGTGCACAGAGCAAAGTTCATGGTGTATGAAATGGTTAGGGATTGTGGAGGGAACCGTTTCCTAGTGCATTTAGGAACTAACGATCTAGAGGGAAATAGCATTTCAGAAATCCAAGCAAGGTTCCAAGAACTTGCCAGAGTCTGTCGGGATAATGGATGCAACATTTCCTTTTCGGAAATATTGCCAGTACCAAAGGCCTCAGTGGAGAAAAAAATGAAGCTCACAGAGGTTAATGACTGGCTCAGGAAGTGGGATGAAGAGAGTGGGTTGGGGGCGTTAGGGAACTGGAATGGAGTTTGGGAGGATAAGGGACTATATGCCAAGGACAGGCTTCATCTTGCCCCATTAGGGAAGGAAGTCCTTAAACAGGGATGGCTGACTACATTCAAGAAAGGTGGAGTTTAAACTTGTGAGGGTGAGGATAAGGGAGGGGCTGACCAGAAGCCTCTCCTCCAAATGAGGGAGTAGCCTTCAAGCCCAAGGGGAAGGGGGAAACAGACTGGGGTGGAGGCTTCAGGAGGAGCAGAGGAGGATGGAAGTATAAGGAATCTGGGTGGGGTTCGACAAAGAGGATCAGGGATAAGGGTAGGGGTTGGTGTTAGTAAATGCCAGGAGCTTGGGAAACAAGTTGCCAGAGTTCCAGGCCATGCTGTTTGGGGGGTGGATGTGGCAGCAGTCACGGAGACGTGGGCCAACAAAAACCATTACTGGGACCTAAACATGCGGGGGTACACTATGCTTAGGAAGGATAGAAAGGAGGGCAGAGGGGATGGAGTAGCTATGTTCATTAGAGATGACATAGAAATTGCTAGGGTAGAAGAGGCAGAGGGAAATGTGGAGGCCTTATGGGTCACCTTACAATCTCCAGCAGGAGATAAGGTCAAGCTGGGTGTAGTATATAGGCCCCCCAGGATAAGTGATGTTCTAGAGGATGGTTTGCTGGACAACATCATTGCCCAGTGTGGACCAAAAGGGGAAGGAGTGGTGTTGATGCGGGACCTTAATATGCCAGGTACAAACTGGGCAACCATGTCCTCTAAGGTGGCCAAGGAGCATAGGCTGCTGGACGGCTTCCAGGATGTGTTCTTAACACAGCATGTGATGGAGCCCACAAGGGAAGGGCATGTCCTGGACATGGTTCTGGCAGATGGGGATCTGGTAAGGGGCCTGGTTGTACAGGACCCCCTGACTGGGAGTGACCACAATATTATCTGGTTTCAAATAAGCATGTGGGAGGGTGAGATCTAGGACGCTGGCAGTGGACCTCAGGGGGACAGACTTTGTGGGCATGGGAAATATTCTTAAGGATCACTTGAAGGGGATTATATCAATGACAAGCGTGGAAAGGAGATGGGAGGTCATAAAATGGGGACTTCATGGGGCAGTCAGGATCTGCGCTAAGTTGAAACGTAAGGGAGCAAGGTCACATAAACCATGCTGGTGGTCCAGTGAGGTACAGGTAGCAGTCAGAGAAAAGAAGGCGGCCTACAAAAAATATAAAACAACAAGAGGGGTTAGGGATAAGAAAATGTACCATCTTGCATCTAGAAAAGTCACCCGTATGGTGAGGGGAGCAAAGTCCAGTAAAGAGCAGCAGCTGGCACAGGGGATACATGGAGGGAAAAGGGTTCTTCCGGTACATTGGGGAGCGGAGAAAAACTAAGGGCCATCTCAGCAGATTGAGATCAGAAGAAGGGTGGGTAGAAGAGCCGAGGGACCAGGCAGAGGTATTTAACGAGTACTTTGCCTCTGTGTTCACTAGGGAGGGGGATGGGATATCTACAAAGAAAGGCATGAAGGGGATAGAAGCGGCAGTGAGTGGGATCAGGGGAGCAACAGAAATGGAGCTAGAGGGAGGGAGAGGTACTTCAGGGTGTCACATCTGGATAAGAATAAAAAGGCCAGTAAGGGGAAGGGGACGGTTGATGCTATCTTCACCAGAAGGGTGTGGTTAGCCCTCAAGGCCCTAAAGAAAGACAAATCTCCTGGGCCGGATGGCATTCATCCGAGAGTACTATGGGAATTGGCGGACATACTGGCTGCACCCCTGGCTCTCTTCAGCAGGTCACTTGAGACAGGAGGGGGTACCTAGGGATTGGCGAGAGGCACATGTGGTGCCAATCCATAGGGGGTCAAGGGAAGTACCAGGTAACTATAAACCCATCAGTTTGACCTCGGTGTTGGGAAAATTAATGGAGAGTACACTAAAGGAACGATTGTGGGTGTACTTGGAGGAGGTGGGAGGTCTGGATAGTTGGCAACATGGGTTTGTGCCAGGTAGATCATGTCAAACCAATCTTGTGGAGTTCTACGAATGGGTAACATCAGAACTGGACGGGGAAAGCCTGTGGATGTATTATTCTTGGACTTCAGCAAGGCATTTGACTCTGTCCCCCACAATGATCTGGTGGAGAAACTGATGGGGCTAGGAGTAGGCCCTTTGATGGTCAGATTGATTGAAAACTGGCTAGCTGGACACGCCCAGAGAGTAGTGGTCTGTGGGGAGCTCTCAAACCCTACAGAGGTTGGTAGTGGGGTACTGCAGGGCTCGGTCCTGGGTCCGATCCTGTTTAATGCCTACATATCGGACATCAGGGAGGGTATAGGGTGTGAAATGAGTCTCTTCGTGGATGACTCCAAGATGGGAGCAGTAATTGAGGGAGAAGAGGGGAGGTTGGCCCTGCAAGGGGACCTGGACACCCTGGAAAGCTGGGCTCACACATGTAAATTAAATTTCAATATCACGAAGTGCAAGGTGTTGCATCTGGGTCAGGGAAATCCTAAACACAGGTACACCTTGGGATGGGAGGCACTGGAGGCCTCAATAGGGGAAAAAGACCTAGGGGTCATGGTGGATGCATGTATGAATAACCCTGGGCAGTGCAGAAGAGCAGCTAGCAAGGCAAACAGGATGTTGGGATGCATCGTAAGGGGGATCACCTCTAGGGGCAAGGAAGTGATTCTGCCACTGTACAATGGACTGGTTAGACCACACCTTGAGTACTGTGTACAGTACTGGAGACCACACTTGAAGAGGGACATACAGCTCCTGGAGAGGGTACAGAGGAGGGCAACTAAGATGATACGAGGGCTAGGGGATTTGACATATGAGGACAGACTTGAGGAGCTCTGCCTGTTTTCATTGGAGGAGAGGAGAGCGGGGGACATGATTGAGGTCTTCAAGTACCTCAAGGGAATAAATAGAGTAAACATGGAGGGGATGTTTAGACTAAAGCAGGGAGGTATCACCAGAGGGCATGGTTTGAAGTTGGAAGGTGGAAGGATAAGGAGGGAAAAGAGGAGGAGGTTTTTCACTGAGAGGGTGGTGGACCCTTGGAATGCATTGCCTGGTGAGCTGGTTCAGAGATCCACAGTGGAGGGCTTCAAGAGAGGGTGGGACAGACACAGAAGGTGGTTGTATCAGATGATGGCCTGTTCAAGGGGGTTGGGGATGGATGATAGGGCTTTCTGGAGCACAAGGGATGGGAGGGCCTCGGCACCCAACTAAGGATCTATGGTTCGAGCAGACTCGATAGACTGTAAAGCCTAATCTGCTGGCAAATAGTATATTAGTATGTTTTCAGTTTCTTCTGCTGTGCCTTGATGCCTGTACAATTTCTGTTGATGTGGAACCTTTGTGAATGAGCTTGTAGCTCAAACATGTACTCCGAAATAATAAAAAAATAAATAAATAATTCTTGTTACGCACACCACCCCTATATTATTCTTTATAGTCTGAACATAAAAACTCTTACTAAATATCTTAACATTGCAACATGGGTACTAGGCTTCAGTAGCTGTGGCTGGCATGGATTTAATTTTGTCCACTAACTACTGATGCGGTATGTGTTTCCATTTGACCAGTCCCCCATCGTACTCACAGTCTCCCTTTTCTCCCTCATTTTGCTGCCAGTTGCACTTTGCAGAACTGTTGCTATTGATATGCTATGTTTTGCACTGCTTACTTTGTGCTTCCTTTTAATAGTGTACTGCATAATTTTTACTTGTTATAATTATTATTGTTTTATAATTGTAAACGTTACTCATATAACTCATTACTGCACTCTCCGCATCCCCTTCCCCCAGGACACATCTGGAAATGAGCTGTTAGCTCAGTAAGTTTTTCCTGGTGAAACTCTTGAAGTCAATCAATCAATCAATAAATGAATGAATAAATAAATGTGTGAAGAGTACCAAATACATTTGAATTCTATTGTAGTGGTCTCAAAGTAAAGTCCTCTGGTAGCCTGTTGGCAAAGCCCCAGTGCTGTCACTTGAGGCATGGCAACCCAGGTTCGCACCTCAAGTCTTGGGAATTTTGTTGGTCATAAGGAGGGAGATGGAGCCCAATAAATTACATTCTTTTCCTTCAAGGAGAAAAAGCAGGGGCTTTCTGCTCTGATACTGCAGTGGAGGTAACCCCAGAAAACGGTGCTCATTAAGTGTGCCTTGACATACTATATGCACACACACATGCTGTCACACTCTCAAGGAGGTAGACATGGTACATAACTGAAATATGGCAAGGCTTCTTCTTGAAAGATGAAGTTGTACCATCCACCAGCCGCCCAGTTGAGGCACTCAGCCCTCAGGCTCCTACCCTCTCCACTTCTAATACAGAAGTTCTCCTAATGGGGCATAACGAGGCACTGCTAACCTGGAGAAGCCCCCCCCCTTAGATGTTGGATCCTGGGGATAGAGATGCCCCTTGAAAGGTGCAGTTGTCTAGGGCACTGGAGTAGGAATTAAGAGGTCTATGTGGAGATCAGGAAGGCAGATACTATATACTTTATACCATAACAAAGGTTTCCAAATACTGTGGGGACATGCGGTATAGGGTTAGTACTATTTCATTGCCTGAATTATTTTTAGTATTGACCTTTTAATATTTTTAATGTGCAGTAGCTTGCTACAATCATGTGTGCCTGTAATTTGCTCAAGCTGAAATCCATAATAAAGTTTGCTTGTCTGATTGACTGACTGATTAACTGACTGATGGATTGATTGATTGATTGTTTGGGGACTGTGGGGGTTGGGTGGAACAGCAACTGTGACAGGGTTGAGGGCAGGTGCTGAGCTGACCTGATTGGTGGGTACAGCGGGCCACCAAGCTGCAGACCTCCAGTAGGGAGGCTGTAGTTTTTGCACAGTTATTGCTGAGCAACATGAGAAACATGGAGCAGAGTCAACCAGATAAGTCAAGTTCTTCATTGTTTGGGGGAATGTTTAAAGGAACTGCAGTTGATCCCTATCCAGGGTCTGTGAACAGACTAGTTTTGGGATTGCAGCTATTCAGCTGTTCCCTCATATGTGAAGTGACTGGAAGGCTAGTTAGTGTTATCAGAGGGAATGTAACTTTTCAACCATTCTGGCCTAGAGCAGGGAACTTGATAAGGGAACAACAGTCCAGGGGTGCAGCTTTTCAGCTATCCCCATCCAAGTTAAAGTACTGTATCAAGGTCATAGCAAAAGTTCTGTGGGGATAGCAGCAAAGACCTACTTAGGGTAAGCCACAGAAGCTGTAAGGGAGGGCATGACAGTTATGATGTCAGGGGAAAAGCAATTAACATAATGTGGAAAGGGGGGCTGCCGATGGGAGTGGTGGGGTGAGTAGGGTAAAGTGTTGCAGGAGATATGGGGCAGTCCTTGGAATTCTATAGCAGATTGGGGGGGGGGTCTGGTCTGCAGGAGCCTAGATTAGCTGAGGGATGGAGATATGGCACCTTAGAAGGGAGTTAGGAGTGCTGGAGGATAAGGTAAACAGAAATGGGATGTGTGAGGGGATGAGAGGAGTGGCTGTTGGGAGGGGGGATTGTGGGTTCAAGCTCAGACTGAGTGAGAGGGCAGGTGGGTGAAAGAATGCAGAGGGGGACCTAGGCAAGGAATGGGGGCCTTGGGAGAAGAGGTGGATATTGGTAAGAGGAACAGGGAGGGCAAATAAGGAAGGGAGGCTGGCTGTTGAGGAATAAGTGCCCTCCCCAGGGAAGGCATAGGTAAATCAGGTGAGTGGGAGGAGGCAAGCAGCAATGTATGGGAGTTGTACATGGGGGATAGACAAGGGAACAAATGGCAACATGAGTAAAAAAGGAAGGGCATGAAGGAGATAGGTGCAGGCAGATAAATGGCCCAGAGGAGGAATACAGGATGGAAATACGGGAGGGGCAATACAAGAGGGGTGCAGATGGTCAGAGTGAGGGAGGACAGGAGGAAAAGGAGAAAGGGCAAGTGATAGACGGGCAAACAGGAGCAGAGGGGGTTGGGGAATGAGGTGGAAGGTGGGGAAGGGAAGGTTGTGATCCTGGGAGACTACACAGTCAAGGAAGTGAGATGAGGAGACATAAAAGCTAAAGAAAATCTCAGAAGAGTGGACTTATATACACCCCAGATGACCAGAGGGAGAGTGGGGTCACAGATAACCAAGGTTATAGGCCAGGAAGGGAGGAGCTGCACCTCGTCGTTTACCTAGGTATAAATAATCTGGTTGACTGTGAGGTGGGGTGGTCCAGGACAAGTTGAAGGAAGTGGCAAACAACTGTAGGAGGGTGGGAAGGTCAGTAGTGTTCTCAGAAGTGCTACCAGTCTCAAGGGCCAACTGCAAGGAAGACTAGGATTGAGAAATTTATTATTTGGCTCAGGGGGTGGTGTAAAGAACAGGAGCATGGCATAATTGGTGGCTGGGGGAACACATGGGAGAAAAAGGACCTGTATGCACGAGACATCCCGTTTTGTCAATGGAATACTGTATCTGACCCTCAAACCAAATTACAAGTTGCTGATGCTTGTCCTCTTGTTTAAATGCCTATTTATTGGGCCATGTACAAATGTTTCTGAATTCTGGGTAAGTGACAAAGAACTGGAATTGGCCTATTGTTACTTTTTTTTTTTTAGTTTTAGTTCCAGCGTTGAAAGCCTTGGTCACCTTCATCACCTAGGCATGCTTGCGAAGCTGGGAGGAATTTCTCCAGTGTGAACTACAGTCAGTTAAAAATGTAAACAGTATGGCTTGATATAATGTCAGCAATACCATTTGACAATCTAGGTTCATATTTACCATGAGTTGCATTCGTAGTGGCAACATTTTTGGAATGTCTGATCACTTAGTATCTCTTTCCACATGAGATACAGTAATACAGCAACATTAAAAATAGCAGTAACATATGTAAGTGCAAAGGCATGTGACAGAAACAATAGACGAGGTATTCAGATGGCTGGAGATTGGTCACGTTTTGCAGAGTTGGTACAATCAAGTTCCAGTTCTTCAGGGTGAAATGATAATGAACACACACCTTTTCTTCAGTTGGTGACAAGGAAACAAAAATTACCATAGTGATGCTATTTCTTCCAAAGCGATCCCTCGCTGTCTTTAAAGACTGCAGTAATTTCATTGGAATGAACTGCCCCAGAGCTTTTAGAATTTTATGTTATTAGAGAACTGAAATTCAAAGTCTTCTGTGTAGTCACGCTCACCCCTGCATTTTAACTTCAGATTTATTTCTAAAGCTAGGGTGAGCAGAGACCACTAAAACTAGCTAAATGGCTACCAAAAAAATATACCAAAAAGTATTCAAAAAAGTTTGTAAAAACTGTTTCAACATGGCAGAACAATGTTAAAATGTTATGAAAAATTTAAATAGCTGAGATCACCGAGTCTCAATTGCAAAGGCACTATAACAAGTAATGATCAAGCAAACAGGAAGAGCTGAGTCTGGTGTGAACCTTTTACCAGGTTCTGGAAGGGTAGGTAGGGATTTGGAATTGTTAAGCATAGTGAGGGATCCGTTTGGAAGAACAACATTACTACAGTGAGTAACTGTTTCATCAGACTCCAGGAATCCCTCACTTAAGCAAGAAGAAATAACAGGGTGTATGTTGTGGTGGGATAATGGCTCACCATTGCTGAGTTCCTTCAGCCACCTGAGAAGTGCTGTTATCCCAACACAAAGCACATTCATTGTGATTATAAAATGGTTTCAAGATGTTTTTGTGGGGCAGGAATTCATGAAAAAAAAAAAAAAATTTTTGTGACTCTTAAAAAACGTTCGTCCATCCCAGCAAAATAATCCCAGCACATCACACCATTGATATGACATCTCAGGTTCAAATATTATGCACATCAAAATACATTTATTTTTATTTAGCCTTTAAACCCTCTATTTTCCCCAACCCACCTCCATTCACCCATTTATTCTTTATATTATTCCCACCTTTTTCCCCACTTTGTTTATTCTCTGTCTTTCTTACGTTCACGAGATGGAATGTTTACTATGGATGGAATACAAGAATTTTGGTTATGGTGACATAGTCTGTCATGCAGCTCCCAAATCCTCCCTTGCCAGACTGGACCCCTCTTTCAGTCTTTTTGTCATTTTGCTTTAGACTGTCCCCTCTCACCCACCACTGCTAACTCTACTCTACCCTTTCTCTCCCCCTTTTGATGCCAGGTACCTTTCCATTGTGTCTCCGTATATACTGGTTTGGCTCCCGAATCCCTTCCCTCCTACCTTGCATCTCTCTTATTCTCTCCCTTAACTTCCTACTATCCTGTATGTAATAATCTCATTCCCTCATTACTCCTTGAAAGTGTACTGTTGATCAGTGCACTTTCTCATACCACTTTCCTAAACTCTGGTCCTCCCTTCCCTTGTCCAGTTGCTGTGCCTCATCTGCTTTTTCTTTAAAGTCTGTCCTTCATGACTAATTTTCTCCCTCCTGTAATTGTCCATGACCCCCCCCCCCAATTGTTTTGCCCTGGCATTCTGTTTCCTGTTTCTCTATTGCATGAATCTGTTATAATGTTGTATTCAATTTGAAATCATACTTCTTGCTATATTGTATACGACTTTCCACTTCCCTACCCACAGGATGCATCTGAAAACTAGCTGTCTTTCCTGGTGACACTTTTGAAATGAATAAATAAATAAATAAACAAATAAATAAATAAATACATATGTACATAAATAGATGACCTCAGAAGGAACCAGGGCTTTTGTTTTATCTGTAGGAGGCTAAACAGCAGAGATTTCCCTGGTAAGAAGATGAGGATAGGAGGGGAATTTTTTGTGGTCAGCAAAGAAACACCAGGGGCAAAATTTTCAAATAGTGATGCAGGGCACCCTGCATCACACCTGTTTTTTGGGGCAACTGCACCAAACTACTTTAAAGCAACTGCACCCGATTTTAGCACATCGGGCGAAGTTACAACAGTTTTCTCATTTTATGGAAGCTTGTGCCAAAGATTTGGAGCAAGCCCCGTAAAAAGGGGCCCCCAAATGGTGCAAGCTAGACCAGGGAAACACTGGTATTACCTGTGGCATTTGGCGCTCAGGATTGAAAACCTGATCATCAGTTGGGAGAAGGTTTGAACCCCGTGCAGCAAACTAATGGTGCTCCAGGGTCGGTGGCATTCTCAGGGTTTGAAAATTGAGCTCAGAAATTGGAATTAGAACTGTAAGTACTGTAGCAGGGTTTTAAATAATTGATTAGCAGTTTTTTTCTTGGGACAATACTAACTGTTCAGAACGTATTTATATAGGTTTTCTAGAAGTGTTATGCTTGTTAAACACGGCAAGGCAGGTGCTATGCATTTTCACAATGTTTTAGAACTTTTATGAGCAAAACGCTAATCAATTTTTAGAGTTAAATAAAACCCTGTGTAGTACTTTATATTTGTAATTTATGTATGTGTGTAAGAAAAGAATTATGAGGCTAATAACATTTAATTATTTTTTAAATTGAAGACAGTTTTATTTTTAGGGCCTAATTGAAGGTTTTTAGTGAGTAAATGTGGCACACATGTTTGTGATGGCACTCAGGGATGTGCAGTTAGTATTGACTTTAATGTGAAGAGACTGCTGGATTGTTATCCAGTGCTATTGCCCTGAGATAACAGCACTGGTAAAGATGGCCCCCAGCCAATCCAGTTTCATGATTTGTAAAGCTCTTTTTATAGTTATGCTAAACAATTGATGACTCCATAGCAGTACCTTGACAGGCTGGGCACAGATTCTACTTCGGGAAAAGGTCCTGCAATACAGCAGTGCCAAATCTGACATCACTTTTAGACTGTATGTCCAGACACTAGTGCTTTGTGAAAGAATGTTGTGTTTTCCAGGTTGCTGCTTTACAGATTTCATGCAGGGAAACACCTCTTATGAACATATGAACATACAAAATTTGCCAGCAGATAAAGGCCTAGAGGTCTATCAAGTCTGCTCGAATGTGCAGCTAGCACCCCTTATTCTGCAGCTGCCCCTCCTGTCCACCCTTCCCCTTCATTAACCTTCCCCCTTGTCCTGTCCCATCCTCATTTGAAGCAGTCCACTGTTCTACTGCATACCACTTCTGCAGGTAATGCATTTCACCCAGCCACCACCCTCTCTGTAAAAAAGTGTCTCCTCATCTCCCTCCTGAACCTTCCTCGCTCCAGTCTCATATCATGGCCCCTGGTGGCCCTCCCCTCCCTTACTTTGAACAGCCCCTCTGTACCCATCTTATTTAATCCTTTCATGTATTTAAAGGTTTCAATCATGTCACCCCTGTCTCTCCTCTCCTCCAGTGAGTACATGTTCAACTCCTTCAACCTCCTCTCGTATGATAAGTCCCCCAGCCCCTTGATCATCTTTGTCACCCTGCGCTGCACCCACTCCAGTAACTTAATGTCCCTCTTCAGATGCGGATGCCAGTACTGCACGCAGTACTCCAGGTGTGGTCTAACTAATGACCTATACAGTGGCAGAATCCCCATCTCTCCCTCCCGAGGATATACCCTTGCAATACAACCCAGCATTTTGTTGGCCCTTGCAGCTGCCTTCCTACATTGTGCCGAGTTGTTCATTGACCCTGTAATGAGCACACACCCAGATCCTCTCTCCTCTGTCTGGGCTAGTTGCACTCCCCTAGCTGGTAACTCCTCCTTGAGTTCTTTATCCCAAAATGCAGCACCTTGCACTTTTGGCATTAACCCCAATTGCCAGGTGTCTGACCAGGTTTCAAGCTTTGCCAGATCATCCTGCAACCCCTGCCATCCCCCTAGGTCATCCACCACCGCGCCAACCTTGGTATCATCAGCAAACAGACTCTTGATGCTGCCATAGAGGTGGAGGTGCTCCTGGTGGAGTGAGCTCTAAGGTGGCAGCTTGCCTTATTTACCGTAAAAGAACTGTATGCAGAAAACTGTCTAATGAGAAATGGTTCTCTTGGGTGCTGTTTTACCTTTCCCCACTTCACCATAGATGATGAATAACTGAGTATTAGTGAACCTTGCATCCTTTGTGTGGTCCACGTAGTAGTTCAGTGCTCTCTTAACATCCTGACTGCAGAGCTTTTCTTCTCCTAAGCCGGGTTTTGCTGGAAAGAAAAGTGGAAGTGTAACTGACTGATTCATATGAAATTCAGGTACCACTTTAGGGAGGAACTTTCTGTTAGTTCTTGGGACTACCTTGTCCCTGTGAAATACAATATAGTTAGGCTTTGTGCAGAGGATTTGAGCTCACTCACCCTCCTGGCAGACATCATTGCCACTAAGAAAACTGCTTTCCAGCTAACATACTTCAGAACAACAGTTTGTATAGACTTGAAAGTAGCCTCCATCAGTTGGGCAATGCACAGATCCAGGTCTCAGGGAGGTGCAGGATCCCTTACTGGTGGGTACAGATTAATAAGGCCTTTAAAGATCCTTTTGAAAATTGGCAGTGAGGCCACTGACCTGTCCTTGCCAGCTGAAGCATAAGTTGACACTGCCATCAAATGGGTTGGCATACCTCTCAAGTGTCCCTCGTTATGAGGGATATCCCTTATTTAACCCTTCAAAACTGCCCTGTCCCTCATTTGTCCCTCATAGAAAAGGTGCTGCACACACAAGAGAATGTTCTGTAAATTCAGATTTTCAAGCATAAATGAATAATATTCTAAGATGCTAAATGAAATATAAACTTTATACAAATAAAGGCAATGGTTTCCACAGTGTTCTGAGCTTGAAACTCCATGTCTGAGAACGTGCCCTTCATTATGAGAGTGTCTCTCATTGTTCCTCATTTTGAGCGTCCGTGTCCTTCATTTCAATGATAAAAGGTTGAGAGGTATGTGGACTGGCCTGAAGCCCAAGGACAGGAGATGGACTAGGTAGTCCAGTACTGTAGCTATGCTTGCTTGCAATGGGTTGAGCTGTCTTGGGGAACACCAAAAAGAAAATGTTTTCTATTTTAAGATGTAAGTTCTTCTTGTTGCTGATTTCCTGAAAAACTTAAGCACTGCCATTACCTTCTCAGAGAAATTTTGTCCAGAGAACTCTGGCTTTTCAAGAACCATGCTCTGAGACACAGAGTTCTCTGATCTGGAAATGTTATCCTGCCCTGAGACAGTGTCAGCAGATTGTATCTTAGAGGCAGAGTGATAGGGATGTCTGCTGGAGAGGGACAGGAGCAGGGAGTACCAAATCTGCCTAGCCTAGTCAGGAGCTATGAGAATCATTGTTACGGACTCCCTTCTCAGTTCAAGCAGTATTCTTAGCAAAAGTGGGACAGATGGGAAGGCATAAAGAAACTTCCTTGACTAGTTGAGGACTAGAGCATCTTCTGGGACTGTACCCACTGACTAGAGTCTGCAACAAAACAGTGGGAGCTGGTTGTTCTCCCAAGATGCAAACAGGTCTATTTTTGGTGTACCCCACCATCTGAACACTGTTGCCAGCACTTGCTGGTTCAGGGCACATTTATGATTTCCATGGCTGATTCTGCTCAGGGAATCTGCCAGCATGCTGTCCCACCCTGACAGGTGTACTGCTGAAAGTTGAACCTCTAAGGAATATGCTAGGTTCCAGATCTTATTTCCTTCTGTGCAGTTTTGAACATTTTTTTCCACCCTGCTTCTTTATGTAAAACATTGTGGTGTTATCTGTCCTGACCTGGAGAGACTGACCTCCGATGTTGGAGAAAAATGCCTACATTGCCAGGTACACTGCCCTGAGCTCCAGGAGATATTTGTGCTACTGAGTATCCTGTATGCTCCACTTACCGCTTTTAGTGAGGTCCACCAGGTGGACACCCCAGCCCAGGAGGGAGTCATCTGTTGTAAGTATGGTTGTAGGAGATTGCTGAAGGAAGAAACTCCCTCTCTGAAGCTGCAATCTTCCTTCCACCATTCCAGTGCCCTTAGCAAAGACTTTATGACAGGCTCTAGATTTGAAAGTGGATCTCACTTCTGGGATCAATGGTTCCCTAGGTCGTATTGGATATCTCTCATTTGGAACCTGGCACCTGGTACCACTGTGGTGGATGATTCCATGTGCCCCAGCAAATGCAGGAAATTCCTTGCAGGTCTGGGCTGACCTGCCTTGAAGGATTTTGCAGTTGAAATCAGATTTGCAACCCTTGCCTGGGATGGCATGCATTCCCTTGCAGGGCATCTAGTTCTGCACCTATAAAATCCGAAACCTGAACTGGGTCTGTTTGTGACTTTTGTACATTTGTGAGGAAGCCCAGCTCTTCTAGGGTGCCTTGTGTCAGAAGGAGGGAGGACTTAACCTCCTGGCATGATTTTCCTGACACTACTAAGTTATCCAGATAGGGAAAGACCACCACCCCCTGCCTCCTCAACTATGCTGCCACAATGGCTAGGCACTTTGTAAACCCTCCTGATGCTGAGGACAGGTCGAAGGGAAGGGCTGTAAATTGGTAATGGCTACTCCCTATCCTGAATTGGAGGTACTTTTTGTGGCTGGCCCTGACGGGTATGTGAAAGTAGGTTTCTTTCAGATCCAGTGACCTCAGCCTGTCTTCTTCTTGCAGTAATAAAATCAATGAGCCCAGTGTAACCGTCTTGAATTTTTCCCTTTCTAAGTGTGTGTTCAGATATCTCGGGTCTAAAATGGGTCACCACTCCTCATTTTTCTTGTGGGTCAGTAAGTACCTTGTGTAAATTCCCTTTTCCCATTATGAGGGAGGTACCTTTTCCACTGCATGTCCAACATGATTCTTTCCATTGGAGTGTGAGGGTGGAAGCCTTTGTGGTTCTGCAGTCTTGTGAATTTTCTGAACTGCAAGAACAGATCCTGATTCACTATTTCCTGGACCTACTTGTCTGTAGTTATTTTTGTCCATTCCTGAAACTAGTGAGTCAGCCTTTCTTCCACTGGCAATGGATGGGCAGCCTGTGCAGACTTCTCGGGGGTTTTGCTTAGCATTGGGGAGTGGTTGTGCAGCTACATGCCTGGTGCTCATTCTACCCCTATCTCTAAAATAGCCCTTCTGTGGGGTATAGTCGTGGGTGATATAAGCATGGGGAAAGTGTCCCCTACCTCTACCTCCCCTTCCAGAATGCCTATAGGAATTGGAGGCCTTTTCTTTCTCAGTGTTACTGTTGTAGGTTGTCTTGTGTTCATCCACCTTTTTCACCTAAGCTTCTGTCTTGTCACCAAATAGTGAATTTCCCTCATGGGGAAAATCTATTGCCCCTGTTTGAGTGTCCTTGGATAGGTTGGTAGTCCTCAGCCAGGAAAACCTTTTTAAGGACACTGCATGGGCCACGACCCTAGCTGCAGTGTCGTTTGTGTCAACTGCCATATGGATCTGATACTTTGTGGTATCTATAACTGACCTTGCTGTGTCAGCCAAATCCTATGTAAAGTCACCGGTAGCCTTCTCTCTCACTGCCAATATGGAGTTCTGAAGGGCTTTTTGGTACGCAGCTGTGTAGGCCAAGGATGCTGCCTGCCTTAATAGCAGAGAAGCTGTAGTATAAACCTTTTTTTCCCTCTTATTATCCAGTTTCCTGGAATCTTTCTCAGGAGGCTGGGAGGAAAGGGGCACATTGGCCTTGTCACAGGCAGCAGTCTAGACCATGCCCTCATGGTCAGGGTAAGAATACAGATATTCAGAACGCTGTTTATCCACCATCTGTGCCAGCAGCTAAGGTGGGTGCTGGCATGATTTTGCAGGTGACCTTCTTCAGGGTTGTGTGGATGGGCAGTCACAACCTTTTTATGGGAGTCAAGCCCATCATATCCATAAATTCCACATCTTCCTCAGTTTCTTGTGTGGTGATGTTGAGGGTGTTTACCATATGCCTCACAAAAGTATAGCGTGAGGTCTAGTCATCTGAGTGTCTAAGAAGGAACGAAACTCTTGCTCCGCAGATCCATCCAGTTCTATGGGTTATCCTTCATCCTCCTCCCTCCCATAGTACAATTTAATCTGCTCCTCCACAGACACTGGGAATGGAACCAGAGCCTTGAGTGGGCAGGCATATAAGTGAAATTCCCTGGTATGCCCCCTGTACAGCAACACCAACACAGCAATCTACATCACTGTCGATGAAATCAACAGCTCACTGTGTTGGTATGCCTGAGACAGGGGTACACTGTCTCCCAGTCCTGCACCCCTCCCTGAATCAACTCCAACTCGGAGCTGATTATAAAAAGTACAGGGGGGTACGGGAGTTTGGGGGGGAGACATTTGGGAATAATGTCAACTGCAACTGTCAAAACAGGGGCACCTTCAGCTGCTAAAATTGCATCTTAGCAGGCTGGACTGGTCGATAATTGACTCATTCAATGATACAAACAGAGCCTTGGAACTGTTCATCAGCGGCTTTACAGCGGCCTGTGATATCCATGCACAACTTAAAAAGATGAAGGTTAAAGGCAGGTCTAACTCATGGATAAACTTCGAGCTTGTAGCATGGCTCAAACAAAGGGACCACCTCTGGCACTGTGCTCAAGCCACTTCAGTGCAAGGGGACATTCAAAAATACAATTCTGCAAGAAATGGATGTATCCGAGCTATACAGAAGGCTAAAAGCAAATATTTTAGGGAGGCACTCTCCAACTCCTGGAGTGAAGGGAAAAAAGTTTGGAATAACTTGAAGGACCTCACAGGCAAGGATACTAAGGCACCACCCACCATGCTCAACATTGATGGAACACCTACGCCAGACCTAGGTACCATCTGCAATACGTTCAACAATGCATTCTCCAACCTTGGCAGTGTCCTTCCACCTGTTTTATTGAACGCCCCCACCACCAATTCCCCCTTTGGCACTGAATACCAAGTACACATAGCTCCACAGTTCTTTTTCAGACAGATCCCAATGCACTTAGCCAGAACCTATATATGCAAGGCCATCCGCAAAACTGGCTATAGTGGTGACTCACTTGACCTGAAGTTGCTTGTACTGGTCCTAGATGAAATCCTTGAACCCCTGACAAAGATCTTCAACCTTTTCCTAAGATTGGGTCAATTCCCATCACTCTGGAAGCAGGTGACTATCACACCTGTACACAAAAGTGGAGACAAGTCACTGCACACCAACTACAGACCCATCTCCATTCCCTTCCCCCCCCCATCTAAAGCTCTGGAATGCATAGTCTCGGACCAGCTTGTCGAGTTCCTGGACAAATACGAAATCCAGTGCCCAGAACAGCATGGCTTCCGAAAAAGGCATAGTACCACCATGGCACTGTTGGAATTTACCAGATTCATCCATGACACACTCGACCAAGGAATCTGTGGGGGGCAGTATTCATTGACCTGACAAAGGCCTTTGATACTGTTAACCACCCACTCCTACTCAGGCAACTGACCACTTTCGGGCTCTCCATGGATGCACTGCCCTGGTTTTCGCGCTACCTCAGGGGAAAGGTCCAACATGTTAGGATTGCTGGCATCACCTCTGATGAAAAATAAGTCCTCTCAGGGACACAGGGTCCATACTGGGGCCATTATTCTTTTCTGTCTTCCTGAACAGTCTCCCTAACATCTGCCAACATAGAATATTACTCTCTGTGGATGATGCAGTACTGTTTACTAGCAACCAAGACTCTAAACAACTTGAGAGTCAGTTGCAGTGTGATTTCAGGCATGTTGAAGAGTGGTTTAGCTCACATAAACTTGTCCTGAACTACAGCAAAACTAAGGTAATGACATTATGCAATGCACGGAGCAAGTATAAACCTCTGTCCCTCACCATCAAGAACCACATGGGGACTTCACTTGAACATGTTCCTGAGTTTAAATATCTCAGCATCACCTTGGACAGTTCCCTTTCTTACATGCAGTACATTGGCAATGTAGCTAAGGCCACCAACATTCAGATCGGCCTGCTCCACAAGCACAAACACTGCATGACCACTGATGCCCTTAGACTGGCCATCTACAGCTCTGTCACCTTCATCGTCAATTACGGTCTAGTCATCTATGGCTCTGCTTCTCCTACTGCACTCCGGAGGTTATCGGTGACACTCAACTACTCAACAAGGCCTATAGGCTTCTAATGGGTGCCGCCCACCTAACACACACCTGTGACCAGTACGCCCAGGTCAGATGGCTACCACTCCTTAGTATAATACAATTCCAGACCTGCTTGTTAACCAGAAAAGTTCTCCTCAGGCTCATGCCATCAGGAGTGCCAAAGCTCCTTAGTGCCAACAGCAGTACCCAGCTTACATACAATACTCTATATCAAACCTTCCAGGTCCCCAGATGCTGGACCACAATGGGTCAGAGGTCATTCATGCACAGGGCTTCTCAGTGGTACAATACCCTTAACAAAGAAACACTTACAACTGCGACGCTTGGTCCCTTTAAAAGGCAACTCTGACTGTTCCTTGCCTCTACCACTCAATGTGACTGCCTCTCCTAAGTAACTGCCTCCTCATTTTACCCTAGTCATAGGTGACCTGTAACCTCCCCTAGAGCTCCACTTTTTTGGCACCAGTTTTCCCCACTCTCACCCTTACCCCGCCCACAACACACTGCCTCCCACCCCCCTCTCTCTTTTGCCACCCACCTCTACCTGCCGACAATGGCCCATTAACCTGCCTACTTTTTCTTGACTCCCACCTGCCCTATATTAACTATATACTGTTCACCCTGAAATTTGTCTGAAACTGGCGTATGTTGTCTCTCTCTATTTTTGGCGGTATAATAAATACTTGGACATCTTTGTGTTTTTAAGGCTGTAACCATTGTTGACCTTTGTATGTATGTTACCCTACATCCTTTGACGTGGAACCTTTGTAAATGAGCAGTTCCTGCTCAAAGGTATTTGTAATGCTAGCGTTTAATATAAAAAAAAAAAAAAAACTTGCAGTCAATATAATTCCCGTCGCTGTGATGCCAGTCAACAAAAGTGTTGTTGAACCGGCATCGTAGAGACAAATTCCCCATAGCCTGGAATGCCTGGAGGAATTGCTATACCTTAGTCATGTCCTCTTCTGAGGACATTTTATTTGTGTCTACTGGTGGCTCCTTTTCTTCCAGGGGACAGCAACATTTTTTTATAAGCAACATTTTTTTATGTGTTTTTTTGGCAGGCACTGTCTCTAGTGTCTGCTCAGAGGCTCTTCTATTTTTGTTGGAGGCCGGGTTCCCACTTTCAAACACCCTAATTTCTGAACTGTCTCTTACTGCATTTTCTTTCTTGTCTGTCCCCTTTGACAGGGACTGCTGCTTGTTTAGAGGGGTCTTGCCCTCTTTTGAACCTTTAGGTGACATGGAGTTAGACTGAGAAGCCATAATGTCTTCTAACTTGTCAGCCCTTTTGTGTTTTAAAGCAAAACTTAATACAAAGCTCACAATTGACAAAATCTTGATCTGGACCCATGCACCATAAACACAACTCATGGCAGTCTGCCTTAGCCAGGAGCAAAACACACATTTTGCAATTTTTAAAACCTGTGGGTCCCATCTTCTTTTTGGGCCTGTCAGTCATGCTAAACAAAGACAACCATGGGAAGATGTTTTGGTTCTCAAAAGTAAGTTTTCAATTATAAAATACCCTGTATAAGTAAAACAAGCATTTGTCAATGCCGAACGTTTGCTTGCTGGCATTGGCATTGGTAGTGCAGGAGTTAGAGAGAGATGCATAATAGGAATGGCAGTGAAGTATTGAACTAACACCAACCCCCACCCTGCAGAGACTAACAGGTGTTGGGGGTGTGCCTTTGTGTCATCAGCCAAACACTCATGCTGTTCTACCTCACTCCACCTTGCAGATATTGACAGGTGTCGCGGTGTGCCTTGGGGTCTTCAGCCGGTATGCTCACCCCATTCCTTAAGGAAATAAGCTGAGATGGGTGCAGTATAGAAAAATGGGGTGAATGTTTAGGGCCAAAGACCCCAAGGCACACCACAATGCCTGTCACTGGCTGCAGTGGTGAGGGTGAGGTGAGGGTGACCCACCCCCACCCCCACCGACAATCACAATAGGAGGATACCATATATGATATTTACCATATGGAAATCATTTTTTTTTTATTTAGCTTTTGTTGACCGGGTAAGCGCACTAGACAAATCCTGCCTATTTTCAGGCACGACCCGGGGGAAGGAGAAACAGATGAATGCCAACTGACCTTGAACCAGATTAAGCTGTTGGTGGTATTTTTTAGTGAATGAGGGAAATTTGGCCAGGACACCAGGGAAATTCCCCTACTCTTTTCGATAAGTGCCATGGGATCTTTAACATCCACCTGAACTACCACCAATCCAGGCAGATGGGACCTCGGTTTAACGTCTCATCCGAAAGACGGCACCTCAGAAATGCAGCACCCCTCTCATGCTGCATTACAGTGTCAGTACTGGGATATTAACCCAAGTGCCAGATGTGGGAACTGAACCCACAGCCCTCTGATCTCCTGGCCTCAGAGGCGAGTGTGCTACCTACTGAGCCACTGACACTGCATGATGGCTACATTGCCGGACAGACTACCCCTCATAATGAACAGGTGGATGACTTGGTTCATATATATTGCCAACCACCAGAGAACCGAATGGTTTGATTGGTGACTGGTCAGTCCATCCCAGAGTGATACTGTATACAGATTATATGTTCAGAAGGAGCCCCCTCCTTGCTTTACCTGTAATGGGGTCCTCTCTTCTGACCCTCTCTCCTACCCAGACATGTATGAGAGGTACTATGTATAAGATGGCTATGTGTTGAAAGGTCATATATTTTACTGCTATGTCTAATCTATGCATATTGACTTCTGTATGTACCACCCAAAAATTCAGTAAAAACTACTGTTTCAAAACCAAAAAAGCTGTTTCTGCTAACTGAAGGTTACTGCAGTGCACCTACTTATTAGCAGCTGCTGCAGCATGTTAAACACTGTTGCTGATCGTATAAAGTACTGTAGCTGCAATTTAATAAATGCAACTGCTGACTCCTAGTACTGCAGCAGTGGAAGAAAAGGACCTGGGGTCATAATAGACAATTATAACATGGGGAGGAATAGATCAGAATTCTTATGGTGAACTGCTGGCACCTGACCGTGCTTTAATGCATGATATACTAACACTTCATGTGAGCAGGTGGCAGCAGATATCATAGTGCTGTACCGGGTCTGATTTGTTACCCAGCGGAGCAAACATGGAAATCGGCCATTTTTTCCAGTGCCAATAAGGAGGTTGACATTTCAACATCCACAGCTCCCCAATAATTGCTGGAAATTACAAGGGAAGCCACATACATCAGTACATGCAGAACTGAACTCGCTGAAGTTTCCGACAGGTACAGCAAAGTTTTGCCAATGCACACTGATGTAGTGGATCTCACTGCATAACCGTTAGTAGTGTGAATGTGGAGAAGTTTTGTGGAGTAAGAATGTGTAACCCGTCGTGCCGATCGCATTCCAATAACATGGAATTGTGGAGGAGGAGAGTAATGATCCCACCCACCTGGCGGACAGTGAAGACAGCCTCTGTGACTCGAGCACACAGTGGAGGCACAGTGATGATGTTGTCCTCCGTGTATTTGTAAGGTCTCCGTTCCTCTGCTTTGGATTTTTGTAAAGCAAGTGGACAGCTGCAGAGGCAAGATTCCCCTGGACCCCGGTCGCAGCAACAGGGTCAGTGAGGAAGCAGTGTGTGGCGCACCTCAACGGCACTGGAGAAGGAGAGAGTGTGCATCTCCATTGCTGCTTCACACAGTGACAGTGGGACCATGACAGGTAGCAGAGTAGGAGTTGGGACCAAGGACACACTAAGGGTGGGCATCACTGCTAAGCTGGCATGTGGTCTTTGGGGGGGGGTTGGTTGCCCACAGTACACAGTGTTTTTGAAACGAGTGACAGCGACAGTGAGGGTGCGGAACAACAACTGCGCCTTTGCTCTACAAATCATGTACTGTGCTGTGTCTTGCCACACCGTTGTGTTGCCCTCCACACACAGAGAAATTGTGTGTAGAGAGAGAGAAGTCTGCAGCTTAACTGTGTGTGGCGGGGAGAGACAGCAAGCAGCACGAAGACACATATGAGGCAGACAGACAGTCTCTCCATGGAGTTACGGTGTATCAGTTGTTGTATTTCTCAGCTTGTAAATGTGAGAGATGCACAGTATAGTACAGTGCTGTCATTAGGGACTATTTTGCAAGATGGTAGGATACAGTACCTTTTTTCCTGTTTAAACAGCAAAAAAATAAATTTTGTGGTATTTTTTTGTTGTTTAAACATAACCCATGTTATAAGCATAATAACCCACTCCAGGGTGTGTGGGTATTGGGGATTAATAAACACCCTGGGTACTGTGAGGGCACTCGGGTTGCACCATCATGCCTCTCAATGCACCCGGGGTGTTGATTAATCCCCAATATCCACACACCCAATCATGGGTTATTGCCTATTTGGATGATACATGAGAAGTAAATGTGTAAATTCAGGGGTAATAGCAGGAGGCACTTTTTTCCTCCCCGAAAGTTGTGAACCTGTGGAATAGCCTTCCAGTGGAGGTAGCAGCTATGAAGAGGGTACAGACTTTCAATGTATGTCTGGAAATCGTTCTGCTTACTTTACCAAGGGAATCACTGGGCACCCTGACTAGTAGGGTGGGGCATGGAATCCCTATGCAGTAGTACATCTTTGCTCAGAATACTGTTTTCATCACTACTTATAAAGTAGGTGGGACAGACATGATGGCTCTAGTTTCCATTCTAATTTTAAATTACTGTGTTAGATAGCTAGATAGCTAGATAGATAGATAGATAGATAGATATATAGATAGATAGATAGCCTATGTAGAGCAACCATTATTTTCTATTTATTGTATTGCACCTTATTGTTTAAGTTGTACACAATCACCTTACTCTTCACACCAGAACATGTGTATGTTTTGCTAGAGATACCATTGAACTAGAAAGACAGACAAATAGATAGACAAACATATAGATAGATAGATATGGGTTAAGTAGATAGATAAGAAATGATTGGCAAAAGTGAGTTACACTGATGTGTTTGCACACTCATGATGTTTTGTTAAGTCACCACAACTCAGAAAATAATGTTTAACCTCATAATTCAGTTATAGTAAATGGTAAAAACAGCTCACCAAGGCTTGGAGTGTGCGGAAATGAAGGCAAGCAGGTGACAACAAACACCCGCTCCACTCAGGGTTAACGCCAAAAGGCACCTTTAATGTAGAAAATGTGCAAAGACCACCAAACAAGGTGCAATGGTGCGTCAGAGATCAAAAGCAAAGACCTATTCCAGTTTCACATTCAAACATGCATCATCAGGAGGCTAGCGAGTGAAACAGGTGGGAGCATGTTATACACAAGTCCTAGGACTGGTAAAGCAGCAGTGCGATCAACAGGTGCATACACCTGAAATAGTGAAAGACAGCCCATAAAACATTTAAAACAAATGAATCTGTCAAATGCAGGCTAAACAGGTAATTCAGGTCAAGGCACTAACACTATAATATTGATTTCATAACAACTGTGCTGCTTCATAGAGATATAGAAAAGAAGAAATCTATGTTTTTACAAAACATGAAATTAATTCTTCCATTCTCAAGAATGTGGAGATGTTACAATGAAGTTAAAGCAGAGTTATAATAATATGTTAGTATTATACCGGATGTTTTCCAGTAATATACATAATGAGAATGAAACCTTAATGTAGACAAGGCATGAACTGAGTCCATCAGTTCTCAAAGTAGTAAAGTGGTGCTGGATGCAGCGAACAGTTAAATCAGGCAACCTAGAAAGAAAAAACACATATAAAACTCTACATAAGACACTGATAAGAGACAAGCAAAGGCATACATACATATTCAAATGTGGTACTAGACATAATTACAGTGTTACTAAGGAAAAATCATTTCTTTTTCTTGATGCAAGAGAGTAGTTTGATTCAGTCATTTAAATCAGGGGCTCCAATACCCCAAGTGTGCAAATCCAAAAGGACTCACAATACAGAAGTTGTGAATGTGGTTCCTTTCATGTCGGCAAAATGAGGAGGCCCACAAACACCACAATAGGTGAACATTTACATTCCCTCTCCAACAGAGATAAGAAAAGTGCCTCAGGTTTCCATGTGATACTCAGCCACAGTGGAAAACACACGGCTAAGTTGTGTGCAATAGAAAGAGTCACACTAGGACCATGGGGGGGGGGGGTAACATTGATAACCAACTACTGTATTGTGAGTCCTTTTGTATTTTCACACTGGGGGCATTGGGGCCCCCGGTTTAAATGACCATATTGAACTACTGCAATTATGCCTTGTACCAAATTTGAATATACAGTATGTGAATGCCTTTGTTTGCCTCTTGGTGTCTTAGCAGTGTTTGAGAACTGATGAACTCATTTCATGCCTTGTCTACATTAAGGTTTCATTTTCATTATGTATTTTAGTGGAAAACATCTGGTATAATACTAGCACATTATTATCGCTCTGCTTTAACTTCATTGCAGCATTTCCGCATTTTTGAGAATGGATGAATTAATGTCATGTTTTGTAAACACATAGATTTCATTTATTCTATATCTCTATGAAGTGGCACAGTTGTTATGAAATAGATATTATATTGTTAGTATCTTGACCGGATTTACCTGTTTAACCTGCATTTGATAGTGTCATTTGTTTTAAATGTTTTATGGGCTCTCTTTCACTATTTCAGGTGTATACACTTTTGTTGATTGCACTGTTGCTTTAAGAGTCCTAGGACTTGTGTATGAAATGGTCCTAACTGTTTTATTCACTGAACTCCTGATAATGTATGTTTGAATGTGAAACTGGAAGAGGTCTTAGCTTTTGTTCTCTGATGCACTATTGCACCTTGTTTGGCAGTCTTTACATATTTTCTTCATTAAAGGTGCCTTTTGGAACTAGCTTTGAGTGGTGCGGGTGTTTGTTGTTGCATAATTCAGTTATGTCCATCATGCATTTTATATAAAATATGTTTTACCCTACCCACCCTTAACTGAGCAAGTACAGATTGGCAGTTCATAGTTGTGATGTCAAAACTGTGAATTAAAATTCCAGTTCACAGTTACGTCATTCCATCGGTGAATTACAAGGAATTGTGTTCTGTCTTATTGGTCATTATTGACCCTAACAGTATATTATTCATATAATAATGGATGGGGAAGTGGTTATAAAGAGAATTTTAGACACCCACAAGGTTTGAGATGCCATATAAACCCTGAGGGCGAAGCTCAAGGGGTTTGTACAGGCATCCCACACTGAAGGGAGTGTCTAAAATTTGAGTTTCACACACCTCTCCAGCTTTTATTTTACACAATTGCTGGGGATCACTTTTTCACCAGCAGTTATATAAAATGAAGAGATACCATGGCGTCATGCACTTGGTCGGCTTTCAGGTGGTCTGCAGCTCATGCTAAAAATCTCCTTGTGGTACAACATGTCGTACTTTAGCCACTTTGGGAAGCGGTCCTTTCCCAGTTTTTTTGTTCATAGTTTAAATTAAATTACCACAGATTCCAACTGGTGGTGAACTGCGATGTGCTGTTTAGTGAAGAGGACCAGAATAATGCATTGTGTGCATGCTCAGACCTGTTATACCCTGCAGGTTATAACGGGAAAATTATAACCCACTTTCCCTATGTGGAAAAGTGGTCCCCAGTTATTATATATAGAATAATATATGGGGAATGGAATTTTAGAGATTTTACACACACCCGAGGTGTTGGATGCTGCATAAACCTTGTGAGCGAAGCTCAAGGGTTTGTTTAAGCATCCAGCACCAAGGGTGTGTGTAAAATCTGTAGTTAAACACACCACCCCATGTTTTATTTTATATAATTACTATGGAGTGCTTTTTCTCCACAGTAATTACATCAAATAAAAAGACATCCTTGTGCAGCTGTGATTCAGTTCTGTTTCAGCGTGGTCTGCAGTTGGAAATGGCTAGTGAAATGAAACATTTCACTTTTTTTCATTTCTTTTAAAATGCTTAAGCTTAATACCAGAAAGAGCTCAGAGCTCAGTTCAACTTATTGCCCAAGTGTCAGTGGCAGCAAAGTGTCCAGTGCTAAGGAAAGGTGGAGATGAAGGGAAGAGCAGCAGCTGGTGCATGCATGGACCAAGGAAAACTGGGTACGTGTTTGCTGTTATAACCCACAGGTTATAATTTATTTTTTTATTTGCTTTTGTTAACTAGGTAAGGCACACTAGACAGCCAAGTGCCTATTTTCAGGTGTGACCCGGGAGGGTTACATAGGTAGAAGCATACAAAAACAGTGAAGGAGTCAAGTTACATACAGTGAGATAACAGGCTTAACAGGAATTGGGTAGGTGGCTAACAGTATAAGTCAAATTTAGCATACAAGAAAATAACAGACATAACCGGTAATGAACAGGAAGCAAAACAGTATTAGAAACGATTAACACATGATAAATACTGCTATGGGACATACAGGGAGACAGCAGCAGTGAGCAGCATAATACATAACTGGTATGGTTAATGTAAGCAGGAGTAAGTGCCAGCAGGGGATGGGGGCAAGACAGGGGGGTTGGCTGTGGTGGGGGGGTGTCTAGATGGTCAGGTGAGGGCCTTAGCGAAGGAGGGCAGGGGGAGAGCATGGTAATGGCAAAATATAACCAGGTTTCCCTATGGGGAAAAACTCTAACCAGTAAACAAATTGAGTTGCCAGATTGTGCTGAGAAATGCAAACACCTTGGGTGTGTTGCTTGTGTCTTCTGTTGTGATGGAGTTCATACATCTTGCACAGCAGGACACTCTGAAATGTATTATGCTTATAACACAAACTTATAAGGGAAAACAGCTGTGCCGTGTCACTCATAGAATCACACATGTTAAAAGGGCTCTTTCAAATGAGATATTGGGCTTTATCATAGGTGTCTGAAGTCTAGAGATACTCATGTCAAAGTCAGCTCTTTATTAAATAGAGGTAGCAGCCATTTTGTGACATGTTGAGGCAGAAAATTATGTTACAGTTGGGCAAACTGTGTTACCAAGCATAAGCTGCCCAGGTGTAACATCAGTTTCTGTCAGACAATTCTGTGAAATGGCTGCTGCCTTTATTCAATATAGCGATGACTTGAATATGAATATGAAGGCCACCTCCCAATGCAACAAGCATGTGGTAAAGCTGAGAGAATGGTGGGGGTATAGGGTGGAGCTTTATCAACAACAGGCAGGAGGTGAGGCTGCCACTTTACAGGTCTCCAGTGAAGCCTCACCTTGAGTACCATGCTTAATTCTTGAGCCTGCATTGAAAAAAGGACAGGAACAGACTAGAAACTATCCTGTGGAGGGCAACTAAAATGATCCCGGGACAACAGGGAAAAGCAAATAGGGAAAGATTTGTATAGCCTTAATATGTACTCTGTAGGCAAAAAAAATGGGATAGGCAAAAATCGGGAGAGGGCAAATATGATAGAGACCTAAAAGTTTTTGCAATACAATAGGATCAACCATTCCGAAATTTGCAAGCGAACAAAAATTTGATCACAAATGGCCATAACCTTAAATTGGTGTGTCTGTGGGGAGGTGGGGGAGAACAAATTCAAAAATGCCACAAGGAAGTTCTTATTCCTGGAGAGAGAGAGAGAGAGAGTGTTGGATGAATGAAATAGCCTGCTTAGTGTGGTAGTAAACTGGGTTCAAGACTGGACTGGATGTTTTCAAAGGGATTAATAAAAGGAAGCAATTGTGGGATTGTGTGATAAAATGGCAATAGTTTCAAGGTAGGGTTCCAGAACAGCCTGGATGACTGCATTCCAGTAGTCACTACTACCTTTCTATGTTTCTATATCTCTGGACTGTGACACCTATAGGTAAACCAGTACTTTACTTGAAAGAGATTTCCATGCGCTTTCAAACACCGAGGGACTCTGCACACATGCATTTCCCCTTAAATTACTTAAAAAACAATACATATCATGAAAATGCAGCAGCAAACATTAAGCTATCTGGTAATACTGAAAAAAAAAAACACTTTTCTAGGTACCCAGACAGGCAGATTATGTAGACTTCTCCAGAGACTGAATGCACTTGTGCATAATAGTTATGGTGACCATGTGTCCCAGTTTGTCTTAAACAATAGAAGTGTAAACAGATACAGACCCCAAGCAGCCTACACTAACTGAGATGCCCTAAATTATAGTGGCAAGAAAATTTCACATGGTTTGGGACAGGTGCTCACAAAAACTGTATACAAACCTATACAGTAGGTATGCTTGTCTACACCTTTGTTTGCAAGTCACTTGCCCCTGATTTTGATTCTTTCTATGTGCTACTTGAATGGGTGCATTCTTCATTGTATGTCTGTTTTTTGTAAAGATTTCCCTGCTGCCATCAACACAATACTCCCCTGAATGATAGTTTCTCAGTGGGTAACCACATCAGGCAACAAATGGGACCCTACTGTTTTTCCTCTTTTTTCACTGTAAAATATTCCTGGCCTCTTCCAGTTTTATTTTGTGGTAAAATGTTCTAGTTCCACTAAAATCTGAATATTTTGTAAACGTTTTTAGTTTTTTTTTTCCTCTAGAAAAAAAAGATGGCCACCATATTTGACTTAGAAATAACATTGCAGTCCTGGTGGGGTTAATTAAGTTAAAAAAAAACCCTCATGGTAAGCAACATCAGAGATATCATATAAAAGCAGATTTGACAGGTCCGCTATGGTTTGGGGAAGGGAACATGCTTTCTCTGCAGTGCTGCTTTAATAAAGACATAACTTGCGAGCTATAGGGATTCAAAACGATTCTCATATGTGTGTCTTTTGACATGTGTGGGGGTATGTTTTTACAGAGCTCTTGGTTTAAAATCAGTGTTTAATGATAGGAAAACCCAGACCATTTCAATGTTATCTCCAGTCTGTGCCAGGCCTGATCAGTTCCTTTTGGCTAATAATGTGAATGCTGTGGGTGTGGAGACTGACTGACATCCGTGGAGCTCCTGTTCTTTGGTGCCCTTCTTTAGGGAGTGGGGGGGTGGGGAGAACACACACAACATGGTGTTGCAGCTCTCACCGTATCACTCCTCAGCCTACTGTCAGTGTACAAACTGTAGAAAGCCCCAGACTTCAGAAAACAATTCACACAGAGCAGACAGAGGAAAACACCACCCTAGCCAATATAGATTCCAAACCCCATCCCAGTCTGCATGGAAGATGTAATATACAATCGCCTGAACCATAAATCAGGCATAATGTGCAAAAGTTAAAATGGCTATTTCAAAATCAGATACAAATAATGTGCATTGGAGTGTGAAAAACAGCAGATGGCACAGTACATTATATAAGTTGAAGTATATCGCTTATTACTTCGACTCACCTCTTCTGTGCCTAAATAATTTCAGTGATATAAATACAGACTAGGTATGGCTGTGTAGGGCACAGATAATGTGGATTAGTAAATCAAATCTAGAACTGCTTCTTCTGGCGGTTCCCAAGTCGGCTACAACAGTACACATCAAAATGCCTCTGTCAGCTGTCACAATAATACCCAGAACATTAAAGACTTGACAACATTAATTTATGTAGTTGTAAAACCACTTTAGGGATAGACGATTAGTGCTTAAAAGGTAGAGTCTCGGCACTATATCGCAGGGGAAATGATGCAGTAGGTATCCATAAGAAGGCAACCTTGTGCGGGAGTTTAGCTTTATGTTTGGGAAGTCTGTTTGCGGAATCGTTGTTCTAAAGTGAATAAAAATGAGTTTATGTAGGATATCAATGTATGGATTTCTCAGCATCAAATAAATCTTAATGTTCTGTCCTTGGTCCTTTCAAGAAATATTTTCGTTAATTCCATAGATCTTGTAACTACTGTAAAAAGCCACTCGTGGTCTAGAAATATAATTATAAAAGGAAAATAATTGAAGTACCTCACACCAACAAAATAAATAAATAAAAGTGACCATTAATCTTGAAAATAGTAATGGTGTTTATATCTGCCAAAAGTAAAATAACCCCTTGTAACAGCACTGGTGTAATGTGTTAATGCAATAATATAGTTGTGTTTATTTTCATTATTAGTATTATAATAAAGTTAGAAAAAATTACTTTAATGACTGTTTAGGATGAGATTACTGGAAAAAAAAATGGGCTTTCGCAAAAATTCGCAAATAAATGTTGTAGCAAAATATGAAACCTTGTTTAGAAGACAACAGTCTGTCTGGAATGTCGAAGTGGAAATTACCATAATTTGAATACCTCGTAAATTCTGATGTCAGTGGACACACACACACACACACACTTTTGTGCCTGGGCTAATTGCCCATGTAATGATTCTGAAATGCATAAACTTTGTTGAGTGAGCTCTCAGACCTAAATACAAATACAGTTTGAAGCTTGTCTTCCCTCCCCTACGCTCCTATGTAAGATGAAGAAAACAGACAAAAAATGACCATAAAAATAAATACGGGAAAGACTATCAATAGAAGAAATAAGGTGATCAAAATGAACTGCCATTTAAGGAAATAAAAAAAAAAAAAAACACTATTATTTAGAAAAAAAAGATAAACATACAGAAAACTGCCAGATACTGAAACTTACCACTTTAAACATACTGGGGAGCAAAGTAGGTAGTTTATGTACAATAAATGTTTAGTCTTCTCTGCGTTTAAGGTATTTAATGAACGCCTATAAAATAAAAACTCAAGATATAAATATAACCAATTGAAAAAAAAAAATAAAAGTACAGAAAGACCTACTCAGAAGTAACAATATAGATGAGTATAGATGAGGTCACCCAGTCTGTTCTTTAGACAGATGGTTCAACATGCTGCTGCTTACCGTATGGTGTATTTTTTATTTGACTGTTGGAGTAGGTCACAACTGGAGGGACGCTGGGGCTTAGTGTATATAATGCAGATTATTGGGGCCCATTTACATGGACAAACAAACAGATGAATCCTATTGGGCCTCTCCTTGGTGGTGCTGCAGAGATGCTGGCATGCGGGCTCGTCTCTGATGACCTGGGTTTTACCTCTAGCCTCTCAAACTTTGTCATCACTGATTAGCTGTTTGTTTACTTTATAGCCAAGCTACAAACAGATTTACCCGGAGCTCTGAATAAGAGAATGATTGTTCCAAGCCCCACAACAACCCCTCCCCCCACCAAAATTCACACGGGGGAGGGGTGGCAGCCCGGTGCTCCACACTGTTGAAACAAATAAAAAATAGAAATAAATCACTAGAACCCACACCAAAACCACCAGCATACATGGACTGAATTCGCAGCATGTGGTGCTCAGTCTCTACACACACAGCATGTTGTCCGACTACAAAGGGACTCTTTGCTGTCAGAGAGACCCTTTGCAGTCAGATAAAATGCTGTGTGTGTAAAGACTGAGCACCACATGCTGCGAATTCGGTCCATGTATGCCAGTTGTTTTGGTGCAGGTTCTAGTGATTTATTTCTATTTTAATTTGTTTCAGCGGTGTGGCGCACTGGCCTGCCTCCGCCCATCCCCCGTGTTACATTTCGCGAAGTCGGTTACCAGTGGCAGCTACCTTCGGGCAAACTCCTCGAGCAAATGGTGAGGAACTGGGGCAGCTACTGAGGCAGACAGGGAGCCGGGCTGTCTGGTCACTTGGAGCGTTCATGGATTTATTGCCATTGTTGTTCTAGAGGTACAGGCACACTCGGCAGTATCACAATGGCATCGCCGATTGGATGCTTCTAGGCTGGCGATTGTGAATTTCATTACAGGAGGTTGGTTATTTGAGGGGTTTAAAAAAAACATTGTTTCTTAACAGTTGAGTGCGACAAATAATTAGGTTTAAAAGCACGTTAAATGTTGGAATTCGGGTTTGAATTTTGCATAGAGCTTCTGGATAATGCTGGCTGCTCATCTAATTCGGGTGTTTGAGGTAAATGGATGGGTTTTCATTAAACTAGGAACGAGGGAGTGGGGTGACAGCAGCAGAGGGAGGGAGGGAGGGATTTGGGTTGTGATGGTCTCTATGCAAATGAGAGGAATGAAGTGCACTCTCTCATTAGTGCGGTTCATTTCTCTCAAATGAAACCAGCTCCACTCTGAAATTCAATCGCTGTCACAGTGGGCTTCACTGTTCATTGGTGTGTCAGAGCACCACTGCACAGTGCTTCGCATTGGACTCCTCCCTGACACACCTCTGAAATGCAGTACTGTCGCAAGGTGTTTCTTGCGCAAGCGCGCAAGCAAACACAGAAAGGGTTTAAATTTACAAAAAGGTGGTTCATTTACCTTTAAAATAGAACCACAATAGAAGCAAAAAACATACTGGTGTTAAAACTGCATTTTGAAGTCAGTTATTGCCTTGGTTCTTGAAAAAGGAACTGAGAATAATATAACAGAAATACTGTAAAGCAGTAAAATTTAAACTTAAAGGTAAGTTTTTAAAAGAAAATGAAGCAGTTCCTTAATGGTGGAAACTGCGCCACAAAATGGCCTCTGGTTCCTGGGAACTGATGAGGAACCATAGAAAAGTTCAGTTCACATACAAATACAGAGAAAAATACCCTAACACAAACTTATCGATAAAATACCTAAACAACTTAAACTACTAAAAGGATTAAAATAATGAACCGTATTCGGTCTGCAGTTGAAAAGAAGACTTTGGGATGACTGCTTTCTTCAGGCAGAGAAATAAATCAGACATTAGAATGCAGATGTGAGCATGACAACACATCAGGGTTTGAATTTCATTCTAGGTTTTCTAATTAGCATAAAATTCTAAGAGCTCTGGGTTGGCTCATTCCAGGGAATGATTGCAGTTATTAAGCATAAATGCTGGATTTCTGTGGTTTGAATAGTTTAATTATTTTACCTAAGATGAAGGAGTATATAATTACAACCAGAGTAGTTCATCAACCAGTGTATAATAACCAGCCCATTCATAATATGTGGAAAAGTGAACTATGACCTGCTGTCATACAGTTTTTCTTGTATTATGATCATTTATGAAAATCAGTCTCTGTGTTTCAGAAAATAGCATTAAACATATTTTAGTCTGGCCCTGTGGCGCTGGGCGATAGGGGATTGCCTGGCATACTGGTGACCCAGGTTTGCCCCCGAGCCTGGGACATCAGGAGCGAAGGCTGGCAGGGAGGGCTAAAAAGTGTCCTTTGGACACTTTCCTCCCATTGGGGAGGGTCATGGATGCATTGCCCTCCGGCGGCTCCTTGTGGCTGAGCTCGGTATCACATGTTTTGGCGTGGGTGGCCATGCATCGCATGCGTGTGAACACAAGGATGCCATGGCATGCATCCCTAGTGGGTAGGGTGTGCAAGTAAAAGAAAAAATGGCCACCATTGCTGGCCGGATGATGATGGCCAGCCTTCCCTGGCCATGAAGCCCCCAGGCTGCTCCCTCACCGCCTGACACAGATGCAAGTAGGCACCTTTGGATGCCTCAGTCTCCCCTCCCAGTAGCCTCCCATGGGTAGGGGGCCCCCGATGAAGGGGTATGTCAGGTCAGTCGGGTCGGCAACGGAGGGAGCGGTGCATGGCAGAATGGGGAAGGGTGCAGGGTGTAGGATTGGCTGCCCAAAGGAGTGGGCAGCGAGGACTGGTGGGAAAAAAAGATAATGCAAAAAAAAAAAGCATATTTTAGAATAATTACACAATTAAAATATTGCTCTGTTAAAAAGAGCACTACTTTTTTAGTTCAGTTTAGTTTATTAAAACACAATTGCATCCAACCCCCAAAGGAGAGGCTGTAAGTTCAATACATTCAAAGCAGCATGCACATGCAAAGATTAACTTTACAAACCCAAAAATATCATAACACATCTCTACATTACAAATGTATTTTACTAATATAAAAGATAAGACTACTGTAACACATAAATCTATTAAACACACCTCATTATACATTTTTTATTCACCTTTGAACAAGAAATGCATACTTGTACACTATCTAAATATAGACAAAAAAATCACAGCTTACTTGAAATCATTCATCTAAGCTCAGTAGGTAGCACACTCGCCTCTGAGGCCGGGAGATCAGAGCGCTGTGGGTTCAGTTCCCACATCTGGCACTTGGGTTAATATCCCAGTACTGACACTGTAGTGCAGCATGAGAGGTGTACTGCACTTCTGAGGTGCCGTCTTTTGGATGAGATGTTAAACCGAGGTCCCATCTGCCTGGATTGGTGGTAGTTCAGGTGGATGTTAAAGATCCCATGGCACTCATCGAAAAGAGTAGGGGAATTTTCCCGGTGTCCTGGCCAAATTTTCCTCATTCACTAATATTACCACCAACAGCTTAATCTGGTTCAAGGTCAGTTGGCATTCATCTGTATCCCCGCCCCTGGGTCGTGCCTGAAAATAGGCAGGATTTGTCTAGTGCACTTACCCGATCAACAAAAATTAAATAAATAAAAAATAAATAAAAATCTCATAAAAAGGATGCTTTGTACTTTTTTGTTCTAAAATAGGTTTTCTCCATCTAATCTGCTTGCCTCGGCCATCCCTTAGGCCAGGATTTCTCACACTTTGTCGTAGTGAGCCTCCCCCAATCTTTGGAAAAAATCTTGAGCCTCCCCCTAATATAGAAATAATTGTGGGCCTCCCCATAGTTAGAACAACTATCATACTTTGCACATTACAGGAAGAATACAATGAAGTGCATTTGAGTAGTTGAGTTTATTCTCATTTTATTGGTGCTGTTATTCTCCCTCTCTATAACCCGCCTCCCCAAGTCAGCCTACTCGCTCCACACTTCTCAGTTTTGGCCCTATTTACCTCTCGTTACAATACCTCCATAAATCAGACTGTTTTCTTTGTCAGTTTAACCCTGCTCTTCAACACCTTCTTGGGGACCATTTTGCTCCCTCCTGGCCTTGCTCCTAGTATCTCTCTGCTTAGCCTTTGTATATGTGCTTTTCTGCAGCCAGTATAATGGGTCAATTGTTATCTTGTTCCTATTCATTTGTATTATTTTACGTTTTGTTTTGCACAGTTTCCAAGAATTGTATTTCCTCCATTCAGCTTTCCCCCATGTCATACCAGGAAACAAGTGTTTGTTGAGTGTGTTTTCCTGGTAACCATTTTATACATACATTTGCATGCCATTATTTGCTTTCAACTTGCTGCATCCTTTCACACACAGCATCCAAAACTTGACATTTAAATATAGTACATTTTAAGGCTTGCTTGAGCCTCCCCTGGAACAGGTTGGGGCTTCCCCTGGGAGGCTGGCCTCACCATTTGAGAAACCCTGCCTTAGGCTTCCTTACCTCTTGGTTTATGTGAACAGCCATCTCAAGTTACACTGTAGTTCTCACCAGAAACTCTCAGTGTGAGCTGTAGCTCAAAAAGGCATCAATGTTAAAAGCAGGCACACACATTCTGTTGCGGCTGCAACTGAACCACAATTACAGTATAGTAAAAAAAAAAAAAAAGAAATCTGGGAAGTTGTACTAACTTGTTTTTTTTTATACACACTCTGTGTATGATGCCAGTTTAAATCCCTGAATCTTTGCTGTCTGGGTTTAAGGGACATCACCTTACATACTTGATGTGTCTGAGAATACCTCATATTACGTAACTTACCATGCATTATTTTAGATGCACTGTATACTGCTTGCCTTGACTAGTAATTCTCCAAAGCGTAGTGTTCCAATAAGTGTACCATGTATTCCATTTACTATCATACAAACACAGAAACATAGAATTTGTCGTCCGATAAGGACTGCTTGGTGGTTCCATGTCATAATTGTGATCACAAAACAGTGATCACTATTATGGCACGTGTATATCACTGAAAAGCAAATCGGTGATATCCCCTTGCTGGTGACCCAACATCTGGAAAAACAAAAAATGTTTTTGTGGGGAAGGGGGGGCTGTGCCCTCTGTGCAGCTTTGCCCACCCGCACCCCCCGATTTAAGATTCTCAACTCCAGGGGGTGTGCATGTTGGGGAGGGGGCATAGTCTGGATTTAAAAAAAAAGTTAAGTCCTGTAGCCACAGGCAGCAGCAACATTTCCACGCTCCCGGTCCCCAGCCCTGAACCCAGTACCTGCTGAGCCAGAGCTAGCCACCCACACCACCACACCACATGGCTATCTCGGTGGCAGCAGGCACACCAGTCCCCAAAAACCTTTTCCCTGTCTCTTTCCTTCCCCTCACTGTCCCCCCCCCTTTCCGGTCGCCCTTCCCTACACTCGCTTTCATGTAGGGTCGCTACCCTTGCAGGGTGGCCCAAAATGATAGTGCTGAAAATGAGTCGCTGTTTTTGTAGTTGCTCATTTTCAGTCGCTATTATCACTGGATACCCTGCTTGGCCCACCCAGTCTGTCCATTTTACCATACCTACAATACCACCGCAGACCATACTTGACCTCTGGCCCCCCCTTCCTTTCCACTAAAATTTCCTTATGACTATCCCATGCATTTTTGAACCCCACCACTGTTTTCACCCTCACCTCCTCAGCTGGTAGGCTGTTCCAGGAATCCACCATTATTTCTGTGAAGTACTTCCCCATATCTCACCTGAATCTACCCCCTCTCCACCTTCATTTCATGTCCCCTTATTCTTGAGTTTCTTTTTTTGTGAAAAATACTTCCCACCTGTACCTTATTTACCCCTGTGAGGTATTTAAAGGTCTCTTATCATATCCCCACTTCTCCCTACTCTCTTCTAGTGTGTACATATTGAGAACCTTTAGTCTCTTCTTGTAGGGCTTTTGATGCAGATCCACACCACTTTAGTTACCCTCCATTGGACAATCTTCACTCTGCTTATGCCCTTCCAGAGATGTGGCCTCCAGAACTGTACACTGTATTCTAGGTGAGGTCTTACCACTGATCTTTATAGAGACATCACCACTTCTCTCCTTCTGCTGGCGATAAGCAGTATCAGTGGCTCAACAGATAGAACATTCACCTCTGAGGCCAGGTGATCAGAAGGCTCTGGGTTCTATCCCCACACCAGGCACTTGGGTTAATATCCCAGTACTGACACTGTAGTGCAACATGAGGGGGTGCTGCACTCCTGAGGTGCTGTCTTTCAGATGAGACGTTATACCGAGGTCCCATCTGCCTGTTCAGGTGGATGTTAAAGACCCCATGGCACCTCTTGAAAAGAGTAGGGGAGATTTTTTATCAGAGAAACAACAACAAAACAATACAAAAACAGTGTTGCATCACACAAAAGAAAAGTATAAAACAGAAAGAAATAAAATAAGTATTACAGGCATACAAGGTCAAACAGGCTATCTAATACAAAAAGGAAAACCAAAAGCAAAGCATAATACAGAAATGTCCCCCTCCCCCCAAAGAAATAACAGAAAAATACAGTACTGCCAAGGCCAACTATATCAACCCCATGTAGAAAACCAAAGAAAATGTTTCCACAAAGCACGAGCCAAGACAGGATTCTTCTGAAACTCAATGTCCGATATACCACTTAAATTTTGAACAACTTGAAGCAAAACCTGGTGAGTACTATATTCCTTCTGCTGGAGTACTGAAGCACATCTTGCCTGTCAAAGATAAAATCTGCAAAAAAGAGAAAAATTATCATAAAGTACTGGGGTTATACTTGCCCATACAAGTGGGAAATAAACAAAAACCACCACCTCATAGGATACTGCAAAGATATTACAATCACCCCATGCAGCCAAAATGGAAGGCCAAAATTGTTGGGCATATGGATAAAACAGAAAAAAATGCTCTTGTGTTTCCAGTATGCCAGGACAAGTAGATCTAGGGCACATGCGGTCCTCCAACTGCTTATGTTTACGAGAATTCTCAACACTCAATCTACCATGACAAGAAAGCCATGTGACATCCCACACCTTGAGAGGAAGACGTTTATCAGTCAATTGTGTAAAAATAGTAGAAAGCTGATCTTCATAACATACCAATATCAATGGGGTAGCAAAGAAATACTCTGACAACAAGAAAGAATAAAATACTTTCCTAGAAGACACCAGGACACGAAAGGTGGAGATGTTCCAAGTCTTAATCTTAGTACAGACAGGGACAAGATAAAGGAGAATATGGAAGTTCTTCAAGGATCGTGGAAAGCCAGAGGGAGCAGACCAACAAGCTAAAAAGTCTCTTAAGACCTCTTTTAAGATAAATAGCCAAGAGGGACAGGAGGCAACCAACAAAGGCACTATGTTTTGGTACGTAAAGATAGAGAAAAAAAACAAAACCGGATGACTCATCCTAACCCCACCTAAACCAAAATCGTGGTATGTGTGGGAATGTTTAATGGGGTTCAATCTACTCCCCCAAAAACCATGAACAAAAATGCTCATCAGTCGTACCTCCAACTGTGCAGGTGAAGGGAAAACATGGGCAACATGCAAAAAAATAGGTACTATAAGAGTGTACAATAAAAAAAACCTTTTACATTTTGAAATCACTTTGTTCATCCATGATGCCACAGTGGAGTTCACCTTTTGCAAGGCACAAGTCCAATTCAAAGTGGCATCATCAGGACTACCAAACTGTAAGCTTAATATCCGGACTGGATCTAGGGAAACAGGAATATCAGCAAAAGTAGTACGAGTAGCAGGAGATGGAGCACCAGAGGGGGAAACAAGCAAGGTCTTACTCTTAGCAAAGTTCAGTTTGGAACCAGAGATAGCCCTAAAGGTAGAAAAATGGGTAAACAAGGCACCTTCATCCACCACAGGAGTAGTACAAATACACAAATCATCTACATAAGCATAGACGTTTGGGGCAAAGCTACCATCAGGAAATTTAAATTTGGGGATACTCGCATGCATCAGAATTTTCTGTAGAAGTGGATCTATCTGAAAAACATATAGGAGAGGGCTAAGGGGACAACTCTGATGTACCCCTTTCAGCCCAAGAAAGGAAGTTCCAAATACATTATTAATAAAAGGGGTGATCCAGTAGGAAGCATAAAGCAAGGCAATCCATTCAATAAACACAGCAGGTATACCATAGAGCTGAAAAACCTGAAATAAGTAAAAATGATCCATCCTATCAAATGCCTTTTCCTGATCCATGGCAAGAAGAAGGCAGGGGGAACCCTCAAACCCAGAGGCCAGGAGATCTCTAAAAATGCTAAATTATAAAAATAGACTGGTTACGGATGGCACAAGTCTGAACCAGACTAATAACTATCTCCGCCGCCAAGGACAATCTACGCAAAAGTATATATGCCAAAATCTTATAGTGAGCGTTTAGCAAACTAATAGGTCTCCAGTTTTTGAGATCTCGTTTATCTCCCTTTTTATAAAGCAAGATGACCAGGGCATTAGCAAGTTCTTTAGGAGGGGAATGAGAAGACAAAATATCGGAAAAAACATTGGTCAGTATGGTGGCCAAATAGGTAGAAAAAGTAAGATAAAAGTCCACCGTCGGGCCATCAGGACCGAGGGCAGAATTTTTCTTCAACTCAGACAATGCCTGAAGAGTCTCCTCAGGAGTAATAGGAGTAGAGAGTGCAGCAACTAGATGTGGATCCAAAAACAGGAACATCGAAAGCATGAAAGAATTTGTCATTCCAACGTGCTGACGAAGGAGTCCCAAACATATCAAAATGAAATTTTTGTGCCAAGCCATGAACACGGGCCGGATCTGAGTAACACAAATGAGAATCAGGATCCAGAATGCAATCCAGCTTGGTTCTGTGCACCCTGTCCTGACAACTCTTGAAAATATCTAGAGATGGTTTAGAGCTTTGCGTACCAATCTGGGCTTCCTTTCTTAAGGATTCCGCCCTATTGTATTGTATTCAGGCCATTTCAGCTTTAATATCCTGAATGTCAGAGGACAGATCCAGACCCTGCTCATAAGATCGGGAAATCAAACCAAATAACTGCTCACGTAGAACTAAATAATGTAAATACTTAGAGTTTGAGGATTGTGCAGCAATGCGCAGAAAAAATGAGTGACATTCCTGTTTCATATCCACCCACCCACCAGTCTCGAACAGAATCAAAAGCATCCAAAATTGAGTACTGGGCAGATAATAAAGAAAAAGATTTATGGGCAATGTTCGAGATAGATAAAAGTCGACTATTAAGCATCCACCTAGGATGCAGAGGAGGCAGTAACAGAAAAAGAGGCACAAAGTACTGAAACAGCCAAGTGATCAGAGGTTTCACAGGGAATAGTATGAGCCTGAACAGGAGTTATGTTATGGGTGAGAAAGCTGTAATTGATTCTCGTTGCCAGAGTACCTTTAGTGAACGTTCCAGCACCAGTAGAGTGCAATTGCATAAAGCTGTCTGAGAAATTAGCTGTCTTTAAGATGTAATTTAAACAATTAGTGTCCCCAAAAAGTTTAGTAGTACGACGACCTTTATCTGCTATGGACAAAGGGCAATTAAAGTCACCACACAAAACTGCACGTCTACTTGTTTGTAAATAAGGCTGGAAAACCTTAAAAAGCTCAGAATGGGATGCAATACTTTGAGGTGCATAAACATTGATAAGACTGAGAAGTACAGAACCCATGCACTCATCCAATAACAAAACCCTACCTGGGCAGATATCTAACACCCTCTGAACAGTGAAACCATAACCCCTGAAAAGAATCTCCACACCATCACAAGACTCCGGACCTTGGGACCAAAAGGTGGGACCCTGGCGCCAGGAACGCTTCACCTGGCGTACATCCAGCAGAGTATTCAATCTAGTGTCCTGCAAAAAAATAACATTGTTCGGCAGATCTCCTAGAATCTGAAGGGTAGTCATCTGTTTCTTATCATTCTTAATACTACAAACATTCAAAGTTAAGATAGAAAGTCGTTGACTACCCTCCGTGGAGAATTACTGAAAAAAAGGTGAAACCCCAAAAAAACAAACGAAAAACCTCAAGGAACCTTCCATTGCTTCAACACAGTTTGGGAAGAAGAGCAAGAGTCCTGTAAGTCAGGGCAGGAATCAGCTCTAGCAGAAGAAGAAGAGGAGTCAGAGACCCCCTCTTCCTCCATCATATCTTCCCACTGCTGCCTTTTGGCCAAGGCCTGAAACTTATTCCGAGTCATCACAGAAGAAGGCATAGGAGGGGGGTACATTCTGCTTTCTGTTTACTCATTTTCTTCCTAGAAGTGACCTGGGTAAATGGAGGAGGCGCAGGAGGAGGGGGGGGAGGGCAACATAGAACTGGAACCAGCATCAAGAGGTTCTCGACTCAGAGAACTAGACTCCAGCACCTGAGATGGAACATCCTACGAGTCAGAAGGGGACTCCATAGAGACCACACTAACAGAAGGGTCAAGAACAGGGGGCGGAGGGGCACTAATGACAAGCACAGGAGAAGCAGAGTCTTTCTTCCAGGCTTCCTGTGCTTGACACTTTTCTAGGAGATGCACTGGGTCTTGTCGTGCCCTATCCAACCTATTCCTTTCCACCCAAGGACAACTCTGATGGAGTGACCCCCCTCCTCACAGAGATTACACTTGAGGGGGTTAGGACACCCCAAACTAACATGACCAAAGTCCAGGCACAAATTGCACTGGGGTTTGTCACATACTGAGCTAAGATGGGTACGAGACCCACATTTATGGCAAGTTCGGGGCTGACCCTGATAAAAACATAAACCCCTGTCCCTTCCTATAAAAAACTACAAGGAAGATGGACAATACCATTCTCAGTGTGCTGCAATTGAACCCTAACTTTCCAGTTACCCATCCAGACCAAATCATCATCTAAGATAGGAATGGGAGCATCCAGAACAGTACAGCGCTGCCGTAACCAGTACTGCACTTCTAAGATGTTCACACCCTCATTCCTAAATAACAGAGTAATCGTTTTAATTGTAGGTTTGGTTAAAGGAATGGGGAAAAAGGGCAGCTAAGAAGTGGAAGAGGACACCTGTGGTTACATAACCCAAAACTTTTCTAAAGAAAGATTAGTCTTAAAGCTAACATCATAAATAGGCTTCCCTTTCACATGAATGACAGCAAACAGTTCATTGGGAAGAATTCCCATACCCTCCTTTAACATAGAGTGCAACAAAGTTTTTCTGTCGGGTGCCAAATCAAGGTTGCCAGTATACTTAAGCCGCACGGCATTACGCCGTTATGCCAGCTCACCCATGTTTTTAGAAAAGTCAGATGTATAGTTTTTTGAGTGCAGTCTCACAGTTTTGTGGAATAGGCTCCTCTTCATGTCCGGGGACCAAGTCGCAGTGTGGAGAATCAGAAGGAGCAGTACCCGGATGCACAGTTGAGTCACCAGTATCATCAATGAGGTGAGCTGTAGCCGTGGCCAAAGGTACAGAAGACAGGGGAAAATAGACCTTGGCAACACTAGAGGTCTGGCCACAAGTGCATTTAATGTCCTCAGCCGAAACCGGGTGAGGCAAAGTCCATGCAGCCTTTGCAGTGGGATGAGTCCAGCCAGCTGCACGCAGAGTGGTTTCAGGCATCCAAGGAATGGAAAGCAAAGGAGAAACATCCGAGCGGCCTGGCCGTAAGACACCCGGGGTGGGGCAGAGGGTTCCAGACAAGGAACTGACTCAAGAACTGGAAGAGGGTTCTCCGCAACTGCTGGAGAAAATTGTGAAGGAAGAGAATATTCCTGTGAGCAGGACTTGCGGTGAGAAGAAGCCATAGCCAAACGCTGTGCAGACTTGTCCTCCTCGTTAAGCAATTTCAACAGGTAAGCACGATTCGAGTGAAGCGCTTTTTTTCAAAAACGATTCCAGAGCTAACATAGTCATAGCACTGTCCATGCAAACATCATCCTGAGGCAAAACAACAGTAGGATCACCAACATTAGAACAGGAGACAGCATCCAATACCAGGTGGGAGGGAGAACACAGTATGCCTGTGCCAGAAGAGGTAGAAGCAATTATTTCCAAGTCTGTCTGTCTGCTAGGTGGACTTCCATCAGAGTAGCCATCTCAGCCGTGCTGCCTACAGCTCCATCTTCTCCAGACTGAGTGCCTGCCATGTTGGACAGATGGACAAGGGTTCCCCCTACTGCAGGGTAGGGGAATTTCCCTGGTGCCCTGGCCAAATTTCTCCCATTCACTAAAAATACCACCAACATGTTATTCTGGTTCAAGGTCAGTTGGTATTCATCTGTATCCCCTTCCCCTGGGCCATGCCTGAAAATAGGCAGAATTTGTCTAGCGCACAAAACCAAAATAAAAAAATACCTCTCCCTATGCACCCCAGCATCCCACTAGCCCTCCCAACTGCTTTGTCACACTACCTGGTCACCTTTAGATAATCAGAGATGATTACCCCAGGTCTCTTTCCTGCTTGGTGGCTGTCAGTAGCACTCTCCCCCATTTTGCACTCTGCACCGAGTTTCTGTGCCCCAACTGCATTATTTTGCACTTTTTCACATTGAAACTGGGCTGCCATACCCTTGACCACTATTCAAGTTTTCTCGGGTCCCTGCTCATCCTTTCCACACATACCCCTGGAGTATCTACCGTATTGCAGATTTTGGTGTCATCTGCAAAGAAGCAAACTATCCCCTCCAGCTACTCTGCAATGTCACCCATAAAGACATTAAAGTGGACCTGTCTCAGCACTGATTACTGGGGCACCCTGCTGGTCACCGGCCCTTCCTCAGAGTGACCTCTGTTTGCCATCACCCTCTGTCACCTATCACCTAACCAATTTCTCAGCAAGTTTACCACCTTTTTACCTACTCCTAAGCTACCCATCTTGCTTAATAGTCTCCTATATGGAATGTCAAATGCCTTACTAAAATCTATGTAGGCCACATCTACTGCTCCACTGTGATCTAATTCCTTGGTCACCCAATCAAATAAATGTATCATGTTTGCTTGACATGATGCCCCCCCCTCCAATGAATCCATGCAGTCTCAGGTCTTGTAACCCATCAGATTTAAGATGTTCTAGCTGTGATTCCATAAACTTTCCTATCACCAATGTCAGGTTGATTCGCTTATAATTGTCAGCCTCCTCCCTGCTACCACTTTTGTGAAGTGGTACTACATCTGCCCTCTTCAAGTCCTCTGGAATCACAGAGAGCTGTTTCCAGAGAGCTGTTATCTAGGACTGTCCAAGGTACATCCAGCAGCCCACTGAGCTCCCCCAGTACCCTAGGATGTATCCCATCTAGTCGCATTGCTTTGTTCACCTTCAGATTATCTAGTCCCTTTGGAACTCTCTCCTCTGAAAAAGGACTAGTGTCTTTCTTCCCTCCCTTTGGAGCTCCTGTTACTTTTCTGTGGCCCGTACCCTTCTCCTTCTACTGTGAATACTGAACAAAAGTATTTGTTCAGGATGTGTGCCTTTTCCTGATCCCCCTATGCTCTGTCTTCCCATCCCTTTTTAACCTTACATTCCCTCCCCAGTCTTCCTCTTTTCACTTACATGTCTTAAAAATGTCTTGTCCCCTTTCATTACCACTTGGTCTATTCTTGCTTCAGTTTGTGCCTTTGTACTCCTTACTGCTTTCCCTGCTTTTCTTTGTTTCTCCTGATATACCTCCCTATTCTCCTCCCTCTGCATCTCCTTATATCTTCTGAGTGCTACTCTTTTAGCCTTTATCTTTCAGCCACCTCTTTCAAGAATCTTAGCACATAGCAGTCTCTTTTTCCTCTTACTTTTGCTCACTTGTTATCCACAGAGGTTTGTTGCCTTCACTATACCCCCTTTTAGCTTTGCCAACTGTTCCTCCACCCCACCCAGGTCATCCCTGCAGCATTCAGCCATCTTTATAAAAAACTAATGATGTTTCATCTGCCACTTGTAACAACCCTCTCCTGCCAGCAGGGAAGAGGGCTTGATAACTAGAATGCCAGATCACAGAACTTACTTATGATTTGTATAGCCTCCAACATCCAGTGGGTGGAGCTTAGAATGCCAGTTGTATGTAGGCAAGAATATTGTCAGGATGATGAGAGTTATAGGATGGTACAGATGTGCCTTCAGAGCACCCTTGCTGCAGGTCTCCTGTCAGATTGCTTGAGGAGGCAAGGGCCCTCATCACTTGCAGCAGCTGTCTGTGGATCCAGTGAGTGAAGAATTCATATTGTTGTCGCCTCCAGAGACAGACACCAGGACAGTGGTGAAGACTCCTGAGAACTGGAAGTCCAAAGGCCATTTAGTCATGTTGATTGTCATTAACTCTGGTGGGACTGTAGAAAAGATATTGGGAGATCTACGTACTCTGAGGGGCTGCCCTTCAACAGAAGTTCCTGGTGACATTGCAGCACACAGTGGATGCCTTTGAAGATGGGTGCTTACCTTAAGGGGGGGCAGAGGATTCCTGAGAGAGCGTTGCCAGTTGTGCTGAAGATGGGGAGAGACCTGGTAAAAGAGCTCAAGCTGCTAACCCAGGTAGGAGATATCCCTACTATTTGTATAGGGAGTCCCATGTCATGACGGACATTGAAGATGCTGTCTCTGGCATTGGGTTTGGAGTGATTGCCAACCGCTACCACAGGGTAGGCTGGGGTACAAGCTGCCATGTGAGTACCTAGCATACGTCCGATTAAAGAACTGGTTGATAAGAGCCTGAGTGAAAGTTCTGACAGCAGTGCTGCCAAACCACAGTCTCTGCTTCTTGCGGTTTGCATCAACGTGTTTCATTTGATCTGGCTGTATAAAACAGCCATTCCGGTGGCACTGAATAAACTGCCATTAGAGTAGCAAACTCTGGGGAGCCGAAACAAATGGAGGTGGGATTGGCCGGAATACTCGCAGGGTGTAAAAGGAAACCCGAATGCAACAGTACAACGGCACCACACAGGTAATGCTTATTTCGTTTTACAAACCTGTGTGTAAAAGTACCTTTAGAGTTTCCCAAGGGTCTTACGTACTCTCTCCATCCCTTACTGAGTGTCCACCCTATTACGTATTTTGTTGTCATCTGCAAAAACGCATACCTTCCCTTTCAGTTCATTTGCAATGTCACTTATGAAGACATTAAAGAGGACTGGCCCCAGTACTGAGCCCTGCAGCACCCCGCTGCTCATTCTCCCCTCATTAGAATGCAGTTAACTACCTCCCTCTGTTGCCTATTCATTAACCAGTTCCTTACCCTATTCACCACTTTGCATCCAACCCCTAGGCTACTGAGTTTTTTTTTATCAGTCATCTCTGTGGCACAGTGTCAAAGGTCTTGCTAAAGTCCAGATAGGCCATGCCCACTTCCATTCCCTGATTTATTTTCCTGGTTATCCACTCAAAGAAATCAATCTGATTCATCTGGCATGACCTCCTGCTGCCTGTCAATCCATGCTGTCTTTGGTCTTATGGCCCATTGGATTCAAGATACACTACCGGCCTTTGCTTTAACAGGTTTTCCATTTATTTCTCCACCACTAATGTGAGACTTACCAGCCTATGGTTGCTAGCCTCTTTACTCCTGCTGTGTTTATAGACATGAGCCATATATGCTGTCCTCTAGTCCTCCAGAATCATGCCTGTTTCCAGTGAGCTGTTGAATAAGACCATCAGTGGGGCAGCTAGCACCTCCTTCAGTTCCTCTAGTCCCCTTGGATGTATCCCATCCAGTCACATAGCCTTGTCCACTTTCACAGCTGCAAGTCCCCTCAGGACTCTTCTCACTGAAAATGGACTTGTGCCCCACACGCACACACTTTTCATGCTGCTTCCAGGTGGTCGCCCCCCCAACTGTGAAGACTTCGTAGAAATACCTGTTCATGAAATTTACTTTTTCTTTATCCTTTTCTGAGCAGTCTCCCCCTGCCGCCCTCCTTCTCCTCATTATCCCTCCCCTTATTTTCCTCTTCTCCCTTATGTACCTGAAGAAAGTCGTATCCCCTTCAGCTACCCTTTTGCCTATCCTTTTCTCTGTCTGCGCCTATGCTCCCCTCACTGTCTTTCCTGCTGCCCTCTGTTTTACTTGGTATATCTCCTTGTCTTCTTCCTTCTGCGTTTCCTTATACCTCCTGAATGCTACCCTTTTTTCTCCTCTTTACATTGGTCACTTCCCTAGAGAATCATAAAGGTCTTTTTATGTTTGCTTGCACGCATGTGCAAGAAACATAGTGCCACCATACAAGTTTTTGTAGGTGTGCCTCTCCCACTTCAGTACTCTGGTCCCTTATGCAGGCATGGCTGCACCGTGCCAGTGAATGTCCGTGCTGTCTATGACAGCTGTTCAGATGCAGTGGCATACAGTTCTGAGGAAAATACCGCCACAATCAGTGGTGGTAGCATTCAGCAGTTGCATACTGCTGTCAATATGCAAGTTGCCTACAAGTATCATTTCACTGTATCTGAACTGTCATAGACAGTTTTTCCCCCCATGAACACCTCATATTGCATGCTTACTCTCCTGAGCCGAGCGCGATGATCTTCGGTGGACTGGGAACACATCTGCACTCTTCAAAGCTGACCGCGAACTGAAGAAATGCCGGTAAGCTGTATGATGGCATAAATAGGTTTTTTTTTTCAACTTTGGTGCATATCTTGGCCATTTTGGGGAATTTTTTCACCAAATTTTCAACATGGGGTTCTTTGGGCCTCGCCTCATGAACTCAGTCACTGTCATTTTGTTATTTGGTCCGGAAAGGTGATTTCATGTTCACTGCATGGAACCACCTTTTGGGACTGAGTAACGAAACAACAGTGTCACAGTTTATAGTAGGCATCCCAAAACCCTATGTTGAAAATTTAATCGAAAAAAAACCAAAATATTTTAATATTATGAGTGTGCATTGTGTGCAGTTCTATGCGCTCGTAACTTTAATTTTTATATTTTCACTCCAGATTTTCAACATTGCCATTTTACCACACCTCCTTATAAGCAGTACAGCTGTCATTTTTCATATCTCACCCAAAATGTGTTTTTGCACATGTAGCGCACAATGGTGCAGTCAGTGTGCAAAATCAATGTTTGGGACAGATTAAGAAACTCACAGTGACACTGTTCATGAGCAGAGGTCTTAAAATGTCTCTGTTAAAAATTTGGTGACAAAAGTCCATAAAATTGCTGTGTTATGAGCGTGCATTGCACAGTTTCCACACACCCTCGTAAGTTCACGAATTTGTAATATTTTCAGTCCAGATTTTTAACACTGGCATTTTCCACCTCCTTATGAGCGGTACAGCTGTCATTTTCACACCCTGGCTGAAATGTGTTTCGCACTTCGGCCGCAGAAATCACGTGGTTGCTGTGGGAAGTCAGTGTTGGAGACGGATTAAGAAAATCACAGTGACACTGTTCATGAGTGGAGGTCCCAAAATGCCTGTGTTGACAATCTGCTGTAAATCCCCAAACTAATTACATTACGTATTATGCGTTGTGCAGTTTCTACATCGCTCATTGACTTCCCATTTTTTTAGATTTTCACTCCATATTTTCAACATTGCCATTTTACACCTCCCCATGAACAGTGCAGCTGTCATTTTTCACATCCTGTTCGAAATTTGTTTCGCACCTGTCATACCAAATGGCTTAGTCGCTGTGCAAAATCAGCTTTTGGCTAACGATCTGATATTGCTACTGTTTGAGAGATGGGGGTCACAAAAAAAACATGTTGAAAATTTGGAGTGAAAATACCAATGAACGCCTGGGGTGTTAGAGTTTCTGACCATAACGCCTCACCCTGTAGAGACTGACAGGCATCAGGGGTGTGACTTGGGATTGTCACCTGTAATGCTCATGCCATTCTACCCCAACCGACACCCTGCAGCCAATGACAGGCATCGAGGTGTGCCTTGGACTCTTCTGCCCCAAAGTTCACCCCATTCTCCTATACTGCACCCATCTAACCATATTTTCTTATGGAATATGGTGAACATAAGGCCCAAAGACCCCAAGGCACACCACGACACTTGTCGGTGTCTGCAGGGTAGGGTGTGGTGAAATGGTGTGGCCATTATGCTTGATGACCCAAAGGCACACCCCAATGCCTGTCAGTCTCTGCAGGGTGGTGGTGGGGTTGGCTTCAGTTAAATACTTCTCTGCCATTCCTATTATGCATCTCACTAACTCCTGCACTATCAATGCCAATGCCAGCAAGCAAAAATTTGGCATTGACAAATACTTGTTTTCCTTCTACTTTTACTCACTTCCTTGAAGCAAAACTTGATTGCCTTAATTATCCCCGCCCTTATTTTTCTGCACTGTGCCTCTACTCCTCCCAGGCAATCCCCCCCCACCATGAGGCAGTTTCTCAGGCAGCCTACTATTTCTTTATAATTCACCCAGCTAAAGTCAAGGACCCTCGTTCTCATGTGGTTTGCCTCCATTCCCATCTTAAAGGAGAACTGCACTGAACCTGTAAATATTTTTTCTGTAGAAATTGATTTTTAAATACTAGTTGAAATTTTGTTCCTGTTCCACCTCTACAGGCTTTTTAGTTATCCTGTTGGGTGTTTCTGATTTATACACTGATAGTAAGTGCCATTTTAGAACTGTATGATGTAAGACTAGAGGAACTGAAGGAGGTGCTAGCTGCCCCACTGGTGGTCTTATTCAATAGACTCTCATCTGACGTACCATGAACATATCAACCTACTCTGTTCGACTGTCAGCGCTAGACTTGGGCTCCTAGACTGACAGGGGGATGTTTACCACCTGAGGCACTCTGGTTAGCGGTAACCTCCTCCGTACTCTCCCTTATTGATTCCGGAATAATTATCTGTGGCTCTGAGGACCCTTCTGCCCTCCGTTGCAACAGAGTCTCCCTCAATAAAGTCTGTGCCTCATCTCCGTAAGTGCCAGGCAAACCTATACTTGTGAGCTTTATAGATGCACCAGCTGGCTCAACTTTGAGGGCAGATTTAGATACCACACCTGTCTCATTGCTACAAAGCTATCTCATCGCCCCTCCCCCCTCGGCCTACGCAGTCTGGTGCAACCCGCACCCCACCCAAGAGCCACTAGAAGCTCACTGTCACCCACCCTAACTGTTCCCACTGCAGGACCTCCATGTGCCAATGCTCCTTTTACTATAGGGCCCCCCTCTGGGTGAATGAACTTCCCCCTGCAATAACCACCGAAATGCGGCTGGGACCCTTCAAGTCCTCTCTCTGCTCTGCACTCCTCACACAGTCCACCTGTGACTAGCCGTATTCCCTGTTCCCACCCCCTCTCTCCCTGTAATCCTACCCACTGTGCAGTTTTGCTGCAGTTCTACCTCTGGGTGGCCACACCCCCTTACTTGTGTCTACTATCATGTAAATGCTTCTTCACTGTATGTTACTAAGACTCAGGATCTTATTCTAGGATCCCTCAAAGCTGCAACCTACCAACTGAATAGTTACTTCTACTATAGTGTATAAATCACGACTGTATTGTATAACTCGCAACTGTATTGTATATTTAAGTATCATCTTGCACTACTGTGTACCTGTATTTCTGATATGGAGCTTTTGCAAAGGAGTCTCTGACTCAAAGGATTGTAATTCTGATTCTCTTAAATAAAAAACAAATAAATTTAAGCATCTAGGCATTTGGCTGGACTGCAAACTATCCTTTGCTGCCCACATTAAATCATTATCTAAGAAACTGAAAATATTACTGGGGTTCTTCTTTAGGAACAAATCCTTATTTCCTGAAGACATCAGAAAAAAGGTTAATATAAGCCACCTTCCTTCTGCGTATTGACTATGCGGACATTATCTACAGTAGCAGTGCTGCATCTAACCTACACAAGCTCGACATCTTAAACCACCGTGCACTACACTTCATAACTAAAGCGCATCATAGAACGCAACACTGCGCTCTCTATTCGGCAGTGGGATGGTCTTCCCTTGCAACAGGAAGGATGCTCCACACTGTCACGTGGGCCTCGAAAAGTCTGCTGAACAAACTTCCACCCTACATCACCTCCCTCTTTCATAGATCCCACAGCTGCTATTCCCTGCTGAAAAATAACTACATCCTATTAGATGTGCCCAGAACACGCACACTCCATGGCAGAGCTGCATTTATCTATGCCATCCCGGCCTCTTAGAACAAATTACAAGCCTCTCTCAAGTTCACAGAACTAGTCACTGTTAACTCCCTTTAAATCCTTGCTCAACAAGTTTTTCAAGGGAACCTGCCATTGCTGCAGTGGATAGGTCACCACTCCGACTGACCCGATTGTCAGCACTTATCACCCCATATCTCTCCATTCTGTGCCACAGTCTCCCCTCTTTGACTCAGCCAACAGTAAGCACTTTACCAGCCCTGGCTTCTCCGACCCTCCCCAGCATCCAGTCCTATGACTTCCCATTGCTTAGATTTATCCCTATAATGAATTCACTGATTATCATTGTCCCACCTGTTCTGTACTGCCCAACTGCGCATGGTTTGACCTCTTGTCTTACCATTGTATCCTGATGTATCTGTCTCCTATTGATTGGTTATAGATACCCCTTGCTTCCCCAAAGTTCCCTGATATTGATGTCCTCTCATTACAGAAATTTGCTATGTCAAAACATTGTGATGAAATTACCTGTCTCTTGTCATGTACTTACTCTTTAAATTGTACTGTCTTGATGTATTGCATTGTCCTAACAGGACCTCCTTGTAAATGAGTGAGCTCAATGGAGCTTTCCGGCAAATAAACTTGAACTTATGTCCCTTGCTTGGCTCTTCCACTGTTCAAACAATACATCCATGTTCTGCTATGGAACTCTGTGGTTGGAGAGGGACATAAACTACATTGTACAATTCTAAAATGGCGCTCAACACCCGAAACAACCTCCAAGGTCACTAACAGGAAAGTATAGGTAGAACAATAACAGAATTGAAACTAGTTTTTAAAAAATTGCTTCTACTGGGAAAAATTACCTTCAGGTTCAGTGCAGTTCTTCTTTAATGTTATACCACTGTATGGTGATCACTTGTACTAAGGGGAGTTCCCACTGTGGTGTCTGCAATGCCATCCCAGTTTGTAAGCACCAGGGGCCTGATTCCAAGTTGAATGTCGCAACTCGCTGGCGTATGTGAGTTGTGACATTCACCGCTATACTAGGGACCCTATGCCGCATTCCAAGACTTGCAGGGTCCTGGCACTTGCGACATGCAGGTTACGCCATGTGGAGGCATACGCCATGGGCATGGTATAGATGGCCCACATGTCACAAGTAATGTCCAGTTACCAGAAGCCCCCCAAAGCTCTCCCAACCCCGGAACACCACAGCACACACCAGGGGGCATGGGGGGGCAGGACTGGTGGCACAGGAGTCTGGGTGTGTGTAGGTGAATGGACCCCTGGGGGTCCCTGACATCTGGGATGGTGGGGGGCAGGGGTATGCCTGTGGGGGCATGGGGGGCACATTGGCACCACTGTGCCAAGGGGCAGGCAGCTGATGGATAGCACTGTCGGATGCGTCTTAGAGCAGCTCCAGGCTACTCTAACTTAGCACCACCAGTGCGTCTCAGAATCATGCTAGTGGGTTACGGCTGCCTCCCTCCTTGAATAGGGCACAGTTGCTGCCATAACCTACACTTGTGAACTGGCGTTGTGGACTGAGGCATAGTGGGTGACATAACCCACAGTTGTCATAGCCCGCAGCTGCTATGGTGCAAGGCGCCTCTAGTAATCTGGGCTGGCGTACCGCTTGGTGTAAGTTGCAAGATATGCCAAGGGGTTTGGCATATCTCGGCTTACACTGGCATATGTCCTCTTGGAATCAGCCCCCAGATCCAGTACAGCCCTGTACCTAGAGGGTTCCTTGATTAGTTGCCTGAGAAAAGCCCCTTATAGGGATACAAACATGGCCTTGCTCCGTGCAGAAGGTGCAGTTGGATGGCTCCAGTCCACATCAAGTCCCTAGTTAGCAGCACCTTCCTCTTACTTGCCATCCCAATAATGACTTCCTCAAGTGCCTTATCCAACTGCTCTTCCTGTGCTGGAGGTCTGTATATCACCCCTGTACAGATAGTGGCCCCAGAGCCTGTCTTCAGCATGACCCACAGCACCTCCAGCACTTCTTTTTCCTTCGGGTACTCATGTACTTCTGTGGTCTTGATTCCCTCCTTCACATACAGTATGGTACAACCCCTCTACCCCTCGTCCCTGCCCTGTCTCTTCTGAACAGAGTAGGCTGGTATGGCCATTTCCCAGTCGTAGCTGTCAGTGCTCCACAACTCCATTATGGCCACCAAATCCAAGCCAGCCTCTGCCATATTAACCTCCATGTCCTGAATTTTATTTCACAGACTCTTTGCATTAGTGCACATGACTCTCTATACCTTACTCCCTTCCTACCTGCTTCCCCACTTCCCCTTCCTCCTACTTGTGCTGTTTCCTGAAGCTCTCCCAGACCCTCCTCTTCCCTTATTACCTTCTCTGTTACCTGTCTCCTGTGCTCCTTTCTTCTTGTTTTCCTGATTTATACCCACCTTGTCCCCTGCCTTGTCCCAACCCCTGTCTTCTTGTGCCCCTGCCTTGGGAGAGCTTACTCCCCTCAGGCTGTCCCTCCCTTCTGCTTCATCATCTGGGGGGGGGGGTACAAGTTTAAATGCTTATCCAAGTAGCATTTAAACCTCCCACTAAAGACTGTGGTTCCTCCTCCTGGAAAGATGCAAGCTGTCTGTCACATAGAAGCCCATATCCTTCCAGGTTGGCCCCCAATCCCCAATTTAGCTGAAGCCCTCCTCCATGCACCATGCCTTCAACCAATTGTTAAAAGCACTGGTGTGGAGTGTCATATCCTCTCCCTGGCTGTATACAGGTAACACTTTAGCAGAAGCCACTGTGTAGGCCTTCTGCTTGAGACCCCTCCTCAGCTCCCTAAAATGTCCATGCATTATCCTTACCCTCTCCCTTGCCAGGTCATTTGTCCAAAGGTGGACAATGACATCTAGCTCACTCCTATCTCATCAGAAGAAATGCTTCTCTGAAGATCACTGGTGAGGTCCCACTTGGAGTACTATGACCAGTTCTGGAGTCCTCACCTAAGTAAAGACAAGGAGAGGCTTGAGACTGTAGTGTAAGGTAACCAATATGATTCAGGGCCTGCAGGGCAGATCCTACGATGATCGGCTTTGGACACTGAACGTGTACTCACTCAAGGCCAGAAAAGACATGCAGATATGACAGAGACAGACTCCTGAAAGGAATTAACAAGTTGAATTGTGAGGACTATTCAACAAGCGTAGCTAATCTAGAACATGAGGACATGCATGGAAGCTGAAATGGGACGTTCAGGAAGGATGTAAGAAAATAATATTGTCTGGCTGTGTGGCACCGAGAGAGGGAGCATCGCTCTGGCATGCTGGGAATCTGGGTTCACACTCCCAGCCCAGATGCCATGAGTGGACACCAGCAGGAAGGGGACTGAAAGCAACCTTTGGATACTTCCCGCGGAGGTGGGGTTGTAGCCTGCCATTGCTGTAGGAGCTTCTAGCAATGGTTAATGGAGGGTGTACTTAGTGGCATGGGTGACAATGTGCTGCCGAATGCTCCCACCCCCAGGATGCCACCATGGCTGCATGTACTGCAGGAGGTGGGTGGGTGCCCCGAAAAATATAAAAGCACGGCTGCACTGGAGCACCAGATGACTGCTTTCCTGATCACCTAGCGCACCACATCTGGCCCCTGACTGACTTCCCTGGTGTTTAAAGGTGCTTTCTACCCACATCTTTCCTCTCCGGAGGGGGGGGCCTCCCAGCAGGGATAAGCCGGACCACCCACAGAAATGTTGGCAGATCTTCAGGGGAAGCCAAAACAGGCGCGGCATGTGGAGGTTGAGTCTGATGACAGGGGAGAGCTGGCATGTCACAGTCCAAAACAATGGGACTGCAGAGGGCCTGGAAGAGCAAAAAGAGAAAAAAAATTTACAGTGAGAGTGGCTAAGCCATGGAACAGTCTTCCAGCGGAGGTGGTGGGTGCCAAAGCGATTTATGGTTTCAAGGACAGTTGGGACAGAGTTAAGGGCTTAATAGTTACTCAGGGGGTAGTAGTAGGGGAGTAAAGAAGTGGATACTGTAGACAAAACCCTCATTTTGACAAAAGGGTATGATAGGGTGTCACGGGTAGACTGTATGGACTATTGGACTTTTTCTGCTGTCATTTTCTATCGTCTACAATGCATCTTGAGTAAGAGAGTGGAATGTGTTGTCTTCTGATACTGTGGGGGACCCTTTAGTGAGCCACCTTACTCCTTGATATGGAGGGTATCCCTGGGCGTTGGTAAGCAATGTGAAAAGTCGGTAAGGAGAGCCAGGGGGATACTGGGATGCATAGGAAGGGGCATCACAAGTAGAACAAGCATTTGTCAATGCCGAACGTTCGCTTGCAGGTATTTGCAGTGGTATTTGGCACTTGGACATGGCTTAAAAAAATCAGTGACAAAGAAGTACAAGCATTTGTCAATGCCGAATGTTGCTTGCTTCTATGTGCTGTTTAGGTATTTGGAAGTCATTGGAGTGCAAATATTGAAAATTCGCGAACTTACGAGCGTGCGTAGGAACTGCGTGCAACGCAGTTGTAAAACAGTCATTTTAGGAACTCTTTCACCAAATTTTCAACATAGCCATTTTAAGAGCTCTGCTCATGAACAGTGTCACTATGATTTTCTTAATGTGTCCCATACATTGATTTTAGCACAGCGACTGCGCCATTAATGCGCTACATGTGGGCGGAAACACGTTTTGGGCAGGATTGAAAATGACAGCTGTACTGCTCATAAGGAGGTGTGGTAAATGTCAATGTTGAAAATCTGAGGGAAATATTGAAAATTATGAACTACGGCGTGCGTAGGAACTGCTAACGCACACTTGTAAAACAGTCATTTTAGGAATTTTTCACCAATTTTCAACACAGCCATTTTAAGACATCTGCTAATGAATGGTGTCACTGTGATTTTCTTAATGTGTCCCATACATTGATTTCAGACACGACTGCCCATTGTATTGCAAGCACATGAAGCACATTTTGGGCAGGATGAGAAAATGACAGCTATACTGCTCATAAGGAGGTGTAGTAAAATGGCAATGTTGAAAATCTGGAGGAAAATATTGAAAATTCGCAAACTTCTGGCGTGCATAGGAACTGCGAAGCATACGCTCATAAAACAGTCATTTTAGGAATTTTTCACCACATTTTCAACACAGCCATTTAAGACCTCTGCTCATGAGCAGTGTCACTTGATTTTCTTAATGTGTCCATACATTGAGTTCGCAGACACCCACTTCGCTTATTGCGCCATATGGGCGGAAAACACGCTTTGGGCAGGATGTAAAATGACAGCTGTACTGCTCATGAGGAGGTGTGGTAAAATGGCAATGTTGAAAATCTGGAGTGGAAATATTGAAAATTACGCAAACCTATAGCGTGCATAGGAACTCGCGCAATGCACACTAATAAAACAGTCATTTTAGAATTTTCACCACATTTTCAACATAGCCATTTTAAGACCTCTGCTAATGAACAGTGTCACCGTGATTTTCTTAATGTGTCCCATACATTGATTTCCCACACCAACTGCGCCATTGTGCACTACATGGGCGGAAACACGTTTTGGGCAGGATGTGAAAAATGACAGCTGTATTGCTCATAAGGAGGTATGGTAAAATGGCAATGTTGAAAATCTGGAGTGAAAATATTGAAAATTCACGAACTTACGAGCCTGCGTAGGAACTACGCAACACACGCTTGTAAAACAGTAATATTTTGGAATTTATGCACCAAATTTTCAACATAGGGTTTTTGGGACCCCTTCTCATGAATGATGTCACTGTCATGGCGTTATTTGGGCCCAAAGGTGATTTTGCGCAGTGACTGCGAAATCACCCTTCGGGCCCCAATAACGCCATGACAGTGACATCATTCATGAGAAGGGGTCCCAAAACCCCATGTTGAAAATTTGGTGCAAAAATTCCAAAAAATGCCTGAGATATGCAATAAAGTTGAAAACCCCCTATCTAGCCCATTATACAGCTTACCGGCATTTCCTCAGTTCGCGGTCGGCTTTGAAGAGTGCAGACGTGTTCCCGGTCCACCGATGATTGTCGCGCTGAGCTCCGGAGGTAAGTATGGGGTGAGGGGGTGGCGACGCAGGGTGCGTAGTGGGTTCGGGTTGTGGGAGGGGCGGGGAGACTGCGTGGGACAGTTTTAATTTACAGGGTTTTCACAATTGACGGCAGGGATGTTTGCCACGCTGGGGTGGGCTCCCAGTATGGCAGAAGATGGCTGGGGGAGCCGTGGAGCCGACGGGGGATTGGGCACCCCCATCGGCAGACAACGCGGGACGTTTGCCACGCTGGGGTGGGCTCCCAGCGTGGCAGCAAAGATTTGGGGGGGGCGGCGTGACGTGGTGCTGTATATGACAGCGGTGGTTTTCTTTGAAGAGAAGACCACCGCTGTCATACACAGCACCGTGTCCGATTGGTGCAGGTCTGCCACGCCTGCTCAATGGAGCAGGGGATTGCAGGGGAGGGCCACACCTCCAAAGTGTCCCATTCTCCCAAGATGTTCCTTGCGCATGCGTGCAAGCTAACATAAATAAGGAAGTGGTTATCCCTCTATACAGACAGTTGGCGAGACCCCATCTGGAGTACTGTGTGCAGTTTTGGAGACCTCATCTATGCAAGGACATAGATAGGATGGAAGCAGTCCAGAGGAGGGCAACTAAAATGGTGCAGGGTCTGCAGCAGAAACCATATGAAGAGAGACTGAGAGATAGAATAATGCATATGTAGGTGGTTGATATGGAGTTTTTACACCCAAGATGTGTGATAATAAAAACCTCGGAAGCGTATCGAAGGTTTTATTATCATACATCGAGGTGTAAACTCAATGCTTCACCCTGCATATGTTTTATTTTATAATAACAGGCTATGGTTTTAAAAGCATCATTACAACAAACACACACACTGCTAATGAACTTGAAAATGCAGCGCTTATTACTTCAGGACACAGTCGTTACACTGCTAAACATTTATAAACTTACAAGATTAGCAGGAAAAAGTTATTACCTTTAACTGAATTTATTTTGTTTTATGTACTTAGCTACATGCTGCTTTTATAGTAAAGGAACTGCCTGTGTGTTTGTTTTGTTTGTTTTTCTGCTTGAGACTGTCTCAAATGCTGCCTGTCGGCTGATTATTTTAATGATTCTGCGCCGCGAGGATGTGGAAGTCATATCAACTCGCAGGTTGATCGACTTTTACGTATCAACCTGCGAGTTGATATGACTTTTTAAGAAGTCAGAAAACGAGTTGATATTGGCCATAGCCAGTTATTATAGCTTAATATGTATACTCTTGATGAAAGGAGGGATGGGGGGACATCATAGAAACTTTCAAGTACCTCAAGGGAATCAACGAAGTCCAGGAGGGTAGTATCTTTTAGAAAAAGAGATGTGTAAGAACAGGGGCACAATTTAAAGATAGAGGGGGGACGGCTCAGGGGTAATGTGAGAACATTTTTTTTCACAGAGAGAGTGGTGGATACATGGAACTGCCTTCCTGAGGAGGTCGTTGGGTCTAAAACAGTGGGGGCATTCAAACATGCATGGGACAGACATAACGCAATTATAGTGGGGGGTTGCAGGAAGTAGGCTTTGGTTAACTAGAATCTGCAGCTTATCCAGTAGGTAGGGAAATGGGCAGACTGGGTGGGCCAAGTGGTCCTTATCTGCCGTCAGAGTCTATGTTTCTCTGTTTCTTTGCCAGCCCCATGACAGCAGGAGAGGGTTATTATATGGTGTCAGCTTTCAGCTGAGTGGAAACTAATACAACAGTAGGTGAGTGGGTTGTAGGACTACAAAACATTTGGTGCAGGGGTTTGCACACTTATACACTTATGGATAAAAAAATCCTGCATCTCACATGTTATTTGACCTCATAATTCTCTTCTTACAATCACACACTGGACATAAATTATAGAAACATAGTATCTGATGGCAGATAAGGGCTGCTTGGCCCACCTACTCTGCTCAGTTTATTTTCCTTTTTTTTTTCTTCTATAAAAATTATATATATTACAGTACTTAGTATTTAATTTCTGGTGTTGCTTTGATGATCAGGAATATCACCCTCCATCCTTGCTTGCCTCGGTGAAATCTCTCCAACTAAAATGTACTCCCTGTCATGTCTTGTTGCTTCATTTTATTACACAACTCTGTGATAAAGAGGACATGATACTACACCATACAGTTCTAAAGGGTGATTGTTGTACTTCCAGTTTTTAACAAATTAGTGGGAAAGATTGTTACCTCACAATTTAATGAGTACCTAGCCAAGTATAATGTATTGTCTATGGAAAAACATGGGTTCTGTGAAAACCATAGTACTTCCAGCACCCTCCTGTCCTTTACCTCATGAGGTTGCAAATTCCATGGATGGGGTGAATTCACTGGGGCTGTGTTCATTGACCTCACTAAGGCTTTTGATTTGGTTGACCACTAACTGCTATGTACCAAGTTAGGCAAACGGGTATCCCCTCTGCCCTACCATGGTTCAGGAATTACCTTATGACAGATGTCAAAGGATGAAGTTTGATACTTCTTTCCTAGACCTCAGCTCCAGCATGTTAGTAGTGCTGCAAAGATCCACACGTGGGTCTTTCCTCTTCTCCCTTCACGTAAATGACATACACCTAGCTCTTGCCTTTAGTACACCCATCCCATACACAGGTGATCTGGTGCTATACCACAACTCTCGTAGCATGACTGTAGTCAATATAAGGCAGGCCACTGACCTCCAGGGTGTGCAGCAATGGCTTCCAGCAAACACACTGCTTCTAAATATGGCAAAATCCCAGGGAATGGTGAAGAAAGCTGGTGTCGCACTCACCCCACCACGTAAGACTCGTAACAAGAAGGCTATTTTTAAGTGCTCATTTATTTACAGCCTTTGCCAAAAGCAGTGCTGCAGCTCAGAAGCGTTTCCTACATTTCACCTGTTAGACTCAGGGCTTCTTTAGAGAATGAGGATCAATTTGCTATAGCTCATTATTATGCATACATCACTGATGACACAAACCAATCATTTAGCGCCATTTGTTTTTTCAACGAATCATTATAACACATATTAAAGCTATATAACACCATGTATCACAAACCCATATGTGAAAGCAAATTAAAAACAAAAGAAATAAGTGTATGTTTCCTGATCTTTATGAGATCTTGAAAACTCGATCTCTAGGAGATCCTTTCAGCAAGAAATCACAGTGGGTGTGTAAGGTTCCTGTTTCATCACACAGTCAGGAGGACCTGAAATGCCAGCAGAAACAAGGACATTTATTTACATGGTGAAAAACCAGACACTTTTCCACAACACAGGTCTGTGAGATTGGGGGTATTTTATGTATATCTGACAGAACCCATAAATCTTAATAGAAACATAGAGTTGATGGCAGATAAGGACCCAAGGCCCATCCAGTCTGCCCATTTCTTTTCTACCTTATAAATGTGCCACTGGCCTTTGCTCTGTCAGTGGCCTATCTATTCATACTCATCTGTATTGCTGCTTATGCCTATCCCATGCCTGTCTGAAGCCCTGCACTGTATTCATAGCCACCACTTCCTGAGGTAGGCCGTTCCATGCATCCACCACTCTTTCTGTGAAAAAGAATTTCCTCACATTCCCCCTTAGTCGGCCTCCCTCTAATCTCATGCTGTGTCCTCTTGTCCTGCTATTTTTCTTATATTTAAACATGTTAGACTCTTTCACTTTGTTAATGCCCTTAAGGTGTTTCAATGTTTTGATCATATCACCTCTCTCCCTCCTTTGTTCAAGGGTATACATATTGAGCTTCGTTAATCTGTCCTCATATGTCTTCTGATGCAGTCCCTGCACCATTTTGGTTGCCCTTCTCTGGACTGCCTCAATTTGGTTAATGTCCTTGTGAAGGTGTGGCCTCCAGTACTGCACGCAGTACTCCAGATGTGGCCTAACCAGTGTCTTGTAAAGAGGGATTATTACCTCCTTCTTATGACTTGTGATACCCCTACTAATACACCCTAACATCCCCCTAGCCTTACCTACTGTTTTAGTGGTCTGCTTGGATGATTTCAGGTCATTGGAGATGATGATGCCCAAGTCTCTTTCTTCCTTTGTGACTGCCAGCAACTCCCCTCCCAGCCTAAAGGTGGTTTCAGGGTTTTTCTTTCCTAAGTGCGTGATCTTGCACTTCTTTGTATTAAATCCCAGTTGCCACTCTTCTGACCATTTTGCTAGTTTATCCAGATCTCTTCTCATTCTGCTCACCCTATCTGGATCATCTACTCTGTTACAGATCTTGGTGTCATCTGCAAACAGACAAGGCTTACCCTCTAGTCCATCTGCAATGTCACTAATGAAGATATTGAAGAGGACTGGCCCCAGGACTAATCCGTGAGGTACCCCACTTGTGATTTGCATCTCTTCTAACTGTATACCATTTACCACCACTCTCTGTTTTCTGCCCGTCCAACAGTTTGCAGCCAGTTGATCAACTTCTGACCACGAGCCTACCCAGCTTATTTATCAATCTTCTATGTGGAACAGTGTTGAAAGCTTTGCTGAAGTCAAGGTAGGCGACATCAACTGCTCCCCTTGGTTCACCACTCTGGTTACCCAGTCAAAGAAATCTATAAGATTAGTTTGACAGGACCTTCCTTCTGCAAACCCATGCTGTCTTGAATCCTGTGCCCCTATGGATTCCAGGTGTTGCACTATCCTTTCCTTAAGGAGTGCCTCCATAATCTTGCCCACTACTGAGGTAAGACTGACTGGTCTGTAGTTCCCTGCCTCCTGCCTGCTACCACTCTTGTGGAGCGGGATAACATGAGCCCTTCTCCAGTCTTCTGGGACCTCTCCTGTGCTCAGAGACTCACTAAACGGTTCTGCTAATAGCTCTGCTGATTCCACCCTTAGCTCCTTAAGTACCCTGGGATGTATGCCATCAGGTCCCATTGCCTTGTCCACCCTGAGCTTGGTGAGCTCTTGGAGGACCCTTTCTTTTGTGAAGGGAGTAATGCTCACGTCTCTCCCCCCTGTGTCCATGGTGATGAGCTGTGGGCCCTGCCCTACCTTCTCTTCAGTAAATACTGAGCAAAAGTATCTCTTTAGGATAGGTGCTTTTACAGGATCCTCCTCCTCACATGCCCCCTTTTCTCCTTTGAGCTTAGCAATACCCCCTCTGGACTTTCTTCTTTCACTAATGTATTGTAGAAAGTCTTGTCACCTTCTTTTACTGTTCGTGCTAGTGTTTCCTCAGTTTGGGACTTTGCCTGCCTTACTGCCTTCCCTGCTTCCCTTAGGGCAGTTTGGTATGCCTCCCTATCTTCATCCCGCTGTGTTCCCTTATATTTCCTGAAGGCCATCCTTTGGGCTCTGACCTTTTCTGCTACTGTATTTGAGAACCAAAGTGGTTTCCTTCTTCTTTTGCACTTCCTTTTCTGTCCAACACAATGGGATGTTGCTTCACGTATTGAATCCTTAATGCTTGCCCACTTTGCCTGTACCCCCTCACCTGTGTTTCTTTTTGCCAGGGCTATCTTAACTCTGTTGGCCATCTTATCAAAGTCAGCTCCTCTGAAGTCCCATATTTTGCTTTGGAATGGGATGATTTAGATGTAGTGGCCAAATTGAACCATACCATGTGATGGTCACTGGCCCCAGGTGACCTTCTACCTGGAGATCTGTGATCCCTTCCTGTTAGTCAGTACTAGATCTAGGATAACCCTGTCTCTTGTGGGTTGTTGTACCAGTTGTTTGAGGCCTCCCTGCAGGCAATCCACCATGTGTCTAGTTCTGGCAGATGTTCCTGCTGGTATTGACCAATCTGTATCGGATCAAAGTTCAGGTTATTTTTCATCAAGAAAGAAAATAACCTGAACTTTGATCCATTAAGATCTGTAGGTCTTGTCATATATATAAAAATACTTTTCCATTCCCTCCCATCCCCTTTATTTCTGAAAAATTAAATGGAGCTAAATGATTGGTTTGTGTCATCAGTGATGTATGCATAATAATGAGCTGTATCAAACTAATCCTCATTCTCTGAAGAAGCCCTGAGTCTAACGGGTGAAACATAAGAAACACTCCTGAGCTGCAGCACTGCTTTTGGCAAGGGCCGTAAATAAATGAGCACGTAATAACAGCCTTCTTGTTATGAGACTTGTGTGGTAGGGTGAGTGTGTCACCAGCTTTCTTCAAGATTGAACTTTTTTGTGTTTACAGCATCACCACCCCTGTGCTTGCCCAACTTACTTGTGTCCCACGGAATGGTATTTCACTCAGCATCCAAACTTAGAAGACAAAAGGAAAAAAAAATGTTTTGCAGGTGATACCTTTTATTGGACTAACAAAATAATTTCTGAGACTAGCTTTTGAGAGATACTGTAGAACGGCTAATTATTATTGCCAATTAATTCTCGCTATGTTCGCGGAACAAGTTTACTGCAAACATTATAAAACCACAAACATTTTTTCTAGTATATTAATTTAATGTTTTATTATTTTAGCATTAATAAAACCACAAAAAACACTGTTTAGGCATATTCTCTATACAACTTCAACCCCCTCCCCCAATGCGGCACACACAGACAGCACAGTTCAGCATCGTATCAGTGTCAGGACAGGATCAGGGTCAGCTCACATTGTTGCAGGCAGAAGAAGCATTGGCTGTAAAAAATAAATAAATACAATAAAAATTGATTTTGTCACCTTTTACAGTAAGCATATACCCAGCAGTGCAATAGTTTGCTTGCCATATTTAAGGATTCATCGTGAGCTAGAGATATCCCAGCCTGTTGAATCCACAGATGGCATCTTCCTTTCTCCTCTCAATTTCTGAAATGCAATCATGAGCCGCTGTTAGTGTTTCACTTTTAGCATAGTCATCCTAAAGTCCACGGAGATGCTGGGTGACGGGGTTCCTTGATTAAGCTGGTCTGTGATGAGCATTGCATACCATTCAGTGAACAGACATTTCAGCTCATCTTTGTACAGTTTATTTATGCTTAAATCGAGGGGTTGTAGTTGGTCAGTACAGGATGCCGGGACAAATATTGGAATATTGTTACATTCCTCTAACCTGTCCAGCACTGGTCGAGTTATTGTGGGCTCTGTAAAGGTCTAAAATTAGCATGGCCCGCTGTTCGTCGGAAAGCTGATTGATCTCTTTATCCTTGGAGATATAGGGTATCAGGATGCAGTTTATAAATTGAATCATAGTCGCTTCATTGGTCCAATGGTTTTCACTATGTGTGATGTGCCAATCAATTGGAAACTCAAAATTTGGGTGGCAGTTACTTGTCTTGCCTGCAAAAATGACTTGAGGTGGCAGATAATGCCCTGCGAATGTAACTGCCAGTGTCATAGTGACTTGCCATTTATCGTTTATGCCAGTAACTTCTATCTGCCTCGATCACTCACTTCCATTGTCTAGGAAGCACAGGGTATTAAATTAACCCCGTTTAAGTCCATATTTATAACTAGTTCAGCTGGAATCAATTCCTGCATGGAGGCATTTGAAATCCTCTAAAAGGCATTTTTTAACACAGGGAAATCATTAGGGCTTTTCTTCCGCTTTGGTCCCTTTCCTCTTACAGTACCCAGTCTATTCAGTAGCTGCCATGCCCACTGTCTGGTGAAGCTCAAGTGGCCCCCATACTCGACCAGCATTTGAGGGTTTGTAGCTTTCACTACCCCGACTGCCACAGCTACTACTACTCTCGCATTGATCACTGCACCCCCACAGTGTAAACTTTTGATAATTGACTTAAGTTCATTCTCTACCTCCTCCAGGAGGAAAGTAGGTCATCCCCTCGGTTTTGTGGGAAGGGAGGGTGACATGCTGGAGGGATCAGACTCATTCTTTAGTTTGTCACAGTAATCCTTTTTAAATTTGCGAACAGTTCTTTCATTAATTGGTTTGCTGTACCTGCCAGAGTAAAATTGCACAGCATTCATTACACCATGCACAGTGGCATAACGTCCAACTTCAAAACAAACTTCTGCTGTGTATGTGGTGTATTCTGTGCATCTACGTTTAGCAGGCGGGTGGCAATTTGAAGTTCATGCACAACACTCTCTGCTACCTTAAGTGACACTCCGCTACAATCACTTAAATCGTCTTGTGTCACTTCGTTTAGTATAGCCAGATCCCTTTTTAACTGCTTTGGATGCTGTAGCCAGGAATAAAGAGACATTATTGCAATGCACAGAACAGAACGCAGCTACTGTTACACAGCTCAAAGACAGGACAATCACAGTGAACCTGTTCTTAAGTGTTCACCTTAATTGACCAGATGAAACAAACCTAATCACACTACCTAATCACATTACCTAAACTGGGCTGCTGAATTGGTGATTAGAGAACCAGGCAGAAGTGTTTTTAAGTGAACTGTGATTGCAATCAAATCAAATTATCTACAGTTTGCTGCTTGACTGGAGTGATTAGAGGACCTGGCGAAGAAAAAAAGCAGAGAGAACCACGATCTTAATTTAATAACAAGCAGTGCGGGCAGAAGACATCACAAAATTAACAAAGCATGCAATTAAACAGTTTTACAATACTCTCTTCTTCCAGGTCAGGTGAAAACAGAGCTGAATAACACGTCAGATATAGAGGCTGGATATGGATTCAAAAGGGCCATGATGTGGCACTTTGAAAGAAGCAGTACAATCTCATATCATGTAAATGTTATTTGTTTCCTTGTCAACAGTTAACTCTTTTTGTGTAGCTATTGTGGATAGATGTGTTTCTGTCAGTTTGTTTTCACTGTTTATACCAGCTTCTATAGCTATCCTGGGGGTCTCCATTTTCTGGATGTTGAAATCTCATTGTCCCCGAGAGCTGCATTAGCATATGAGAACATGATACCATAGCACCCATTTACACCATATATCTCTATGCTGAAAGTGCACAGAACTCCAAAATAATATTAGAAACACACAGACTGAATGCAGTTTAAAGAAAAGAAAAAACATTGCATTATGTCTAAGACAGTTTGAAAGCTAATTGAAGGGAAATGTGGCATTTCACAGCATGCTGCAGCTTGTTTTTGAATTCTAAGTAAGCAGACAGGCATATTGTGGAGTCTAAAGGTGTGAACACATCATGTTTCTTAGAAATACAAAATCACATGCCCCCACAATGCAAAGCATCATGGGCTGCATATACAATCACGACAGAATATTGGCCTGGTTCAACTTTAAGCAGAAATGCATGGTGCCTTCTGCTTAAGTTGAACCAACATAATATTCTGTCATGATTTGCATGTGTGATTTTGTATTTCTTTGAAACTTGGCTTCCCGGCCAAATGCCCTTTGGGGTAACCATTGCCTCAGTGCCACTGCTTACACACAGAGGTTCTTTGTCTTTTAAAATGTTTTCTTGTGCTAATGCAGCTCTTAGGAACATTAAATTTCAATGACCAGGAAATGGAGACCCTCAGGATAGTTACAGGAACTGTATGAACAGTGAAAATAAAGTAAGGCAAATGCATATATCCACAAGAGCTACATGAAAAAAGTTGTTGGTCGACAAAGGAAACAAATAACATTACAAGATATGAGGGTGTAGTGCTTCCTTAAACATCAAAACATGACAGTCAATTCACATTCGTGAAAAACAGGAAGAATCCCATTATCATTAGAGGCCTGCTGAAGAACCAAAGATCAAAATGCTAGATACATTTTAATCTGGGGGGTGGGGGGCTGATGTGACAATTCAGGAATGAAAGGAGAAACAGCTAAAGCAATTTTTAATTTATCTCTGGTAATATGCTAAAAAGCTAGCCTTTTTCTTTAGTGTCTAAAAAGTTGTGTCATTTTTAGTTCAGATATTCGCTATTCTGGCATGCACATGGTATTTAGGCAAATTCTGTAAAACAGTGTTTGGCATACAAGATATGGAGATTACTGAATCTCTGCACATAATGGCACCAGTAAGGAGGGGGCAGTGAAGCATCATCATCTCACTTTAGTAGCAGCATGACCATGGTGGGGGGTAAGGAGCATCATATTTAAATGTGCGGCTGCACTGGGGACCGGGGTTTACATACTTTTCACGGCATTCAGGTAAAAATACTTTCGATTTTATATGGTGCCTGGAGGTGATCTGTGAGTGAAGCCCGATGCAGTGGTCGGCGCTTCACATCTGCCAGTAGATATCCTTAACACCAAACTGAGCCATTGTACAAGGTCAAGAATACTTTACCCCTACTGCCCGCTATCCATAGCCCGGGTGTCCTACTTTCTAAGCTTACCTATGGAGTACCTGCTGCATTCCATGCTTCAATCAAATCTACTTTGCATAAGTGGTATGTTACATACAATACATCTATACGCTTCACCATGTCTCTGAACCACCGTATCCATCACTGTACTTTAAACTGGGATGGCTTTTCTCCCTTCTGTGACTTAACCCTAGGAGGGTTAATCTGTAACATTTTGCATAACCAGTCCCCCCAATCACTCACTGTGCTTCTCCAGTCCCCCACTGGTGCCTATCCACTCACGTCCACTAATGTAGACCTGCTAACAGTTCCCTGAACTAGAGCACATTTGGGGACATTGCAGTCTGCGTTGTTACCCTTAAGCTGTGGAATGCCATACTGGCTGATCTGCATTTGTGTCAGACTGTGGTCTCCTTCAAAAAGAGTTACTACAGCCACCGCTTTATGTCATCATATGTACATGTGCCTAGTGTTGTAATTTAATTTGGGCTGGCAGTATAGCCTAGAGGTTAGAGGAACAAGGTGTGAATGAGTTTGATACATCCAGCAGACCAGACCTGAGTTTGATTCTCACAACCTCCACTTGCATACTGTGTTACTCTGAGCAAGTCACTTAACCACCCAGTGCTCCCAGGTCACCCCTGAAAACAGGCACTTGTGCCTAGTGGGCCTTACCCAGTTCCTGAAAATAGGCATAAAACTTGTCTAGTGTACTTACCCGGTAAACAAAAACTAAATAAATAAACAAAGGCTTAAAAAAAAATTGTTATACCTAGTATCACTATAAGTTCCTATAGTTTTGTTTGCTCGCTTCGCTACAATGGTTTGTTTTGTAGTGTCTTGATAGTTAAGACATTTATGACAGACTTACTGATCACCAAAGATCTCCAGTGTCATGTGTTCAGTATATTTAGCCTGATTACCTTTTGTAAATGACTTTGTATGTGCCTGTTGTTGTCATCTCTGACTCTTTGTAACTTCCTGGGTCATGCCTGAAAATAAGTACTTAGTTGTCTAGTGCACCTACCTGGTTAACAAAAACTAACTAAGTAAATAAAAAGAATCAGCATTTATATAGCACTTTCATACACACTGTATCCCAAAGCACTTTACAGGCAATGACAGACTGGTAGTGAAGTGACTAAATGTCTAGTGGCAGCCATTTCACACATCAATACCCCCACATAGCCTTGGACAATTGCACAAACTGATTTTATGGGAAGGGGAATGTTGACCAGGACACCAGAGAAAATCCCCATCTCTTGCAAAAAGTGCCTTGGGTTGTTTTACTTCCACCTGGACAACACCAGAGATGGGTAGAAGGGACCTCAGTTTAATGTCTCATCCAGAGGATGGCACATTCAGACAGTACAACAGCCCCTAGTACCACACTTGGGGGCCAGTGTTCTATAGTATGACCCCAGTCCTGGAGTAGGACAAGAACCCTTGACCGTCTGGCCCAGAGGCAGATGTGCTACCAGCTGAGCCATGCTGAAGCTTTTGCTGTCCTTGTTCAATTAATTCTTAACAAGAACTGATTCTGCTATACTTGTTCCACTTTTGGCAATGTTCTTTTTCTGCTGCCTTTTCTTGACGGGCTCACTCAGCCCCAGTTGGCCATTTTGAATAAGGTTAAGCATAGAACATTTCGAGTCATCTGAGTTCTGGGGCTGAGTGGTACTTCTTTCCGTTGTTCCTGATGTGTGTGTACACATACAAATCAGTTTTCTTTTATTTAATTGTGTAAAATAAATCACTTATTTTGTTTAGTTATGTATAATTAGTCACTTGCTTTGTTTTCTTTCTTTCCTACCTCCTTTTCATCTCCAAGTATCTGGATTGATGTATCTCTGAAAGACTCCCCCCTTATCTTGATTACTTTCCTTAGCGAAACCTGTACTAATCTAAACTTAAAATACAATATTATATTAATGGACATTTCCTTTTATAAATGTTTTAAGTTTTTAGGAATCACAGGAGCTTATACATTTATAGACATTGTTTATTCTGTTATCTCCAGTTGAGAATTGAGTCCTACCTACCTCATTAACTACCAAAACATCAGTGGAGATCTTTTCTAGTCATTGTCTGTATTTAATATTTTTTTTTCTTTTTTTTGGGGGGGGGAGTTGTGACTTTTTACTTTTATCACTTATGTATTGACCTCCACATTTGCCTGATTTTAGGTGCTTTTGTTCTGTTGGAGTTTGCCTGGTATGTATCTCTTTGAGAACTTTACCGTAAAATCAACAATGTTTGGGCAGATCCTGCCCCTGAGGAAGAACCAGTTAGGTTTGAAGCACCAGAGCTTTGTTTCAGCAGTTGTTCTTCTTGTGGTTCAGTAAATACCTATGCACTAATAATGTGAACCAACTCTTGTGTCCTATTTTAGTGTGTGTCCTTTTCTGTGGTTCCCAGAAAAGGTTTATAGCCACCAGGGACTTCTGTAAAATGTAATTTTGTACCATGATAATAGCACTGCTTAAAATAGCCTTTACTAATCAGAAGCCAGACAAATTCCAAGTCATTTTATAACACAGATTTAGTGTGACAACAGTGTAAGAGCTGAGCAAGGAAGTAAACTATATCATACAGTTAATATGGCCCTTTTCATCCATGTGGAACTCAGAAATGCTCTTTGATAGCTAAAGGTCAGTATAGGTGGAACAATAACATAATTCAAACATGTATTTAATATAAAAAGATTCTACTGGAAAAAAAATGTCTTGCAGGTTCAGTGCAGTTGTTGGTCAGGGTTGCACAATGAATACATTAATATGATGGGGTGTAAGTGATTTCCTGGTTCTCAGGTCTGTGCTGTAGCCTTCAGGCATGCCATAAAGGACAACTGGAGAGACACCTTATCTGCTACCATCATTCTTTGTGGAGGAACTGGTTCGCTAATAGGAACATATTGTAAAAATGCTGTTAGCCCTCTTATGACATTCCTGGGATTCATTCTAAGTAAGTGTTTGTGCTCTGGGGCCTGTTTCACAAAATGTATAATTTGGTTTTGTTTTGACAGGAGCTTAGATGAAGGGTAACACCCATGCTTCAAGAAACAGCATATTATCTGTTTCCGTGATATGCAGTACTGCATATGAAAGCAATATGTAATGGGTAACAGTGGAATTACTGTATTTATGCAATTGGTGTGGGCACAAAAACTGTTAAATAAATATGCTTATTTTTACAAGTGTTAAATAAATCATGGAACTACCATTTATTTAACACCCTAATGTCAGACACCATTTTTTTAACACCCCAATATTAATCATCCTTCTTCTGGCCCTCACTACTTCCACTTACCCATGCTTTCAATTTACAAACAGTTCTAGCTCCACTTCCACAACCACTCAAAAGACCACAGTCATTGTTCATCATAGAAATACCTCAAAGTCCCAAACCATGACATTTGTCTTGCAGCCTATCATTCCCTTTCTTCCAACATTTCCCTTCTCCCACATGCAGTGATCCACTTGCTTCTAACTTTTTTTATTGAATATTTTTGCATCGATTGCAACTTTTCCCTCAATCCTGTTCTTTCTGCCATTTACACTTTCTTGTGGACTTTCAGCCCATACAGTGCCATTTTTTTTTCTGTTCCCCTCATCTCTAAATGCTTCTCTTCTATATGCCCCATATCTCTCCATGCTAAAGCTGCAATTTTATTAGCTTTTACCTCAAAGTTCAGCTCAATGAGTTCAGTTTCTCTCTCTCTCTCTCACCGTTTCCTCTCTCATGCTATACCCACTGGCTCCTCTTTAAGCCCCACCACTCACTTATTAATTAACAGAGCTGCCACCACAAACTAAAGAAAAAACCTCCCATTCCATGATTTTATTTACTACCTTCCAAAGAGCTGTCTGCAAAACAAAAGGTGATCCTCTGGTGCTGCAGTGCTCATTTCCAGTTCTTGAACCATGCTTACTAGTGCCACAGTCCCCAGCACCAACCCGACACTTGCTGACCAGTTCTGCCCACAGTAAAATGTAGGATCTACCAGATACATAGATACATAGACAGTGTCGGCAGATAAGGGCCATAGGCCCACCTAGTCTGCCCATTTGAGCTTGTAAGTTCAGTTTGTTTTCCTAAGTCCATTTGCCCTTACCCCCGACCTCTAGAATTCCTTTATGTCTATCCCATGCATTCTTAAATCCGTGATTGTTTCAGCCCACCACTTCCTCTGGCAGGGTGTTCCACTTGTCCACCACCCGTTCTGTGAAGAAATTCTTTTCATGTTTCCTCTGAATCGTCCTCCCCTCCAACTTCATCCCATGCCCTCTAGTCCTGAAACATCTTTTTCGCTTAAAAATAGTGTTTTCCTGCACCCTGTTCCTCCCTGTAAGATACTTGTATGTCTCTATCATATCCCCTCTCTCCCTCCTCTCCTCCAGGGAGTACATGTTCAGTTCCTTCAACCTGTCTTCATAGGACTTGTGATGCAACCCATGCACCATCTTTGTTGCCCTCCTCTGAACCTTCTCTACCCTGTCTATGTCCTTACGTAGGTATGGTCTCCAGAACTGTACACTGTACTCCAGGTGGGGCCTCACTAGTGTCTTGTATAGCGGAATTATGACCTCCCTTTTCCTGCTGGTGATGCCCCTGCCTATACATCCCAGCATCCTATTTGTTTTACCTGATGCCTTGTCACACTGTTTCCCTACCTTGGTCATCAGAGATGACAACCCCAAGATCCCTTTCCTGCTTGGTGCATGCTATATCCTCACCCCCCAACTGATATATTGTGCCAGGGTTTTTGTGCCCCATATGCATTATCTTGCACTTCTTTGCATTGAATTTCAACTGCCAAACCCTTGACCATTCTTCAAGTTTCTGCAGGTCCCTTCTCATTCTGTCTACACCCTCTGGTGTGTCTACTCTGTTACAGAGCATTGTGTCATCAGCGAACAGTGAAATTCTGCCTTCTATATCCTGTGCAATGTCACTGATGAAGATGTTGAATAGGACCGGTCCCAGCACTGATCCCTGTGGTACCCCACTGGTCACTCTTCCTCTGTGGAGTGACAGCCATTTACCACCACCCTCTGTGTCCTGCCACCCAGCCAGTTACCTACCCACCACACTACTGTCCTGCCCACACCCATATTCCCCAGTTTGTGTAATAGTCTTCTATGTGGCACAGTGTCAAAGGCCTTGCTGAAGTCCAGATAGGCCATGTCCACTGCCCTCCCTGATCCACCTCCCTAGTCACCCAGTCAAAACTTAATGAGGTTGGTCTGACTGACCTCCCTGGTGAAACCATGCTGCCTTGGGTCCTGTAGTCCATTGACAACCAGATGTTCCACCAATCTCTCCTTCAGTAGTGCTTCCATGATCTTTCCACTACCGAGGTGAGGCTGACTGGTCTGTAGTTCCCTGCTTCCTCTTTGTTCCCACTTTTGTATAAGGGATTACATCTGCTGTCCTCCAGTCTTTGGGTACCTCCCTGTTTCCAGTGACTGGCTAAACAGGATAGCCAGAGGTTCAGCCACCACCTCTCTTAGTTCTTAAGGACCCTAGGGTGCACCCATCTGGCCCCATTGCTTTATCAGCTCTTATTACTTCCAGTTCCTTCAGGACCCTTTCTCGTGTAAAGGGACTTGTGTCCATTTCTGCACCATTCTCACCTTGTACTCCTTCAGACCCATTACCCCCTTTTCCTCAGTAAAGAATGAGCAGAAATACCTGTTCAATATGTCAGCTTTACTGTTGTCATCCTCCACGCTCCCATCCTCCCCTTCAGTCTCACTATCCTCCCTTTGTCCTTCTTTTTTCACTTATGTACCTGTAAAAGGTTTTGTCCCCTTTAACCACTGATTTTGCAATGTGTTCTTCTGTCTGAGCTTTGGCTTCCCTTACTGACTTCCCTGCCTCCCTTTGTTTCTCCTGGTACTTCTCCCTATCCCCTTCTGCCTGTGTCTTTTTGTATTGCCTGAATGCAATCTTTTGGCTTTCACTTTCTTTGCTACCTCTTTGGAAACCATAATGGTCTCCTCTTTCTTTTCCTCTTGCTAACCTGCTTAATGCATAATTCTGTTGTTCTTATAATCCCCATTTTAATACTGCCCACTGTTCCTCAATCCCTGATTCCTGTCCCATTCCCTTAATGCCTCTTTCAAGCATCTCCCCATTTCAAAGTCTGCCCCTAAAATCCAGGATATGTGTTTTTGTGTGGGTTGGTTCTGCTCTTTCTGTGATTTCAAACCACAATGACTGGTGGTCACTGTTACCCAGGTGCTCCCCACTGTTACTCCCCATCACACTGTCCCTGTTTGTGAGCACAAGGTCCAGTATTGCCTTCTGCCGAGTTGGTTCCATGACCAGTTGCTTGAGGAAGGCACCCTGAAGGAGTCCATGATAAATCTGCTCCTAGTTGATGCTGCTGCTGGGATGCTCCAGTCCACGTCTGGTATATTGAAGTCTCCAACCAGTACTACCTCACCCTTGTCTGCCATCCTTTGGATGGCTAGCATCAACTCCTATCTGTTTCTTCCTCCTGGGCTGGTGGTCTATAGACCACCTGTTCGGATGGCTGCCCCATTTTCCTTTCCAGCTTAACCCACAGTATCTCTCCCATTTTGTTCCTCCTGGATCTGTGGCCCTTATGTCATTTTTCACATACAGTGCCACTCCTCCTCCCTTCCTGCCTGCTCTGTCTCTTCTGAATATGTTGTAGCCAGGTATGGCCATCTCCCAGTCATGTTTATCATTACACCAGGTTTCAGTGATGGCCACAATGTCCAGGTCTGACTGTACCATGACAGCCTCAGATCTTCCATCTTGTTGCTAAGGCTCCTGGCATTTGCACACATGGCTTCCATGATTTGACCTCCTAGACTGCTTCACTGTTCTACTCCAGCCCCTTCCTTGGTTGTCATTTATCCCTGGTTCTCCTTGCTGTCTGCCCTTCTGCTGAATTTTGCCCTTTTTGCTTATCCACCTTTTGGACACTAATCTCCATCTTTTACACTGCTTTGCAGAGATAGCCACTCCTCTGGTTCACTGGTTCCATTACTAGCTGTGGGGGTGAGCAAGTAGGTACCATCCTTGCTGGCCTGCTAACCCCTTTGCTAGTTTAAATGCTTGTCAATGTAGCATTTAAACTTATCATTGAGTGCTTGGATTCCCCTCCAGGATGGATGCAGGCCGTCAGGCTTGAACAAACCTCCATCCTCCAGATGGGTCCACAGTCACCAATGGTCCAAACCCTTCCTCAGAGCACCAGTTCTTCAACCATGAGTTAAAGTTCCTGGTGCATGCACTCCTATGCTCTCCTTGCCTCTCACAGGTAGTACTTCTAGAAAGTGACAGAAGTAGCTACTTGCTTGAGACCCTCCTCAGTTTCCTAAACTCTTCCTGAACTTCCTTTGGCTCCCCATTTGCCAAGTCATTAGTACCTAGGTGGATAATGACATCCAGCTCACCCTCCTGTCTTGCCTCCCAGTGATCCCCAGTATCTTCCTTCCATCCCTCCATGCCGTGGCACCTGGTAGGCACCTCACCTCCCTGTCCTCCCCTCCTGTGTTCCTAGCTGGATCCTCTTGAGATGGAGTCCCCACCAGAATTCGCTTCCTCCTCCTCTGGGGTCCACTGCTTTCCCACTGAGGTCACCTCCTTGCCTAACCTCCACATCCTTTCCTTCCACTTCCCTGGGTACCTCTATTTGGTTGTCCTCATTTGCCAGTGTGGCATATGAGTTCTTGAGAGGAATAGGATCTGGGATGTGCCTCTGCCTGACTGCTCTAACCCTCCCTGAGCCCACTGTCATCCAAGTGCTCCTCGTTCTCGGCATCCTTTGAGGCAGCTGCATTGGACTGGGTGGTTCCTGGACAGGGGTGATGGTACTCCTGACCAAGTTTACTTCCGCTCTGAGTCTGGCTACCTCATCCCGCAGTCCCAAGAGATGCATGCAGATAGGGCAGCACCTCAGTGTCCAGAAGGTCTGCCTGAATATGGCTGCCCCACAGCCACTGCATTGCACCACTCCCACATTATACTGCAATTCCACTACTTATCTGCTACTGAAGCTCTCTTAGTTCTCTTTTTTTTATTTACAGTACTAAAAATCCTGTAACTGATCCTCAGATATATATTTTTAAGGAAAAAGAAACCAATAAATAAATGAGTCAAAACATTGTCGTGCTGAGGGTGGTCTTCTTCCCCTTATGCCCTCCTACTTCACACCTCTTACTATACCCTGTGTTTAGCTCCTGTCAATCAGATTTATCAGGGCATATAATTAAGAGTTGGGGAAGGGGTGATAAGCCCACCTCCAGTTATCACGTAGCTGAGGCCAGAGGCCAGACAATTAACACCCTTCACCCAGCTACAGGACAGTCAGACAAGCCAAGATAAAATTTGCAGCAATTAAAAGACAGCACAGAATTACACCACCACTATTTTTAAATTTTCAACAGCCCAAAACAATTATAAGTAAAGACAACACAGAAAGAAAGTATAGTGTCACTACAAGCCTACAATCTAAGTTTAAAAGAAAAATACCAGTTACCAGTTACTCTGAAGCACTGAATTGAATATGTTTCCTTCCTTCACCTTCTGGCTTCTTCTGAGAAGATGAACTTCTGTTTGCTGCTTTAACTGTGACTAAGCCCCACCTTCAGTTATCACGTAGCTGAGGTCAGAGGCCAGACAATTAACACCCTTCACCCAGCTACAGGACAGTCAGACAAGCCAAGATAAAATTTGCAGCAATTAAAGACAGCACAGAATTACACCACCACTATTTTTTAAATTTTCAACAGCCCAAAACAATTATAAGTAAAGACAACACAGAAAGAAAGTATAGTGTTACTACAAGCCTACAATCTAAGTTTAAAAGAAAAATACCAGTTACCAGTTACTCTGAAGCACTGAATTGAATATGTTTCCTTCCTTCACCTTCTGGCTTCAGATATTTTTAATTTTATTGTTTTTATTTATTTCGATTAGGATTAATATGTTTGAATCAGAGACTCATTTTCAAAGGTTCCAAGTCAAGGACAGAAAAATGCAACATCATTCAAATACAGTACAATACAATACAGATAGCAGAGATCATATGGTAAGCGTTATGCAGAAATAAAGCAGTGTTACATGAGGTTCAAGACTTGTCTGTTTAAGGTACAGTTTCACATAAATAAAGCACATTTCATTAAAATAGCAGGGTAGGGCTGGCCATACTGGAAATAACATGTCAGCAATATAGCGAGCTTATGGCAAAGGATGGGGGATGGTAAGCAACAAGTGGTGGTGGTGTCAAAAGGGAGATGTGGTAGGGTTAAGGAGGTGAAAGAGGAAGGAAAGCAGAAAAGTATGAAAATCGATGTATGAAAGGTTTGTGGGGGAGAGAGGAATAGAGCAAACAGAGACAAAATCAAGTGGCTCGGTAGGTGATTTGTTTGTGCAGTTGCAGGTTGAGACACTCTTTAGATGAGACTGAAACCCTCTTTTGAAATTACTTAGTTTAGTTTATCAAAATATTACCATTTTAAAATAAACAAGCATTTGTCAATGCTGAACGTTCGCTTGCAGGTATTTGCAGTGGTGTTTGGCACATATGGTGCTTTACCCTAATGCCCTGTGCGATTGCTAGTATTTGCACAATAAATTTTCAGCATGACCTTTTTGTTACCCCCATTGTACGCTACATAGGCGGAAACACGTTTTGGGCAGGATGTGAAAAATGACAGCTGTACTGCTCATAAGGAAGTGTGGTAAAATGGCAATGTTGAAAATCTGGAGTGGAAATATTGAAAATTCGCAAACCTACGAGCGTGCGTGGGAAGTGTGCAACGCACGCTCATAAAACAGTCATTGTTAGAAATTTTTTCAGCAAATTCTCAACATTGGCATTTTAAAACCTCTGCTAATGAACAGTGTCAATGTAATTTTCTTACTGTGTCCCATACATTGATTTCGCACACCGACTGCGCCATTGTGCACTACATGGTGGAAACACGTTTTGGGCAGGATGTGAAAAATGACAGCTGTACTGCTCATAAGGAGGTGTGGTAAAATGGCAATGTTGAAAATCTGGAGTGAAAATATAGAAAATTTGCAAACTTACGAGCGGGCATAGGAGCTGAGCAATGAACACTCGTAAAACAGTCATTTTTAGGAATTTTTTCACCAAATTTTCAACACAGCCATTTTAAGACCTGTGCTCATGAACAGTGTCACTGTGATTGTCTTAATGTGTCCCATACATTGAGTTCACACACTGACTGCGCCATTGTGCCATACATGGGCGGAAACATGTTTTGGGCAGGATGTGAAAAATGACAGCTGTACTGCTCATGAGAAGGTGTGGTAAAATGGCAATGTTGAAAATCTGGAGTGCAAAATATTGAAAATTCGCAAACTTACGAGCGTGCGTAGGAACTGCGCGACACACTCGTAAAACAGTCATTTTTAGGAATTTTTTCACCAAATTTTCAACATAGCCATTTTAAGACCTCTGCTAATGAACAGTGTCACCGTGATTTTCTTAATGCATCCCATACATTGATTTCTCACACCGACTGCGCCATTGTGCACTACATGGGTGAAAACACATTTTGGGCAGGATGTGAAAAATGACAGCTGTACTGCTCTATGAGGAGGTGTGGTAAAATGGCAATGTTGAAAATCTGGAGTGAAAATATTGAAAATTAGTGAACTTACGAGCCTGTGTAGGAACTGCATAGCGCCGCTCGTAAAACAGTCATTTTTAATCTTTGCACCAAATTTTCAACATGGGGTTTTGGGACCCCTTCTCATGAATGATGTCACTGTCATGGTGTTATTCGGGCCCCAAAGGGTGATTTGGCGCAGTGACTGCGCGGTGACAATCACCCGTCCCGACTATTTCTCATGACGTGATCATCATGAAAGAATCCCAAAACCATATTAATTAGTCTAAATCAAAAATGCCTGAGATATGCAATAAAGTTGAAAAACCCTATCTAGCTCATTATACAGCTTACCGACATTTCCTCAGTTCGCGGTTGGCTTTGAAGAGTGCAGGCGTGTTCCTGGTCCACGAGAGATCGTCGTGCCAAGCTCCGGAGGTAAGTATGTGGTGAGGGGTGTGGGGAGGCTGGGTGTGCAGTGGGTGGGTGCAGGTTGTGGGAGGGAGGACTGGGAGAAGCGCCGTGGGGCGGTTTTGGTTTACAGGTGAAAAAAAAAAAAAGACTACAGGGACATTTGCCATGCTGGGGTGGGCTCCCAGCAGAAGGATACGGGGGGGCTGAAGAGCCGATGGGGTTTAGGCACCCAGTGGGAAAACAACGCAGGACATTTGCCACGCTGGGTGGGCTCCTAGCGAAGCAACCTAAGATGGGGGCGGCGGCGGGGGTGGCGTGACGCGGTAAGCTCTGATGACAGCGGGTGGTTTCTTTGCCGAAGACCACCGCCAGATACACAGCCCCCGCACCCATTGCGCAGGACCGCCACGCCTGTTCAACGGAGCAGTGGATTGAAGGAGAGGCACACCTCCAAAGTGTGTTACTCTCCCAAAACGCTCCCTTTACGACGCTGCAAGCGCAACTTAAAAGGAAACACTTTTATTTAAAACAATGACAGCACTGACAAGTGCCAATCTGTCTCTCTACAAGTGAGAAACAAACCCACCATCTTTTTTCTTACTGTTCATCCTGCCCACTGCAAATTGGCAGCCAATCACAACTCCTTGAGGAACCCCTCGTAATCTTTCTTACCCCAGAATGTACACCATTTACCACCACCATCTGACTTCTATTCCACAGCCAGTTTTCCACCCATCTAGTTATTTTGTGTCCCATCCCCATGCTCTCTGTCTTATTTTTCAGCCTGTGGTGAGGGACAAAGGATTCATGTGATAACGGCAATCGCAGAATAGTGATTGCCATTAGGGCAAATGCACATCGCTGAAGAAAATTTTGGTGATGTACTCCTCGCGTGCAACAAAAGGGCACCGGACTTAGGATTTACTTGTTAATGCATCTACCATACCTCTTACTGAAAGATTCTCAACTCTGGGGGATGCATGTTGTGAAGGGTGCAAAATAAAAAAAATAACATTTTGGGCCAGGCACAACAAATACCTCCACCTGGACCTGAACCTAGCACCCTGTGCAGCCCAGTCCTGAACCCACCCACCACGCCACGGCAGCAGCTCAGCAGCTCACTGCGGCACCACCCCTCACAATCCCTCCTTCCCCTCCTGCCCATCACTGAGCATGCTCATTCCCCCATGCACGTATGCATATAGTGACATCCTGTTACTATATGTGCAAACCCCCCCATCTGGTCGCCCTCCCTGTTGGGTTGCTCCGATGACAAGTGCCATGATTGAGTCGCCATTTTTGTAGGCACCCAATCGTGGTCGCCTTTATCACAGGATACTGGGACAGAGTCACAGGCCGTACTGAAGTCCAGGTAAGCAACATCAACTGCCCCTCCTTGATCAACCACCTTTGTTACTCCATCAAAAACTTCTATCAGATTTGTTTGGTAAGATCTCCTCACTAGTGAATCCATGTTGCTTTTCATCTAATAGTTTGTTGTCTGTTAAGTATATTACCACTCTTTCCTTTAATAGCATCTCCATCACCTTGCCCACCACTGATGTGATGCTGACAGGTCTGTAATCCCCTGCCTCCTCCTTACAGCCTCCCTTGTGCAGTGGTACTGAATCTGCCATCTTCCAGTCACTCAGAACACACCCTGTATCTAGCAACTAGTTAGATAACTTAACTAAATGTGTTGCCAACTCATCCTTCAAGTCCCGAAGAACTCTTGGATGCAAACCATTTGGTCCCATTGCTTTGTCTACCTTTAATTTTCCAAGTTCTTCCTTAACTCTTTCCTCACTTAATGGGCTTTGATCCACCCCACATTCATCTCCTCCCTTCTTCTTTAACTCGGGTCCCTTTCCATCCCCTTCCACTGTGAATACAGAGCAAAAATAACTATTTAAAACCTCAGCTTTCTCAAAGTCCCCCTCAACCTTAGTTCCCCCCTTCCCCCTCAAACTCCCAATCCCCTGTCCTCCTCTTTCCCCCACATATCTAAAAAAAAGTTTGATCTCCTCTTTTGACATGTTTACCAATTCTCTCTTCTGTTTCTGCTTTTGCTCTCCTAATCAATTTCCCTGCCTGGCTCAGTTTCTCCTTATAATTTACAATATCACATTCTGAGTTTTCTTATATCTTCTGAAAGTCATCCTTCTATCTCTTATTGCCCTTACAACCACCCTATTAAACCAAAGAGGCCGCCTTATTTTCTTGTTTTTTTCCTACCCTCCTTATGCATATCTCAGTTGCTTTTAATAATGCCTTCCTAATACATTTCCACAATTCCTCTAAATTCTCTATCTGGTCACTGCATTTCATTTCCTCCTTGAAAATCTCCCTCATTCTATTAAAGTTCACCCTCCTGAAGTCTGGAACCTTTGTACTGGTCTTATTTATCTTCCCTATTTGTATCTTGAAACTTACTGTGTTGTGATCACTTGTACCCAGACAGTCTCCCACAATAACCTCTTCAACACTATCCCCATTTGTGAGTACCACGTCCAAAATCCCACCTCCCTTGTGGGCTCCTTAACCAGCTGATGTAGATATGATCCCTGCAGGCTTTGGTATCTCCCTGCTCTGGCTGATGTTGCCTTTGGGATTCCTCATTCTATAGCATATTAAGGTCCCCCAGTAGTATAAACTCCCTTTGTCTGACACTGTGTTAATCAGCTGCATCATTTTCCTGCCTGACTCCTCCCCTGATTTGGAGGCCTATACATCACTCTTATTCTTACTATAGCTCCAGGTTTTTCTTCAGTGTCTGATTCAATACCTATTTTAATTAAACCTGCAAAAAAGATAACAATCCCTTGATATCTTTTTTTTTACCAAATTAAATTTATTGTTAATTAAAAGAGAACATGAAATAACCTAATACAGTAAATAACATGAAACATTTCAGAACAGAGTAAATCAGATATAACAAATATACAAACAGAAATTCCTACAACTCGTACAATTTATCAATGTTCAGTCTGATCTTAAAGCTACTGATACAAAACCACATAGTAATGGACATGAACCTTTAGAGTACTGTAAGCTGAGAAATGCAATGTTGTAATATTGTGACAGGTCTACAAGGTTAGGTTAAGAATGCAAACTATTTCTAATCCTTAAATTGAAGGAAAGGGCCCCAAACATCTAGGAATGTGCCCTTCCTATCAAAGAACGTGTAAGCAATTCTCTCATGGTTAGCTGTGTAGCTCAACTGGTTGAACCGTCATAATATCTTTATTTAAAAAATAAACTGTAAAAGAAAATGGTTCATAGATGATCTGACCTGCCCTTCAGAACCCCACTCACCCCACCTTCACCCCACTCAGCACCACCACCCCACACTCCCTCACACACGCTTCACTCCGTGAACATATCCCATAATGGAGATCCACTCTCCAACTGAAGACACATCTTCCTGCTGGAACCGACGACTGTGATATAAGAAAATTAGGTAATCCTGGTTTAATGTATTTTAGTGGAGTTTGAACTTTTATTCATAACTTTGCCATTTATTATTATTTTACACTAGACTTTCAACATAGCCTTTCTGGGATCCCATCTTGTGAACAAGGGTGGAGAAACTTTTGAAATCTATCCCGAAAGGAGACTTTCTTGATGCGCTGCATGAAATCACCGTTTGGGTGGGATTTGAAGCCTTTCTCCTACTAGGTGGGGTTGTAAGAAGGCTACATTAACAATTTGGTGTAAAAATATATTAAAATGGCCATGTTATAAGTGAACATTGAAATATTTCAATGTTCATTCACAACTTTAGCTAATTTTTCAACCAAACTTTCAACATGGCCTTTTAGGAACCCCCTCCCCCATGAACAGGGCAGTTGCAATTTTCAAATCCGCCTGAAAAGCGATTTTACAGTCACTTAATGAAATCACTTTTTGTCAGGATTTGAAAGTTTTCACTACCAGGTTCATGAGGTGGGTCAAAGAAGACCCGATGGAAAATGTGGTGTAAAAATATGGTAAAATGACCACGTTATGAGCAAACATTATTTGGAGTCAAAATACTGAAAATTAACAAATATTAGTGAAGTTTATGAGTGAACATTGAAATATTTAAACATTCACTCATAATTTTGCTAATTTTCACTAATTTTCAGTATTTTGACTCTCAATTTTATGTTGTTTGCACACATGTGCAGAAACATAGTACCATCATTAGACTTTTCAGAGTGTGGCCGCCTCTTCCAATTCAGTCAGTGTGTTTGCAGGCACGGCCCTGTTCTCCAATACCTGCTGGAGCTGTCTATGACAACTCCAAATGCAGATGAAGTACAGTTGAAAGGAGAGCTACGCTTCAGTGAGCAGCGATAAGATATCACCTGCTCATGAGACGCTCCCCTACACACACACACACACATGCACGCACACACACACACACACACACACACTGCTGTATACCCCTCCCCACACTGTATGGCGACGGGGTGCCCAATCCCCGTCGGCTGTGCTGCGCTCCCAACAGAGTTGCACATGCCATGCTGGGTGCCACCCCAGTGTGGCAACTTATCGTATAGGCAGCCGGGGTGCCCAATCCCCGTCAGCTCCACTGTCCCCTCCCTGAGTACACAGTGCCACGCTGAGGAGCCCACCCCAGCGTGGCAAAGCTGTTATGACCAAGGGGGTGCCCAATCCCGTCGGCAAGCCCCCAAACAGTTTTTCCAGTTGCCATGCTGGGAGCTCACCCCAGCGTGGCAAAGCGTCCCATCGTCTTTTAAAACAAAAAAACCCTGTAAATAAAAAACAGTCCCTCGCAGTCTCCCCCCCCCACAACCCGCACCCACCCACTGCACCCTGCCTCCCAGCACCCCACCCCATGACCTCCGGGGCTCAGCTGCGACGATCATCGGTGGACGGAAGACGTCTGCCCTCTTCAAAGCCGACTGCAAACTGAGGAAATGCCGGTAAGCTGTATAATGGGATAGATAGGGTTTTCAACTTTGTTGCATATCTCAGGCATTTTTTGGAATTTTTGCACCAAATTTTCAACATGGGGTTTTTGGAACCCCTCCTCATGAATTCTTGCACTGTCATGGCGTTAATCGGGCCCAAAGGGTGATTTCGCAGTCACTGCGTGAAATCACCTTTTCACACTGATTAATGAAATGACACTGCCAGTGTTCATAAGGTGGGCTCTCAAAAAGCCTATGTTGAAAATTTTGTGGAAAAATTCCTAAAAATGACTGTTTTACGAGCATGCATTGCGCAGTTCCTACACACGCTCAAAGTTCACCAATTTTCAATATTTTCACTTCAGATTTTCAACATTGTCATTTTACCACACCTCCTTATGAGCAGTATAGCTGTCATTTTTCACATCTTGCCCAAAACATGTTTCCGCCCATGTAGTGTGCAATGGCGCAGTCGGTGTGTGAAATCACTGTATGGGACACATTAAGAAAATCACAGTGACACTGTCCATGAGCAGAGGTCTTAAAATGACTGTGTTGAAAATTTGGTAGAAAAATTCCTAAAAATGACTTTTACGAGTGTGCGTTGCGCAGTTCCTATGCACGCTTGTAAGTTTGTGAATTTTCAATAATTTCACTCCAGATTTTCAAAAGTCTTTTTACCACACCTTCTTATGAGCAGTACAGCTGTCATTTTTCACATCTCACCCAAAACGTGTTTCCGCCCATGTAGTGTGCAATGGCGCAGTCGGTGTGCGAAATCACTGCATGGGACACATTAAGAAAATCATAGTGACACTGTTCATGAGCAGAGGTCTTAAAATGGCTATGTTGAAAATTTGGTGAAAAAATTCCTAAAAATGACAGTTTTAGAGCCTGCTTTGTGCACTTCCTACGTACGCTCGTACGTTTGTGAATTTTCAATATTTTCACTCCAGATTTTCAAAATTGTCATTTTACCACACCTCCTTATGAGCAGTACAGCTGTCATTTTTCACATCTCGCCCAAAATGTGTTTCCGCCCATGTAGCGCACAATGGCGCAGTCGGTGTGCAAAATCACTGTATGGGACAAATTAAGAAAATCACAGTGACACTGTTCATGAGCAGAGGTCTTAAAATGGCTATGTTGAAAATTTGGTGACAAAATTCCTAAAAAATGACTGTTTTCTGAACCTGCGTTGCATTAGCACCTACGCCAGCGTAAGTTTGAATTTAATATTTTCACTCCAGATTTCCAACATTGCCATTTTACCACACCTCCTTATGAGCAGTACAGCTGTCATGTTTCACATCTCACCCAAAACGTGTTTCTGCCCATCTAGCGCACAATGGCACAGTCGGTGTGCGAAATCAATGTATGGGACACATTAAGAAAATCACAGTGACACTGTTCATGAGCAGAGGTCTTAAAATGGCTATGTTGAAAATTTGGTGACAAAATTCCTAAACGACTGTTTCACCGAGCCTAGATTGCGTGCTTCCCATGCACGCTCGTAAGTTCGCGAATTTTCAATATTTTCACTCCAGATTTCCAACATTGCCATTTTACCACACCTCCTTATGAGCAGTACAGCTGTCATTTTTCATATCTCGCCCACGTGTTTCCGCCCATCTAGCGCACAATGGCACAGTCGGTGTGTGAAATCAATGTATGGGACACATTAAAGAAAATCGCAGTGACACTGTTCATGAGCAGAGGTCTTAAAATTACTATGTTGAAAATTTGTACAAACTTCCTAAAATGACTGTTTCACGGTGTGCATGCGCAGTTCCTATGCAGCTCGTAAGTTCATAAATTTTCAATATGTGCACTCCACTGACTTCCAAATACCTACACAGCATATACAAGCAAGCAACATTCGCATTGACAAATGCTTGTTTACATAGCCATTTTTCATGCCACCTAATGAACGTGACAGAAGTTATTTTTCATATCCTGGAGAGACTTGTGGTGCTAAGGCCAGTATTTTATAAATGTCACATGTCATGTTTATAAAGGGAGTCATAAAATGAGTATGCTGAACCTTTGATGTCATAATTAATAAAAATGAATAATTATTAAGAAACATTGTGTGTAATATCAGCCTTGACCCCAGCGGAGTAGTGCTTTCTAATCCTGTGCCAGTGACCTGAGTTTGGTGGTGATCTCAGTGACTCAGCTAGAAGGGCTGAGACTGAGGGTATGGCGTTGTCATGAGATGCCACCCTGCAGCCAGGGAACAGTAGCTGCAGGGTTGCCCACATGGGCCCAAGTACCATATAGTGAAGACAGAGAATGCCTTCTCTTGGCATAGGCTCTACACCTCTGCACCCTTTGGTGCCAGAGGGACCTGTGCTTTGGCTAAGAGATTGATTCTTTTCCTGTGTATCTGTGTCTGCAGTCACATGGAGCACAGGATCCAGAGGGCATTGTGTTTCTGCAGTCCACCAGCCAGCCCCATGAATTCTTGACGTCAGTAGCTGCACTTCCGTAGGCAGACGGAGTCATCGCTTGGTGCAGGACCCTCTGGGGCCTGCCTGAATGAGGATGCCACTATCTCAAAAAGAAAGAAAATTCTTTGCAAAAAATTGTGTTAATGAACTAGTTAGGGTTCAACTCAATGTCACATATCACTAGAGCAAGTGTCTTTGGGCGGGTGGTTGGGTGCACAGGGTGTGGTGCGGCCATGATACTGGACTGGGCTTGGAAGTTTGGGGGATGCCCAGTGTGCTACCAGCTGGTGCTGACAAGGAGCCATAGAGGCAATCCAAAGACAGCTGGGGAAGGATTGGACAGGTAGGAGGCAGCGGTCACCTACAAGGAAGCACTAGATGCTGGGGCCTACCAAGCTGGGGGAGGAGTGAGGCAGGTTGCTCACACCTAGGAGAGGAGGCAAGGGTGGTACACAGGGCTCTAGGGACCCTGGCAGATGGGTCCCAAATTGTGGAAATTTCCACATCAGTAGGCAAGATTCTGGGGGTGTCCAAAGGAAACCAAGAGAGGCAGTAGGGATGGGGGGTATTGGGGATGGGCTAAGGCTCATAAATCACTTTAACCTCAACACCCATTGGTAGAAGGGGTGTATGGGGAGGAGGAGGATGATGCTGGTGTAGCTGGGGCAGGGATGGATAGAAACGTGTGAAGGGGTAAGTGTCAAGGCGCAATAGAGGGACCCGGACAGGATGGGGAAGAGGGTAGGAGGAGAAGAAAAGGAGGATCAGGGAACAGGAAGAGGCTGATGGTATGGAATAGGGGAGCATGACAGGCAGGAAGGCGCAGGGGGTAAAATGGGATGATAGCGAGCAGAAAGCCAAGTAGGCAAACGGATAGGGCAGATGGATTAGTAAGGAGTGGGGAAAGACATACAGAGAAAGATACTCGGGTGGGGGGGATAAGGAAGGCCAGGACATGGTAGAGGAGGTGACCAGGGACAATAGTGAAGGGGCTACCTTCAGCACCCAGATTGTGGGAGGTGCGAGGAGCCGGTTGAGGAGAATCAGGCGAAGGGATGAGGAGGGGCATGGAAGGAGGGGAACCAGAGGGTGAACATGAAGGCAAGGGGGAAGTTACAGTACTGCTATTGGGGGACTCCATGATCACAGGCATCCAGTGGGAGGGGCAGGAGGAGAGTAAAACCTGTCTGATCAGAACCAAATGCCACCCAGGCTTGATGGTGCACAAGGCCAAGCATGAGTTGTATTCACTGGCCAGGGAATGCGGGGGGACCCTGGACATTCTAGTGCACTTGGGGACAAATGACATAAATGGAAACAGTGAACTAGAAATTCAGGCAAGGTTCCGGGAGTTGACCAGGGTATGCCTTTCCATAGGCTGTAAGATCTCCTTTTTGGAAATTCTGCCAGTACCAAGTGCTAGTGGGGAACACAAGATGAAGATTAGGGAGATAAATCAGTGGCTTCGGGAGTGGTGTGGGAAATTGGGGTATGGCCTGGTGGGGGACTGGGAGGAGACCTGGGAGGATAAGGGGCTATATGCTAGGGACAGGCTCCACCTTAATTTGGAGGAGAAGGAAATCCTAAAGCTCAAACTAGCTGGGTTCATCAACGAAAGGTGTGGTTTAAACTTGTGAAGGGGAGGGATCAAAAAAGGGGCAGTGCGAGCAGGTACGATAAATGAGGGACATGGTCTACACTCCTCTAGGTGGCTAGGGAGATATGAAAATGGGTCATCAGGTAGGGTGCAGGAGCTGAGAAAAGGGAGCGCAAGGGGGAGAAAGGAGAGGAGGGAAAAGGGGTGGAGGGTGGTCCTGATAAATGCCAGGAGCTTAGGAAATAAAATGCCTGCACCCCAGGCGATGCTAGTTGAGGGGAGGTAGATGTGGCAGCAGTCACTGAGACCTGGGCAACTCAAGGGCATGAGTGGGATCTAAATCTGGAGGGCTACACTATGTTCAGAAAAGATAGGGGAAGGGAAGGGGTGGTGGTGTAGCACTGTTAGTCAAACATGGCGTGGGTATTGGAGGGGTAGAGGAGGCAGAGGGGAGTGTGGATGCTATTTGGGTCACCTTGCTGATGCAGGGGGGTAAGAGAGTAAAGGTCAGGGTGGTATACAGACTACCAGCACTGGTGGAGGTCCTGGAAGAATGTTTGGTAGCAAATCTCGAGGGACACTGTAGATTGGGAAAGGGAAGGGTAGCGGTAATGGGGGACCTCAACATGCCAGGAACAGACTGGGGGACTATGACATCACCAGTGGCCAGAGAGCAGAGGCTGCTGGATGTCTTCCAGGATACATTTCTGACACAACAGGTGGGTGAGCCAAACAGGAAGGCCCAGACACTGGACGTGGTCCTGGCGGACAGTGATCAGATTAGGGGCCTAGAGGTGAGGAACCCATTGGCTGGGGGTGATCATGCCACAGTCTGGTTCTTCCTGGACCTAGGTGGGTAGGAAAGCCGAACAAGGATTGTAGTAACTGACTTTGGGGGTGCAGACTTCAGGGAGATGGGAAGGATCCTTTAAGATTGTCTGGACAGGATAAGGCCAGATATGGATGCTGACAGCAGGTGGGGGAATCATTAGGAGGGGAATACAGGAGGTTACCAGATCCTGCGCAAGAGAAAGGCGTAAGTTCAGTAAGGCCAGAAAACCCTGCTGGTGGACCCAGGAGGCACAGGAAGTGGTAAGAGAAAAGAAGGTGGCCTATGGGCACTTCAAGTGCTCAAGGGTGAAAGGGATCAGGAGGAATGAGCTGAAAGCCAAGAGAGTCACCAGGGTGGTGACAGCAACTAACAAAAAGGAGCAGTCCTTGGCAAGTGGGATCGGAGGTGGTACAAGGTTTTTAGATACATAGAAGAAAAAAAGGAAAGTAGGGTGGCAGATCAGCAAGATAAGGATAGGGAAGGTTGGGCACAGGAGGCAGGGGACATGCAGAAGTCCTAAATGAGTACTTTGCCTCAGTTTTTACCGGGGGATGGAGGGCTATGTCTTGCGAGAGGAGTGGGGCAAAACCGGAGCAAGGGTGGGACCGTTAGAGACCAGGGAACCCTTATGGGTCTGGGAAGAGGTGGCCACCACAGACAGGTGGGGGCCCAGCAGTGCAGGGTGAAAAGGGGAGGACGTGGAGGCTGAAATCCCAATAGAGAGAGTAAGGGAAGCTCTCAGGTCCCTTCAAATGGAGAAAGCACCTGGGCCAGATGAGATACATCCCAGGGTGCTGAGGGAACTGGCAGTCCCTCTAGTGGAGCTTTTCAACATCTCTCTGAGGACTGGATGGGTGTCCCAAGATGGGAGTGGCTCATATTGTGCTGATCCACAAGGTGGTATCAAGAGAAGGTGGGAAATTACAGGCCCATTAGCTTGACATCGGTGGTTGGCAAGGTGATGGCGGGTATTGTCAAGGAAAGGCTAGGGGCGTTACTGGGTACTTGGATGATAGGCAGCATGACTTTGTCATGGGAAAATCGTGCCAGACAAATCTTATTGAGTTCTATGACTGGGTGACGAGGGCCCTGGACCAGGGTAGGCCAGTGGACGTCCTCTTTCTGGACTTTAGCAAGGTGTTTGATTAGGTACCCCACAGTGGCCTGCTGGCTAAGCTGAAGGAAATGGGGGTAGGGAGACAGTTGTTAAGATGGATAGAAAATTGGCTCTCTGAGCATACACAGAAGGTGGTGGTTGGAGGGTTAACCTCATCCCCAAGGTGGGTGACTAGTGGGGTTCCCCAGGAGTCAGTGCTGGGGCCACTCCTGTTCAACGCCTATATCTCAGATATCAGGAGGGTGGATCAGGAGTGAGATGAGTCTCTTGCAGATGACTTAAAGCTGGGTGCAGTGGTAGATGGGGAGGAGGGAGGAGGGAGGGTGGCCTTGCAGGAGGATCTGAAGGCTCTGGAAAGGTGGTCAGGAAAATGGAAACTAAAATTCAATGCAGGGAAATGTAGGGTTCTGCACCATGGAGTCAGAAATCCGGGCCAGGGTATACCCTGGGAGGAGACATGATTCAAGTCACGGAGGGTGAGGGGGACCTGGGAATAGTGGTAGATGTCAAAATGAACAACTCAGAGACCTGTAGGAGGGCAGTGGCAAGGGCAAATAGGATGCTGGGATGCATCCTTCCACTGTACAACTGCTTGGTTAGGCCACACCTTGAGTATTGTGTACAGTTTTGGAGATCACATTTAAAGAGGGACGTAACACTCCTAGACAGGGTCCAAAGGAGGGCAACCAAAATGATCTGGGGCCTGGGGAGAGAACCTATGAAGAGAGGCTCAAGGAACGACATGTACACCCTGGAGGAGAGGAGGACGGAGGGACATGACAGAGGTCTTTAAGTACATGAAAGGGATCAATGAAGGAGGACCAGTCATGGTGTTCCAAAGGAAGGAGGGTGGGGCAACAAGAGGTTACGGTGTAAGCTGGAAGGGGCAGGCTCAGAGGGGAAGAGAAGATGTTATTTCACTGAAAGGGTAGTGGCGCCATGGAGTGCACTGCCCAGGGAGCAAGTGAGGTGGAGACTGTGGACAGGTTGAAGAGGGATAGGAGAGGTACAGGGATGGTAATCTGACCAGGCCCAATACAACTGGAACATCTGGGACTGGGGACATTATAACCCAAAAGGGGGGGACACCAAAATCGGTCCTCAGTGCGTGTGCTAAAAATCGAGCAGACTCGAGAGACCGTTAAGCCTATTCTGCTGGCATTTTAGTATGTTAGTATGAATCTTGTTGCCACTAGCTTCTGCGCTGTGCAGAACAGGCCATAGAAGTCCAGAAATGTTACATAAAATTGAGACATAAATGTGGTTTCAAACCAGAAGTTTTATAGAGCCCAACCACCACCTGGACAAAAAAGTGCTATTTTGTCACCATTTATAAATGATTTCAGGATGAATCTTTGTTGTTGAGCTGCTGTGCTGTACAGAACAAGCCTTAGAAGTCCAGAAATATAACATGACAAAATTGTGATAGAAGGGAGGTACAATTATTGTGGCAATTATGAAATTGCCAACATGGCAAGTGATGGCCATGTGACCATGCTGAGAAAATTAATTCCTCCTACAAAATGCTGCTGCTGGTCAGACTTGCTGTCTCCTACTGCTTGTTTCATAATTGAGATTAATCTATAATATTCATTTGCCAATGCTGTTCTGTTTGGCTGTGGTGACGCTGTGGTTGTAACCTGTACGGTATAGAGGGAACGATATTTTGGGGTGCTGTAGCTTGCTGCCTGCTGCTCCTCTGAGTGGTTACCAACTTGCCACCAAGTAATATTTTGGCCGGTGTAATGTTAATGGATCATCTGCACAGACATACTACTACTACTACTGCACATGTAAGTATTTCTATGTATTTCACTTTTTTGTGCAAGAGAGTTGTAGGGTAAGTTGGTATTGTGGCCTGTTGAGGTCTAATATGTTTGTACTGCTTTTCCATTTTTTCCAGTTGGCGGAGGATTACATCATGATGTCAGGCCAAGGAAGCTTCATCATGCCGAGTTCAGATGTTTGAACACACCACATGTCCCAACACGAAGGTAAGTATTAAATTTTTCATTGATGGGGAAGTGGGGTTACTGCAGACCAGATGTCTGAGTTTGACATTATCTGTGTTCTATATGCCGTTGTCAGTATTCAGGAATCCCGGTGCTAGTGCATGTGTTACCTCCCACTTCTGCTGCTGCTGACCAGACGGTGACGCTTCATGTAGAACAGTTCCAGTTTCACAGTCAGTCCTTGAGGTGAATATTTCTTCATTTTAATGGTTTTTTTTGGGGGATCTTGTACTAATCATCAAAATTTGTTCTTCTTTTATCTTATTTTCAGGTATGCAGTGCTTTTAGAGGAATGAGGATGCCTGCTGCTGCTGGCCTTCATGTGCACTGCATGTTCCTTCTGGGGGAAATTTCAGCAGTTTACATTTACAGGGTAAGGTAAGTGTGTGCGGATATTGTTTTCTAATTTATGACTCATGTCATTAAAGATGGCTGCCAATGTTCACAATTTTGTAAAAATCCCTTCAACTGGTGTTACCAGTTTAATGAATGTGCTGCGTTCTTATTGTACTTGTACTAGAAGGGTTCTTCAACAAGTCGTGGATAGTAAGCAGCACAAAATATTTCATTTGTCGCATGGTGTGCATGGGCGTGGCAGTTGTCAGGGCAGGGTGGATGTATTGTCATTGTGGGCACTTTTACAGGCTTCAAGACACCATATCTTGCCTCAGGATGGGATTAGTGGAAATGAAAAAGTAAAATGTATATCTTGATATTTTTGGTACAGAACATTATTACTGTAATAATGCAAAATGTTTATGGTTATGCTAACTTGACTGCTGCCTTAATATAGGGCAGGGACTAAACAACAGTTTAGGACAAGTGTGCTCAAATTAAACTGATTAACAGGCTAACAGCAGATAATAACACAAACCATCACAAATCACTTCACCACATTGGAGCCGTTATCACTTACGATAAATCCAGCTGTAAGTGACTGTGTGCGTAGCCAGAAATTTTACAGACAATCGAGACGTAAATGTGGTCTCAGTTCAGAAGTTTTATTAGAGCCCCACCACCACCCAGACAAAACATGCAGTTTTGTCTGCTGTTTAAAGTGATTTCATGATGATTCTTGTTGCCTCTTGCTGCTGTAGTGCGCCACAGGCCTTATAAGTCCAGAAATGTAACATGAGAAATTTTACAGAAAATCAAGACATAAATGTGGTCTCAGTCCAGAGGTTTGATGAGAGCCCACCACCACCCAGACAAAAAAATTCAATTTTGTCCACTGTTTACAAATGATTTCATGATGATTCTCATTGCCTCTTGCTGCTGTGCCATGCAGCATGGGCCTTATAAGTCCAGAAATGTCACAAGCATCATTTTAAAGAGAGTCTCACATAAATAGGTCTCAGTCCTGAAGTTGGCTACTGCCCCCACCACCAGGCACAAAAATGCAGGTCACAGTGGGAAAATGATTTCCTCCTGCAAAATGCTTTTCAGGCAGAAATTTGCAACAGGCCAGAAAAGGCTTGTACAAACAAGAAAATTATGAGACAAAGCGAAACAATACCACTATGCCACTATGGTTCTCAAAAGAGGTGGCGGTGAAGGTTAGGGAGAAAAAGACAGCATTTAGGAAGTATAAGGAAACACAGAAGGAGCAGGACAGAGAACTGTACCAGTTAATTAAGGCAGAAGGAAGCAGGGAGGGTAGTCAGAATAGCAAAGGCCCAAACTGAGGAAAAGATAGCCGACTTGGTTAAGCAGGGGGATAAAACCTTTTATAGGTATATCAGAGAGTGTAGAAAGACAAATGGAGGGATAGTGAGGCTGAATAGAATGGACGGTAGGTGGGCAGAGAGGGACAGTGAAAAAGCAGGAATACTGAATGAATACTTCTGTTCAGTATTCACAAAAGAGGAAGTGGGAGGTGCCTAATCCAATTAACAGAAGCACTCTGGATAGGGGGTCGATCTCAGTCCTTTCACAGAAGAAAGAATTCTGAAAGAACTCCTAAAACTGAAGGTGGACAAAGCAATGGGGCCTGACAGAATTCACCCCAGAATTCTAAAAGAATTAAGCAGAGAACTAGTGACACCACTGACTACCCTTTTTAACAAATCATGGGTGGGTGGTGTGGTACCTTAGGACTGGAGGAAGGCAGATGTGATTCCCCTTCACAAAAGTGGGGCCAAGACAGGGGCAGGAAACTACAGACTGTCAGTTTGACCTCAGTGGTAGGAAAGTGATGAAATCACTTCTGAAGGAAAGATTTGTTAAGTACCTAAAAGGCCAGTGAGGCACAGGACCCAAGGCAGCATGGGTTCACAAGGGAAGGTCATGTCAGACGAATCTAATTGATTTCTTTGACTGAGTAACCAAAGTAGTAGTCCAGGAGGGCTGTGGACATGGCCTACCTAGACTTTGCAAGGCATTTACTCGGTCCCACACAAAAGATTAATAGTCATATTAACCAGCTCGGAGTGGGTCCCAGGGTGGTAGCCAGGTAAAACATTTGCTGGACAACAGGACACAGAAAGTAATTGTAAATGGAGTCCACTCTGAAGAAAGAGGGGTTACTAGTGGGTACTGCAGGGTTCAGTACTGGGTCCAGTCCTATTTAATGTCTTTATAAGTGACATTGCAGAGGGACTGGAAGGAAAAGTATGCCTCTTTGCAGATGACACAAAGATCTGCAACAGGGTTGATACATAGGGAGGCATGGAAAGGATGAGAAGGGACTTAGCATGGTTGGAGGAATGGTTAGAAGTATAGCAGCTTGGATTCAATGCAAAGAAGTGCAAAATAATGCACCTGGGAAACAAAAACCCAGGGGAAAATTATACTATGGGGGGAGGTAGTAATAACAACAAAAATGGAAAGGTACCTGGGGTAATCATATCAGATGACCTTAAGGTTGGTAAGCAATGTGAGAAGGCAGTAGGGAGGGCTGGGGGATACTGGGATGTATAGGGAGTGGTGGCATCACCAGCTGAAAACAGGAAGTTGTTATCCCCCTGTACAGACAGTTGGTGAGACCCCATTTGGAGTACTGTGTCCAGTTCTGGAGACCCCATCTCTGCAAGGACATAGACAGGATGGAGGCAGTTCAGAGGAGGCAACTAAAATGGTGCAGGGTCTGCAAGAGAAGCCATATGAGGAGAGACTAAAGGAGCTTAATATGTATACGCTCTGAGGAAAAGGAGGAAGGGGACATGAAGAAACGTTTAAGTACCTCAGTGGAATCAACAAAGTCCAAGAGGGTAGCATCTTTCAGAAAAAAGAGATGCAAAAATTAGAGGACACAGTTTGAAGATAGTGGGGGTACAGTTCAGGAGCAATGTGAGAAAGTATTTTTTCACAGAGAGGGTGGTGGATGCATGGAACAGCCTTCCTGAGGAGGTTGTGGGGTCTAAAACTGTGGGAGAATTCAAGAATGCATGGGACAGACATAAGGCAATTTTGTGGGGGTAGGAAGAAATAGGCGGTTGGTTAAATAGGATCTGCAGCTTGTCCTCTAGGTAGGGAAATGGGCAGACTAGGTGGGCCGAGCGGTCCTTATCTGCCGTCAAAGTCTGTGTTTCTATGTTTTTAATACATGACTATTCTGGCAGTGATGATGTTACCAAAAGTGACAAGTGCAGGCCACAGTGAGAAAAATGATTTCCCCCTGCAAAATGCTTCTCAGGCAGAAATTTGCAACAGGCCAGGAACGGCATGTACGAACACATGAGAAAATTATGAGACAAGGCAAACAATACACAATTATTTAATTTTCCAGTCTAGGATTACTGCAGTAAAGATGTCCAAGTTTGACGGTAATTCTGTTCTGTTTCATTTTGACAATATTCAGGAACTTTCTGGGGTGTGTGTTACTGACTGCTCCTGTCGCTGCTGGTCACATCTTGTGAGCTGCATTTGCTGTTCAAATTTTTCAAGCTTCCAAGCAAGTATCTGAGGTATTTCTTCATTTTATTGGAGTGGGGGACTTGTAACAATTCTCAAAATGTCTTATTCCTTTTCTCTGACTGCCAGGTATGCAGTACTCGAATTGGAAAGGTTGGTTGGTTTTCCTCTGGTCAGTTGGCATCCCATGTCTGTATGGCGACTACATCCAGGTCTTGCTGGTGTGTGGAAGTTGGATAGTGGTGCTTGAGCTGCGAGGCATGGGCCACTGCTGCCATGAACAAGTAAACAAACACATCATCATGAACAACGGACACCGGTGAAGAAAAAGAAAATATTAGTAATACTGTTTAGTGAAGTTGCAAAATGTGACACTGGATTTTATCCACATGTGATTGGCCATTGCCAGTGTCGAAGACCTCATATATGACACTTACTGAAGTTCCTTGAACCACTGTGAAAAGGAAGGATATATTACTTTTGTCCAATAATGCACAAATGACACTTTTAAACAGTGGCATAATCATTCACTGCACTGTGATGCTTCCTGAACTAACAGTGTTACCTGTAATAAAGAATGAATGCGTTTGGAACTGAATTTTGCCACTTACGACTGCTATTGTTTGAACCAAGGTTATCTGTGAAAAGGGGGAGAAAATATATATATAAAAAAAATTTGCATTGATACTTACCTGTAGCGATGCTTACCATCCAAGTTGGCGCCGTCGATTAAAATTTTCCTGGACTGAAATGTTTATCAGCCTATGTTGAAACGTACAGGGACATAAAGAACCTGGAAGAATGAACATTTTAATATCATCATACAGGGGTGTGCCAGAGATTTTAAACTTGTACTCAAGAGTTCGCATAATTGTTGCCTCCCCGTAAACACAAAGCTAAAGCTGTGCTGCCTGCCACACAAACATTACCCCACCACCATCGCAGTCAACAGTATATAATAAGCTAATGATCCTAACAGAGTCACAACATTTAATTTTATCTAGCACACACACTACAAGTCAGACACAAGTTGGATGACTTTTAGTTACAGTGTTTAGGATACATTGTGATAAGACTGTACCACGTCAAGGTAGCCAGACTTACAGAAGTACATTCACCCCAACACTCATGCACACATACTCGATCGAGTCACTCATACAGTCATGACCTGTAAGTTTAGTACCCACCACGTCTTCCAAAGATCATTCACAGACTCACACTAAAAAAGCATTTGTTTTCACACTTTGTGATAGTGAACCTCCCCCAAGCCATGGAAACGATTTTGGACCTCCCTCAAATTTGGAAAAAATCTTGGGCCTCCCTACAGAAAAAACATATACTGCTTTGCACAGTACACCAGGAATAAAGTGAAACTAATAAAATTGACAGTATATTCTCTTTTTATTCAACTTATTGCTATCCACCCCAAACCCCCACACCTCAGGTTATCCTTGTCACTCCACTTTTCTGACTCTTGGACCCTTGTTACTCTGTTTCCTCTCTATCTGGAACAATTAACCTAGCCACTTCATCTTTCCCCCTTACCCTGCTGTTAAAGAGGAGGTTCTTAGTTCTATTTCCTTCCAACATAAGCGGCGGCTTACCTGCCTGTAATAGATTATGACAATAAGTTTATTTATTTCTGCCTCTGTTTTCTAAATAAAAAAAACTCCTAATTTTCTTCTTGCTAGCTGGTAGCCAAAACGGACTGAATTCTTTGTCAGGAGACACTCCCCCATGCAGGCACATTATGTGATGTTACTAAAACAAACAGCGCGGGGACGCGCTCCCTAGAGTTTAATGGGGCAGTTTTTAAATGCTTGTTTTTATACTTTTCAGTGACAATTTTGGCAAATGAAGGCAGTTGCTTAACTAACAAGGTCCTTGTTAGTTGAGTGACTGCCTTCCTTTGTCAAAATTGTCACTGAAAAGTATAAAAACAAGCATTTATAAACTGCCTGCGCTGTTCATTTAGTAACGTCACATAACGTGCTTGCATGGGGGCATGTCTCCAGACAAGGAATTCAGTCCGTTTTGGATACCAGCTAGCAAGAAGAAAATTACGAGTGTTTTATCAGAAAATAGAGACAGAAATAAATAAAATTTATTGGCATAATCCATTACAGGGCAGGTAAGCTGCCATTTATGTTGGGATTAGGGAAGATTTCAGTGGGTCAGAACCTGCTCTTTAAGCATCTTCCTGTACCCTTACATCAGGTCGCACCTGAAAACATGCATTGACTCAGTGTGCCTTACCAGTCACCAAACTACATATAAACACCTAATATAGAAAATGAGCCTTGACTCAGTGTGCCTTTTCCAGTCACTAATTTGCATATTATTACCTATTGTAGAAACAAGCCTTGACTCAGCACGCCTTTCCCAGGCATTGATTTGCATATAAATACATACCTATAAACAAGCCTTAGTTCAATGGGCCCTTCCTGGTCACAAATTTATGCATAAGTAAAGAAGTTCACCTGTGGTTATCTATATTTAATTTGCAACATCCTTTCAAACAAAACAGCTAAAGCTTAAAATTTAAATAGTGTACATTCTCAGACTTGTCTGGGCCTCCCCGAGAACAGTTTGGGGCCTCCTTGGGAGGCTGGCCTCACCATTTGAGAACCACTGCTCTATGCAATTTCATGTGTTCTCTCAGGGTAGCTTTGTCTCCTGCAGCCAAGCAATATCACACCTTTCCTACTGAATTCAGCTAATATCTTTGCACACTTAACTACATTGTTGATCCCTTTAACATTCAAAGAACCTATTGTCAAATCAGCCATATATTGTCTGTAAGCAAAACTTCAACATTCTTACGGGTCTTACATCCAATCAAGAAGTTATGGTACCCAAACACACAAAGAGGTACTCTCCTAAAATAAAAAGAACAGAGAAGAAGGAAGAAAAAGACAGCAGATAGAACATTAAACATTACAACCACTCTAGCACTCTTAATCTCAAAGGCTTGTAGGCCCAGTACCAAATGCACAGGTCTACCTCCCTTGCGGGAGTACAGCAACAATCAGTTGTTGCAAGTAGGACCTTCCATAACCTGAGTTGTCGACTGCGCCAATAAATCTCAGCACAGTCGGCCCCTAGATGCACTATGGAGAGCAACTTCCCCGAGGAACAACACTCCACCCAAGGTGGAAGGGTCAGATAGCTCTCCCTCTCAAGGAGTCACTAGCCCGTGCCCTCTATTTATGTACTGAAAAACTTCGGGAGGATCTATGATAACAAAGCACCCTCAATCCTTTGGTACTAACTCCATCACAAGATCTTTTCTATCCCTCTTTTTTCCCTTTCCTTTGTGAAACCTGTTAGAGAATCCGGCACAATGAATCCATGGGGGGAGGAGGAGGAAGGAGAAAGAAACCCCCAAATCCCCCAAACCCCACCTCCTCTTGATCACCTCTTCCCCATCCCTGATTCATTCACAGGGCCTAAAGAAAACCCTGCCCTGTTGGCATCATCACCAGTCTGAGGGTCTCATACCACAAATCTGGTTACCCCTGATAGTCCCGGAGGCCCTTGACAAAGTCACGCATTATAAGGAGGAGGACAGTGTGGGCCACCACCGCATACACAGTGTGTGGTGTTACTCTCTATTGCAGGACATTAATGCTCTCCGCCCCCCCCATAAGTACCGGGAGAACACAAGAAAACAAACTACTCAGACTGCCCCTGCACTCCCATCTCAGCATCAAGGCCCCAGGCAGGGAACTAATTCCTATCACTCTGGGTTACCCTGAGTCACCTAGTACACGTAGATATCAGGAGTCTCCTTTCCCTCCAATACTGATGTCTCCTCTTCCGTTATCTTGGAAAAAAAAAACACCGTCTATGCTATTTAGCCAACAACCTACAGTTTTTTTTATTTTTTTTATTTAGTAGTTTAACCAGGTATAGCACACTAAGCTGAAAGCTTTTTACGGAGCAACCTGGGAGCACAAGGAGGTTAAGTGACTTGCTTAGGGTCACACAGTATGCAGATGGAAACTGTGGGATTCAAACCCAGGTCTGGTCTGATGGATGTCACCAGATTTGCAGCTCCGAGCCTTAGACCACTGTGCTATACTGCCTCAGTTACGACACTGTATCCCCCCACCCTCTGCCAAAGACACCTACCGTGGATGTGGGGTGAGACGAAGTAGGCCGAAAAAACCTCCGCGTATTTGAGGGGACCATAATAAAGGATGGACTTCGGGAAGGGGTCCCCCCTGAAATATTGTCGTATAAAACCCAGCAGCCAAAACAAAAGGTCCACACACCCAGAACCCTGCTCCCCAGCGAGGCCCACGAACTCCCAGAGACCCCCCACCCGCCCACAGCAGGAGAGCCACCAGGGACAGAGCCACCGACAAGGAGACCAAGAAAAGGGAAAAAGCCCACAGGTAAACCCTCTAACCATCCAATCTCTCCATGTTAGGCCTAATAGAATTAACTAAAAGCACAGAACATTGCCATATCCAGGCCAAACAGCTTTCAACAGTCAAAGCCTCGTAATTTAAGTAGAACATTAAGTAAACATTGCTGAATTTCAGCCAGTCTCTTCTGAAGTTTTCCTTCTGAGAATCCACTTAGATAAGTCCGCATGTAGAGGCAACACCGAATCCATCCTTGAGCGGGGCCAATTTGCATCCTTCGAGCCTGGAACCACTGCCCACAGTAATTGTTCAATTTCTTTCTCAGCAATCTCTTCTTTACTATCAGAAACTGGGATATTGCTGGCTTCCAAAAAATCACTAGCCATCAGCAAGGAGTCATAGATTTTCGGACCCTCAGGTGTTTCTATCCACAGTCTGGCAGGATATCGTAACTGGGCCTTCCAGCCCCTTTCCTTGAGCTGTTTCACCACTCCTAACACCCTCTTCCGATGCTGGGCCAGAGCTGGAGGAAAATCTTGGTCCACAAATACCTTCATGCCATCAAAATTCAGGTCTTTTTTCGACCATGCCAGTCGCAATATCTTTTCCTTAGTCGGAATCTCAGAAATTTAATAATAATGGCTCTGGGAGAGTGCCCTGTCTGAGCTTTGGTACAAGGGACCTGTGTGCTCTTTCAATCTCTAGCGGGGAGTCTTCTCCCATTTGCAACTCTGTCTTTAACCAGCAATCCATAAAAGCGACCATGTCCGCCTGCTCGGCTCCCTCTGGGATACCAACTACTCTGATATTATTGCGTCTGGAGCGCGCCTCCGTATCCTCGGCTCTTGCTTTTAAAAATTTATCCCTTGCATACAGAAATGATAAGGATCTTCCAAAGGCCATGTGTTCAGACTGCAACCCCTCGAGGTGTTGTTCAACTGAGGTAGTTCTCGATTCCAATTTCTTGAAATCCCTCTGGATATTCGTAACTTTTGCATCTATTTTATGAAGCAGTTTAATGATTTTCCTTGATTCAGCTCTTGTGCTGGTCGAGCCCGAGTCAGAACACGAGTCATCGGCTCCTGACACTGACAGCACTGACGAGCGCGAGGGGGCCGGGCTGAAGCCTTCCATCTGTCTGCCTCGCTGGTTCTTGGAGACGGTTTTGGTGATTAAAGAGCCTCTTTTTTACATCTGAACCATTATAGGGCGTTTACACTACCAATTTCGCTACTTAAAACCCGGGATGCGACCGCTAAATGTAGGATTCTCTTTTAGAGTTGCACTGGGGAATCAAAGAGAGAGTTAAGCCTCCATTTCCCCGGCTGCATCACGGAAGTCCGGATATATTGTTTGGTGATGGATAAAGAAGAAGAATTGGTCTGGGATCCTGTCGTTGAACTAATGATGGAATTTGGCTGAAGGGATTGCATGTGGTGATTTGGAGTACTGTGAGAGGGGTCTGGTTCTTTGATCAGAGCCCCTCTTTTCTTTGCAATTCTTATATTCTTTTGGTCCAGAAACAGGGCCAAAACAGTGGTTTAGTTGTTTGGTGGCTCTGCCCCCATAGTTGTGCTGAGGGTAATCTTGGGTGCCAACTGGGACCGAGCAGAGACTGTCTTTACTTTCCCCAGGGACCTGGGGTTTGAGTGAGGAGTTCTAATTTATCCTGGGTTGATTCTTTTAGTGCGGCCTAGGGGTATTTGTAGCTACAAGTCCTAGAGGCATAACTGGACCTGATAAGGCAGACTGGGGGTGAAGTGGGAGAGCCCCAACTCTCCACTGGCTCGGCTTGTACATATTTTCAGCTCTTTCTGAGGACTTCCTGTCTTACTTTGGATATTTATGGTGACTGTGGATCCTTGCATATTGGAAAAGTACTCATTTGAAGTTGACGGAATAATTGCTGCTCTGGATCGTTGACTTAATATCTGGTTTTATCTACGTTGGATTATGTTGGATTATTATGACTCCTACAACCATTTGATGACTTTTTCCTCCCGACTTTTATTTTGTTTTCGGTTTCCTGGTTGTGAGAGAACCAGGGTGCCTATATTTTACTTTATTTTATTATTCTGATTTGTGTTTATCTTAAACTTTTTGTTGATTGTTTTTCTTCCTTCTTGGGCTGTGGGACAGGGGAATTTTATATTATTGTTTGTTGTAAATATCCTGTGAGAGGGGATTGTTTTATTATTTGTTATTTTCCGCTCCTGGGCTGTGAGAGGGCTGTGGGAGAGGTAGAACTTTCTTTGTGTGTTCATTTTTTCCTGTGAGATGGGATTGTTTGATTGTTTTATTTTATTTTGGGGGAGGTTAAATTAATTTTATAGTGGGAGGGGGTAGTTTATATGCTTTATCAGAGTAAGGATTGTTGCTTAAATTACTTTTGTTTTGGGGGCTTTTGTTTGTTCTGCAATATTGCCTTGTGATTTTGGTAACTTGGGGTTTTATGTACTTTCCCCATTGTTTTAATATTATTAGTGAAATGTGCCTGCCTGCCCCTCTTGTCCTGTGCTATTCGGCTTCTGCCCTCCATGCCCTTCACCCTTTCTCCTCTCCCCCTGCAAGATTTTATCTACCAGCGCTGTTGAGCTCTGGGGATTGCTCAGGGCGGTCGGGGGTGGAGTGGGGGTTGGACAGCGAGGTCGAACAAGTGGTGCTCTCCCATAGGGGTGGTTAAGATCAGAAGACGCCCTGGGGCGAAATGGTATCTGGAACATGGTAACTCTGTTCTGGTTCACATACCCAAGGGCACCTCCGTTTTAGTAGGGCAAGTAGCTGGGACAGCTCGCCAACCTCGTCCAACTTGGGCGCTCTTATGCAATGCCAGATCTGTCTGCAACAGGACTGGTCTCATCGCAGAATTTGTTGCTAGGGCAGATCTGGTTTGCACTACTGAGACCTGGTTGAGTGGAAATGCTGCCCCTTTTCTAGAGGCAGCTGTTCCCACTAGTACTCAGTTGTACATCGCCCTAGATTGGACCGGGGGCTGTGGTCTGTTTCAAGCCGAATTGGGCCTATAGTGTACTAGTTGAGGAGGACAGGTCATTTGAGTGTACCGTGGTAGCTGGTGTGGGGTGCAGGATAGCTCTCATTTATCATCCACCAGGTGATGAAGAAGCTGTTCCTGCAGGAAATAACAGACTTCGCCGTCAACATGGCTTTGAGTCACCCAAACTGATGGTTCTGGGTGACTTCAATGCCTGAGTCAATGACAATCCTCACTTTTGGTCAACATTTCCTCTAGGTGATGACATCTCTGGGCTTCACACAGGTTGTTTCCTCAGCTACCCATAAGGGTGGTCACTCGCTGATCTGGTCTTCCTCCTGGGGATTGGGGCCTCCGACTTAGTGGTGGAACCAGTCAGTTGGTCCGACCACTACACAGTTGGGTTCAATTTTGGAACCCCTGGGTGAGGTTGGCCCTGTGGAGTTGGTCAGGTACCGCCTTTTGCGAGATGTGGTCCCTGAAGACCTGATGGCGGTAATTGACCTCTTGTTGTTGGATGAGACTTGCACAGATCCTGAGCAGTTGGTTGCAGCCTATAATGGGGCCGTATACTCAGCCCTCAATCTGATTGCTCCTATCAGTGTTTGCCCCCTCCTGCATCACCCTGGGGCCCCCTAGTTTGATGTGGCTCCCAGGGAGCTGCGGAGATTGGGGCGTAGGTTAGAGTTTCATTGGAGGAAGACTGCCTCTGATGCCAACCACCTTATTGTGTTAGAACATTACAAATTCTACCAAACAGAAATTTCTTGTAAGAAGGCAGAATTCCTGTCCAGGGAAATAGCTGCCGCACGGAACTGACCGGCTCAACTCTTCAGATCTGTTGACAGGCTGTGCAACCCAGCCCGTCAGCAGCCCTGTCAAGTTTTTCCACAGAACGATTGTGATGAGATTGCTCGCTTCTTTGTGAGTAAGGTGGCTGACATCAGGCGGAGTGCTCCAACTTCATTCTAAGGGGTTGCTGTTGATCGGTGCTTTGTCGCAGTGCCCAGAATTTCCTGAGTACCTTTGACCTGCCGGATTTCATAGATAATGCCAGATTGTCCAGGAGATGCATCCCATGTGCTGTAATTTAGATCCAGGCCCCTTCGATTTTGGGTTGTAGTGATACTATCAGCCGGTCTTAGCTTGGACTGTCCGGTGCTCTTTGGATTTGGGTGAGTTCCTAGCTCCTGAAGGAGCGGGTGGTGACCCTCTTCTGAAGAAAACTTCTTTAGACCCAGAGAACCCAGCAAACTACAGGCCTATCACTAACCTCCCTTTTGTGGGGAAGGTTATTGAAAAAGTCGTGGCTGCTCAACTGGATAACCATTTAATCATCCATAATTTATATAAACCCCTCCAATTGGATTTTCGTAAGAGGCATAGTACCGAGACCGCTCTGGTTTGGGTGCTCAATGATCTCCTGATGGTGAGAGATTGGAGACACTGTTCCATCTTGGTTCTCCTGGATTTATCATCAGCTTTTGATAATGTGGATCATGAGATTCTGCACGAATGTCTGAGGTTCATCTGTGGGCTGTCTGGTACAGTCCTCAGATGGTTTTCATCCTTCCTTGCTGGTAGAATGCAGAGAGTGGTCTCGGGTTTATTTTCTTCCGGGGCTTTCTCTCTGCCCTATGGGGTACCCCAGGGTTCGGTGCTGTCTCCCATGTTATTCGCAGTATACATGCTGCCCCTCAGAGACATTGTAAGATGGTATGGGCTGAGGTTTCATTGCTATGCTGATGATACCCAGCTCTACCTGTTTTTGGCTCCCGACTAGGTTAGTACAATCTCAGTACTGAACAGCTGCCTCATAGCAATCCAAGATTGGATGACTACCAGTGGTCTAAAGCTGAACCCAGGAAAGACTGAGGTTTTGGTTGCGGACCCAGGTCATAGGGCAGAGGGGTTGAGGACTGGGCTCCCTTCCGGTTTAGTCCTGGGGGAGGCCCAGATTCTCACCTCTGAATGGGCGTGTAACCTAGGGGTAGTGCTTGGTGATGGTCTGTCTCTTCATCATCAGGTTTCAACAGTCATCAAGCTGGTCTTCTACCATCTTAGGAACATCGCTAGGATTAGGCACCTTGTTTCGTCCAACGACCTACCTATCTTGGTCCATGCCTTTGTGACATCGCGCCTTGATTACTGCAACTCCCTTTACCTAGGACTTTCTGGGATTGACATCCACTGCTTGAAGCTAGTGCAGAACGTGGCAGCATGTTTGTTGACAGGGGTTTCTAGAAGATCTCATATCACCCCTGTGCTGCACAATCTGCACTGGCTGCCTATTCAGTGGCGGATCACCTTTAAGGTAGGTCTTTTGACTTACAAAGCCCTACATGGTTTGGGTCCTGATTACTTGAAAGAGCTCCTGGTTCCTTACACCCCTTTGTGACAGCTCCGCTTGGCTGATGAGGGTTGCTGGAGATTCAGGTCAATCTAAAGTCATCCAGTACGCGTGCCTTTGGTTTGTGGCACCGACCCTCTGGAATTCACTGCTCCATCAGCTTCAGGAGTGCAAGGCGGTGGGGAGTTTCAAGCAGGCACTTAAAACCTTTTTATGAGGGAAAGCTTTTCCAGTATTTTCCTGATTTTACCTTGTATTTATTGTGTTTTGTTTTATGTGTACTGTACAGCACTTTGGAATTTTGAAAGGCACTCCACAAATAAATGTTATTATTAGTCCCTATTCTCCTGTACTTCCAGTATGCAGCCCTCTATGCCCTCAACCATTGCAGCACTTCCTTCTTCAGCCAGCATGGTTTCTTGGCTCTGCTCTTCTTACTCCTGGCCCTAGTGCAGGCTACTATGGCCTCTTTTATTTATTTATTTATTTAGTTAAACATCAGTTTAGAAACCTTTGAGCCAGAGGCTCATTTACAAAGGTACCTCGTCACAAAGAGGACATCAGAACAGTAGTACAAGGGACACAGTACTTACAAACAAAAAAGTTACAGTTCAATTACAATTTTGTTACAATAGAGTACAATCTCCAACGAGCAAAAGATAACAAAAGGTGCAAAACTTATGGTCGGGGAGAGCTGGTGGGAGTAGAAGGAGGAGATAGGGAGGAGGAATAAGAAGGAAAGGAAGGGGCAGCTCAGTGAGCATTGTCAAACAGAGTATATATATATATATATATATATATTTTTTACTAGGCTAGCGGCAGTTGCATTTGCGAGGCTAAGCAGGAAGTTTCTGAGCCTGGGCTTAAAGCAAGCTAAGGTTAGAGTTTGAGACACTGGCAGGGAGGGAGTTATACCAGTGGGCATACGGTAGGGGAATGCCCTCTGACCTTGTGAGGTCCTGGCTCCGAGTAACTAGGGTAGCTCTGGACAGGCTGCCGTGATCAGGTCAGTGCAGTATGGCGAATGGGTTGGATAGGTATGGATAGGCCATGCAGGGCTTTAAAGGTGAGCTGGCATGTCTGATACATGAGTCGCTCTTCCAGGTTGATAGGGTAGCCAGGGTGTACAGCTCACATGTGTGAGTGAGTCTGGGAGCACCAGTGATAAGTCTGCAGGCCTTATTTACTGTGAGGCGAACCTTGTTGAGGGCAGTCTGATCTGCTGAGCCATAGACCGAGGCCATAGTCAATGAGAGACATGACAGAGGAGGTGACAGCCAGGTGGAGGGCATCAGGAGGAGGCATTTCTTGTGCGGTAAAGAATGCCTAAGCGTGAGTTGGTGACAGAATTTAGGGCAGATATATGTCCATGGAATGAAAGTGCAGGGTCAAAAGTTATACCAAGATATTTATAGGATTGCACCTGGTCAATGACGAGATTGAGTGTGGAGTGGACAGCTAAGGGAAACTTGCTGTACTTATTTTGGGGGTGGGAGAAGAGCATTGTTTTTGTTTTCTTAAGATTGATAACAAGTCGGTGCTTTTAGCCCAGTCTTTATGATGCTCCACTTTTGTTCTGCATCCATCCCCCGGCCTTATATCCTGGAGTCTCCCTCATAGTATTGCTCCCATCATCCCAAAGTCCACCCTACTAAAGTCCACGCCTTAGAGCCCATGCCTGCAGTCTCCTGCCCAGCATGAGCGAGCCACACTGGTGGTTGCTATCCGCTAGTGGGTCCTCCACCCTTACCTCCCTCACCACCTCTCCATTTGCCAGCACTAAGTCCACAGCATTATCAAGCCTTGTAGGCCCACTTACCAAATGCATCAGAAGGCTGTCCTGGAATGCATCAAGGAGCACCTGCTCCCTGGTACTGCTAGTGGTCGGGGTGCTCCAGTCAAGCCCATGTAGGTTAAAATCCCCCACTATCACCACACTCCCCCTTCTACACACCCTACTTATCTGCTCTGCCAACTCCCCATCCAGTTTCCTGGATTGGGCTGGTGGTCTGTACACCACTCCCAGCCTCAACTTTCTGCCCTTGGAGTCCAGGAGCTGCACCCAAAGTGCCGCTGTCCTCTCCTCTTCTCCCGCATCCATTATACATTTGATTCCCTCCCTCACACAGAGTGCGCCTTCCAACCCCCTGGTCCCTGCTGTATATCCTGTATCCCGGGATTGCTGAGTCCCAATCATGGTACTCTGTGGCCCAAGTCTCTGTCACTGCAGCAATGTCCACCTTCCCCTCTAAAAGGAGCACCTGAAGCTCTGCAATTTTGTCTCCCAGGCTTCTTGCATTGAGATAGACCACCTTCCACCTATACCCCTCTTTCTCCTCACTCTCTTGGCCTGTGTCCCTCCTCCCAGTAGTCCGCACCTTTCGCCTCGCTATTCTTACTAGGCAGTGGTACCTTCTGTATTACACTCAGACCACTCTGCCCACCCCCTCCTAGGGTTACTGTGCCTCCGTCTTTACCTATATCTAGTGGGGTGAGCTCATTAGGCTCCCCTGTCCAGACCTTTTCTACCAACTTCAGTCTTTTGCCCCCCCCACTAGTTTAAATCCACCTTAGTAGAGTTACACTTCTGTAATCCCACCTTTAATACTTCCCTCCCCTCCCCTCCCCTTCCTGCTCAAGTGTGGCCTGTCCCCAGCATACAAGTCACTATTCCTCCAGACACTACCCCAGTTAGTCACTAACCCATAATATTTGGTGTGGGACCAATCTCTTAGCCACTCATTGAACTGCTCAATCCTATCCTTCCTCCCAGTGCTTGCACATGGTACCGGGAGTACCTCTGAGAATGCCACCGACTCCCCACCCCCTCACACTGCCTGCCCAGCTCCTGGAACCTCCCCCTCACTACTTTCACAGTCTCCCCCGCCAAATCGTTTGTACTCACGTGCAACAGTAAATGAGGTTTCTTTCTCCCCTCTCTGCACATTTGGGCAGCTGCCCTGCCTTCCAGCAGTCAACCCGGCATAGCTTCAACCCAAATACAGCTGTGCCTTCCCCTTCCACCCCATCTCACCCTTTTAGTATAGAACTCTGTGACGAGTATCCCCCATCCCTTACCCCCTTTCCTTCTAATACCCTTCCACCACCCCAGCATTCATTCTTCCCTGCCCTTAAACCCCACCAGCTGCAACCTCTATGACTTCTGTATCTGCACCCTCTACTTTTTCCTCACCCCTTTTCTCTCTCTTATTACTCCCAACCCCCTTGAACCCCTTCCCAGCCTGACTACTTTCTACTGGGCTTCCCATGTCGACCTCCCCTTCTCCCTTGTTGATTTCCAACCCCTCTCATATCCCCATTGTTGTTGATTTAGAGCCCCCATTCTCTTTAACCCCGATAGTGATGCCCCTCCCATCCTTCCCCTTCTTGTAGCCTTCTTTCCTCCTGTCACCCCTCCTTCCTTACTAGCCCCTTCTACCCTTTTGTCCTCACTATCTCTACCCTACCTGTTGCCATCCCTCTCATGCCCAGCTTGTCCTCCCCCCTTCAGTATGTCCCTGCTCTCCCTCTCTCCCATAGCAGGGTTCAAATCTATTCCTAGTTGATACCCTCCTACATCTCTTCCTTATCGGTCCCCCCCGTGTTCGCTCCCTGCCCCCCATTCCCATCCCTGTTCTCCTCCTACCCACAGCCATCTGCTCTCTCTCCCCGGTACTCCTCATGGTCTCTTCCTCCCCCATCAGGAGGCCCCCCTCACCTTGGGCACCCCTCCTTCTCATCTCTTTTCTGCTAGTGCCTCTGATACTGGGGTCGGTTTCAGTCCCTAATTCTTTCCTCATCCCCTCTTGCCATCTCTTATCCCCCCCAGCCAGGATGCCTACCATACTCATCTGCCCTGTCACTTAGACACCTCCCAAACCTCCACAGTTCCTCCCTCAAACTAGCCAGTTGTCTACAGACCATACACACCCCCCATCCTCTAAACCCAGTCCAGGATCATGGCAGACGATACCCTGTAAACTCCATCACCCTTCCAAAGATGCCCACTGTATTGACATGCGGCACCTGCCCCATTTTGGCCCCATCTTATGTTACTGGCTCTTACTCCGGTTTCTGTACCCTACTACAACCTTTAGGGTCCTATTTACTCAAATTTCTGTTTCCCCACACTGGTCCCTTGCTTGCCCTTGCTGACCGGGTTAATTCAGTCTCAAATCTTATCCGTTAGATACTGTATTACTGCAGCAATCCTAAAGCCTCCTTGTTCATTTTACACCCTCAGCTACCATACTTTCTGTTCTCAGCCCTCACTTAGCTCAGTTACAAATCGTATTGCATGCCAAGTATTACTCAGCTCAGTTAGAAAATAAACAGAACAAATAAATATGTATTATTACAGCAATCCTAAAAGTATCCAATCATTGCTTTGTCTCCACCCCAGAGACCCTGCTGTAATATAGGACCACACAGGACCCTGTGTGTTTGGGTGGCAACTCTGAAGTCCCAGCAGAGCTCAGTTGAGCTCACTCCTCCCTCCTCTCTCACTGTTTGTTTCTCCTAGTGCTGCAGGCTGCCCTTTTGTACTGGGCTCCTGCCTGGGTTGATACCTTTTCTGCCCACAAAATCTACAGCAGTCCCGACAGAGCTCCGTTGGGCTCGCTCCTCCCCTCTCTCATGTGCTCACTCTGTTTCCCTGATTCTGCAGGCTGCCATTTTGTGCTGGGCTCCTGCCTGCATTTGTGTCTTTTCTGCCCATAAAGAAATCTGCAGCAATCTTGACAGAGCTCTGTTGAGGTCGCTCACTCCCCCCCCTCACTCACTCATTCTGTTTCTCCTGGCACAGTAGACTGCCCTTTTGTACTGGGCTTCCGCCTGCATTGGTGCCTTTTCTGCCCACAAAGAAATCTGCAGCAATCCTGACAGAGCTCCATGGGCTTGCTCACTCCCCCTCTCTCATTAGCTCGTTCTCTTTCTCCCAGTGCTGCAGGCTGCCCTTTGTACTGGGCCCTGCTCATGCTATCGCCTTTTTCTGCCCACAGAGAAATCCACAGCAGTCTGACAGGGCTCCGTTGAGCTTGTTCGCTCCCCCTTTCTCACTCGTTTTTTCTTAATCTGTTCCAAACACTGATTTCCCACTGCGATCACACTATTCTGCACTGGAAGTGCAAATACACATTTTGGCCAAGATGTGAAAAATGACAGCTGTACTGTTCATAAGGAGGTGTGAAAAATGCCAGTGTTCAAAATCTGGTGTGAAAATATTACAAATTTGCAAAGTTATGGCGTGTATGGAAACTGCACAATGCAAGCTTGTAACAGTCATTTTAGGGACTTTCATTACCAGATTTTCAACATAGACATTTTCTGTTCATGGACAGCATCACTGTCATTTTTAATCTATGCCAAAAATGTATTTCCAACAACTGTACTATTCTGCCGAAGTGAGAAAACACATTTCGACCAGAATGTGTAAAATGACAGCTTACTGTTCATAAGGAGGTGTGTGGAAAAATGCTAATATTAAAAATCTGGGTAGAAAACATCACAAATTCGCGAGAAATTCTGGCTACTGCTAAGTAAAACAGTCATTTTTTTTCCTGGCAAATTTGCAACATATGCTTTTGAGCCCACCTCATGAACACTGGCACTGTTGTTTTAGATTACTCAGTCCGAAAGGTGGTTCTGCGCGGTGATGTGAAATCACCTTCGAGGGAATACATCATGACAGTGACTGATTTCATGAGGAAGGGTCCCAATAACTCCATGTTGAAAATGTGGTGCCAAAATTCCCAAAATACCCAAGATATGCACCAAAGTTGAAAAAACCTATTTATATCATTATACAGCTTATCGGCATCTTCAGTTTGTGGGCAGCTTTGAAGAGTGCTGACGTGTTCCCGACCCACCAAAGATCATTGCCCAGGCTCCAGGGTAAGTATGGGATGGGGATGGGATGAGTGAGGAGGTGAGGTACGAGAAGGTGGGCACGGGTTGGGGAGGGTACTGAACATGTAGAGGGACTGTTTTCTCACTTAACAGGTCAAAATACCTATCAAAAGACAACGCGGGTCGGTTTCTTCTTTTGCAGGTCTGTTTGGTACACTGGGAAGGGCTCCAGTGCGCCACTTGCATTTGTGAGGAGGGGACCAAACTGACAGGAACTGGGCCCCTGTCAGCACAGAAATGGGTGGGGCACATGATGCCGAGGAGGATTGGGTTCACGGGGACATTATGCCAACAGGGAGTGGGCTCCCTTGTTGGCAAATTGAACCGGGAAGTGGGGACTGAAGCCTGGGGACTGGCCCCCCGTCGACAAAGAAAGCCTGTTTGGGGGGGTGCTCATGATGCCAATGGGGATTGGGCACCCCCTTGGTGCACAACAGAAATTGGGGAGTGGGGACATTATGTTGACGGGGAGTGGACTCCCCCATCAGCAAATTAAGTGGGTCGGGAGCATGCCGACAGGGGGATTGAGCACCCCTATCAGCTTTCATGGGGCTCTGAGGCAATCGCATAGAGCTGCCATGTTCCTGGTAATGTTACACCAGGCAAGGTACCACCCTGCAATGATGGATCGCTCCCTCATTGCAGCAGAAATGCTGATCCTGCAATAACGAGGTGGACACTCATTGCAGTGGCCAAATAATTTCAAGTTGGTAGTACTTCTGCAGAACCAGTGTCATCAGGACACTGGGCCTGGATTGGGTGCACACCGCCAAGCTCACAAATGCAGTGCTGGCATTGGCAACACACTGCCACACCTCCACAACCTGCTTCTCTCCTAGCTTGCCACAAATGTTTCTTGCGCATGCGCAAGCAAAACATAAAAATGTATAACATTAAATTAGCACAATCAGGATCAGAGAGGTATAAACAGGTTACAGAATGGAGACCATAGGGCTCTGGCCCTATGTGATTGTAACTAAACAGTAGCATGAGACAAATACAATACAGGCTGGACCAAGTAGGTCCATTGTCATGGCGTGGCTATTAGTGATGATGTGGGATCAAAAGCAATCACAGACAGCATCCTGAGTGATATGATTCAAAGGAATTTGAAATGGCCAAGCTTGGATTCTTTGAGGATTGTTTTGGGAGTGAGAGGGGGCCTGGTACTGAAAAGTTCTTTGGCCCATTGTGGTTTTGCAGAGAGGTACCTGGTAGGGATATTCTTGGAGTGATGAGTGCATCTGGTGAGTTGAGGAGGTAGTAGCAGTAGTGTAAGAGTGTGGGGCAAATCCCGACGTGATTTTTTTGGCATAAAGACTGGTCTGATATTTTGAGTGGCCATCAAAGATTAGCCAATTGGTGCAGGCATAGAGTGCAGGTGTGTGTGAGTCGGTCACAGCCAGTGGCCAGCCAACAGGCCTTATTCAGAGCCCCTGATTTTATTGAGGTATGTGCTATTGGCTGCACCATAAACCAGGATACCATAGTCTATGAGAGACAAGACTGACGAGGAGCTTGCTAGTTGCAGTGCTTCGGGGAGACAGTGCATGTATCGTGGAGTAGGTCAATACATAAATTACAGCCGTGCTCAGACGGTGGATGTGTTCATGGTAGGTAAGCCCTGAGTCCAGCGCAGAACTCCTAGATATTTAAATGAAATGATCTGTTCCAGGGTTTCATTGAGGGAGTTTTGAATGAGCAGTGGGTGACCACTGTTTTTATTTTGGGCATGGGCAAACAACAAAGACTTAGTTTTTTTATAATTCAGTACAAGTCTATGATCAGCAAACCAATTTTTCTGCATCACTAAAAGATCTTTGGAAGGTTTGCTGGAGAGCAGCTGGGTTAGTGTGGGTGCTGAATGGTACCACATCATCTACGATAGAAGGAGGTTACCAAGTAGGCTTTGGTAAGGAGGTATTGGTACTGAAATACCAGTGGGAGGCCTCAGAGCAGATCATGCCCTGGAGCCTCAGTAGACTAATTCTGAGCTTCAGGCCCAGCAGCCAGCAGGAGCATGTGGGTGGCTACTGTGGGTTGGGCAGTTGTCGACCCCAGCTGAGACTGCTGCAGGTAGCAGTGCTTGTGTGGAACCAGAACAGGGAGCTGCAGCCCATCATTTCTTTTCTGTTGAGGGATGGTTAGTTTGGGCTCTAGTGGGCCATTGCCTTGGACTGCAAACTGGGCAGGAGTGTAGTCAGAAATTTCCATTTGTACACAGTCTCCAACAGTTACACCCCATTAAAAATGTACACATCCCTTCCAAATGGCACCCCTTCCAAATAAGTCAGATTGTTGTCAGATGATTCCTCTACTCTAAAGAGGTTATACATGTATCTGACCCTCCTTAGTGGCCTACATTAACCCAAATACTACAGATTAGAATGATAATATTAACAGAGTGGCTTATGGTTTGTCAGACAGGCACTCAACAAACTGTACACAAATGTGTACACTGGTATGCCTGTCCACACCCTTGCAAACTGCCCAGTGATTCCAGAGCAGCTGCCTGGGACTGCATGGACGTGTTGCTGCATGTTCAGAATGGGGACCCCTGGGTCCCAACTGCAGCTAAACATCTACCCTGCATCTAATAATGTGGACCCTGGTCCTGTATTGCTGCTCTAATGAAGTGACTGTCTATTACATGCGATTGATTGAGCATTAAATGGAATTCCTGGTCCTGCAACTTTTGCTTTGCCTCACGTGTTCTAACCAGACTGGTTTGCCACAGCTACCAGAAGTTGTCTCCACAGCCTTGCCTTCACTGTGTTCCAGCCCAGTGCTGTGGAGGCCCCAGGGCCTCAGGTGAGTCCATCCATCACCATCTTTACTCAGGGACAGTCAGGTACTGTTTTGCCATTATCATATTTCATAGGACTGCATTTTTGTTGGCTGTACGGTGCTCCTCCTTCCTATGAGCTTTACTATCTAATAACCCCTAGACAGGGAAGTGGGAGTGCTTACAATGTGGAGTACTGGAGTTTTTGCAGGTTGCTCAGTGGTTCTGTCATAGGTGGAGCAGTTTCTATTTGGTTATTGAGTGGTGCTCTCATCGGTGGACCGATTGTCATTCTTGAACGAGGTAAGTATTTGATGTAAATCCATGTTGAAGTATATGACAGCTTTGTCGGATATCTCCGTTTTTGTTCAGTTTATTTGGTTTCAAACCGATGTCTTTGTTTCGACTTTGTGTCTCCGTTACGGGACTTCACATTAGGTGGCGGTGATACGACTCTCACTGACAGGAGTGTACTTGAAGCTGTCACTGTGGTATTTTGTTTCTCACTGCTTCTGCCTCTTTTGGTTTCTTTTGTCATTGGTGGATTCTCTGTTGTATGTCTGTTGGTGGCAGGAGTTTGCTTCAGGTTGACAGGGTATACCAGTGTGCTGACAGAACTGTGACTCAGGCTGTCAGACCGCTGTTGTGTTCCCCACTGCTTCTGTGCGGTATGTGCCTGTCTCTGACAGGGTTTTCTGTCCTGGTAGGTCAGTGGTCTGTTATTGTAGTGAGGTCACAATTAGGATACTAGTGCTGGTCGAGTAGGTTATGGGCTAATAAGGAAACTGCTCTTAAACCATGTCAGCCAATCATATTTGAGGATTTCTTTTCCCATTTTATAAGGAAGGGTATCACCAGCAGAAAAAGGGAGGTGGTGTTGACTCTATGTAGATTGCTAGTAAGACCCCACCTAAAGTATTGTGCCCAGTTCTGAGACCACATCTCCAGAAGAATATAGTCAGAGTGGAGGCAGTCTAGAGGAGGGCTACTAAAATGGCGCTGGGTCTGCATCAAAAATCCTATGAGAAGAAACTAAAGGACCTCAATATGTACATCCTGGAATAGAGGAGGGAGACAGAGTGGATGTGATAGAGACCTTTAAATACTTCACAGAGATAAAACAGGAGGGAAGTATTTTTCAGAAGAAAAGGTGCTCAACAAAAAGGGGACATACTAGGAAGCTAGAGGTGGGTAGATTCAGGAGAGATATGAGGAATTACTTCTTCACAAAATGAGTGGTAGATTCCTGGGACAGTCTTCCAGCAGAGGTGGTTGGGGCAGAAACAGTGGTGGGGTAAAACAATGAATGGGATAAGCACAAGGGAATCATAGTGGAAAGGAACAGGGGAGGGAGAAAGAGCTGTAGATCAGGCATGGTCTGCAGTAACAGAGTAGGTAGGAAGAAACAGACAGAGTGGTTGGGCCAAGCAGTCCTTATCTGCTTTCAAATTCTACTTTTCTATATCCACTCCTACTGTTTAGTCCCAACCAGAGGACTTAATACTCTGCTTGTTACATCACAGTTATTACCATGACATCTTCATCTTTTAGGTGGGCTTGCTCACCTACAAGGCCCTATACGCTTAAACATAGAAATATAGAAGCAAAAGAATTTTATGGCAGATAAGGACCCTGGCCCACCCAGTCTTCCCATTTTACCTAATGGATGTTGCAGATCCTAGTTAACCAGCAGCCTACTTCTTCCTCCCCCACCGGAATTGCCTTATGACTGTCCCATGCATGCTTGAATTCCACCACTGTTTTTGACTCCACAACCTCCTCTGGAAGGCCGTTCCATGCATCCACAACCCTCTCTGTGAAAAATAATTCCATAAATTTCTCTGAGCCGCCCCCATCTTCAAATTGTGCCCCTTGTTCTTGCACACTTGAAAGATGCTACCCTCTTGGACTTTGTTGATTCCCTTGAGGTACTTGAAAGTTTCTATCATGTCCCCCCTCTCCCTCCTTTCCTCGAGGCTATACATATTAAGCCCTTAAGTCTCTCTTCATATGTCTTCCGGTGCAGACCCTGCACCATTTTACTTGCCCTCCTCTGGACAGCTTCCATCCTGTCTATGTCTTTGCAGAGATTGGGTCTCCAGAACTGCATGCAGTACTCCAGATGGGGTCTGACCAGCTGTCTGTACAGAGGGATAATAACTTCCTGTTTTCTACTGGTGATGCCTTTCCCTATGCATCCCAGTATCCCCCCAGCCCTCCTTGCTGCCCTCTTACATTGCTTGCCAACCTGAAGGTAATCTGATATGACTACCCCCAGGTCCCTTTCCATTTTTGTTGTTGTTAGTATCTCACCCCCCATTGTTCACTCTTCCCCTGGGTTTTTGTTTCCCAGGTGCATTACCTTGCACTTCTTAGCATTGAGTCTAAGCTGCCATACATTTGACCATTCCTGTAACCTTGCCAAGTCCCTTCTCATCCTTTCCACCCCACCTTGTGCATCAACTCTGTTGCAGATCTTTGTGCCATCTGCAAAGAGACATGCTTCTTCAGTCCCTCTGCAATGTCGCATATAAGACATTGAAGAGGACCGATCTAATACTGAACCCTCGGTATCCTACAAGTAACCCCTTTCTTCAGGTGGACTCTACTATTACTCTCTGTGTCCTATTCTCCAGCCAATTCTTTACCCAGGCTGTCATCTTGGGACCCACTTCCAGGCTGGCTAACTTGTATATTAATCTTTTGTGTGGGACTGTGTCAAATGCCTTGCTAAAGTCTAGGTAGGCCATGTCCACAGCCCCCCTGATCTACTACTTTGGTCACCCAGTCAAAGAATCTATCAGATTCGTCTGGCATGACCTTCCTGCTGTGAATCCATGCTGCCTTGGGTCCTGTGCCCCTCTGGCCTCTAGATACTCGACAATTCTTTCCTTCAGAAGTGATTCCATAATTTTCCCTATCACTGAGGTTAAACTAACAGGTCTGTAGTTTCCTGCTTCTGCCTTGCTCCCACTTTTGTGAAGGGGAATCACATCTGCCCTCCTCCTGTCCTCGGGTACCACCCCATCCTCCCATGATTTGTTAAAGAGGGTAGTCAGCGGTGTCACTAGTTCTACCCTTAGTTCTTTTAGAATTCTGGGATGAATCCCATCAGGCCCCATGCTTTGTCCACCTTCAGTTTTAAGAGTTCTTTCAGAACCCTTACTTCTGTAAATGGGCTGGTACCAACTCCTGTAATCAGAGTGTTTCTATTGTTTGTTTTAGGTACCTCCCCCTCTTCATTTGTAAATACTGAGCAAAAATATTTGTTTAGTATCTCTGCCTTTTCACAGTCACCCTCTGCCCACCCCCTCTCCCTTTATTAAGCCTCACTATCCCTCCCTTGGTCTTCCTTCGCTCCCAGATGTACCTATAAAAGGTTTTATCCCCTTTCTTAACTGAGTTGATTATCTTTTCCACGGTTTGGGCCTTTACTGTTCTAACTGCCTTCCCAGCTTCCTTTTGCTTTAACTGATACAGTTCTCTGTCCTGCTCCTTCTGTGGTTCCTTGTACTTCCTGAATGCCTTCTTTTTCTCTTGAACCTTCACTGCCACTTCCTTTGAGAACCATAGTGGTTTCTTACATCGTTTTGTTTTGTTTATTTGCTTCACACAAAGGCTTGTTACCTCTGTGATGGCAGTTTTTATTATTCCCCATTGTTCTTCCACCCCTCCTTCCTGCCCATTTGCTAGTACATTCCTTAGGCACTCACCCATTTCGCAAAGTCAGCCTCCTAAAGTCCAGTATTTTGCCTTTGTGTGACTCTATTGCTGTGTTTATTGTGAACCATACTGTTCGATGGTCACTAGTTCCCAGATGGCTACCCACTTCTACATTTGTGATCCTCTCTCCATCTCCATTTGAGAATATCAAGTCTAATATTGCTCCCTCTCGAGTGGGTTCCAATACTAGTTGTCTAAGGCATGCCCCTGTAGGGCATCTAGAATAACCCACTCTTCAAGTGGCTGCTGCAACTGCACTCCAGTTAACATCTGGCATATTCAGATCACCCATCAGCAATATCTCCCTTTTCTGCCATTCTAAGTATACTTTCTATCATTTTGTCCATTTCTCCCTGAGAGGGGGTCTGTATACAACCCCTGTGTGGATTGTGGTGTCATTGCCTGTTTCCAAATTGACCCACAGTGCTTCTTCTCCTCCCTGTTTACCCTTTTGTTCTGTTGCTTTGATTCCTTCCCTTATGCAAAGTGCTACTCCTCCTCCTCTTTTACCTTCCCTGTCCCTCCTGTAGATAGTGTATCCTGGTATGTTTACATCCCAGTCATGGTTTTGTGTGTACCATGTTTCTGTGACTGCCACGATATCCAGATATTCCTACTCCATCAAGGCCACTAATTCAGGAAGCTTGTTACCCAGACTACGGGCATTGGTACTCATTGCTCTCCATTTTTTGATGGCTTTACCTTCTGTTGCAGCATCCCCCACTGACGTTTCTACCTTGGTCTTTTTCTCATTTAGTACCCTGTTTTGTAGAGAGAGGCTGGGATTTTCCTGCTGCTTATCAGTGCCTCCCCCCTTGACTAGTTTAAAAACTTGCCAATGACACATTTAAACTGATTGCTCAAAAGACTTGTTCCCTTCCTGGACAGATGCAGACCATCCTGCCAGTATAGACTGGTGTCCCTCCAGGTGTAACCCCAGTCCCCAGTGAAGCCAAACCCCTGTGCTCCACACCATTTTTTCAACCATTCATTAAACTGCATTGTGCAAAGTACCCTCGCCTCACCCATGCCATTGACAGGCAGCACCTCCGAGAAGGATACTGTGTGTGCTTCTTGTCTTAGGCCCCTCCCCAACTCTACAGAGTCCTCCTGCACTGCTCCAATCTCATGATGAGCCAAGTCATTTGTCCCTAGGTGGACAATGATGTCCAGCTCAGACTCCCGTACAGCTGTTCTCATGACAATTTGCAAGCTGCCCTCCCAAGCGTAACAGGAAGAGTGAAAGGTCTATGGCAAAATGTAAGGGTAGCATCCTCCCCTGTAAACCAGAGGGGAAAGAGTAATGCATGGGTGGCCATACCTTGATAAATACAGGTTACTCACTTGTAACAGGAGTTCTAGGAATGGTATATGTTGTTCATCCACACTGTCTCGCAGGATCCCCACCACTTCAAATCCCACTGGAAGGTCCTCAAGCTGGATCCTCTCATCCACTTGGGCAGCAAAACTCTCGGCTCCACCCCATGATGCCAGACGTAGCTTGCTGGAAGCCAGCTTGTGCGTCAAAGCCTGGGAGGCCAGGTGGGTCGTTGGGCCCTGGTTACCTGTCTGACCTCCTAACTCCAGCCATCCCCATATGTTCCCTCTGCTCCTCCACGGAGGGCATCCTGGTGATTCTGAGGGCCAAGCTGAAAACCTCAGGGATTGTTCCATCAAGGTGGCCCGTCCAGCCCTCTCTAATTCACTGCCAAGATCTTTAATGGAGGCCCAAACAGTGGAGGCATTTAAAAGGGGCCTGAAGACCTATATTTTTCAGAAGTCATTTTATGATAATGTATAACTGATTTATATATATTTATATACAGTATATATATATATATATATATATATTATGGTAGCAGGTAGTGCTACCATAGTTAGGTTGAGAGCCATTTCTATGTTAAACCACAAAACTTTGCACCTTAATAACTTTGCAACTGTTTGACAGATTTGGCTGAAATTTGGAATACATGATCAAGAACCATAGACCTTGGGATCTGCCAAGTTTTGTAGTGGTCAGATATACAGCTGTGGAGTTATTACATGATCTGTGCGCTACGCTTTTTTCAGCCCTGCTAGTCATACTACAGGTCGTACGGGTTTGTGCGACCGGTCCAAATCTTCAGGAACTATGCAGCCAGTGTCCCCAATGTGCCTTTCAAGACTTCATGAAAAATATTAAACGGTTCAAAGTTATTCAAAAACAGTTTCCACTATAAGTCAATGGGACAAGTTAACAAAAGGTTCAACACTTTCGCAAATGCATTTTTACTTTCACAAATCGGCCATTTTGTTTTCAGTTGGTGATCAGAAAAATGGTTGGCATTTAAATTTGGGACCCTTTAGCAGCCTAATTCTTTTTGTATTCACCTAGTCGGACCCTGAGGATGCTTGCCATGTCTTTATTTTGTGGTAAAACACCCCAGAAATATGTTTTTCAAATTTCTGGAAAAAGTACTTTCGCACATTACTTTCGTGCTCATGAAAGTGTCAAACTTTTCTGAAAGCTTTTCAAATTAGAGCAGTAGTTTTTCCATCTGTGGGACAGTGACAGCGATTCTTTGGCACTGTGCTGCAAAAGAACCGTTGGGAGTTTTGGGCTGAAATTTGGAGGAACGGAGCTAACATCTCACAGATGTGCCTTCAGTGTTGTATTAAAAAAATATTACACGGTGGCAAAGTTACGGCACTCCAAAGTTGACAGTTTTTCCCATAGGATAACATTACGGCGCCCAACGCATTACAGAAATCCTTTGGCACCCTGCTGCAAAATAACGGTTTGGTCTTTTTTCCTGAAATTTGGAGGGAAGACAGCCAACAGCCCACAGATGTGCCTTTCAGTGGTTTGGTGAAAAAACATTACAGGGAGACAAAGTTATGCGCTCCGAACTTTTCTTTTTTTCCCATAGGATAACATTATGGCATTCACTGCGCCTTTCAGGTCCCGTATCTTGGAAACGGTGCGAGATACGGACTTTTCGTCGGAAAATTTCTTAGCCCCTATTCAAATTAGCCAGGACAGTTGTAAATAATATGACTTTTAAATTTTTTTCCTACGTCGTACGGTTCCTGAGATATAATGTATTTAGTATTCCAAGATCTCATTTTCTGCACCGATACTCATTATTATGCATACATTATTTATACTCACTGTCTTTCTCTATGCAGGTTTTGGGGAAAACCAGCCTGTGCGCTTACATTACTGTTACTGTTGCCCTTTCCGCTTGCGGTTCCGTACCCGTTTCACTTACCGTTGACGTCTGCGCCACCATGTGCGTTATCCTTTGCGTTTTCATTTGCGCTTGTGTTTCTGTTATTTTTTGCCATTTCTGTCTACAGTACTGTTTATCTTTCTGTTTCACGTTACATCACCATGCCCATTGACATTTCTGTTTGCAGGCACCATGTTACTATCTGACAACATCACGTGGCAGACCATTCCGTCCTCACCAGTAAGGGTTACCTTGCTGTTCTCATTCGTGCTTGTGTTACCATGTGCGCCACTGTTAGCATTTCTGTTTGCATTGCTGTCCTGTTAGTATGCCACAAGACATCATGTGGTGGGAGCGCCCCCGCTGCATTACATTCACTAATTTCGCTATCATTCTCAAAAGAAGGAAATTAGAGGCAAAAACTCTGTTTAATGCATTAGTTAGGGTTGTTCCACAGCAACAAAAGTGAGAAAATTCACTGTTAGGGTTGAAAACCCCTTGCACCCCCACCCACCCCCTAACCGGCATTGGGGTGTGCATTGGGATCGTGGGTCCTAACTCTCACCCCATTCTCCTATACTTCTGCTGCTTTACACATGTCATGGGGTGAGAGTTAGGGCTGATGATCCCAATGCACACCCCAATGCCACCACGTGCGTCATCCTTTGCGTTTTCATTTGCGCTTGTGTTTCTGTTACTTTTTTGCCATTTGTGTGTACCATACTGTTTCTCTTTCTGTTTCACTTTACGTCACCATGCCCATTGACATTTCCATTTACAGGCACCATGTTACTATGTGACAAGACACCACGTGGCACACTGTTCCCGTCTACGCCACAGTGTGCTACCTTTCTGTTCTCATTCGCGCTTGTATTACCATGTGTGCCACTGTTAGCATTTCTGCTTGCATTGCTGCTCCTGTTACTATGCCACAAGACATCATGTGGCGGGAGGCCCCGCGCTCCCGCCACCGCATTACATTCACTATTTCTCAATATCATTCTCAAAAAGAAGGGAAATTAGAGGCAAAAAACTCCATTTAATGCATTAGTTAGGGTTGTTCCACAGTGACAAAAGTGAGGAAATTCGCTGTTAGGGTTGAAAACCCTAACTCCGAATTCACCACACACACACAGACACACACACACATTCAAGTATGGGGGAGGACCAAGTCAACACAACCAATGACAGACATCCAGCAGCAGGTGACAGAAATAACAAACAATTGTCTAAATGTACTACGAGACCTCCCCACCCACCTGACCAGGTACTGCATGCTCAGTGGAAATCAACAGCAAAACTGAGGCCATGTACACCAAACGTACACATCCCTGATTGCAGCTGTACACAACGTACCACACTTAGTAGTTGCATGGCCTTACCTACCGATGCCCCACACCAGACCACACCACTTGTGGTGGGCCACCTGAGCAATAGAGTTCAGCAAAACCAAGGAGTTGTACAGGTATAATATCTCTGATTATAACAAGGGTTTGAGAAATGCAGCTTTCTAATTGACTGTAAACATTGTAACAGCCTTATGTTTAGTTTTTATTAACATACATGTAGAGCCTAACCATATGATGAACATGGTTTAATGTTGTTTAAAAAACAGTTTTATTATGATAGCAATAAGCCACTCCCAGGTATTATGTTAATGGTCAGTTTATCACTGTCTAGCGACATGTGGCACTCGGCTATGTCTCATTCAACATTAAACCCCTACAGGGTGATTAACAGACCATTTAACATAACTATTGATCATGCCTTATTGCTTAATTGTCTTTATGAGTAGATACTCTCCCTCTGCTAGGCACTGCAGGAGCTTTGCAACACAGTGTCCCACCCAGTTACACCATACACTGTCTAGTTACTGGAGAATGGCTGTGAATATGAACTCATGAAGATGAACAATGTAACTTGATCATTACAGTCATTGAAACCCTAGTGTGATTATAACTGACAGAGTCAGTGATAGAGGATAACCCTGCTGTCCTAGTACACTTACCCCATTGTGAGTTAAATCAATACTAAAAGACATTCTGTTTATATCTACACCATACCTACTTGATTCCTGTTGTACCACAATTAACATAGTTATCACTTTGATAGCATCAGTGACAGAAGTGTGCAACCCAAACAGTAGGCATACAGCCTGAGTATGAAACAACTGTTAAAAAATCACACTGTGTCCATAAGTGGCATAGATCACTCATTGCAACAATAGTAAATGTATTACTATTTGAATAAGTTAGACATCACAGATGCAATGAGATTGTCTTTATCAGGTACAACATACTCAGTAAGTGTCTACAGGAAAATCTATCCTATATACATCTCCGATACAGGTACATCATTGTTGGCTCAGTAGTGCTATGATATTTAGAAGTTGCTTGGCCTGATCCATGCAATTACAATGTTTCTTACAAAGAATACTTACTGCATCTTTAATATTAAACACACTGAAGGTCTATATGTACATCATGTACACCTTCACTGTAAGAATGATGATAATGGCAGTACCACTAGATATAGATGTTATAAACCACGGTAAATACTACTATGTAAATCACTACTAAATGTATCACTACTTATCTTGAGCATGCTAGTGTCTTGTAGTTAATTTGTGCTTCTCTTAATTAATGTATACCACTAGTGTTAAAACCTTTCTACAACTGTCATCATGTACCTTCAGCATTTATATTGAATAACGGCACAGTACCAGTTGTGGTGTGGTGTGGTGTGGTGTGGTGTGGGGCATCGGTAGGTAAGGCCATGCAACTACTAAGTGTGGTAAGTTGTGTGCAGCTGCAATCAGGGATGTGTATGTTTGGTGTACATGGCCTCAGTTTTGCTGTTGATCTCCACTGAGCATACAGTACCTGGTCAGGTGGGTGGGGATGTCTCGTAGTACATTTAGACAATTGTTTGTTATTTCTGTCACCTGCTGCTGGATGTCTGTCATTGGTTGTGTTGACTTGGTCCTCCCCATACTTGAATGTGTGTGTGTGTGTGTGTGTGACTCGAGTCAGGGTTTTCAACCCAACAGCGAATTTCCTCACTTTTGTCACTGTGGAACAACCCTAACTAATGCATTAAACAGAGTTTTTTGCCTCTAATATATATATATATATATCATGGTAGCACAGTAGTGCTACCATAGTTAGGGTTGAGGAGCCATTTACATGTTAAACCCAAAATTTTGCACCTTAATAACTTTGCAACCGTTTGACAGATTTGCCTGAAATTTGGTATACGTAATCAAGATGCATACACCTTGGGATCTGCCAAGTTTCGTACCAGTCGGATACACAGCTGTGGAGTTATTAAGCATGATCTGCACATGCGTTTACGCTTTTTCTGGAATTCTACTGTCACGCCTACAGGTTGCACGGTTTATGTGACCAGCCCAAAATCTTCAGGTAACGTGCAGCCAGGGTCCCCATGTGCCTTTCAAAGATTTCATGAAAAAATGTTAAACAGTTCAAAAGTTATTCAAAATACAAGTTCCCATTATAAGTCAATGGGAAAAGTTAACAAAAAGTTCGACAGTGTCGCAAATGCACTTTTTACTGTCGCAAATGGCCCTGTTACTGTCACAAATCCACCATTTTGTTTTCAGTTAGTGATCAGAAAAATGCTTGGCATTTAAAATTAAGACCCTCTAGCAACCTAATTATTTTTGTATTCACCTGGTCGGGCCCTGAGGATGCTAGCCATGTCTTTATTTTGGGGTGAAACACCCCAGAAATATGTTTTTCAGATTTCTGGAAAAATTACTTTCGCAAAGTAGTGTCGCACTCACGAAAGTGTCGCAAATTTTTGTGAAAGCTTTCGCAAATCACAACACTACTTTGCGTCACTATGCTCAAAATAACAGTAATTCTTTGGCACTCCACTGCAAAAGAACGGTTTGGAGTTTTGGGCTAAAAGTTGGAGGAATGGCAGCTGACATATCACCGATGTGCCTTACAGTGTTTTGTTGAAAAAATATTACACAGCGGCAAAGTTACGGTACTCCAAATTTGATGCTTTTTCCCATAGGATAACATTACGGTGTACGAAGCATTGCAGCAATCGTTTAGCGCCCTGCTGCAAAATAACAGTTTGGTCTTTTGGGCTGAAATTTGCAGGACACACAGCCAACATCACACAGCTGTGCCTTTCAGTGGTTTGGTGAAAAATATTACAGGAGGCAAAGTTATGATAGTCTGAACTTCTGTTTTTTCCCATAGGATAACATTACGGCATTTGCCGAGCCTTTCAGGGCCCGTATCTCGAAAACAGTGCGAGATACGGACTTTTTGTCGAAAAACGTAAACTAGCCAGGAAAGTGATAATTCATATGGCTTTTAAATTTTTTTTCTGTGTCATACGGTTACTGAGATATAAGCAATTTACTATTCCAAGTCCTCATTTTTGTGTTCCGAGTGTCATTATTTTGCATACATTCTTTGTACTCACTGTCTTTTCTATACAGTTTTTGAGTAAACCAGCATGTGCACTTACATTACTGTTACCATTACTATTTCTGCTTGTGGTTCCCATCTGTTTCACTTACTATTCACGCTTACGCCACCATTTGCCTTACCCTTTATGCTTTTCATTTGGTGGTTATGCTTATGTTGTTTTTAACATTTCTGTCTACAGTACTGTTTCTCTTCTGTTTCACTTTGCATCAGCATGCACATTACGATTTGTGTTTGCGGGCACAATGTTACTATGTGACAAGACATCACATGGCGGAGCGCCCACCTACCGATTACATTCACTATTTCTCATTATCATTCTCAAAAGAAGGGAAATTAGAGGCAAAAATCCATTTAATGCATCAGTTAGGATATTCACAGTGACAAAAGTGAGGAAATTGATGTTAGGTTGAAACCCCCTTTGCACCCTCCAGCCCACCCCCCAAATGGAACTGGGTATGCATTGGGGTCATTGGTCCTAACAGTTACCCCATTCTCCTATTGCTCAGCTTGTTTCCACATGTGATGGGGTGACACTTAGGGCCAATGACCCCAATGCACACCCCGATTCCATTTGGGGGTGGACTGAGGGTGCAAAGGGGTTTCAACCCTAACATCGAATTTCTCTTTTGTTGCTGTGGAACAACCCTAACTGATGCATCAAATGGAGTTTTTTGGCCTCTAATATATATATATATATATATATATATATATATGGTTTTAGTAATTATGTCCAAACCTGCCTTTGACTGTAATGGCGCCAAGAGTTTCTGGGATTGGGCGCCAAAATAGAAATAAAGTATTACTTACTTACTGACAAGACTGTGAATTCACAACATAGGGTCATGACTTCAAGTGAAGAATCAACTGTATATTTTTTTATTTTATTTATTGTAAAGTTTCATCAGGAAGGCACACTGAACAACAAGTTGCTCATCTCCTGGTGTGATCTGGGGGGGGGGATAATTGGATGAAGAATTAGACATACAGTTTAACATTTAACATATCCGAGAAATTAAACATTCAATTACATTTGTAACAAGAAATACAGTTATAAAATATCATAAATAATCATTCAATCGCATTTGTGACATAACATATAGTTAAATATATCATACCTGTTGAATATGCATTTAATTACAAGTGGCATATCTGAGGAACATAGTACAGAAATTTAGTGTAGCCTTGTAGCCAACTCCTTGCAGGAATGGATCACGGTTAAGAGGCAGATTATTTAGCAATTATTGAGTGAATGAGGTGCAGTGAGGGGACATCAAGGAGGGTAGAGGGGTAGACAGGGGAAACCAGCTGGGGGAAGCAGAGGATAAAGATGGTGGAACATTACCGGAGAAAAGTGAGCAAAAAAAAAAAAATCAGTTGTGAAGGGCAAGTTAACACAGGGCTAGTGCAATCTGGGAGCACCTCAGACAGAACAAAAGTGCAAGTTATTAGCTCAAGTGAACTACTGTAATTCCTTTGATTAAGTGCAGGGGTGGGAGACAGGAGAGGTGGGGGTAAGGATAGGAAAGGACGAGTTATACCTGGAACTGGCCCCTTCAGAGTGCGGAGATGGTGAGGACTTCAAATAAGGGGCAGGATTAGGCAAGGACAAGCTGGGTAGAGATAGTAGAGGGGATGATAAAGGGAAGGAGAAGGAGGAGATGGAGTAACTTGCCTGAGACTAGGCCTCTTCAGGATGCTGAGAACCCTGCCAGACAGCACAGTCAGGGAAGGGCGAGCTAGGTAGAGAGAATGAAGGGAAAAGGGAAGGGAAGGAAGAGTCATTTCTCAGTGCAGATGAACTCTGGGATATACTGCTTGGCTGCACCTATCTCTGTCATTTGGACTATACTTTTGACACTTTGTCTAACTGTAATGTTATATTCTGAAATACTGTTGCACTGTTTGCTGGATTAGTGTTTATTGCAAATATTGGTCTCCTTGCAAATCCTGCTTTCTCCAACTTGAAAAGCACTGTACTTTATCCCCTGTACTTGCATACACCTATTACTGGTTGTACAAACCTTGTAAATGTCTGTTTGATCCCAGGTCCCCTGAAAAAGGGGACTGCATTGTCTCAGTGTGCTTACCCAGTGACCAAAATTCAAATAAATAAATAAATAAAGATCCTTGTTGTTTCCATGTCAATGTTCTCTGTGATAAATAATTGGGAGGGTAATTATGTAGAAGATATGTGAAATACAAGCTGAATTTCGTCTAAATATTACATTTTCAAAAATTTTTCTAGCGGTGTCAGCAACTCTTTATGTGAGATTACCATTGTGAGCACTGCTTTCCTGCACACACCCACACACCCTATCACACTTTGTGAACTGTTTGTATAACTGCTGACATTTTTATGTTCACTTGTGCGCATGCGCAAGGAACGTCTTGGGAGAATGGGACACTTTGGAGATGTGCCCCTCCCCTGCAATCCCCTGCTCCATTGAGCAGGCGTGGCAGTCCTGCACCAATCCGACACGGTGCTGTGTATGACAGCTGGTGGTCTTCTCTTCAAAGCAAACCACCGCTGCCATACAGCAACGCCCGCCCCCAAAGCGTTGCCACGCTGGGAGCTCACCCCAGCGTGGCTAACGTCCTGCCATTTGCTGACGGGGTGCCCAATCCCCATCGCCAGCTCCAGCCCCCAGCCATCTTTCTGCCATGCTGGGAGCCCACCCAGCGTGGCAAGCGTCCGTCCCTATGTCGTCTGCTGACGGGGTGCCCAATCCCGTCGGCTCCATGGCCCCTGCTATCTTCTGCCACACTGGGAGTCCACCCAGTGTAGCAAAGTCCCACGCTATCATTTTTTTTTTTAAACCTGTAAATTAAAAACGGTCCTCGGTGGTCTCCCAGGCCCCTCCCACAACCCGCACTCACCCACTGCGCACCCGCCTCCCACACACCCCCATATCACTTCAAGCTCGCCGCAACGATCTTCGTGGACGGGAACACGCCTGCACTCTTCAAAGCCGACCGCAAACTGAGGAAATGCGGTAAGCTGTATAATGGGCTAGATAGGGGGTTTCAACTTTATTGCATATCTCAGGCATTTTTGGGAATTTTGCCAAATTTTCAACAAAGGGGTTTTTGGGACCCTTCTCATGAATGATGTCACTGTCATGGCTGCTATTCGGGCCTGAAGGGTGATTTGCAGTCACTGCGCCAAATCACCGCTCGGATCCGGTCAACACCATGACAGTGACATCATTCATGAGAAGGGGTCCCAAAACCCCATGTTGAAAAATTTGTGCAAAATTCTAAAATGACTTTATGAAAGGCAGGCGCCATGCAGTTCCTAATGCAGGCTCGTAAGTTCGTGAATTTTCAATATTTTCCAGATTTTCAACATTGCATTTTACCACACCTCCTTATGAGCAGTACAGCTGTCATTTTTCACATCCTGCCCAAAAGTGTTTCCGCCCATGTAGCGCACAATGGCGCAGTTGGTGTGCGAAATCAATGTATGGGACACATTAAGAAAATCACAGTGACACTGTTCATGAGCAGAGGTCTTAAAATGGCTATGTTGAAAATTTGGTGAAAAAATTCCTAAAAATGACTGTTTTACAAGCATGTGTTGCGCAGTTCCCATGCACGCTCGTAAGTACGCGAATTTTCAATATTTGCACTTCAATGACTTCCAAATACCTAAACAGCACATAGAAGCAAGCAACATTTGGCATTGACAAATGCTTGTACTTCTTTGTCACTGATTTTTTTTAAGCCATGTCCAAGTGCCAAATGCCACTGCAAATACCTGCAAGCGAACGTTCAGCATTGACAAATGCTTGTTTTAATTGGGGTGCTAGTCTACCAGGTTTAGCTTTTAAGAAAAAATGTCACCCTAGTCTGAGTTGCTTTAATAAACCTTGAGGAGTGAGGAAAACAAGTGTATAAAGAAATGACAGTTTGCTGGTGGTGCAAGGAATACTACAACCACATGGTTCAAGTCTGAAATATTATTGTGGTATCATGACATCAGGATGATATAACAACGTATCATGACCTTTGAACTACACTACAGCATAAAATTGAGTGTATAGAAATCTATACATGACAGGGACTTATGATAGAAGTCTTTAAAATGCAATCCGTTGATTCCTTTTCAAAACTTGTATGTTTCAGGCTTATCCCTGTTTCCTCTCCTGGCCTCTAGTTTGAAGGTCTGCCAACCGTTCCTCATGCAACCTACCCTGCTGTCTTTGGATCCTCCTTATGGCCCTCCTTTGTATGGTCTCTCTGCAGTCCCTGTGTTTCTTGAGGTGTGGACTCCAGACCTGCACACAGTACTCCAGGTGTGGCCTTACCAGGAACCTTTACAGGGGGAATAACGTCTTCTTCCTCCTACTATGAAATCCCGTTTATACATATATGCCAACATCCCGTTTGTCTTCCACGGGGGTCAATCATCAGGTTGTGACCCACTAAGCTGTCTGAACCAGAAGCAAAGTTGTTTCAAGATGACTGGAACAGAAGCACATATGGCATGAAGTAAGCCATCAACTACAAGTTTGCGTCATTCTGAGGGTGGAGAGGGGCAATCGCTGTTTTTCCTTACCTTATTTTGTTCTCCATTTGTGCAATATAGTGTGCAAATACCCAAAGCTTACTGTTGCTCCTGTCTTACATGTCCAGCATTGGGATATGCATTTGTGGGGAGATTGACAACAATTATAACATGGACATAAATATAAACAGAAAATCCTGTACTTGATTAGTTGGCTGGCACCTTTCTGCCATGGTAAATCCTACGATATACCCACAGCAAAGGTGCCAGTCAAACCCATCTCTAAAATCCATCCGAACCCCGGAGCTGGCAGCGGTAAATGGTTATCTTGAAACCCGCTAAACGAGATGCAGAAGCAGAATTTTTAAAAGAGTGCAGCCTGAGCAAAATTTTGTGCCCCCTCCCCATAAATGTGTAACTATCTTACCATACCTCATCCTCGTTCCCAAAATCTTCACCCTCCTGTCCCAGGACTGACGAAGATGGGGCACCAAGAGGGCAGAAACATCAGTGTCCTGTACTTTAAATTTCCCACCATTGCCGCTCATTATCCTCTGTCCGCAGATCCTCTCCAGTGTTCCGGAACTGAAGAAAAGAGCAGAAAACCCCAGATACATAAACTTGGTGCCAAAACATAATTAAAAAAAAAAGCCTGCCAATTCAAACTACTGTCCCTCTCACCACAAAACTGCACCTGGAAGTATACATGCAGTTGGACCACAGCCTGTGAACACTCGCACTGCACTCTGCCACCACTAAAACAGAATGGAGACTGCTGTCTTTTTTTTATTAAAAAATAAAAATACTAACCTTGTGGACTGCTCAAAATAAAACTATAGATTACCGTAGTACTTGCACCAAGATAGAGCAGTGAAGATTTTCCTACTTTTTGTTACCATGCTGCTTCCTGAATCAAACTAGGATCAAGCACCTCCGAGAGAGGGAGAGAGAGAGAGAGCTACACACAATAGCGATAACGTGCATGGTAAAGAACTTTCCGCTTTTTACTTTTGCCCAGAGCTGGGGAAAGTGGTCTGGGTGTCTTGGGGGAGACTGCCATCTACTTAAAATATTCTACCTAGCAACTGGGAACCATTTAACACACAGGGAAGGATATTACAGGAAAATCAATTAAAAAACATATTTTCAAGTAAAATCACTTTAATCTTAAATTCTTTAAAAAACAGGGGCATGAGTATAATCACAATAAGTCACTTGAGGTTGTGGGTTATCGGATTTACCACAGCTGGTGAGGATTTACTCACTTGGCTGCACATCATGGGCAAACCACTCCAGCCGTGGCAAATCCCCCGATAACCCACACCCCCTCATGGCTTATTGCTTAAGTAAAATTCTCATCTACATTTGAGGGGAACAATATAACTGTTCAGCACCCCTTTTCTACAGCACTTCCACCCAAAAATTCATTTCTCAAAGGCACTTGTTCATACCTGTGAGGCACTTGTAGGTCTTGATAATGTTCCCTTTCTTTCCTTACTTCCAGAGGACCCATGCTGGGATCTCAGTGTCTCTTCATAGGGCTTCTGCAACCCCTGTACCATTTAGTTGCTCCCTCTGAACAACCTCTGACCTGTCTGTGTCCTTTCTGAGGCACAGCCCAAAATTGGCCACAGTACCTCATGGTGGGGAGCACCAGAAAGTGATGCAGTGGCAACTCCATCTCCTCCCTCCTGCTGAAGATATCTTCCCTATGAACCTCAGAATCCTAGTCACCCTACCCACTGCCCCACCACCTAGACATCCTCTGATATGATAAACCCAAGGTCCCTTTCTAGTCTAGTGACAGTCAGTACCTCCCCCAACCTAAACTCAGCACCTGGGTTCTTATGCCCAAGGTGCATGATTTTGCTTTTTTGGCATTGAACCCCAACTGCCACGTCTTTGACCTCTCCTCGAGTTTCCCAGGATCCTTGCACATTTTCTCCGCTTCTTCCTGAGTGTCCACCCTATTACAGATTTTGGCATCATTCAAAAAGAAGCACACCTTCCCATCCAGTTCTTCAGCAATGTCTCCTATAAAGACATTGAAGAGTATTGGCCCCAGTACTGAACTCTGTGGTACCCCGTGGGTCACTCTTCCATCCTTAGAGTGAGTGCAGTTAACCACCATACTCTGTCTTCTATCCAGAACAAGTTTCTAGCCCAATTTACCATTTTGGATCCCATGCCTCTAGGCTGATCAACCTCCTGATCCGCCTCCTTTGGCACAAGTTCAAAGGCCTTGCCAAAGTTCAGATAGGCCACTCTCACTGCTCATCCCTGGTCTATTTTCTTGGTCAACCAGTCAAACATTTGAATTTAACATTAAACAGCCTGGTCAACCAGGGTTCGACAAATGCTATAGCCTGACATCCCGGTCTACCAGTTAGCAGGCAGGGACAAGATCTGATAGGCAGCTGGCTGTCCTATGGACAACCAGCTGAAAATGTAAGAAGTTGTTTTTTTAACCTGCCTTTACCCGAGTTGCTGCTAGGGAGTTTCTGCTTGCTAGTGGAGACAGATGCATCATATGAGCAGAGAGCTCAAGCATCATGTGAGCAGGACTTGGAGCAAGAGCATTGGGAGCGAGCGACAGATCAAGAGGCAGCAGAGATAATGACTTCCCATCAAAGTAGCAGCACTAGAGCAACAGGACAGTCTACAAATGGTTAAAAAGGATAGCTGTCCCTGAGGGTACTGGCCATGGCAGTGAGGGTGGGGGGCAGTAAAACTGGCACTTGACTGTGTGTGAGTGCAGTTTGTGCAAGACACTTGGTGGATCTTTTGAGTGCAGCAGTCGTTTCTGTTTTAGGGAGGTAAAATTAAAAGGATTGTGGACAGCCAAGGTCTGATCTCTGTGATGGCCATAGGCAGATAGCAGTTACATTAGCCAAGATCCTAGAAAAACAGAAAATGTAAAGAAAAAAACAAAAAATGGAAGAAGGTGGGTCAGGTGGTGAGGGCAACGGGGAGGAAAAAGACTGGTAAGGCCAAAGTTGAGGGTTGGAGGACGGACCATTCATCTGTATTGCAGACTAGTAAAGAAAATGTCCTTACAGAAAGAAAAATAATTGAATAAAAAATATAACAGTCAGTCTGCAACAAGGTGTGTGGTGTAAGGGAAATGGAAAAAGGTCAGGCGGATTAGGGAGGAAGGGATCAGATTTAATTCTAGGCAGCATCTGGCCAGTGCCACACTGTTGAAATAAAATACTTCTAAAACTTAAAAAGTAACAGAACTCAAATAAATAAGGTGTGTAAAGCTGTGTGTGGCATTTCAGAAAGTGTTGTGCAGCCGCAGCACATGAACGCAGTCAAAGGCTTGAACTTGGGGGAAGGGAGGATGGCTATAGACAAGCCGATTTAGGGACAGCTCTGGCAATAGAGAAATCATACAGTGTGTGTATGTGCGTGTGTGCCTTTGTGCATGTGGGTCTGTATGTGTGCTACAATTGAAAAAACAGAGTTTTTGTTAAAGGAAATTTAGGGGGACACCACATAGTCAGATTTACTTAGTAAATCATTAACTCAGGTGGTTGTGTTCTTAAATCTGAAGCCATCTGCAAGTTCAAAATGCAAGTAAGCAAAAACTAAAGACAGTTACTGGAAGTGGTCGCTGTAGCTGAGAGAAGTAAGGAAGGGTTTGGGTCAGGATACTTGAACTGCAGTTCTTATAACTTGCTGCTCTGTTTAATTTGCTGCGACTCTCCTCCACACAGCACCACTGACTGAGTGAGCACAATCACAGCCAACCACGTAAGTTTCACAGATTCACAGCTCTGCAGTGCACTCTATACCAACAGGTTATACTGAGCTGACTGGGTGCAGGAGATGAAATATTCTGGATCTTACTTAAACTGTGAATCTAGTACTGACACTGTAATGCAGCATGAGAGGGTGCTGCATTTTCTGAGGTGTCGCTTCGGATGAGACGTTAAACCGAGATCCCATCTGCCTGGATTGGTGGTAGTTCAGGTGGACATTAAAGATCCCATGGCACTTATTGAAAAGAGTAGGGAATTTCCTGGTGTCCTGGCCAAATTTCCTCAATTCACTAAAATACCACCAACAGCTTAATCTGGTTCAAGGTCAGTTGGTATTCATCTGTATCCCCTTCCCCCGGGTCGTGCCTGAAAATAGGCAGGATTTGTCTAGTGCACTTACCCGGTCAACAAAAGCTAAATAAATAAATAAATAAATAAATACATTTAGTCCCCATGGACTGAACTGGCCTGAGACCTCTGTCTATTAGCCCACCCCTCTTCAGAAAAGAAACTCAAAAAGAACCGTCCCCAGGCAGTAGAGAATTGGGCAAAAAGAGGATGTGTTGAATTTTAAACTGTCTACATGTGGACTCAGCAAGGAAGGGTGGGGAACAAAAGATTAACAAATAAAAGGGAAAAAATGCACAGAAGGAAGGGAGGGTGGGTGATGTGGCCAGTGCAGTGGTTCATCGGCCACTGCTGAAACAGGGTTGTAGACATGGATACCCAACTGCAGCTTAAAATAGCTGTGAAAGAAAAGTAATAACAAAAATACAAACTATTTTATTAAAAAGAATCCCAGTAGGGAATTGGGCAACAATAGGGTGTTGACACTTTTAGTTTGGATGTATTGTACTGGGGTGGGGGATTGATTCAGGATCATACTACAGTCTACAGTGTACACAAAACTAGAAATCAGAAGCTAGATACTGGGAAAGAAAATTAAAAATAAAAATTATACCATTTTAAAATAAAAACATAGTAAGAAAAATAAATAGTAATAAAGGGTGGGTGTGGGTGTGGGTGGACCTCACGTTGAATAGTGTTGTTGCCCAAACTTGGGCAATGAAATTACACTCAGTAAAGTGTGTGTCACGTTATGGCTGCAAAGCGGGAGGGTTGGTCACTGGCCACTGTGACCACTAGCCAGTCAGGTTGAGGAGAGCTTGTGTCTCACTCTACAGTCAAGTCAACTATATTATGGCTTTTTAAATTTAAAATTACATTACAAAAAAATATAAGTAAAGTTAGGATTAAGGAAACTTCAGGGCAGGCTGCGTGCCGTCTGCTACCACTGCAACAGGAACAACCCTAAGTGACTCCTGGCAAAAAAAAAAGTAAAAGTAAGAAAAGAACACTGCTTCCCCCCCTTGTGCTGAAATGCAGCCACTGTGTATGTGCAACCATGCGTGAAGCTGTGTTACGCACTTACTATTCTTACTGTTACTATATTACACTGGTGAGATCTGGCTAGGATTCACAAAATCTTTCCCAGGTGCAAACTGGATTTTGTGCTGAGTTCCTATTCACAGAAGCCTGGTTTACATGCTGAAACCGGGTTTGCACTGGGGCAAAGTGTGGAGGGGAACCATGCAAATAATGGGGAGGGGACCTGCATATTGGTGCAGTCCGATTCACAGAGCATTTGGTCCGAGCAAGGGCCTTTTCTTGCGGTCCCATTGCATGGAGTAAATACTGCAGACTGAGACCTTGCCTTAATCCTGTGCAACCCTAGTGGTTGGCGGACATTCTGCAGTGACCCCCCCCACTATCACATCGCACCAGTGATGGAAAGACAGTGAAGACCATCACAGTGATATTTCAGCAGCTCACTGTGATGGTCTCCATGTTCCTGACACTGTTGCCTCCGGGGTGTTCACCCCCTCCCCGAACTAACTCCAACTAGGAGTTGGTTATGCCCCCTGCATGGAGGGTGTAGGGGACAAAGCCCCCACAATAAACACCAGTTTCCCCAGCAACAGCACAACACCAATTGGCAGTGTTGTGTCATCGCTGTGCTGATGGTCGGCAAATTCTGTGTTGCCACGGTATGGTGGAACCACCCCCCCACCTGACTCTCACCACAGTAGTCCCAGTTGTCCAGTGGTCCCCCCCAACCAATCATTGGCCCAATACGAAATTAGAGGTTTTCCTGGTGCTAGTGGTCCCCCCTCCACTGATCACAGGCCCAATATGAAATATAGATGTTGCCTTGGTGCTAGTGGCCCCTTCCCCCAGCAATCACCAGTCTGACAAGAAATATACATGTCTCACTGGTGCTAGTGATCCCCTCCAACAGTCGCTGAACTGAAATGTAATGCACATGTTTCCCTGGTGTCCAGTGGTCCCCCCACCCGATCACCTACCCAATGTTAAACAACATCTTTTCCTGAGTTCAGTGGTCTCTTCCCAGCCTGATCACCTGCCCAATGTCAGAAAACATATTCCCTGGTGTTCAGTGTGTCCCTCCATCCCAATACCTCTGTGCATGATAGTGCAACCATTCCCTGGTGTCTAATGGACCCCCAGTCCCACCCACCTCAGCAGGTAGTGCTCCACCAGCCCACTTCCTCCCAGCTCGACCCCAAGCCAGTGATCAGCACAGCCCTCTGCTCTCCACCATGGCCGGCCACCAACTGAGCTGTAAATGGGCAAGTACTGTTATGCGCTCATTGACAGCTCAGTCGGTGGCCAGCCATGGTAGAGAGCAAAGGGCTGTGCCAGTCGCTGGCTTGTGGTTGAGTTGGGGGAGCAGGGTGGTGTGGCACTACCTACTGTGGTGGGGTCCCCTAGACACCAGGGAATGGTTGCACCATGATGTACAGGGATCAGGATGGGGAGACACTGGACACCAGGGAATATGTTTTTGATATTGTAGATGATCGGGTAGGGAAGGACCACTGGACACCAGGGAAACATATGTATTACATATCAGGTCAGCAATCGGTGAGGAAGGGACCACTAGCACATATTGGGACAGCGATTGCTGGGGGTGTACACTAGCACCAGAGAAACATCTATATTTCATATTGGGACAGGTATCAGTGGGGGAGGACCGTAAGCACCAGGAAAACATCTATATTTCATATCAGGCCAGAGATCGGTGGGGGGAGGGACCAGGGACACAGGGCTGCCTATGGGGCAGGGGCTGAGGGGTGTGTGCTACACTCTGGTGCAGCCTATGTAAATGGGCCCATAATGGGCATGCAAATAGCCACATAGTGTCTTGCATGCCCAATGGGCTCATTTACATGGCTGCTTTTGTGAACTGGAAATAGTGCACCTGCGCTATTCATTCTGGCACCCTATTCCTAGCTGCATGTCGGGGCGGCGCTACTGAGGTAGTGCTAGCAGTAATAGGGTCAGTGCTGACTTGACCTGGCCCTATTCCAAGTTGGATAGCACACATGCACTATCTGAATGGGAATCGTAACCTTAGACAACTGGTCAAAGGCAAAAGACAACACAAACATTTACACTGTGCTTTGCAACTTTTTGTGAATCTAGCCCCTGGTATTACCGTGAGCACTGAATTGAGTGTACTAGTAGCACAGTACTGGCCCAGTGTGTGTGTGTGTGAATTTAGTGACTGGTCATTTTGGACTGGCCTGACATAAAATAATAGCCAAACACAACACACAGTGATAAAAAAAAAATAATTTTATTGACTTGACATTAAATTGCAGAGCAAGAAAAAGTGAGACAGACAACACAGTACAGTACACATACAATATGCAGAAGAAACAGACTGCTCTTTTGGCACTGTGGTCAGGAGGGCCACCCTCCTTTTCTGGAAAAAAAAAAACAAGTACACTTACACTGGTGAGAAGAACCAAAATAATAACATTAATTCTGAATCTATGTCACTGAATACAATAGCTGATGATGAACAAGTGGAAACTGAAATTGGAGCAGGTGAAGAAGCAAATGTTAGACCCCAGCAGCAGAAGTGCTGTTGTTCCAGCATCATTTTATGGCTGTGGGCCGTTACAGCCATTTTGCTATCCGTAGCTTGAAATGGAGTATCGTGGAACACATTTTTTGACTTTTCAATGTATCCTTCCACATCTATATATCACTATGACAACTAAAATAAAATAATCCTTCTTTCTGTTTAGAATGTAAAGACATAACTCCAAGCTGCTTATCAGATGGCCATTAGAAAACCGAAACAGCTTGTTAAACATTTTTTGCCTATTAAACTGGAGATTTGTTTACCTCCTTCGAAATGCAACAGCTTGCACATTTAAATGCCTAGCATTTAAATATTTTTTTGCTTCTAACTTCAGTTGGGGATGAATATCTTTCAAGAAAGATTCATACCTCATAAATGTTACCCTTTCCCAGCAAATTTTGTAAAGACTCACACTGTTTTTTAACCTCTCAAGACCTATCTGATAAAATGCCAGGTCTTGAGTAAACTACCCAGACTAAATATATGAATTTCTTTTTGACAGAAAGGACTGTGGCCTGCTTCCCAAACATAACAGATAAGAGCTACCGAGATATCTCTTATAGTATGTGGGTGTGTGTGTGTGTGTGTGTGTGTGTGTTTGGGGGAGGGGTGGAGAAACAGTCAAACTCCTGGCAAGGGAGACCTCATCTAATGAATTAGCTGCTGACAAACCATGAGTGATACAGAAGCAAATGATTTGATGCCTTTTATTGGACCAACATAGATGTAACAAAAATAACTTATAACATTTATAAAATTCCTGATTAAACAACTGTAAACAGAAGACTGTTTTTTGTCATTTTATAATATGATCTACTGAGTGTGCATTTACTGAGTTGCTGGATCAGGACCTTGAAGAAAATAACATTTACTTAACTCATTCAAGATTCCATCAGGTGGACAGAACAAAGTCTATGAGAAATTGTCTGAAAACTAACAACTATAAGATGCAAAAATAGCATCTAGATACAGTATAGATATTTCTATCTATATCTATATCTATATATATACCGTGCTACCATAGTTAGGGTTGAGGAGCCATTTACATGTTAAACCTAAAATTTTGCACCTTAATAACTTTGCAACTGTTCAACGGATTTTCCTGAAATTTGGAATACACAATCAAGAACCATACATCTTGAGATCTGCCAACGTTCGTACTGCTTGGCTATACGGTTACAGAGTTAAGTGTGATCTGCGTGCGCATTTACGCTTTTTGGCATTCTTTGCTCGGCTTTCACAGGTCGCATGGTTTTCGCAACCATAGAAACATAGAAACATAGAAACATAGAATTTGATGGATAAGGACTGTTTGGCCCACCTAGTTTGCCCATTTTCCTACCTTTCAGATAAGCTGCAGATCTTAGTTAATCAACAGCTTACTTCCTCTTACCCCCTTAGGACTGCCTTATGCCTGTCCCATGCATTCTTGAAGTCCTCACTGTTCTGGACTCCACAACCTCCTCAGGGAGGCTGTTCCATGCATCCACAACCCTCTCAGTGAAAATACTTCCTCAATTACCCTTGGAACCGTCCCCCTCTATCTTCAAATTGTGCCCCCTTGTTCTTGCACATCTCTGTTTCTGGAAGATGCTACCCTCTTGGACTTTGTTAATTCCCTTGAGGTACTTGAAAGTTTCTATCATGTCCCCTCTCTCCCTTCTTTCCTCAAGAGTATACATATTAAGTTCCTTTAGTCTTTCTTCGTTTGTCTTCTGGTGCAGACCCTGCACCATTTTGGTCACCCTCCTCTGGACAGCCTCCACTCTGTCTATGTCTTTGCGGAGATGGGGTCTCCAGAACTGCACACAGTACTCCAGATGGGGTCTCACCAACTGTCTGTACAGAGGGAAAACAACTTCCTGTTTTCTACTATTGATGCCTCTTCCTATGCATCCCAGTCCAAAATCTTTAGGGAACTTGTGGCTGGGATCCACAATGTGCCTTTTGAAGAGTTCGTGAAAAAATATTAAACAGTTCAAAAGTTATTCAAAAAACAATTTCCCATTATAAGTCAATGGGAAAAGTTAACAAAAAGTTCTACAGTGTCGCAAATACAGTTTTTACTTTCGCAAATGGCCCTTTTGCTGTCGCAAGTCTGCCATTTTGTTTTCAGTTGGTCATCAGAAAAATGCTTGGCATTTAAATTTGGGACCCTCTAGCAACCTAATTCTTTTTGCATTAACCTAGTCGGACCCTGAGGATGCTAGGCATGTCTTTATTTTGGGGTAAAACAAAGGTTGTGGCGCAAGCCTGGATGCAGCACAACTTGGCTGCACAGGGGCATTGACAGGGTTGCATTCAATGGAGCTGCGCCATGGCACAGCAGCATTGAATATCACACCCTGACCACCAGCAGTGCCCATGGTGCAGTGGCACTACGCCAGCGCAAGAGGCCAGAGTGGAGCAGTGGGATGCACTAGCACAAGTTCAGTTGCTCTAGGCACAACAACTGTGATATTCAAAAGTGCACATGCAAATGGGGCCATAATGCATGCAAGTCACAAATGGGGCCATCTGCATGTCATTATGGCCCCATTTGCATGCAGGTGCACCGACCCCCGCGACTTGCACATGGCACCCTGCCAGACTGCAGCCGTTAGGACCGACGCCCTGCCAGCGTGGCAATGTGCCCCACTTTGCCCAATCTCCGTGCATTAGTTGCAAAATACATTCGTCCAACATTCCCAGGGTCCAGTGGACTGCTCGCAGCCCAGTCACAGGTCAAGTATGACATATAATGAAGTCCAATATCCCTGGTGCTCCAGTGGACCACTTGCAGTCCGATCATAGGCTGAAGTATAAATAAAAGCACATTCAATATCCCTGGTAGTCCAGTGGTGCATCCTCCACCCACCCACCCACTGAGCCCCACCACCCACTCACCCCAGTCAGTGGCGGGCAACAGCACCCCAGCCTCAGCACTGACTGACACCGCGGGTAGGGCTGTATGCCTATTGGTCCACAGCATGAGCCAATGGCATGCAGCCTATACCGTACTACACATTCAGATATTAATGAGGTGGATCCATCCACATATCTGGACTGTGTAGTATGGTTGGACTGCACGCCCATTGGCTCACGCTAGGACCAATGGACACAGCCTTACCTATGGTGACAGTCGGAAGGCAGTGGGCGGCAGGCAGGTGGGTGCTGCCCCTGCCACTGACCAGGAGGAGGGTGGTGGGGCTCAGTGGTGGGTCGGGGGTACCGCTGACCACCAGGATATTGACATGCTTTTCTTTATACTTAAACCCGCGGATCAGGCTGCAAGTGGTCCACTGGGACCACCAGGATATTGGACGTTATTTATTTATACTTAAGCCCGCGATCGGGCTGCAAGCGGTCCACTGGACCACCAGGGATATTGGATATGCTTTTCTTTATACTTGAGCCTGTGATCAGGCTGACAGCAGTCCACTGGACCACTAGGGAGATAGGATGTTATTAATTTAGACAGATGCCCACGATTGGGCATGGGGGGGGCGCCACCATGGAGGTGCAGCCAGAACACAGGTGGCAGCTCCCATGTTGTGCCCTGCAATATGGCAGCTCACCTGTGGGTTGCCAGCCATTGTTCTTTTTTTTTTAGCTCAACTGTGTCAGCGCAAGTAGTGGTTGCACATGAATGGACTCAGCACATCCCAGGCTGAATATTGGGATGTGCAGAGCATCACATGGGCACACCCTCCCCTCACGCGACATACATTACTGATAGCTCTGGCACGCCGGGACTTGTGCCAGGGCACAATCCTCGTTTGAATATCGCGCCAGGACGATCAGTGGGTTGCACATGTGAAACACTGTTGCACTGTGCGCAACCCTTTTGAGTATCTGGGCCCCCAGATATATGTTTTTCAAATTTCTGGAAAAGTACTTTCACAAGTCTATTGAATTTGCAACACTATCGTATGAATTTGCGAAAGCTTTCACAAAGTTCGACAGTACTTTTCAGGCTGAGGGAAAATAACAGTACTCTTGCCACCCAGCTGCAAAAGAACGGTTTGGTCTTTTGGCTGACATTTGAGGGAACACAGCCAACATCTCACAGATGTGCTTTTCAGTGTTTCAGTGTAAAAATATTACAGGGCAGCAAAGTTACGGCACTCAAAGTTGACACTTTTCCCCTTAGGATAACATTACAACATCCGCCGCATTACAGGAATCCTTTGCCACCCTGCTGCAAAATAAAAGTTTGGTCTTTGGGCTGAAATTTAGTGAGGAGAAAGCCAACATCCCACAGATGTGCCTTTTAGTGGTGTGGTGAAAATATTTCAGGGAACCAAAAGTTATGGCACTTCAAACTTTCTTTTTCCCATAGGATAACATTATGGCGTCGCCACGCCTTTTCAGGGCCCGATCTCGAAACAGTGCGAGATATGGACTTTTCATCAGGAAAGTCTTAGCCCCTTTATGGGGCTAAGCACAAACTAGACAGGAAAGTCATAAATCATATGACTTTTAAATTTTTTTCACGCCATACGGTTCTTGAGATATAAGCAATTTAGTATTCCAACTCCTCATTTTCTGCTCCGAGACCCACTATTATGTATACATTCTTTGTACTCACTGTCTTTTCTATGCAGCTTTTGGGGAAACCAGCCTGTGCACTTACATTACTATTACCCTTACCGCCTCTGCTTGCAGTTCCGTAACTATTTCACTTACTGTTCCTCTCACGGCACCATGTAATGCTACCCTTCGTGTTTTCATTTGCACTTGTGTTTGCATTATTTTAACCATTTGTGCCTACAGTACTGTTTATCTTTCTGTTTCGCTTTGCCACCATGCGCGCATTACCATTTTCGTTTAGGGCACCGATGTTACTATGTGACAAGACATCACGCGTGGCGAAGCTCGGGGCCCAAAGGGCCTCACGGTCCCGCCACCGCATTACATTCACTATTTTTCATTATCCTTCTCAAAAGAAGAGAATAGAGGCAAAATTCATTTAATGCATCAGTTAGGTTGTTCCACAGAAACAAAAGCGGAAATTCGTGTTGGGTGAAAGCCCATCTTGGACCCCGTCCACACCCCCAACCGGCATCGGGTGCACACTGGGGTTGTTGGTCCCAACTCTCACCCCATTCTCTTATACCTGTGCTTCTTCACACATCTGATGGGTGAGAGTTAGTCAGTTAACCCCAACACACACACCCGGCGCCGGGTTGTGTGGGGCGGGGGTCAGCTTTTCAACCCTAACATCAAATTTTCTCTTTGTCGCTAGTGAACAACCCTAACTAATGCATTAAACAGAGTTTTTGCCTTTATATATATATATATATATATATGAAATGTCTAATTTATTTGCATACATTTGTTTACAGACATTATTAGTATCTTTTGAAAGATTGTCTGACTTGTGATTAATTTTGAGTATTGTTCATGAAATAAAGAGCTGATATTTGTTATTTCATATAGTCCCCATTATGCCTTATGCATAGCATGTAAATCCAAATCATTCCAAGGCCATCTTTTTTTTCCAGTTCTGTTTATCTCCCCAGACACCGAACTCTCTCGGCCTCTCCGTCAGCTTATGCCATTTACTGCCCACTGTGAACCCTGCCATCTTCAAAGGCATTACTTTCTCCCGAGCCCTGAGGGAACAAAGGGCCAAGGAGACTGAAAGGGAAGTGGCAGGGCTCCAGTGTTGGGCATGTGGTGGTTCGGCACTAGGATGGCCACCACCTATCCGGGCTGGTGGGGCTTTTCCACAGAGTTTATGCCCCAGAGGTGGGACATGCAATGCTGTCCAGCCCACAACGTGGGTGCTCCCACTCATGTCCAGAAGGCAGCTGCCTAGTGTCTTCCCTGCTTGTGAGCCTCTGTGCACCGTAGTTCCACCGGTCTCCACCAGGGGCCGCTGCTGCATCGGGCTACCCTTGGATCTCTCCCCGAGAGAGCAGAGCAGTCCTCCGGATGCTCGCTCCTCTCTCTCTCTCTTGACGGCCCTCGGCGGTCCAGGCTCGTTCCTGAACCCGGGTCACCAGCGTGGCGCTAGGTGTGGCGTCCAGCACCTCAACCCTCAGTGCCACCAGGCCAGGCTGCAAGGCCATCATGACATATAATATTAGTACTGAGCAGCAAATCAGAGCTCTTTTCCTAATAAAAGACTGCTGATATAATCAATAAAGAACAAAGTCATAAATAAGGAACCAGTGGCTTATGGAAAAATCTACAGGGATTTATACAGGGATTTGATTCTGCCACTATGGAGAAAATGAAGGCTTCTTACAGGGTAATGGTTATTTGGATCTGGGAGCACTGAATATTTCTTATCCTATATTTTGTATCCCGGACATGGCAGGGGAGATGATACATCTCATTGTCACATGGATGTTCATTTACACATTTTTGCACTGTATTTACTCAGGCTGTCTCAGATTAGATGCAATATCTTGTTTTCAGTGGGGTCATGATTTTACCATTTTTATAATGTATTTATTCAGGGTACCTAGTCCAGGGACCCATATTCAAAGGTGATATGCAGCACATCCCAGTGGAAAAGGCAGATGTGCCGCACAACTCCAACAATGCGCAGCAGTGCAATATTCATACATGTGGGATGCACCAGCCACAAGGGAATGGGCCAGGGCACACACAAATGGTATGCCATTCAAGTCAAGGAGGCAATCCCATGCATATGCCATGCTGCAGTATATTCAGTGGGAATGTACCCCTCACAAGCCAGAGCACTGTGGCCCACATTTATGCCATGAATAGCTGGCCTAACCCGGCCAGCCACCCATAGGCAGGCTGCAGATGTGCACCCAGGTGCACAGCAGCCTGGCAGCCCTGGTGGACTAGAGGTACCCCCTTTCCATCCCCAATCTAGCCAACTCCATCCTTGAAAAGCTCCATAGTATAGGGCCCCCCAGACCTGATCGCACCAGAGGAAACCATGGTCCATATCCATAGTCTAGAGGGCTCCCATCCATTGCCCCAAACACAGACACCCTCACACCTCCCATACCTGACTTGTTGCAAGGACTGGCACTGCCCTCCACACCCTGCCATGGCCAGCCACTGACTGCACTGAACCCAGACTGGGGACCTGCACTCTGGAATTACCCAACTGACTGTACCATGCATTGGGGCACCACCAGTGTATGCAGGCATGTGTGCATGCCTGGCAAACTGAACAGGGAATTTACATACCTCCAGTGCATGCCTTGTTGATGCTGTATCTTCCTGCTGTCATACACTGCTGCAAGTACACACTCTCTCCTGTTCCTCTGTGTAACATGCCACCCTCCAGACTGCTGAGGTATGCGTGCCATGGGGTGCGGTATCCTGTAATGCCATTTGCAGTGTATGCTTCAGGCTATGGATAGTTCATCTGCAGTTCTCTAACTGTACAAACAAATGGGAGGTCAGCTGTAACATGTCTGTTTTGGGACCTGTGTGAGTGGGTACAGCATTGGCCATCACCCACACTGAGCAGTGCAATGGCACTGGGATGATGGATCCACACGCGAGTGCCTGAAGTGTATGTCCACTGGGTGTTGTCACTCACACACAGCTCGTGCCTATGTAAAACACATTTCAGCATCCTACTGCAAGTGCTCCACCACACACTGATAGAGTGATACGATCCAATTACAGAGCCAGTCGTCGCAGTGGGATGGACTGGGGGGCAGGGAGGGGGGTGTCTGCGCACCGTTGAGGGGGAGCAGTGACCACTACACTATGGACATGGACTGTAGGTGTATTCAAGTGCAATTAAGAATGGCATTGGGGTTCTTACAATATGAAACCATAGAGCCTGGACTCCAGTACAGTCGGGCTGGTGAAACAAGTGAGGGGTGCCACTATACCACCGAGACTTCAGGGCCTGTCCCACATGGGAGCAATCGGGGTCAGGGCTTGGGGGCGAGAGCTGCTCAGTGCATTCATCTCCATGCCAATATGCAAATGGATTAGTAATGAGCATGCATAAGGCCTTTTGCACTCTGCATGCTCATCTGCTCATTTGCATTCCTGGGTTGAATATTGCCCATGGGCTGTGGCACATACTGGTATGTGCCATGCATTCCCCCTGGAAGGTATTTAGTCGGGGTCACCATGGATGCACTTGACTTGGTGGCCACCTGCACTGAAACTCCCATCCAGGGTCACATTTTCAACAGGTACAATGAAGCCCACCAGGATGAAGTGCAGTGTCACATGTTTACTGCATGACAAAAGGGATTAACTCCTTCTGAAACTGCATTGTTTGCTGCAGTAACTCTACTGCAGAATTCTACAGTGCTGTTCTTCATCCTGGTGGACTTCACTGTATGCACACCCTGTACCAGTGGCACATTCTCTTGAATATTGTATCAAAGCCAAACGATGCACCCTCTTTGTGCAATGCATCTTTCTGCTTGTACATTGATCCGCACTTAACATAGCCCCCAGATGAAAAATATTGTTTTTAGTGCATTCTGATTTTAAACAATGCAGCATAATATTGTACATCTACGTACAGCCCCACTGAAACTATCCAGGCCAAATATATAGCAATCAATCAATTAATCAATCAATCAATCAAACTTTATTTAACCAGACTTTTCACCTTTGAGTGAACTCGTTTGCAAGGTGGCCCTGGACAACAATGCAATGGTATAGATATACCGGTACACAACATATACAACATTTGAATCAGCATCAGATCAGCAGGCACATTCTAGGAAAACACAGAGTGACAAGCATTTGTCAATGCCAAATGTTGCTTGGTGGCATTAGCAGTGGAAGTGCAAGAGTTAGACAGATGCAGTATAATAATGGCAGTGAAGTACTGAACTGACACCAACTCCATCCCCACCTTGCAGAGATGGACAGGAACTCGGGTGTGCCTTTGGGACATTGCCCATAATAGTCATGACATTTCATCTCACCCTATGCTGCAGACACTCACGAGTGTCGAGGTGTGCTTTGGGGTGTTCAGCTTTACACTCACCTCATTCCATAAGGAAATATGCTGAAATGGGTGCAGTATAGGAGAATGGGATGAACTCTTGGTCCAAAGGGTCCAAGGCACACCTTGATGCCTGTCACTGGCTGCAGGATGGGGGGGTGGAATGTCATGAGCATTACTGTCGACAATCCCAAGTCACACCCCTGACACCCATCAGTCCCCACAGGGTAGGGCATTATGGTCGAAAACCCTAACACCCTGGGTGTTTCTTGGTATTTTTACTCCAAGTTTTCAACATGGTTTTTTTTGGGACCCCACCGCATGAACAGTGACACTAACAATTTGTTAACTAAACGGTGGTTTTGGTACAGTGACTGTGCCATTTGGTGCCACAGGTGCTAAACACATTTTGAACAGGATGTGAAAAATGACAGCTGTACTGTTCACAGGAAGGTGTAAAAATGGCAATGTTGAAAATCTGGAGTGAAAATATTAAAAACTGGTGAAGTCAATGAGTGTGCATAAAACTGTACAACACACACCCATAATGTAATTAGTTTGGGGAATTTTTACTGCAGATTTTCAACATAGGCATTTTGGGACCTCCACTCATGAACAGTGTCACTGTGATTTTCTTAATCTGTCCCAAACACTGATTTCCCACAGCGACTATGCTATTCTGTGCCGGAAGTGTGAAAACACATTTCAGCCAGGGTGTGAAAAATGACAGCTGTACTGTTCATAAGGAGGTGTGGAAAAATGCCAATGTTGAAAATCTGGACTGAAAATATTACGAATTTGTGAACTTACGAGGGTGCGTGGAAATTGCACAATGCACACTCATAACACAGTCATTTTAAGGACTTTTGTCACCAAATTTTCAACATAGCCAGTTTAAGACCTCTCCTCATGAACAGTGTCACTGTGATTTTCTGAATCTGTCCTGAACATTGATTTCCCACAGCGACCATGCCATTGTGCACTACATGTGCGAAAACACATTTTGGGCAAGATGTGAAAAATTACATCTGTACTGTTCTAAAGGAGGTGTGGTAAAATGGTAATGTTGAAAATCTGAGTGAAAATATTACACATTTGTGAAGTTATGAGGGTGCGGAAATTCCGCAATGCACGCTCATAGCACAGTCATTTAATGGATTCATCACTAAATTTTCAACATAGGCATTTTAGGACCTCTGCTTGTGAACAGTGTCACTGTGATTTTCTTAATCTGTCCCAAATATTGATTCCGACTGCAAGCATGCTATTCTGCACTGGATGTGCAAAAACTAATTTCAGCCAGGACGTGAAAATGACAGCTGTACTGTTCATAAGAGGTGTGGAAAATGCCAATGTTGAAAATTTTGAGTGAAAATATTACAGATTCGTGAAGTTATGAGCATGCGTGGAAACTCATAATGCATGTTTATAAAACAGTCATTTGGGGATTTTTCACTGTTTGCAACATAGGCTTTTTAGAGCCCACCATGAGCAGGTGGCACTGTCATTTCACATCGGGCCCAAAAGTGATTTCATGCAGTGACTGCAAAATCACCTTTGGGACCAAATAACACCATGACAGTGGCTGAATTCATGAGGAGGGGTTCCAATAACCCTATGTTGAAAATTTGGCTGCAAAATTCCCAAAAATGCCTGAGATATGCACCAAAGTTGAAAAAACCCTATCTGGCACAGAGGGCCACAAAATGAGGTTTGCTAAATGATTTTATTGTTAAATTATTTTATTAAAATATTTTGATGACTGCTTTACACAGCATCAATGCTGTAAGGTAGGGAAGTCAAGTTACTACATATACAGGATCACCGTGTACTCTTAATATAAGTTTCAAATTCAAGTTTCCAGTTTATTTACAGGAAAACACTATTGAACACATTCATTTACAAGGAGGTCCCACCTAATATAATAATAAGGTGCTATAAGCCCTTATGTGATTTATTTTGATATCTAAAATCTCAAGATGTAGCCAATATGTGATCGTGTCAGATGTAGTATTACCAGAGGTTAACTGTTCTGCCTACATTTCTAAGAAACAATTACTTAAAAGCATTGCATACTACAACAAATTTACATTTTCACAATTCCAGTAGGGCAATACCTGTACTGATCAATGCCTCATAGGGCTTTTTCCATTTGTAGAGGATCATTTTCAGTTTCCCACTGCAGAGGTAATAGTAAAATGAATCCTGACTCCTGTTAATCTTTACACCAGTTGACTGCACATAGAGCTATCTTTTGAGTATAACTTTCTGTGAAGTCACTGGGTGGGAATTAAAATAAACAAAAACATTCCTGAAGCCATAATTATCTGTACTGATTGGTTCCAGCTGATCAACTGTCCACACTTTGTGCATGTGAATACACAGTGGAGTGCTGGACCACTTAGTAATTAAAGGAGAATTGTAAATCTCTGGCTCTGTCAGTACAGAGCTGAGCCCCACTGTCACAGTCCTGACCCCCTGCTATCATTACAACATACAGCTGGCATACATCTTGTCTCCCCTGTTTCTCTTTGAAGCAGCATGGGGATATTAACCCCTTCATACCCAAATTCTTTCAGCCTGAAAGACACATGCATGGCTCTTTTTCAAATTACTTCTATATAATTCTGGTGAGAAGGGGTTAAAAGGGCAATCTACTTTGGCAAAAAAATTGGGGGCTGCCTGTTACATAGTCAGATACTGTTGGTGCAGTGTCCATTCTTACTTTTATTGTAGAGATTTGGGAGCTGTTGCACCTCTGGTAAAGAATGCAGTTGTCCCCTCTATGCAGGCCTCTGTGTGCGCGTGTGTGTGTGTGTGTGTGTGTGTGTGTGTGTGTGTGTGTGACAGAGAAAAAGAGAGAGAGAGAGAGGATGTGGGTGGAGGGAATGGGAGATAACAGCTGCAGACTAGTGTTTTTACAGAACACAGCTGATTGTAATGTTAGTTTCTTTGGGTGGGATATTGAAAGGGTTGCGCCAGCGCAAGTCCGAAATTGTGCCATTCTGCGATATTCAGCAGGAGGCAGTTGCGCCACTGAAAACATGCTGAGCAACAGCACAATGCTAATTAAGGCATGCACAACCGAAGGGGGTGGAACCATGCATAAAGTGCGCAACGTGATATTCAAAGGCTTGCGCAATGCGCAACAGTGGATCAGGCGGAAGTTGCGCCATAGCGGAAATGAGCCAAAATAAAAAGGCTCAAGGAAGAAGCGCAAGAATGCTACAGGGAAGCCACATGAGGCAGGGAGACAGAGAAGGCCAGGCCAGAGTGAGAAACAGTGCAGGCCAGGGAGAGAGCACAGGACAGAAGAGGGCAAGGAAGGTGTGTGGGCCACAGAGTGCAGAGGCCAGTAGGTATACCGGTGCAGTGGAGGTAGCAGTCAGGACAGCGGGGTAACAGAGCAACAACAGGCGGGGGAACACAAGCCGGGGACATGGACAGTGCCAGCTTCCACATGGAAGCTGTAATGAGGGGGGTGAGAAGGCATTCTGCAGGGGATGTGGCTTGGAAGGGCCCATCGCGTACGCCTCAACAGGCAGTACCGAGCCCGATCAGCTTTGAGCTCTATTCAGATGTCAAGATTGTGGGCTGGTACCGCCTGAACAGGGCAATACTGAGGCGACTCTGTGAGCTGTGCAGTGATGTGATGCAGACACCCTCACGATGGAGTCACGCTCTGTCAGTGGAGACAAAGGTAACAGCCTGCATGTGCTTGCTCACCACGGGTACCTTCTAGAGACCAACAGGGGACACCACAGGCATAACACAGTCAGCCACGTCATGCATCCTCACCCAATTCCTCAGCGCACTGCTGCCACATGCTGTGGAGTACATCCATTTCCCCAGCACTGTGGCGGAGCGTACAGCAAACATACAGGAGTTCCACAGGGTAGCACGTATGCCTGGCATGCTAGGGGTGATAGACTGCACCCATGTGGCCATTCGCACGCCACCTGGCCCCGATAGGGCTGCCTATCAGAATTGGAAGGGATTTTCCAGTGTCAACTGCCAGGTGGTGTGTGATGCCAGTGGGCGCATCATCAATGTCTGTGCCACTCACCCTGGTGGAGCACACGATTCATTCATATGGTACCAATCAGCACTGTGCCTTTGATTTGAGAGTGGGGACATCCCCACAGGACATTTAGTGGGTGAGTACGCATGTAGGAATGGCAAATTGGGGGCAAGGGTGGGTAAGCCACAGGTGCCATGGGTGTGGCACACAGAGTTAGGGGCAATATGAGCCTGAACAATACACTAACCTCCACTATCTCCACACAGGTGACAGTGGATACCTACTCCGTCCCTGGCTGCTCACACCCTACCGGCAGCCCATGACCCCATCGCAGCAATGCTTCAATGAGGCACACGCCCGCCACACGCAACATACTGCGCCGAGGCCGGTGTTTGGGATGCTGAAGGCATGCTTCCGATGCTTAGACACCTCCGGGCGGTGCCCTGACAGTATAGCCCTCAAAGGCCTGTGGGACATTCCTGGCCTGTTGTATCCTGCACAACATGGCCAAAGACTGTGGGACAGCCGTACAGGTTGAAGAGGGGGACAGCGACGGTGACGGTGATGATGGGGATGAGCAGCCCCTCCTTGGATGGCGTGACCCCAGACTGATCCAGCTGGCCCAGCTGCACCGGGACACCATCACAGAGGAGCACTTCACCCAACACAGGTAAGTCATGGGGTCATGTGCTACCAAACAGTGGCTAGGGCACAACCCAGAAACACACCAGGGGTGCATGATGGCAAGGGAAGTGGCAGGGCACAGAAGCACACATATACAACCAGGGAGGGGTGAACAGTAACATGCCACATGGACAGACACACACACACACACACACACACACACACACACACACACACACACACACAACAGTCACAAAGTGCACAGGGGTCAGGTGCACAACAGAGCAGGAACACAGACACTAAAAACACACATGTCCACAGGCCACCACCTCCACTTTTACTGTCCATGTACATGTGTCAGATGCTGGGCACCTTTGCACTTTGGTGTACAGCGCAATGCAGGCATTATCATGCACACACACCTGTGGACAGCAGTCGGGAGGGTGTGCAGGTGGTCCGTGTGTCTGCGTGTAGGGAAGGGAACCCACTGGTGCACTGCCCACCAAAACACACATTGCACACAGGGCAGCACCCAACAGAGCCTGCACTGGGAGACAGCTCAGTCATGTGGCACATTGCCACGGCCACCTCGGATGTGTGGGCGGCCCCACCGAGACCCAGCAGCACTGGCAGGCTGAGCACAGGCCTCATGGGGTGGCACCAATGGACCACCAGGGGTCCCACTGCGTGAACACGACCTTGCCCGCTCAGGGGTCTGCAGCATACCGAACATACCTGCACCAGGGATACTTGGGATGCTGACAGCTGAACCCGGTGTCGACAGGGTCGGTATCACACGACGCCAGGAACAGGGAGTGGATAGCATACTGCACGGTGTGAGCGGCACAGGGGCACCTGACTGTGTGCCTAGTGTGGCCACGACAGCGACCAATGCCTGTGTCTGCCTGTCGATGGCGGCGGTCACATCCACCCGCAAATGGTCAATCCAGGACAGGATCCTCTCATTGTCCCTGCTGTGCCACTGCACAGCCACACACACAGTGCCTCCACAGATGTTGCAACCCTCATCTGCTGCTGTACTGATGCCTGCAGCAGGCGGGTGTGCTCATCAAAGAGGTTGTCTGCCACATCGGCAACCTGTCCCTCATGGTATGGAAGGGCCTGATGTACAGCACCCCTTGAGGATGGGCGCTGCTCACCAGGACCAGATATGGGCATGTCCACAGGCGGTGCACCTACATCACCGCTGAGCCCTGTACCCCCAGTCCCGGTGAGTGGCCCCTCTGCCTGCTGTGCCCAAGGGATCAGTTGTTCTGCTGCTGTGGCTGCAACAGTGCCAGTGACCTGCACAGCCACCAGTGCTGCCCTACCGGTGCTAACAGGCACAGCCTGGGACTGTGCTGACATGCTGGCACACACGTCAGAACCAGCTAGGTCCATGGGCGTGAGCTGTCCTGCTGTGTGTCCTATTCTGTGACACACAGCCAATGCCCATAGTGGCGTGCATCATCAATGGTGCAGGTCCGTGCCACAGCCACAGCTGCAGCGTGCTGGCATGCTTGCATGCCAGACTGCTGAGACACAGGAAGGGCACTCCCTACACCTGTCTCAACAACATCAGTGAAGGTAGCCAGGTGTGCACACTGGCACAGTGTACGCCGGCAATCTGCAAAGGTGGATGGTCCCTCCACCAACTCCAGATGGATGTCTGCAGTGGACAGGCCCTCCACTGCTGGCCCCTGCAGATGCACAGGATCTGTAACAGAAAGGAAGGACATGTTAGTGCATGTGATCTACCTTTCCCCCTGACCATGACATACCATGCAGTGATGGGCTACCACCTGTCTGAAAGCCACCTCCAGGAACATCCTCATTGGCACTGCGCTGCATGCTTGCAGTGAGCATGTCCTCTGCTGGAGTCAGCTGCACCACCTCCGGCTGGCCCCGCCTGTTGCAGCACATGCCGCCCTGATGGCTGCAACCTTCTCCTTCACCCTCCTCCTGTCGGTCCCCATCTTCTTTTTACACTCCTGCACAGAGCGCTGGTGGCTGCCATGCAGGCTGACGGCACGTGCCACCCCCTCCCATGCAGCAGCATGGGCCTGAGGGGTGCCCCGCCGTCCACTGAGAAGTGGCTCCTCATCCAGGTAGGACTTGAACAGTGCTTCCGTCTCAGCCTTCATAAAGTTAGGCCTCCCTCTGCCCACCATCCTCCTCCTCACCCTGTCCTTTCTGGGTCATTTCACAGCCTGTATGGGTGAGAGTGGTCACCTGTGACTGTGCCATACAGCAATTCTCTGAGGCCATGGTCCAGAACAGCACAATGCATGCAACTCACCTATCAACTGAAGTAATCGAATATGGCCACTGCAGAACAGTGTCACATATTTATAGCGCAATCCATGCAAATTAGACTGGAGCAACTTTAATTAGATGCAAATCGCGTCGCTGCGCCATTGAATGGCTGATCGGATGATTTGCAAATGACGGTTGAATATCACGCTGTTGTGCTTTGCGCAATACGGTTGAACCATTTGTTTCTGGATCTGTTTGAGTATAAAGGCATCTCATTAACCGGCCCCACTAAATCAACGTGTTTCTTGCACATGGGTGCAAGGAACACAAAAATGTGTAAAAGGAAGACCACATTGAAATTGCCTCTCCATAAATCTGCATTGTGCAAATTCATTAGAAATTATGGGTAAAAGCATCCCAAAAGCTCTCCACAGCCATATCAGCTCTGACCGGAATTTATTGACCATACAGTCACTTTCAATTCAGTCAAGTACTAGTATTAAATGTGCTTTTGAAAGTGAATGAAAAAACAATGACAAGCAATATGACCAAGAAAAAAGGGGCCAGAATATTCTAATCTCATTGGCTGACCAATTTCAAATGGTTAAAATGTGATGAAAAGGGCCTGATGTATTGCACATTATGCAAAAATATTCTACTATTGCAATACAAGCTTTTTCCAAAAGCACAAATGTCTTTGCCACAATTTCAAACAATTTTAGGAGTGCAATACAATGTGCAAGAGAAGTCTAATTCGTATGCGCTATGTCATAATCAACATATACTGGAAAGCAGTCAACATGCAGTCAATTTTGATATCAATGACTCACCACTGTATCAAGCCTTTGCTCAGTTGGAGGAGGGCACTAAGGTCATGATGAGACGTCTAACACAAGATATTCCACTGCAAAAACTCTAGCCTGTTTTCAGACATGGAGTGGCTATGTGACTTACAAGAGAGACATGTAATTAAAGTTGATACTAATTATACCAATGAAAGAGAACAGGAGGCTTTAATAGTGCTGTATCTGAATGACTTCATTCACATATTTGTGATTGACTATTATAGTATACACTGCAAGCCCATACTGTACGCTGTCATTCGGCAGGCAGCCGCGAGGTATGCAAGTGGGTTTGCTGCTGCCCGACAATGCCAGGGTGGGTGCTGGGTGGGCTAGAGGTGCCGTGTGTGGGGTACCACTAGACTACCAGGGTAATTACATTAGTTTCTCATATGCAGTCGGGTTTACCAGCAGGGTGGGGGTACCACTGGACTACCAGGGAATTCATATTATTGTCTTATGGGTGATCGGGTTTACCGGTGGGGTGGGGGGGTATCACTAGACTACCAGGGAATTCTATTTATTTTATCATGGGCATTGGAGCTGCAGGAGTGGTGTGGGGTGCCACTGGACTACCAGGGAATTAAATATATTTTCACATGGGCATCAGCACTACAAGAGTGGCAGGAGGGTACCACTAGACTACCAGGGATTATTATGTCACTCATTTTGTGCAATCAGGGAGTTGGGCAGGAGGGGGACCTACTGACCACCAGGGAGTGTATCCTTCATCCTACTGGTGCTCAGTGGCATGGGATGGAGTGGGTGGAGTGATGGTCCCTGGTACAAGGACCGCAATGCTGTGCAGGGTGTCATGCGCATGTTGCTGGCGAGCCCTGCACAATGCACATCAAATAGAAATAATGACATGCAAACTGCCCCATTTGTGCCTTGCATATATAATGACCCTATCTGCATATTCAGGTCTGAATATCTGAGAATTGAGCACAACGCAGCTACAGTTGTGCTGGAGCATTCCCTTTCCTGATATTCAGACCTGTCTGGGGGATGTGCTGGTGCACTGTGTTTGTGCCCTGCAAATTCTGTGCTAAACTCATCAGAAATGTGCCATGGCACATCTCTTTTGAATAGCTCCCTGACAAATATGTAGTGTATGCCCTGTGGTGCTCCTGCAGACAGACATATGTTGCTTCAAACCACACAAATGTTAAAAGAACATATGCAGGAGCACTACAGGGCTATACAAAGAAATGACCTGACACACCCCATTTGTAAACATTTATCAGAAACAAATGATGTGAATGCACATAGAATTTTCTATATGGGAACTGATCATGCACCATGGAAAATAAGAGGTGTTGACAGGGATTTAACATCAGAGCACAAGGAATCTATGTGGATATTCAAATGGAGATGTTTGAAACTGAATGATTTCAATGACCAAATTGACTGGAAGCCATTCATACACTAATATTGAAATTTGTAACATGATAGAGGTTGATGTTGGGTGCAGGCTGCTAGATGAATCTGACCTTTATATATTTGCTTAAAAAAACTTTTCTATGGTGAGATATGTTTAATTTTGACTGCCTTCCTGCTTGTGTGTTTTTTCCAGCAATTATACATAAACAGATATGTATTTATGGTTTAAAAAAGTATTTAAAAATTGATTGACGAGTCTGATTTATTATGACACCATAACAGTAAGTAAAATTAGTTAATTTAAAGAAAATAAGGTTTTATATAATTTACACAGAGTAATTTATAGATTACTAGAAGTTCAGTTCAATCTAGGTCTGTGTCTTAACCAGTCACTGTGGCAGAGTTACTTGGATGGAAAGTAACTGACTTTATGCACTGACCTTTTTAAATGAGGCTGGTGACATCCAGGCCACACTAATTAGAGCCACAGTGTTTAGTGCAACACATAGCCTATTTCTTGACAGAGTATTATGATAAATGATTTAATGATTTAATTGAGTTTGCATGTGTATCCACCTATTTTCTGGGGTATTTATATTACACTGACGCTCACCTCCTGATGAAGGGTAGAGCACCCAAGCGCTGATGCTAGCACATCATTATTGAGGGTGCTGGATTTTTGCATTTTTTTTTATGTATTCAGTGTTACGAATTGTAAGTACTGAATTTTTGATGCCCAATATAAAATCATTAATTATTCGCACTGAATCCTGTGTCTGGAGTGCTGATTTTTACCACATAACACTTCTACCAATACTGAAGAATCTGTCACTGCAGTTTCAAAGAGATGACTTACTAATCCTGGAAGTTGACAGCTCATCGAGATCTGCTCACTCCAGCCGATGGAACTCAAATCAAAGCCAGACAATACATGACAGCTTTCCTAAGCCATTACAAATCTCAATTGGAAGGCAGAGCCTGTAGTTCAATGGACAAGCAGCCAGCCACTCCACTTCCTGACCTATATAAGCAGTTCCTTTTAGCCTCCTTCTGAAGCATTTTTCTTGGCTGGAGGCTCTGTCGTCTGTCCTCTGCTGCTGGCTGGGCCTACCCCCCACCTGCTTATTTTGCTTCTGCTTGGTCTGCTGGACTTTTGTTGTCTGTTCTCCTGCATTTGGTTTGTATTTTGCCTCCAGCTGTGTTCTTCTTTGTGTTGTTTGTTTCCGTTTCTCTGTGTTTGTCTGTCTTCGCTTGGCCTTTTGGGGGCTTCGTTTCTAAAACACTTTGCAAATCCAGAGCTCATGCTACTTGCTCTCATGTACTCGCAATGCAGCTGCAATCACTATCTGTGTGTTTCAACTCAAACCACATAGCTCTCCATGTTCTGCACCTTTATTTTCACCTGATTCAGGCTCACACTGAACCCTAGCTATGCAGCTTAGTCCTGCTTCCTCAACTCCTACCACATACCTCATTGCTGCAGTTTCACTGCACTGCCTAATGTTAGCTGCTTTCAGCATTGCCTTTCTTCAATCTATGTTCATCAAATCCTGCAGCTCAGCTCCTCCACACAGATGCTGCTCTCTGTGTTTGTACACTGCTATTGTACTCTTGAGGTCAGCTAAGCTACTGCTGATGCTGTAAACTAGTTTTATATCTGCATGTGTCTCGGACCCTTCCATCACCTTCTTGTTTTTCCTGTGGCAGGGGACTTGGAGGTGTTGGGGAGTCGCCTCATGTGGCATACTTACTTTATTTCTAGTTCTGTCTCCACCACCTAAAATCCTCAGAGTATTTGTCACTTTCATTGGCTTCCTTGAATGCCTGGCTGGCTTGCCCCACTATTCATATTTCCTACTCCTCCGACCTCCGTGCAGGTCCAACCACTGCTACTCTGTTTTACAGACCTATGTGCAGGTCTGACTATTGTTACTTTGCTTACTGATCTACATACAGGTCCAACTATTGCTACTCTGCTTAATGATCTATGTGCAGGTCCACTCATTGCTTATGCAAGCATTCCTCAGTGCTCACTACTACAATCTGACCTCCATGAGGCCCCAGCAATTACTGCTATTTCAGCTTCTCATCAGTTTTCTGGGGCATGCCAGCCATACCATTCCTGGTGCAGGGCCTCCCTGTAGCCGATGGTCTCACTCTGCGCCCAGAGTCCACAACTTGAGCATGCAAAGTTTGGGGCAGGGTCCTTCTCACATGGCCCATAGCTGGGAATGGGTGGACCTTCAGTCATCAACCGTACTGACAGCACCTCAGGTTGTAGAATTTATGACTCAGCGGTGAAAGGGTGGGGTTCTTACATGGCCCCTTTAGCTGTCCAAGTGGGTTAAGAGGCACCCTTCAAAGCTATTCTCCCCATGACTGCCTCTGGTTCACCTGTTTTGTTTTTAGCACAAGTAGGTCAGTGCCTCAGCAATCGTTGCTCTCCTCCTCCCACCGCTCATGAGGAGGTGTGGTAAAATGGCAATGTTGAAAATCTGGAGTGGAAATATTGAAAATTACGCAAACCTATAGCGTGCATAGGAACTCGCGCAATGCACACTAATAAAACAGTCATTTTAGAATTTTCACCACATTTTCAACACAGCCATTTTAAGACCTCTGCTAATGAACAGTGTCACTGTGATTTTCTTAATGTGTCCCATACATTGATTTCGCACACCGACTGCGCCATTGTGCACTACATGGGCGGAAACACGTTTTGGGCAGGATGTGAAAAATGACAGCTGTATTGCTCATAAGGAGGTATGGTAAAATGGCAATGTTGAAAATCTGGAGTGAAAATATTGAAAATTCACGAACTTACGAGCCTGCGTAGGAACTGCGCAACACACGCTTGTAAAACAGTAATATTTTGGAATTTATGCACCAAATTTTCAACATAGGGTTTTTGGGACCCCTTCTCATGAATGATGTCACTGTCATGGCGTTATTTGGGCCCAAAAGGTGATTTTGCGCAGTGACTGCGAAATCACCCTTCGGGCCCCAATAACGCCATGACAGTGACATCATTCATGAGAAGGGGTCCCAAAAACCCCATGTTGAAAATTTGGTGCAAAAATTCCAAAAAATGCCTGAGATATGCAATAAAGTTGAAAACCCCTATCTAGCCCATTATACAGCTTACCGGCATTTCCTCAGTTCGCGGTCGGCTTTGAAGAGTGCAGACGTGTTCCCGGTCCACCGATGATTGTCGCGCTGAGCTCCGGAGGTAAGTATGGGGTGAGGGGGTGGCGACGCAGGGTGCGTAGTGGGTTCGGGTTGTGGGAGGGGCGGGGAGACTGCGTGGGACAGTTTTAATTTACAGGGTTTTCACAATTGACGGCACGGGATGTTTGCCACGCTGGGGTGGGCTCCCAGTATGGCAGAAGATGGCTGGGGGAGCCGTGGAGCCGACGGGGGATTGGGCACCCCATCGGCAGACAACGCGGGACGTTTGCCACGCTGGGGTGGGCTCCCAGCGTGGCAGCAAAGATTTGGGGCGGCGCGGCGTGGTGTGGCTGTGACAGCGGTGGTTTTCTTTGAAGAGAAGACCACCGCTGTCATACACAGCACCGTGTCCGATTGGTGCAGGTCTGCCACGCCTGCTCAATGGAGCAGGGGATTGCAGGAGAGGGCCACACCTCCAAAGTGTCCCATTCTCCCAAGATGTTCCTTGCGCATGCGTGCAAGCTAACATAAATAAGGAAGTGGTTATCCTCTATACAGACAGTTGGCGAGACCCCATCTGGAGTACTGTGTGCAGTTTTGGAGACCTCATCTATGCAAGGACATAGATAGGATGGAAGCAGTCCAGAGGAGGGCAACTAAAATGGTGCAGGGTCTGCAGCAGAAACCATATGAAGAGAGACTGAGAGATAGAATAATGCATATGTAGGTGGTTGATATGGAGTTTTTACACCCAAGATGTGTGATAATAAAAACCTCGGAAGCGTATCGAAGGTTTTATTATCATACATCGAGGTGTAAACTCAATGCTTCACCCTGCATATGTTTTATTTTATAATAACAGGCTATGGTTTTAAAAGCATCATTACAACAAACACACACACTGCTAATGAACTTGAAAATGCAGCGCTTATTACTTCAGGACACAGTCGTTACACTGCTAAACATTTATAAACTTACAAGATTAGCAGGAAAAAGTTATTACCTTTAACTGAATTTATTTTGTTTTATGTACTTAGCTACATGCTGCTTTTATAGTAAAGGAACTGCCTGTGTGTTTGTTTTGTTTGTTTTTCTGCTTGAGACTGTCTCAAATGCTGCCTGTCGGCTGATTATTTTAATGATTCTGCTCGGCGAGGATGTGGAAGTCATATCAACTCGCAGGTTGATCGACTTTTACGTATCAACCTGCGAGTTGATATGACTTTTTAAGAAGTCAGAAAACGAGTTGATATTGGCCATAGCCAGTTATTATAGCTTAATATGTATACTCTTGATGAAAGGAGGGATGGGGACATCATAGAAACTTTCAAGTACCTCAGAGGAATCAACGAAGTCCAGGAGGTAGTATCTTTTAGAAAAGAGATGTGTAAGAACAGGGGCACAATTTAAAGATGGAGGGGGACGTCAGGGGTAATGTGAGAACATTTTTTTTCACAGAGAGAGTGGTGGATACATGGAACTGCCTTCCTGAGGAGGTCGTTGGGTCTAAAACAGTGGGGGCATTCAAACATGCATGGGACAGACATAACGCAATTATAGTGGGGGGTTGCAGGAAGTAGGCTTTGGTTAACTAGAATCTGCAGCTTATCCAGTAGGTAGGGAAATGGGCAGACTGGGTGGGCCAAGTGGTCCTTATCTGCCGTCAGAGTCTATGTTTCTCTGTTTCTTTGCCAGCCCCATGACAGCAGGAGAGGGTTATTATATGGTGTCAGCTTTCAGCTGAGTGGAAACTAATACAACAGTAGGTGAGTGGGTTGTAGGACTACAAAACATTTGGTGCAGGGTTTGCACACTTATACACTTATGGATAAAAATCCTGCATCTCACATGTTATTTGACCTCATAATTCTCTTCTTACAATCACACACTGGACATAAATTATAGAAACATAGTATCTGATGGCAGATAAGGGCTGCTTGGCCCACCTACTCTGCTCAGTTTATTTTCTTTTTTTCTTCTATAAAATTATATATATTACAGTACTTAGTATTTAATTTCTGGTGTTGCTTTGATGATCAGGAATATCACCCTCCATCCTTGCTTGCCTCGGTGAAATCTCTCCAACTAAAATGTACTCCCTGTCATGTCTTGTTGCTTCATTTTATTACACAACTCTGTGATAAAGAGGACATGATACTACACCATACAGTTCTAAAGGGTGATTGTTGTACTTCCAGTTTTTAACAAATTAGTGGGAAAGATTGTTACCTCACAATTTAATGAGTACCTAGCCAAGTATAATGTATTGTCTATGGAAAAACATGGGTTCTGTGAAAACCATAGTACTTCCAGCACCCTCCTGTCCTTTACCTCGCAGGTTGCAAATTCCATGGATGGGGTGAATTCACTGGGGCTGTGTTCATTGACCTCACTAAGGCTTTTGATTTGGTTGACCACTAACTGCTATGTACCAAGTTAGGCAAACGGGGGGTATCCCCCTCTGCCCTACCATGGTTCAGGAATTACCTTGACGGCAGATGTCAAAGGATGAAGTTTGATACTTCTTTCCTAGACCTCAGCTCCAGCATGTTAGTAGTGCTGCAAAGATCCACACGTGGGTCTTTCCTCTTCTCCCTTCACGTAAATGACATACACCTAGCTCTTGCCTTTAGTACACCCATCCCATACACAGGTGATCTGGTGCTATACCACAACTCTCGTAGCATGACTGTAGTCAATATAAGGCAGGCCACTGACCTCCAGGGTGTGCAGCAATGGCTTCCAGCAAACACACTGCTTCTAAATATGGCAAAATCCCAGGGAATGGTGAAGAAAGCTGGTGTCGCACTCACCCCACCACGTAAGACTCGTAACAAGAAGGCTATTTTTAAGTGCTCATTTATTTACAGCCTTTGCCAAAAGCAGTGCTGCAGCTCAGAAGCGTTTCCTACATTTCACCTGTTAGACTCAGGGCTTCTTTAGAGAATGAGGATCAATTTGCTATAGCTCATTATTATGCATACATCACTGATGACACAAACCAATCATTTAGCGCCATTTGTTTTTCAACGAATCATTATAACACATATTAAAGCTATATAACACCATGTATCACAAACCCATATGTGAAAGCAAATTAAAAACAAAAGAAATAAGTGTATGTTTCCTGATCTTTATGAGATCTTGAAAACTCGATCTCTAGGAGATCCTTTCAGCAAGAAATCACAGTGGGTGTGTAAGGTTCCTGTTTCATCACACAGTCAGGAGGACCTGAAATGCCAGCAGAAACAAGGACATTTATTTACATGGTGAAAAACCAGACACTTTTCCACAACACAGGTCTGTGAGATTGGGGGTATTTTATGTATATCTGACAGAACCCATAAATCTTAATAGAAACATAGAGTTGATGGCAGATAAGGACCCAAGGCCCATCCAGTCTGCCCATTTCTTTTCTACCTTATAAATGTGCCACTGGCCTTTGCTCTGTCAGTGGCCTATCTATTCATACTCATCTGTATTGCTGCTTATGCCTATCCCATGCCTGTCTGAAGCCCTGCACTGTATTCATAGCCACCACTTCCTGAGGTAGGCGTTCCATGCATCCACCACTCTTTCTGTGAAAAAGAATTTCCTCACATTCCCCCTTAGTCGGCCTCCCTCTAATCTCATGCTGTGTCCTCTTGTCCTGCTATTTTTCTTATATTTAAACATGTTAGACTCTTTCACTTTGTTAATGCCCTTAAGGTGTTTCAATGTTTTGATCATATCACCTCTCTCCCTCCTTTGTTCAAGGGTATACATATTGAGCTTCGTTAATCTGTCCTCATATGTCTTCTGATGCAGTCCCTGCACCATTTTGGTTGCCCTTCTCTGGACTGCCTCAATTTGGTTAATGTCCTTGTGAAGGTGTGGCCTCCAGTACTGCACGCAGTACTCCAGATGGGGCCTAACCAGTGTCTTGTAAAGAGGGATTATTACCTCCTTCTTATGACTTGTGATACCCCTACTAATACACCCTAACATCCCCCTAGCCTTACCTACTGTTTTAGTGGTCTGCTTGGATGATTTCAGGTCATTGGAGATGATGATGCCCAAGTCTCTTTCTTCCTTTGTGACTGCCAGCAACTCCCCTCCCAGCCTAAAGGTGGTTTCAGGGTTTTTCTTTCCTAAGTGCGTGATCTTGCACTTCTTTGTATTAAATCCCAGTTGCCACTCTTCTGACCATTTTGCTAGTTTATCCAGATCTCTTCTCATTCTGCTCACCCTATCTGGATCATCTACTCTGTTACAGATCTTGGTGTCATCTGCAAACAGACAAGGCTTACCCTCTAGTCCATCTGCAATGTCACTAATGAAGATATTGAAGAGGACTGGCCCCAGGACTAATCCGTGAGGTACCCCACTTGTGATTTGCATCTCTTCTAACTGTATACCATTTACCACCACTCTCTGTTTTCTGCCCGTCCAACAGTTTGCAGCCAGTTGATCAACTTCTGACCACGAGCCTACCCAGCTTATTTATCAATCTTCTATGTGGAACAGTGTTGAAAGCTTTGCTGAAGTCAAGGTAGGCGACATCAACTGCTCCCCTTGGTTCACCACTCTGGTTACCCAGTCAAAGAAATCTATAAGATTAGTTTGACAGGACCTTCCTTCTGCAAACCCATGCTGTCTTGAATCCTGTGCCCCTATGGATTCCAGGTGTTGCACTATCCTTTCCTTAAGGAGTGCCTCCATAATCTTGCCCACTACTGAGGTAAGACTGACTGGTCTGTAGTTCCCTGCCTCCTGCCTGCTACCACTCTTGTGGAGCGGGATAACATGAGCCCTTCTCCAGTCTTCTGGGACCTCTCCTGTGCTCAGAGACTCACTAAACGGTTCTGCTAATAGCTCTGCTGATTCCACCCTTAGCTCCTTAAGTACCCTGGGATGTATGCCATCAGGTCCCATTGCCTTGTCCACCCTGAGCTTGGTGAGCTCTTGGAGGACCCTTTCTTTTGTGAAGGAGTAATGCTCGTCTCTCCCCCTGTGTCCATGGTGATGAGCTGTGGGCCCTCCCTACCTTCTCTTCAGTAAATACTGAGCAAAAGTATCTCTTTAGGATAGGTGCTTTTACAGGATCCTCCTCCTCACATGCCCCCTTTTCTCCTTTGAGCTTAGCAATACCCCCTCTGGACTTTCTTCTTTCACTAATGTATTGTAGAAAGTCTTGTCACCTTCTTTTACTGTTCGTGCTAGTGTTTCCTCAGTTTGGGACTTTGCCTGCCTTACTGCCTTCCCTGCTTCCCTTAGGGCAGTTTGGTATGCCTCCCTATCTTCATCCCGCTGTGTTCCCTTATATTTCCTGAAGGCCATCCTTTGGGCTCTGACCTTTTCTGCTACTGTATTTGAGAACCAAAGTGGTTTCCTTCTTCTTTGCACTTCCTTTTCTGTCCAACACAATGGGATGTTGCTTCACGTATTGAATCCTTAATGCTTGCCCACTTTGCCTGTACCCCTCACCTGTGTTTCTTTTTGCCAGGGCTATCTTAACTCTGTTGGCCATCTTATCAAAGTCAGCTCCTCTGAAGTCCCATATTTTGCTTTGGAATGGGATGATTTAGATGTAGTGGCCAAATTGAACCATACCATGTGATGGTCACTGGCCCCAGGTGACCTTCTACCTGGAGATCTGTGATCCCTTCCTGTTAGTCAGTACTAGATCTAGGATAACCCTGTCTCTTGTGGGTTGTTGTACCAGTTGTTTGAGGCCTCCCTGCAGGCAATCCACCATGTGTCTAGTTCTGGCAGATGTTCCTGCTGGTATTGACCAATCTGTATCGGATCAAAGTTCAGGTTATTTTTCATCAAGAAAGAAAATAACCTGAACTTTGATCCATTAAGATCTGTAGGTCTTGTCATATATATAAAAATACTTTTCCATTCCCTCCCATCCCCTTTATTTCTGAAAAATTAAATGGAGCTAAATGATTGGTTTGTGTCATCAGTGATGTATGCATAATAATGAGCTGTATCAAACTAATCCTCATTCTCTGAAGAAGCCCTGAGTCTAACGGGTGAAACATAAGAAACACTCCTGAGCTGCAGCACTGCTTTTGGCAAGGGCCGTAAATAAATGAGCACGTAATAACAGCCTTCTTGTTATGAGACTTGTGTGGTAGGGTGAGTGTGTCACCAGCTTTCTTCAAGATTGAACTTTTTTGTGTTTACAGCATCACCACCCCTGTGCTTGCCCAACTTACTTGTGTCCCACGGAATGGTATTTCACTCAGCATCCAAACTTAGAAGACAAAAGGAAAAAAAAATGTTTTGCAGGTGATACCTTTTATTGGACTAACAAAATAATTTCTGAGACTAGCTTTTGAGAGATACTGTAGAACGGCTAATTATTATTGCCAATTAATTCTCGCTATGTTCGCGGAACAAGTTTACTGCAAACATTATAAAACCACAAACATTTTTTCTAGTATATTAATTTAATGTTTTATTATTTTAGCATTAATAAAACCACAAAAAACACTGTTTAGGCATATTCTCTATACAACTTCAACCCCCTCCCCCAATGCGGCACACACAGACAGCACAGTTCAGCATCGTATCAGTGTCAGGACAGGATCAGGGTCAGCTCACATTGTTGCAGGCAGAAGAAGCATTGGCTGTAAAAAATAAATAAATACAATAAAAATTGATTTTGTCACCTTTTACAGTAAGCATATACCCAGCAGTGCAATAGTTTGCTTGCCATATTTAGGGATTCATCGTGAGCTAGAGATATCCCAGCCTGTTGAATCCACAGATGGCATCTTCCTTTCTCCTCTCAATTTCTGAAATGCAATCATGAGCCGCTGTTAGTGTTTCACTTTTAGCATAGTCATCCTAAAGTCCACGGAGATGCTGGGTGACGGGGTTCCTTGATTAAGCTGGTCTGTGATGAGCATTGCATACCATTCAGTGAACAGACATTTCAGCTCATCTTTGTACAGTTTATTTATGCTTAAATCGAGGGGTTGTAGTTGGTCAGTACAGGATGCCGGGACAAATATTGGAATATTGTTACATTCCTCTAACCTGTCCAGCACTGGTCGAGTTATTGTGGGCTCTGTAAAGGTCTAAAATTAGCATGGCCCGCTGTTCGTCGGAAAGCTGATTGATCTCTTTATCCTTGGAGATATAGGGTATCAGGATGCAGTTTATAAATTGAATCATAGTCGCTTCATTGGTCCAATGGTTTTCACTATGTGTGATGTGCCAATCAATTGGAAACTCAAAATTTGGGTGGCAGTTACTTGTCTTGCCTGCAAAAATGACTTGAGGTGGCAGATAATGCCCTGCGAATGTAACTGCCAGTGTCATAGTGACTTGCCATTTATCGTTTATGCCAGTAACTTCTATCTGCCTCGATCACTCACTTCCATTGTCTAGGAAGCACAGGGTATTAAATTAACCCCGTTTAAGTCCATATTTATAACTAGTTCAGCTGGAATCAATTCCTGCATGGAGGCATTTGAAATCCTCTAAAAGGCATTTTTTAACACAGGGAAATCATTAGGGCTTTTCTTCCGCTTTGGTCCCTTTCCTCTTACAGTACCCAGTCTATTCAGTAGCTGCCATGCCCACTGTCTGGTGAAGCTCAAGTGGCCCCCATACTCGACCAGCATTTGAGGGTTTGTAGCTTTCACTACCCCGACTGCCACAGCTACTACTACTCTCGCATTGATCACTGCACCCCCACAGTGTAAACTTTTGATAATTGACTTAAGTTCATTCTCTACCTCCTCCAGGAGGAAAGTAGGTCATCCCCTCGGTTTTGTGGGAAGGGAGGGTGACATGCTGGAGGGATCAGACTCATTCTTTAGTTTGTCACAGTAATCCTTTTTAAATTTGCGAACAGTTCTTTCATTAATTGGTTTGCTGTACCTGCCAGAGTAAAATTGCACAGCATTCATTACACCATGCACAGTGGCATAACGTCCAACTTCAAAACAAACTTCTGCTGTGTATGTGGTGTATTCTGTGCATCTACGTTTAGCAGGCGGGTGGCAATTTGAAGTTCATGCACAACACTCTCTGCTACCTTAAGTGACACTCCGCTACAATCACTTAAATCGTCTTGTGTCACTTCGTTTAGTATAGCCAGATCCCTTTTTAACTGCTTTGGATGCTGTAGCCAGGAATAAAGAGACATTATTGCAATGCACAGAACAGAACGCAGCTACTGTTACACAGCTCAAAGACAGGACAATCACAGTGAACCTGTTCTTAAGTGTTCACCTTAATTGACCAGATGAAACAAACCTAATCACACTACCTAATCACATTACCTAAACTGGGCTGCTGAATTGGTGATTAGAGAACCAGGCAGAAGTGTTTTTAAGTGAACTGTGATTGCAATCAAATCAAATTATCTACAGTTTGCTGCTTGACTGGAGTGATTAGAGGACCTGGCGAAGAAAAAAAGCAGAGAGAACCACGATCTTAATTTAATAACAAGCAGTGCGGGCAGAAGACATCACAAAATTAACAAAGCATGCAATTAAACAGTTTTACAATACTCTCTTCTTCCAGGTCAGGTGAAAACAGAGCTGAATAACACGTCAGATATAGAGGCTGGATATGGATTCAAAAGGGCCATGATGTGGCACTTTGAAAGAAGCAGTACAATCTCATATCATGTAAATGTTATTTGTTTCCTTGTCAACAGTTAACTCTTTTTGTGTAGCTATTGTGGATAGATGTGTTTCTGTCAGTTTGTTTTCACTGTTTATACCAGCTTCTATAGCTATCCTGGGGGTCTCCATTTTCTGGATGTTGAAATCTCATTGTCCCCGAGAGCTGCATTAGCATATGAGAACATGATACCATAGCACCCATTTACACCATATATCTCTATGCTGAAAGTGCACAGAACTCCAAAATAATATTAGAAACACACAGACTGAATGCAGTTTAAAGAAAAGAAAAAACATTGCATTATGTCTAAGACAGTTTGAAAGCTAATTGAAGGGAAATGTGGCATTTCACAGCATGCTGCAGCTTGTTTTTGAATTCTAAGTAAGCAGACAGGCATATTGTGGAGTCTAAAGGTGTGAACACATCATGTTTCTTAGAAATACAAAATCACATGCCCCCACAATGCAAAGCATCATGGGCTGCATATACAATCACGACAGAATATTGGCCTGGTTCAACTTTAAGCAGAAATGCATGGTGCCTTCTGCTTAAGTTGAACCAACATAATATTCTGTCATATTTGCATGTGTGATTTGTATTTCTTTGAAACTTGGCTTCGGCCAATGCCCTTTGGGGTAACCATTGCCTCAGTGCCACTGCTTACACACAGAGGTTCTTTGTCTTTTAAAATGTTTTCTTGTGCTAATGCAGCTCTTAGGAACATTAAATTTCAATGACCAGGAAATGGAGACCCTCAGGATAGTTACAGGAACTGTATGAACAGTGAAAATAAAGTAAGGCAAATGCATATATCCACAAGAGCTACATGAAAAAAGTTGTTGGTCGACAAAGGAAACAAATAACATTACAAGATATGAGGGTGTAGTGCTTCCTTAAACATCAAAACATGACAGTCAATTCACATTCGTGAAAAACAGGAAGAATCCCATTATCATTAGAGGCCTGCTGAAGAACCAAAGATCAAAATGCTAGATACATTTTAATCTGGGGGGTGGGGGGCTGATGTGACAATTCAGGAATGAAAGGAGAAACAGCTAAAGCAATTTTTAATTTATCTCTGGTAATATGCTAAAAAGCTAGCCTTTTTCTTTAGTGTCTAAAAAGTTGTGTCATTTTTAGTTCAGATATTCGCTATTCCTGGCATGCACATGGTATTTAGGCAAATTCTGTAAAACAGTGTTTGGCATACAAGATATGGAGATTACTGAATCTCTGCACATAATGGCACCAGTAAGGAGGGGGCAGTGAAGCATCATCATCTCACTTTAGTAGCAGCATGACCATGGTGGGGGGTAAGGAGCATCATATTTAAATGTGCGGCTGCACTGGGGACCGGGGTTTACATACTTTTCACGGCATTCAGGTAAAAATACTTTCGATTTTATATGGTGCCTGGAGGTGATCTGTGAGTGAAGCCCGATGCAGTGGTCGGCGCTTCACATCTGCCAGTAGATATCCTTAACACCAAACTGAGCCATTGTACAAGGTCAAGAATACTTTACCCCTACTGCCCGCTATCCATAGCCCGGGTGTCCTACTTTCTAAGCTTACCTATGGAGTACCTGCTGCATTCCATGCTTCAATCAAATCTACTTTGCATAAGTGGTATGTTACATACAATACATCTATACGCTTCACCATGTCTCTGAACCACCGTACCCATCACTGTACTTTAAACTGGGATGGCTTTTCTCCCTTCTGTGACTTAACCCTAGGAGGGTTAATCTGTAACATTTTGCATAACCAGTCCCCCCAATCACTCACTGTGCTTCTCCAGTCCCCCACTGGTGCCTATCCACTCACGTCCACTAATGTAGACCTGCTAACAGTTCCCTGAACTAGAGCACATTTGGGGACATTGCAGTCTGCGTTGTTACCCTTAAGCTGTGGAATGCCATACTGGCTGATCTGCATTTGTGTCAGACTGTGGTCTCCTTCAAAAAGAGTTACTACAGCCACCGCTTTATGTCATCATATGTACATGTGCCTAGTGTTGTAATTTAATTTGGGCTGGCAGTATAGCCTAGAGGTTAGAGGAACAAGGTGTGAATGAGTTTGATACATCCAGCAGACCAGACCTGAGTTTGATTCTCACAACCTCCACTTGCATACTGTGTTACTCTGAGCAAGTCACTTAACCACCCAGTGCTCCCAGGTCACCCCTGAAAACAGGCACTTGTGCCTAGTGGGCCTTACCCAGTTCCTGAAAATAGGCATAAAACTTGTCTAGTGTACTTACCCGGTAAACAAAAACTAAATAAATAAACAAAGGCTTAAAAAAAAATTGTTATACCTAGTATCACTATAAGTTCCTATAGTTTTGTTTGCTCGCTTCGCTACAATGGTTTGTTTTGTAGTGTCTTGATAGTTAAGACATTTATGACAGACTTACTGATCACCAAAGATCTCCAGTGTCATGTGTTCAGTATATTTAGCCTGATTACCTTTTGTAAATGACTTTGTATGTGCCTGTTGTTGTCATCTCTGACTCTTTGTAACTTCCTGGGTCATGCCTGAAAATAAGTACTTAGTTGTCTAGTGCACCTACCTGGTTAACAAAAACTAACTAAGTAAATAAAAAGAATCAGCATTTATATAGCACTTTCATACACACTGTATCCCAAAGCACTTTACAGGCAATGACAGACTGGTAGTGAAGTGACTAAATGTCTAGTGGCAGCCATTTCACACATCAATACCCCCACATAGCCTTGGACAATTGCACAAACTGATTTTATGGGAAGGGGAATGTTGACCAGGACACCAGAGAAAATCCCCATCTCTTGCAAAAAGTGCCTTGGGTTGTTTTACTTCCACCTGGACAACACCAGAGATGGGTAGAAGGGACCTCAGTTTAATGTCTCATCCAGAGGATGGCACATTCAGACAGTACAACAGCCCCTAGTACCACACTTGGGGGCCAGTGTTCTATAGTATGACCCCAGTCCTGGAGTAGGACAAGAACCCTTGACCGTCTGGCCCAGAGGCAGATGTGCTACCAGCTGAGCCATGCTGAAGCTTTTGCTGTCCTTGTTCAATTAATTCTTAACAAGAACTGATTCTGCTATACTTGTTCCACTTTTGGCAATGTTCTTTTTCTGCTGCCTTTTCTTGACGGGCTCACTCAGCCCCAGTTGGCCATTTTGAATAAGGTTAAGCATAGAACATTTCGAGTCATCTGAGTTCTGGGGCTGAGTGGTACTTCTTTCCGTTGTTCCTGATGTGTGTGTACACATACAAATCAGTTTTCTTTTATTTAATTGTGTAAAATAAATCACTTATTTTGTTTAGTTATGTATAATTAGTCACTTGCTTTGTTTTCTTTCTTTCCTACCTCCTTTTCATCTCCAAGTATCTGGATTGATGTATCTCTGAAAGACTCCCCCCTTATCTTGATTACTTTCCTTAGCGAAACCTGTACTAATCTAAACTTAAAATACAATATTATATTAATGGACATTTCCTTTTATAAATGTTTTAAGTTTTTAGGAATCACAGGAGCTTATACATTTATAGACATTGTTTATTCTGTTATCTCCAGTTGAGAATTGAGTCCTACCTACCTCATTAACTACCAAAACATCAGTGGAGATCTTTTCTAGTCATTGTCTGTATTTAATATTTTTTTTTCTTTTTTTTTGGGGAGTTGTGACTTTTTACTTTTATCACTTATGTATTGACCTCCACATTTGCCTGATTTTAGGTGCTTTTGTTCTGTTGGAGTTTGCCTGGTATGTATCTCTTTGAGAACTTTACCGTAAAATCAACAATGTTTGGGCAGATCCTGCCCCTGAGGAAGAACCAGTTAGGTTTGAAGCACCAGAGCTTTGTTTCAGCAGTTGTTCTTCTTGTGGTTCAGTAAATACCTATGCACTAATAATGTGAACCAACTCTTGTGTCCTATTTTAGTGTGTGTCCTTTTCTGTGGTTCCCAGAAAAGGTTTATAGCCACCAGGGACTTCTGTAAAATGTAATTTTGTACCATGATAATAGCACTGCTTAAAATAGCCTTTACTAATCAGAAGCCAGACAAATTCCAAGTCATTTTATAACACAGATTTAGTGTGACAACAGTGTAAGAGCTGAGCAAGGAAGTAAACTATATCATACAGTTAATATGGCCCTTTTCATCCATGTGGAACTCAGAAATGCTCTTTGATAGCTAAAGGTCAGTATAGGTGGAACAATAACATAATTCAAACATGTATTTAATATAAAAAGATTCTACTGGAAAAAAAATGTCTTGCAGGTTCAGTGCAGTTGTTGGTCAGGGTTGCACAATGAATACATTAATATGATGGGGTGTAAGTGATTTCCTGGTTCTCAGGTCTGTGCTGTAGCCTTCAGGCATGCCATAAAGGACAACTGGGAGAGACACCTTATCTGCTACCATCATTCTTTGTGGAGGAACTGGTTCGCTAATAGGAACATATTGTAAAAATGCTGTTAGCCCTCTTATGACATTCCTGGGATTCATTCTAAGTAAGTGTTTGTGCTCTGGGGCCTGTTTCACAAAATGTATAATTTGGTTTTGTTTTGACAGGAGCTTAGATGAAGGGTAACACCCATGCTTCAAGAAACAGCATATTATCTGTTTCCGTGATATGCAGTACTGCATATGAAAGCAATATGTAATGGGTAACAGTGGAATTACTGTATTTATGCAATTGGTGTGGGCACAAAAACTGTTAAATAAATATGCTTATTTTTACAAGTGTTAAATAAATCATGGAACTACCATTTATTTAACACCCTAATGTCAGACACCATTTTTTTTTAACACCCCAATATTAATCATCCTTCTTCTGGCCCTCACTACTTCCACTTACCCATGCTTTCAATTTACAAACAGTTCTAGCTCCACTTCCACAACCACTCAAAAGACCACAGTCATTGTTCATCATAGAAATACCTCAAAGTCCCAAACCATGACATTTGTCTTGCAGCCTATCATTCCCTTTCTTCCAACATTTCCCTTCTCCCACATGCAGTGATCCACTTGCTTCTAACTTTTTTTATTGAATATTTTTGCATCGATTGCAACTTTTCCCTCAATCCTGTTCTTTCTGCCATTTACACTTTCTTGTGGACTTTCAGCCCATACAGTGCCATTTTTTTTTCTGTTCCCCTCATCTCTAAATGCTTCTCTTCTATATGCCCCATATCTCTCCATGCTAAAGCTGCAATTTTATTAGCTTTTACCTCAAAGTTCAGCTCAATGAGTTCAGTTTCTCTCTCTCTCTCTCACCGTTTCCTCTCTCATGCTATACCCACTGGCTCCTCTTTAAGCCCCACCACTCACTTATTAATTAACAGAGCTGCCACCACAAACTAAAGAAAAAACCTCCCATTCCATGATTTTATTTACTACCTTCCAAAGAGCTGTCTGCAAAACAAAAGGTGATCCTCTGGTGCTGCAGTGCTCATTTCCAGTTCTTGAACCATGCTTACTAGTGCCACAGTCCCCAGCACCAACCCGACACTTGCTGACCAGTTCTGCCCACAGTAAAATGTAGGATCTACCAGATACATAGATACATAGACAGTGTCGGCAGATAAGGGCCATAGGCCCACCTAGTCTGCCCATTTGAGCTTGTAAGTTCAGTTTGTTTTCCTAAGTCCATTTGCCCTTACCCCCGACCTCTAGAATTCCTTTATGTCTATCCCATGCATTCTTAAATCCGTGATTGTTTCAGCCCACCACTTCCTCTGGCAGGGTGTTCCACTTGTCCACCACCCGTTCTGTGAAGAAATTCTTTTCATGTTTCCTCTGAATCGTCCTCCCCTCCAACTTCATCCCATGCCCTCTAGTCCTGAAACATCTTTTTCGCTTAAAAATAGTGTTTTCCTGCACCCTGTTCCTCCCTGTAAGATACTTGTATGTCTCTATCATATCCCCTCTCTCCCTCCTCTCCTCCAGGGAGTACATGTTCAGTTCCTTCAACCTGTCTTCATAGGACTTGTGATGCAACCCATGCACCATCTTTGTTGCCCTCCTCTGAACCTTCTCTACCCTGTCTATGTCCTTACGTAGGTATGGTCTCCAGAACTGTACACTGTACTCCAGGTGGGGCCTCACTAGTGTCTTGTATAGCGGAATTATGACCTCCCTTTTCCTGCTGGTGATGCCCCTGCCTATACATCCCAGCATCCTATTTGTTTTACCTGATGCCTTGTCACACTGTTTCCCTACCTTGGTCATCAGAGATGACAACCCCAAGATCCCTTTCCTGCTTGGTGCATGCTATATCCTCACCCCCCAACTGATATATTGTGCCAGGGTTTTTGTGCCCCATATGCATTATCTTGCACTTCTTTGCATTGAATTTCAACTGCCAAACCCTTGACCATTCTTCAAGTTTCTGCAGGTCCCTTCTCATTCTGTCTACACCCTCTGGTGTGTCTACTCTGTTACAGAGCATTGTGTCATCAGCGAACAGTGAAATTCTGCCTTCTATATCCTGTGCAATGTCACTGATGAAGATGTTGAATAGGACCGGTCCCAGCACTGATCCCTGTGGTACCCCACTGGTCACTCTTCCTCTGTGGAGTGACAGCCATTTACCACCACCCTCTGTGTCCTGCCACCCAGCCAGTTACCTACCCACCACACTACTGTCCTGCCCACACCCATATTCCCCAGTTTGTGTAATAGTCTTCTATGTGGCACAGTGTCAAAGGCCTTGCTGAAGTCCAGATAGGCCATGTCCACTGCCCTCCCTGATCCACCTCCCTAGTCACCCAGTCAAAACTTAATGAGGTTGGTCTGACTGACCTCCCTGGTGAAACCATGCTGCCTTGGGTCCTGTAGTCCATTGACAACCAGATGTTCCACCAATCTCTCCTTCAGTAGTGCTTCCATGATCTTTCCACTACCGAGGTGAGGCTGACTGGTCTGTAGTTCCCTGCTTCCTCTTTGTTCCCACTTTTGTATAAGGGATTACATCTGCTGTCCTCCAGTCTTTGGGTACCTCCCTGTTTCCAGTGACTGGCTAAACAGGATAGCCAGAGGTTCAGCCACCACCTCTCTTAGTTCTTAAGGACCCTAGGGTGCACCCATCTGGCCCCATTGCTTTATCAGCTCTTATTACTTCCAGTTCCTTCAGGACCCTTTCTCGTGTAAAGGGACTTGTGTCCATTTCTGCACCATTCTCACCTTGTACTCCTTCAGACCCATTACCCCCTTTTCCTCAGTAAAGAATGAGCAGAAATACCTGTTCAATATGTCAGCTTTACTGTTGTCATCCTCCACGCTCCCATCCTCCCCTTCAGTCTCACTATCCTCCCTTTGTCCTTCTTTTTTCACTTATGTACCTGTAAAAGGTTTTGTCCCCTTTAACCACTGATTTTGCAATGTGTTCTTCTGTCTGAGCTTTGGCTTCCCTTACTGACTTCCCTGCCTCCCTTTGTTTCTCCTGGTACTTCTCCCTATCCCCTTCTGCCTGTGTCTTTTTGTATTGCCTGAATGCAATCTTTTGGCTTTCACTTTCTTTGCTACCTCTTTGGAAACCATAATGGTCTCCTCTTTCTTTTCCTCTTGCTAACCTGCTTAATGCATAATTCTGTTGTTCTTATAATCCCCATTTTAATACTGCCCACTGTTCCTCAATCCCTGATTCCTGTCCCATTCCCTTAATGCCTCTTTCAAGCATCTCCCCATTTCAAAGTCTGCCCCTAAAATCCAGGATATGTGTTTTTGTGTGGGTTGGTTCTGCTCTTTCTGTGATTTCAAACCACAATGACTGGTGGTCACTGTTACCCAGGTGCTCCCCACTGTTACTCCCCATCACACTGTCCCTGTTTGTGAGCACAAGGTCCAGTATTGCCTTCTGCCGAGTTGGTTCCATGACCAGTTGCTTGAGGAAGGCACCCTGAAGGAGTCCATGATAAATCTGCTCCTAGTTGATGCTGCTGCTGGGATGCTCCAGTCCACGTCTGGTATATTGAAGTCTCCAACCAGTACTACCTCACCCTTGTCTGCCATCCTTTGGATGGCTAGCATCAACTCCTATCTGTTTCTTCCTCCTGGGCTGGTGGTCTATAGACCACCTGTTCGGATGGCTGCCCCATTTTCCTTTCCAGCTTAACCCACAGTATCTCTCCCATTTTGTTCCTCCTGGATCTGTGGCCCTTATGTCATTTTTCACATACAGTGCCACTCCTCCTCCCTTCCTGCCTGCTCTGTCTCTTCTGAATATGTTGTAGCCAGGTATGGCCATCTCCCAGTCATGTTTATCATTACACCAGGTTTCAGTGATGGCCACAATGTCCAGGTCTGACTGTACCATGACAGCCTCAGATCTTCCATCTTGTTGCTAAGGCTCCTGGCATTTGCACACATGGCTTCCATGATTTGACCTCCTAGACTGCTTCACTGTTCTACTCCAGCCCCTTCCTTGGTTGTCATTTATCCCTGGTTCTCCTTGCTGTCTGCCCTTCTGCTGAATTTTGCCCTTTTTGCTTATCCACCTTTTGGACACTAATCTCCATCTTTTACACTGCTTTGCAGAGATAGCCACTCCTCTGGTTCACTGGTTCCATTACTAGCTGTGGGGGTGAGCAAGTAGGTACCATCCTTGCTGGCCTGCTAACCCCTTTGCTAGTTTAAATGCTTGTCAATGTAGCATTTAAACTTATCATTGAGTGCTTGGATTCCCCTCCAGGATGGATGCAGGCCGTCAGGCTTGAACAAACCTCCATCCTCCAGATGGGTCCACAGTCACCAATGGTCCAAACCCTTCCTCAGAGCACCAGTTCTTCAACCATGAGTTAAAGTTCCTGGTGCATGCACTCCTATGCTCTCCTTGCCTCTCACAGGTAGTACTTCTAGAAAGTGACAGAAGTAGCTACTTGCTTGAGACCCTCCTCAGTTTCCTAAACTCTTCCTGAACTTCCTTTGGCTCCCCATTTGCCAAGTCATTAGTACCTAGGTGGATAATGACATCCAGCTCACCCTCCTGTCTTGCCTCCCAGTGATCCCCAGTATCTTCCTTCCATCCCTCCATGCCGTGGCACCTGGTAGGCACCTCACCTCCCTGTCCTCCCCTCCTGTGTTCCTAGCTGGATCCTCTTGAGATGGAGTCCCCACCAGAATTCGCTTCCTCCTCCTCTGGGGTCCACTGCTTTCCCACTGAGGTCACCTCCTTGCCTAACCTCCACATCCTTTCCTTCCACTTCCCTGGGTACCTCTATTTGGTTGTCCTCATTTGCCAGTGTGGCATATGAGTTCTTGAGAGGAATAGGATCTGGGATGTGCCTCTGCCTGACTGCTCTAACCCTCCCTGAGCCCACTGTCATCCAAGTGCTCCTCGTTCTCGGCATCCTTTGAGGCAGCTGCATTGGACTGGGTGGTTCCTGGACAGGGGTGATGGTACTCCTGACCAAGTTTACTTCCGCTCTGAGTCTGGCTACCTCATCCCGCAGTCCCAAGAGATGCATGCAGATAGGGCAGCACCTCAGTGTCCAGAAGGTCTGCCTGAATATGGCTGCCCCACAGCCACTGCATTGCACCACTCCCACATTATACTGCAATTCCACTACTTATCTGCTACTGAAGCTCTCTTAGTTCTCTTTTTTTTATTTACAGTACTAAAAATCCTGTAACTGATCCTCAGATATATATTTTTAAGGAAAAAGAAACCAATAAATAAATGAGTCAAAACATTGTCGTGCTGAGGGTGGTCTTCTTCCCCTTATGCCCTCCTACTTCACACCTCTTACTATACCCTGTGTTTAGCTCCTGTCAATCAGATTTATCAGGGCATATAATTAAGAGTTGGGGAAGGGGTGATAAGCCCACCTCCAGTTATCACGTAGCTGAGGCCAGAGGCCAGACAATTAACACCCTTCACCCAGCTACAGGACAGTCAGACAAGCCAAGATAAAATTTGCAGCAATTAAAAGACAGCACAGAATTACACCACCACTATTTTTAAATTTTCAACAGCCCAAAACAATTATAAGTAAAGACAACACAGAAAGAAAGTATAGTGTCACTACAAGCCTACAATCTAAGTTTAAAAGAAAATACCAGTTACCAGTTACTCTGAAGCACTGAATTGAATATGTTTCCTTCCTTCACCTTCTGGCTTCTTCTGAGAAGATGAACTTCTGTTTGCTGCTTTAACTGTGACTAAGCCCCACCTTCAGTTATCACGTAGCTGAGGTCAGAGGCCAGACAATTAACACCCTTCACCCAGCTACAGGACAGTCAGACAAGCCAAGATAAAATTTGCAGCAATTAAAGACAGCACAGAATTACACCACCACTATTTTTTAAATTTTCAACAGCCCAAAACAATTATAAGTAAAGACAACACAGAAAGAAAGTATAGTGTTACTACAAGCCTACAATCTAAGTTTAAAAGAAAAATACCAGTTACCAGTTACTCTGAAGCACTGAATTGAATATGTTTCCTTCCTTCACCTTCTGGCTTCAGATATTTTTAATTTTATTGTTTTTATTTATTTCGATTAGGATTAATATGTTTGAATCAGAGACTCATTTTCAAAGGTTCCAAGTCAAGGACAGAAAAATGCAACATCATTCAAATACAGTACAATACAATACAGATAGCAGAGATCATATGGTAAGCGTTATGCAGAAATAAAGCAGTGTTACATGAGGTTCAAGACTTGTCTGTTTAAGGTACAGTTTCACATAAATAAAGCACATTTCATTAAAATAGCAGGGTAGGGCTGGCCATACTGGAAATAACATGTCAGCAATATAGCGAGCTTATGGCAAAAGGATGGGGGGGGGGGATGGTAAGCAACCAGAGTGGTGGTGGTGTCAAAAGGGAGATGTGGTAGGGTTAAGGAGGTGAAAGAGGAAGGAAAGCAGAAAAGTATGAAAATCGATGTATGAAAGGTTTGTGGGGGAGAGAGGAATAGAGCAAACAGAGACAAAATCAAGTGGCTCGGTAGGTGATTTGTTTGTGCAGTTGCAGGTTGAGACACTCTTTAGATGAGACTGAAACCCTCTTTTGAAATTACTTAGTTTAGTTTATCAAAATATTACCATTTTAAAATAAACAAGCATTTGTCAATGCTGAACGTTCGCTTGCAGGTATTTGCAGTGGTGTTTGGCACATATGGTGCTTTACCCTAATGCCCTGTGCGATTGCTGGTATTTGCACAATAAATTTTCAGCATGACCTTTTTGTTACCCCCATTGTACGCTACATAGGCGGAAACACGTTTTGGGCAGGATGTGAAAAATGACAGCTGTACTGCTCATAAGGAAGTGTGGTAAAATGGCAATGTTGAAAATCTGGAGTGGAAATATTGAAAATTCGCAAACCTACGAGCGTGCGTGGGAAGTGTGCAACGCACGCTCATAAAACAGTCATTGTTAGAAATTTTTTCAGCAAATTCTCAACATTGGCATTTTAAAACCTCTGCTAATGAACAGTGTCAATGTAATTTTCTTACTGTGTCCCATACATTGATTTCGCACACCGACTGCGCCATTGTGCACTACATGGTGGAAACACGTTTTGGGCAGGATGTGAAAAATGACAGCTGTACTGCTCATAAGGAGGTGTGGTAAAATGGCAATGTTGAAAATCTGGAGTGAAAATATAGAAAATTTGCAAACTTACGAGCGGGCATAGGAGATGAGCAATGAACACTCGTAAAACAGTCATTTTTAGGAATTTTTTCACCAAATTTTCAACACAGCCATTTTAAGACCTGTGCTCATGGACAGTGTCACTGTGATTGTCTTAATGTGTCCCATACATTGAGTTCACACACTGACTGCGCCATTGTGCCATACATGGGCGGAAACATGTTTTGGGCAGGATGTGAAAAATGACAGCTGTACTGCTCATGAGAAGGTGTGGTAAAATGGCAATGTTGAAAATCTGGAGTGCAAAATATTGAAAATTCGCAAACTTACGAGCGTGCGTAGGAACTGCGCGACACACTCGTAAAACAGTCATTTTTAGGAATTTTTTCACCAAATTTTCAACATAGCCATTTTAAGACCTCTGCTAATGAACAGTGTCACCGTGATTTTCTTAATGCATCCCATACATTGATTTCTCACACCGACTGCGCCATTGTGCACTACATGGGTGAAAACACATTTTGGGCAGGATGTGAAAAATGACAGCTGTACTGCTCATAAGGAGGTGTGGTAAAATGGCAATGTTGAAAATCTGGAGTGAAAATATTGAAAATTCGTGAACTTACGAGCCTGTGTAGGAACTGCGCAACGCACGCTCGTAAAACAGTCATTTTTAATTTTTGCACCAAATTTTCAACATGGGGTTTTTGGGACCCCTTCTCATGAATGATGTCACTGTCATGGTGTTATTCGGGCCCCAAAGGGTGATTTGGCGCAGTGACTGCGCGGTGACAATCACCCGTCCCGACTATTTCTCATGACGTGATCATCATGAAAGAATCCCAAAACCATATTAATTAGTCTAAATCAAAAATGCCTGAGATATGCAATAAAGTTGAAAAACCCTATCTAGCTCATTATACAGCTTACCGACATTTCCTCAGTTCGCGGTTGGCTTTGAAGAGTGCAGACGTGTTCCTGGTCCACCGAAGATCGTCGTGCCAAGCTCCGGAGGTAAGTATGGGGTGAGGGGTGTGGGGAGGCTGGGTGTGCAGTGGGTGGGTGCAGGTTGTGGGAGGGAGGACTGGGAGAAGCGCCGTGGGGCGGTTTTGGTTTACAGGTGAAAAAAAAAAAAAGACTACAGGGACATTTGCCATGCTGGGGTGGGCTCCCAGCAGAAGGATACGGGGGGGCTGAAGAGCCGATGGGGTTTAGGCACCCAGTGGGAAAACAACGCAGGACATTTGCCACGCTGGGTGGGCTCCTAGCGAAGCAACCTAAGATGGGGGCGGCGGCGGGGGTGGCGTGACGCGGTAAGCTCTGATGACAGCGGGTGGTTTCTTTGCCGAAGACCACCGCCAGATACACAGCCCCCGCACCCATTGCGCAGGACCGCCACGCCTGTTCAACGGAGCAGTGGATTGAAGGAGAGGCACACCTCCAAAGTGTGTTACTCTCCCAAAACGCTCCCTTTACGACGCTGCAAGCGCAACTTAAAAGGAAACACTTTTATTTAAAACAATGACAGCACTGACAAGTGCCAATCTGTCTCTCTACAAGTGAGAAACAAACCCACCATCTTTTTTCTTACTGTTCATCCTGCCCACTGCAAATTGGCAGCCAATCACAACTCCTTGAGGAACCCCTCGTAATCTTTCTTACCCCAGAATGTACACCATTTACCACCACCATCTGACTTCTATTCCACAGCCAGTTTTCCACCCATCTAGTTATTTTGTGTCCCATCCCCATGCTCTCTGTCTTATTTTTCAGCCTGTGGTGAGGGACAAAGGATTCATGTGATAACGGCAATCGCAGAATAGTGATTGCCATTAGGGCAAATGCACATCGCTGAAGAAAATTTTGGTGATGTACTCCTCGCGTGCAACAAAAGGGCACCGGACTTAGGATTTACTTGTTAATGCATCTACCATACCTCTTACTGAAAGATTCTCAACTCTGGGGGATGCATGTTGTGAAGGGTGCAAAATAAAAAAAATAACATTTTGGGCCAGGCACAACAAATACCTCCACCTGGACCTGAACCTAGCACCCTGTGCAGCCCAGTCCTGAACCCACCCACCACGCCACGGCAGCAGCTCAGCAGCTCACTGCGGCACCACCCCTCACAATCCCTCCCCCCTCCTGCCCATCACTGAGCATGCTCATTCCCCCATGCACGTATGCATATAGTGACATCCTGTTACTATATGTGCAAACCCCCCCATCTGGTCGCCCTCCCTGTTGGGTTGCTCCGATGACAAGTGCCATGATTGAGTCGCCATTTTTGTAGGCACCCAATCGTGGTCGCCTTTATCACAGGATACTGGGACAGAGTCACAGGCCGTACTGAAGTCCAGGTAAGCAACATCAACTGCCCCTCCTTGATCAACCACCTTTGTTACTCCATCAAAAACTTCTATCAGATTTGTTTGGTAAGATCTCCTCACTAGTGAATCCATGTTGCTTTTCATCTAATAGTTTGTTGTCTGTTAAGTATATTACCACTCTTTCCTTTAATAGCATCTCCATCACCTTGCCCACCACTGATGTGATGCTGACAGGTCTGTAATCCCCTGCCTCCTCCTTACAGCCTCCCTTGTGCAGTGGTACTGAATCTGCCATCTTCCAGTCACTCAGAACACACCCTGTATCTAGCAACTAGTTAGATAACTTAACTAAATGTGTTGCCAACTCATCCTTCAAGTCCCGAAGAACTCTTGGATGCAAACCATTTGGTCCCATTGCTTTGTCTACCTTTAATTTTCCAAGTTCTTCCTTAACTCTTTCCTCACTTAATGGGCTTTGATCCACCCCACATTCATCTCCTCCCTTCTTCTTTAACTCGGGTCCCTTTCCATCCCCTTCCACTGTGAATACAGAGCAAAAATAACTATTTAAAACCTCAGCTTTCTCAAAGTCCCCCTCAACCTTAGTTCCCCCTTTCCCCCTCAAACTCCCAATCCCCTGTCCTCCTCTTTCCCCCACATATCTAAAAAAAAGTTTGATCTCCTCTTTTGACATGTTTACCAATTCTCTCTTCTGTTTCTGCTTTTGCTCTCCTAATCAATTTCCCTGCCTGGCTCAGTTTCTCCTTATAATTTACAATATCACATTCTGAGTTTTCTTATATCTTCTGAAAGTCATCCTTCTATCTCTTATTGCCCTTACAACCACCCTATTAAACCAAAGAGGCCGCCTTATTTTCTTGTTTTTTTCCTACCCTCCTTATGCATATCTCAGTTGCTTTTAATAATGCCTTCCTAATACATTTCCACAATTCCTCTAAATTCTCTATCTGGTCACTGCATTTCATTTCCTCCTTGAAAATCTCCCTCATTCTATTAAAGTTCACCCTCCTGAAGTCTGGAACCTTTGTACTGGTCTTATTTATCTTCCCTATTTGTATCTTGAAACTTACTGTGTTGTGATCACTTGTACCCAGACAGTCTCCCACAATAACCTCTTCAACACTATCCCCATTTGTGAGTACCACGTCCAAAATCCCACCTCCCTTGTGGGCTCCTTAACCAGCTGATGTAGATATGATCCCTGCAGGCTTTGGTATCTCCCTGCTCTGGCTGATGTTGCCTTTGGGATTCCTCATTCTATAGCATATTAAGGTCCCCCAGTAGTATAAACTCCCTTTGTCTGACACTGTGTTAATCAGCTGCATCATTTTCCTGCCTGACTCCTCCCCTGATTTGGAGGCCTATACATCACTCTTATTCTTACTATAGCTCCAGGTTTTTCTTCAGTGTCTGATTCAATACCTATTTTAATTAAACCTGCAAAAAAGATAACAATCCCTTGATATCTTTTTTTTTACCAAATTAAATTTATTGTTAATTAAAAGAGAACATGAAATAACCTAATACAGTAAATAACATGAAACATTTCAGAACAGAGTAAATCAGATATAACAAATATACAAACAGAAATTCCTACAACTCGTACAATTTATCAATGTTCAGTCTGATCTTAAAGCTACTGATACAAAACCACATAGTAATGGACATGAACCTTTAGAGTACTGTAAGCTGAGAAATGCAATGTTGTAATATTGTGACAGGTCTACAAGGTTAGGTTAAGAATGCAAACTATTTCTAATCCTTAAATTGAAGGAAAGGGCCCCAAACATCTAGGAATGTGCCCTTCCTATCAAAGAACGTGTAAGCAATTCTCTCATGGTTAGCTGTGTAGCTCAACTGGTTGAACCGTCATAATATCTTTATTTAAAAAATAAACTGTAAAAGAAAATGGTTCATAGATGATCTGACCTGCCCTTCAGAACCCCACTCACCCCACCTTCACCCCACTCAGCACCACCACCCCACACTCCCTCACACACGCTTCACTCCGTGAACATATCCCATAATGGAGATCCACTCTCCAACTGAAGACACATCTTCCTGCTGGAACCGACGACTGTGATATAAGAAAATTAGGTAATCCTGGTTTAATGTATTTTAGTGGAGTTTGAACTTTTATTCATAACTTTGCCATTTATTATTATTTTACACTAGACTTTCAACATAGCCTTTCTGGGATCCCATCTTGTGAACAAGGGTGGAGAAACTTTTGAAATCTATCCCGAAAGGAGACTTTCTTGATGCGCTGCATGAAATCACCGTTTGGGTGGGATTTGAAGCCTTTCTCCTACTAGGTGGGGTTGTAAGAAGGCTACATTAACAATTTGGTGTAAAAATATATTAAAATGGCCATGTTATAAGTGAACATTGAAATATTTCAATGTTCATTCACAACTTTAGCTAATTTTTCAACCAAACTTTCAACATGGCCTTTTAGGAACCCCCTCCCCCATGAACAGGGCAGTTGCAATTTTCAAATCCGCCTGAAAAGCGATTTTACAGTCACTTAATGAAATCACTTTTTGTCAGGATTTGAAAGTTTTCACTACCAGGTTCATGAGGTGGGTCAAAGAAGACCCGATGGAAAATGTGGTGTAAAAATATGGTAAAATGACCACGTTATGAGCAAACATTATTTGGAGTCAAAATACTGAAAATTAACAAATATTAGTGAAGTTTATGAGTGAACATTGAAATATTTAAACATTCACTCATAATTTTGCTAATTTTCACTAATTTTCAGTATTTTGACTCTCAATTTTATGTTGTTTGCACACATGTGCAGAAACATAGTACCATCATTAGACTTTTCAGAGTGTGGCCGCCTCTTCCAATTCAGTCAGTGTGTTTGCAGGCACGGCCCTGTTCTCCAATACCTGCTGGAGCTGTCTATGACAACTCCAAATGCAGATGAAGTACAGTTGAAAGGAGAGCTACGCTTCAGTGAGCAGCGATAAGATATCACCTGCTCATGAGACGCTCCCCTACACACACACACACACATGCACGCACACACACACACACACACACACACTGCTGTATACCCCTCCCCACACTGTATGGCGACGGGGTGCCCAATCCCCGTCGGCTGTGCTGCGCTCCCAACAGAGTTGCACATGCCATGCTGGGTGCCACCCCAGTGTGGCAACTTATCGTATAGGCAGCCGGGGTGCCCAATCCCCGTCAGCTCCACTGTCCCCTCCCTGAGTACACAGTGCCACGCTGAGGAGCCCACCCCAGCGTGGCAAAGCTGTTATGACCAAGGGGGTGCCCAATCCCGTCGGCAAGCCCCCAAACAGTTTTTCCAGTTGCCATGCTGGGAGCTCACCCCAGCGTGGCAAAGCGTCCCATCGTCTTTTAAAACAAAAAAACCCTGTAAATAAAAAACAGTCCCTCGCAGTCTCCCCCCCCCACAACCCGCACCCACCCACTGCACCCTGCCTCCCAGCACCCCACCCCATGACCTCCGGGGCTCAGCTGCGACGATCATCGGTGGACGGAAGACGTCTGCCCTCTTCAAAGCCGACTGCAAACTGAGGAAATGCCGGTAAGCTGTATAATGGGATAGATAGGGTTTTTTCAACTTTGTTGCATATCTCAGGCATTTTTTGGAATTTTTGCACCAAATTTTCAACATGGGGTTTTTGGAACCCCTCCTCATGAATTCTTGCACTGTCATGGCGTTAATCGGGCCCAAAGGGTGATTTCGCAGTCACTGCGTGAAATCACCTTTTCACACTGATTAATGAAATGACACTGCCAGTGTTCATAAGGTGGGCTCTCAAAAAGCCTATGTTGAAAATTTTGTGGAAAAATTCCTAAAAATGACTGTTTTACGAGCATGCATTGCGCAGTTCCTACACACGCTCAAAGTTCACCAATTTTCAATATTTTCACTTCAGATTTTCAACATTGTCATTTTACCACACCTCCTTATGAGCAGTATAGCTGTCATTTTTCACATCTTGCCCAAAACATGTTTCCGCCCATGTAGTGTGCAATGGCGCAGTCGGTGTGTGAAATCACTGTATGGGACACATTAAGAAAATCACAGTGACACTGTCCATGAGCAGAGGTCTTAAAATGACTGTGTTGAAAATTTGGTAGAAAAATTCCTAAAAATGACTTTTACGAGTGTGCGTTGCGCAGTTCCTATGCACGCTTGTAAGTTTGTGAATTTTCAATAATTTCACTCCAGATTTTCAAAAGTCTTTTTACCACACCTTCTTATGAGCAGTACAGCTGTCATTTTTCACATCTCACCCAAAACGTGTTTCCGCCCATGTAGTGTGCAATGGCGCAGTCGGTGTGCGAAATCACTGCATGGGACACATTAAGAAAATCATAGTGACACTGTTCATGAGCAGAGGTCTTAAAATGGCTATGTTGAAAATTTGGTGAAAAAATTCCTAAAAATGACAGTTTTACGAGCCTGCTTTGTGCACTTCCTACGTACGCTCGTACGTTTGTGAATTTTCAATATTTTCACTCCAGATTTTCAAAATTGTCATTTTACCACACCTCCTTATGAGCAGTACAGCTGTCATTTTTCACATCTCGCCCAAAATGTGTTTCCGCCCATGTAGCGCACAATGGCAGAGTCGGTGTGCAAAATCACTGTATGGGACAAATTAAGAAAATCACAGTGACACTGTTCATGAGCAGAGGTCTTAAAATGGCTATGTTGAAAATTTGGTGACAAAATTCCTAAAAAATGACTGTTTTACGAACCTGCGTTGCATTAGCACCTACGCCAGCGTAAGTTTGAATTTAATATTTTCACTCCAGATTTCCAACATTGCCATTTTACCACACCTCCTTATGAGCAGTACAGCTGTCATGTTTCACATCTCACCCAAAACGTGTTTCTGCCCATCTAGCGCACAATGGCACAGTCGGTGTGCGAAATCAATGTATGGGACACATTAAGAAAATCACAGTGACACTGTTCATGAGCAGAGGTCTTAAAATGGCTATGTTGAAAATTTGGTGACAAAATTCCTAAACGACTGTTTTACGAGCCTGCGTTGCGTACTTCCTATGCACGCTCGTAAGTTCGCGAATTTTCAATATTTTCACTCCAGATTTCCAACATTGCCATTTTACCACACCTCCTTATGAGCAGTACAGCTGTCATTTTTCATATCTCGCCCACGTGTTTCCGCCCATCTAGCGCACAATGGCACAGTCGGTGTGTGAAATCAATGTATGGGACACATTAAGAAAATCGCAGTGACACTGTTCATGAGCAGAGGTCTTAAAATTACTATGTTGAAAATTTGTACAAACTTCCTAAAATGACTGTTTCACGGTGTGCATGCGCAGTTCCTATGCAGCTCGTAAGTTCATAAATTTTCAATATGTGCACTCCACTGACTTCCAAATACCTACACAGCATATACAAGCAAGCAACATTCGCATTGACAAATGCTTGTTTACATAGCCATTTTTCATGCCACCTAATGAACGTGACAGAAGTTATTTTTCATATCCTGGAGAGACTTGTGGTGCTAAGGCCAGTATTTTATAAATGTCACATGTCATGTTTATAAAGGGAGTCATAAAATGAGTATGCTGAACCTTTGATGTCATAATTAATAAAAATGAATAATTATTAAGAAACATTGTGTGTAATATCAGCCTTGACCCCAGCGGAGTAGTGCTTTCTAATCCTGTGCCAGTGACCTGAGTTTGGTGGTGATCTCAGTGACTCAGCTAGAAGGGCTGAGACTGAGGGTATGGCGTTGTCATGAGATGCCACCCTGCAGCCAGGGAACAGTAGCTGCTGGGTTGCCCATGAGCCCAAGTACCATATAGTGAAGACAGAGAATGCCTTCTCTTGGCATAGGCTCTACACCTCTGCACCCTTTGGTGCCAGAGGGACCTGTGCTTTGGCTAAGAGATTGATTCTTTTCCTGTGTATCTGTGTCTGCAGTCACATGGAGCACAGGATCCAGAGGGCATTGTGTTTCTGCAGTCCACCAGCCAGCCCCATGAATTCTTGACGTCAGTAGCTGCACTTCCGTAGGCAGACGGAGTCATCGCTTGGTGCAGGACCCTCTGGGGCCTGCCTGAATGAGGATGCCACTATCTCAAAAAGAAAGAAAATTCTTTGCAAAAAATTGTGTTAATGAACTAGTTAGGGTTCAACTCAATGTCACATATCACTAGAGCAAGTGTCTTTGGGCGGGTGGTTGGGTGCACAGGGTGTGGTGCGGCCATGATACTGGACTGGGCTTGGAAGTTTGGGGGATGCCCAGTGTGCTACCAGCTGGTGCTGACAAGGAGCCATAGAGGCAATCCAAAGACAGCTGGGGAAGGATTGGACAGGTAGGAGGCAGCGGTCACCTACAAGGAAGCACTAGATGCTGGGGCCTACCAAGCTGGGGGAGGAGTGAGGCAGGTTGCTCACACCTAGGAGAGGAGGCAAGGGTGGTACACAGGGCTCTAGGGACCCTGGCAGATGGGTCCCAAATTGTGGAAATTTCCACATCAGTAGGCAAGATTCTGGGGGTGTCCAAAGGAAACCAAGAGAGGCAGTAGGGATGGGGGGTATTGGGGATGGGCTAAGGCTCATAAATCACTTTAACCTCAACACCCATTGGTAGAAGGGGTGTATGGGGAGGAGGAGGATGATGCTGGTGTAGCTGGGGCAGGGATGGATAGAAACGTGTGAAGGGGTAAGTGTCAAGGCGCAATAGAGGGACCCGGACAGGATGGGGAAGAGGGTAGGAGGAGAAGAAAAGGAGGATCAGGGAACAGGAAGAGGCTGATGGTATGGAATAGGGGAGCATGACAGGCAGGAAGGCGCAGGGGAAAATGGGATGATAGCGGGCAGAAAGCCAAGTAGGCAACGGATGGGGCAGATGGATTAGTAAGGAGTGGGGAAAGACATACAGAAAGATACTCGGGTGGGGGATAAGGAAGGCCAGGACATGGTAGAGGAGGTGACCAGGGACAATAGTGAAGGGCTACCTTCAGCACCCAGATTGTGGGAGGTGCGAGGAGCCGGTTGAGGAGAATCAGGCGAAGGGATGAGGAGGGGCATGGAAGGAGGGGGAACCAGAGGGGTGAACATGAAGGCAAGGGGGAAGTTACAGTACTGCTATTGGGGGACTCCATGATCACAGGCATCCAGTGGGAGGGGCAGGAGGAGAGTAAAACCTGTCTGATCAGAACCAAATGCCACCCAGGCTTGATGGTGCACAAGGCCAAGCATGAGTTGTATTCACTGGCCAGGGAATGCGGGGGGACCCTGGACATTCTAGTGCACTTGGGGACAAATGACATAAATGGAAACAGTGAACTAGAAATTCAGGCAAGGTTCCGGGAGTTGACCAGGGTATGCCTTTCCATAGGCTGTAAGATCTCCTTTTTGGAAATTCTGCCAGTACCAAGTGCTAGTGGGGAACACAAGATGAAGATTAGGGAGATAAATCAGTGGCTTCGGGAGTGGTGTGGGAAATTGGGGTATGGCCTGGTGGGGGACTGGGAGGAGACCTGGGAGGATAAGGGGCTATATGCTAGGGACAGGCTCCACCTTAATTTGGAGGAGAAGGAAATCCTAAAGCTCAAACTAGCTGGGTTCATCAACGAAAGGTGTGGTTTAAACTTGTGAAGGGGAGGGATCAAAAAAGGGGCAGTGCGAGCAGGTACGATAAATGAGGGACATGGTCTACACTCCTCTAGGTGGCTAGGGAGATATGAAAATGGGTCATCAGGTAGGGTGCAGGAGCTGAGAAAAGGGAGCGCAAGGGGGAGAAAGGAGAGGAGGGAAAAGGGGTGGAGGGTGGTCCTGATAAATGCCAGGAGCTTAGGAAATAAAATGCCTGCACCCAGGCGTGCTAGTTGAGGGAGGTAGATGTGGCAGCAGTCACTGAGACCTGGGCAACTCAAGGGCATGAGTGGGATCTAAATCTGGAGGGCTACACTATGTTCAGAAAAGATAGGGGAAGGGAAGGGGTGGTGGTGTAGCACTGTTAGTCAAACATGGCGTGGGTATTGGAGGGGTAGAGGAGGCAGAGGGGAGTGTGGATGCTATTTGGGTCACCTTGCTGATGCAGGGGGGTAAGAGAGTAAAGGTCAGGGTGGTATACAGACTACCAGCACTGGTGGAGGTCCTGGAAGAATGTTTGGTAGCAAATCTCGAGGGACACTGTAGATTGGGAAAGGGAAGGGTAGCGGTAATGGGGGACCTCAACATGCCAGGAACAGACTGGGGGACTATGACATCACCAGTGGCCAGAGAGCAGAGGCTGCTGGATGTCTTCCAGGATACATTTCTGACACAACAGGTGGGTGAGCCAAACAGGAAGGCCCAGACACTGGACGTGGTCCTGGCGGACAGTGATCAGATTAGGGGCCTAGAGGTGAGGAACCCATTGGCTGGGGGTGATCATGCCACAGTCTGGTTCTTCCTGGACCTAGGTGGGTAGGAAAGCCGAACAAGGATTGTAGTAACTGACTTTGGGGGTGCAGACTTCAGGGAGATGGGAAGGATCCTTTAAGATTGTCTGGACAGGATAAGGCCAGATATGGATGCTGACAGCAGGTGGGGGAATCATTAGGAGGGGAATACAGGAGGTTACCAGATCCTGCGCAAGAGAAAGGCGTAAGTTCAGTAAGGCCAGAAAACCCTGCTGGTGGACCCAGGAGGCACAGGAAGTGGTAAGAGAAAAGAAGGTGGCCTATGGGCACTTCAAGTGCTCAAGGGTGAAAGGGATCAGGAGGAATGAGCTGAAAGCCAAGAGAGTCACCAGGGTGGTGACAGCAACTAACAAAAAGGAGCAGTCCTTGGCAAGTGGGATCGGAGGTGGTACAAGGTTTTTAGATACATAGAAGAAAAAAAGGAAAGTAGGGTGGCAGATCAGCAAGATAAGGATAGGGAAGGTTGGGCACAGGAGGCAGGGGACATGCAGAAGTCCTAAATGAGTACTTTGCCTCAGTTTTTACCGGGGGATGGAGGGCTATGTCTTGCGAGAGGAGTGGGGCAAAACCGGAGCAAGGGTGGGACCGTTAGAGACCAGGGAACCCTTATGGGTCTGGGAAGAGGTGGCCACCACAGACAGGTGGGGGCCCAGCAGTGCAGGGTGAAAAGGGGAGGACGTGGAGGCTGAAATCCCAATAGAGAGAGTAAGGGAAGCTCTCAGGTCCCTTCAAATGGAGAAAGCACCTGGGCCAGATGAGATACATCCCAGGGTGCTGAGGGAACTGGCAGTCCCTCTAGTGGAGCTTTTCAACATCTCTCTGAGGACTGGATGGGTGTCCCAAGATGGGAGTGGCTCATATTGTGCTGATCCACAAGGTGGTATCAAGAGAAGGTGGGAAATTACAGGCCCATTAGCTTGACATCGGTGGTTGGCAAGGTGATGGCGGGTATTGTCAAGGAAAGGCTAGGGGCGTTACTGGGTACTTGGATGATAGGCAGCATGACTTTGTCATGGGAAAATCGTGCCAGACAAATCTTATTGAGTTCTATGACTGGGTGACGAGGGCCCTGGACCAGGGTAGGCCAGTGGACGTCCTCTTTCTGGACTTTAGCAAGGTGTTTGATTAGGTACCCCACAGTGGCCTGCTGGCTAAGCTGAAGGAAATGGGGGTAGGGAGACAGTTGTTAAGATGGATAGAAAATTGGCTCTCTGAGCATACACAGAAGGTGGTGGTTGGAGGGTTAACCTCATCCCCAAGGTGGGTGACTAGTGGGGTTCCCCAGGAGTCAGTGCTGGGGCCACTCCTGTTCAACGCCTATATCTCAGATATCAGGAGGGTGGATCAGGAGTGAGATGAGTCTCTTGCAGATGACTTAAAGCTGGGTGCAGTGGTAGATGGGGAGGAGGGAGGAGGGAGGGTGGCCTTGCAGGAGGATCTGAAGGCTCTGGAAAGGTGGTCAGGAAAATGGAAACTAAAATTCAATGCAGGGAAATGTAAGGTTCTGCACCATGGAGTCAGAAATCCGGGCCAGGGGTATACCCTGGGAGGAGACATGATTCAAGTCACGGAGGGTGAGGGGGACCTGGGAATAGTGGTAGATGTCAAAATGAACAACTCAGAGACCTGTAGGAGGGCAGTGGCAAGGGCAAATAGGATGCTGGGATGCATCCTTCCACTGTACAACTGCTTGGTTAGGCCACACCTTGAGTATTGTGTACAGTTTTGGAGATCACATTTAAAGAGGGACGTAACACTCCTAGACAGGGTCCAAAGGAGGGCAACCAAAATGATCTGGGGCCTGGGGAGAGAACCTATGAAGAGAGGCTCAAGGAACGACATGTACACCCTGGAGGAGAGGAGGACGGAGGGACATGACAGAGGTCTTTAAGTACATGAAAGGGATCAATGAAGGAGGACCAGTCATGGTGTTCCAAAGGAAGGAGGGTGGGGCAACAAGAGGTTACGGTGTAAGCTGGAAGGGGCAGGCTCAGAGGGGAAGAGAAGATGTTATTTCACTGAAAGGGTAGTGGCGCCATGGAGTGCACTGCCCAGGGAGCAAGTGAGGTGGAGACTGTGGACAGGTTGAAGAGGGGATAGGAGAGGTACAGGGGGATGGTAAATCTGACCAGGCCCAATACAACTGGAACATCTGGGACTGGGGACATTATAACCCAAAAGGGGGGGACACCAAAATCGGTCCTCAGTGCGTGTGCTAAAAATCGAGCAGACTCGAGAGACCGTTAAGCCTATTCTGCTGGCATTTTAGTATGTTAGTATGAATCTTGTTGCCACTAGCTTCTGCGCTGTGCAGAACAGGCCATAGAAGTCCAGAAATGTTACATAAAATTGAGACATAAATGTGGTTTCAAACCAGAAGTTTTATAGAGCCCAACCACCACCTGGACAAAAAGTGCTATTTTGTCACCATTTATAAATGATTTCAGGATGAATCTTTGTTGTTGAGCTGCTGTGCTGTACAGAACAAGCCTTAGAAGTCCAGAAATATAACATGACAAAATTGTGATAGAAGGGAGGTACAATTATTGTGGCAATTATGAAATTGCCAACATGGCAAGTGATGGCCATGTGACCATGCTGAGAAAATTAATTCCTCCTACAAAATGCTGCTGCTGGTCAGACTTGCTGTCTCCTACTGCTTGTTTCATAATTGAGATTAATCTATAATATTCATTTGCCAATGCTGTTCTGTTTGGCTGTGGTGACGCTGTGGTTGTAACCTGTACGGTATAGAGGGAACGATATTTTGGGGTGCTGTAGCTTGCTGCCTGCTGCTCCTCTGAGTGGTTACCAACTTGCCACCAAGTAATATTTTGGCCGGTGTAATGTTAATGGATCATCTGCACAGACATACTACTACTACTACTGCACATGTAAGTATTTCTATGTATTTCACTTTTTTTGTGCAAGAGAGTTGTAGGGGTAAGTTGGTATTGTGGCCTGTTGAGGTCTAATATGTTTGTACTGCTTTTCCATTTTTTCCAGTTGGCGGAGGATTACATCATGATGTCAGGCCAAGGAAGCTTCATCATGCCGGGATTCAGATGTTTGAACACACCACATGTCCCAACACCGAAGGTAAGTATTAAATTTTTCATTGATGGGGAAGTGGGGTTACTGCAGACCAGATGTCTGAGTTTGACATTATCTGTGTTCTATATGCCGTTGTCAGTATTCAGGAATCCCGGTGCTAGTGCATGTGTTACCTCCCACTTCTGCTGCTGCTGACCAGACGGTGACGCTTCATGTAGAACAGTTCCAGTTTCACAGTCAGTCCTTGAGGTGAATATTTCTTCATTTTAATGGTTTTTTTTGGGGGATCTTGTACTAATCATCAAAATTTGTTCTTCTTTTATCTTATTTTCAGGTATGCAGTGCTTTAGAGGAATGAGGATGCCTGCTGCTGCTGGCCTTCATGTGCACTGCATGTTCCTTCTGGGGGAAATTTCAGCAGTTTACATTTACAGGGTAAGGTAAGTGTGTGCGGATATTGTTTTCTAATTTATGACTCATGTCATTAAAGATGGCTGCCAATGTTCACAATTTTGTAAAAATCCCTTCAACTGGTGTTACCAGTTTAATGAATGTGCTGCGTTCTTATTGTACTTGTACTAGAAGGGTTCTTCAACAAGTCGTGGATAGTAAGCAGCACAAAATATTTTCATTTGTCGCATGGTGTGCATGGGCGTGGCAGTTGTCAGGGCAGGGTGGATGTATTGTCATTGTGGGCACTTTTACAGGCTTCAAGACACCATATCTTGCCTCAGGATGGGATTAGTGGAAATGAAAAAGTAAAATGTATATCTTGATATTTTTGGTACAGAACATTATTACTGTAATAATGCAAAATGTTTATGGTTATGCTTTGACTGCTGCCTTAATATAGGGCAGGGACTAAACAACAGTTTAGGACAAGTGTGCTCAAATTAAACTGATTAACAGGCTAACAGCAGATAATAACACAAACCATCACAAATCACTTCACCACATTGGAGCCGTTATCACTTACGATAAATCCAGCTGTAAGTGACTGTGTGCGTAGCCAGAAATTTTACAGACAATCGAGACGTAAATGTGGTCTCAGTTCAGAAGTTTTATTAGAGCCCCACCACCCAGACAAAACATGCAGTTTTGTCTGCTGTTTAAAGTGATTTCATGATGATTCTTGTTGCCTCTTGCTGCTGTAGTGCGCCACAGGCCTTATAAGTCCAGAAATGTAACATGAGAAATTTTACAGAAAATCAAGACATAAATGTGGTCTCAGTCCAGAGGTTTGATGAGAGCCCACCACCACCCAGACAAAAAAATTCAATTTTGTCCACTGTTTACAAATGATTTCATGATGATTCTCATTGCCTCTTGCTGCTGTGCCATGCAGCATGGGCCTTATAAGTCCAGAAATGTCACAAGCATCATTTTAAAGAGAGTCTCACATAAATAGGTCTCAGTCCTGAAGTTGGCTACTGCCCCCACCACCAGGCACAAAAATGCAGGTCACAGTGGGAAAATGATTTCCTCCTGCAAAATGCTTTTCAGGCAGAAATTTGCAACAGGCCAGAAAAGGCTTGTACAAACAAGAAAATTATGAGACAAAGCGAAACAATACCACTATGCCACTATGGTTCTCAAAAGAGGTGGCGGTGAAGGTTAGGGAGAAAAAGACAGCATTTAGGAAGTATAAGGAAACACAGAAGGAGCAGGACAGAGAACTGTACCAGTTAATTAAGGCAGAAGGAAGCAGGGAGGGTAGTCAGAATAGCAAAGGCCCAAACTGAGGAAAAGATAGCCGACTTGGTTAAGCAGGGGGATAAAACCTTTTATAGGTATATCAGAGAGTGTAGAAAGACAAATGGAGGGATAGTGAGGCTGAATAGAATGGACGGTAGGTGGGCAGAGAGGGACAGTGAAAAAGCAGGAATACTGAATGAATACTTCTGCTCAGTATTCACAAAAGAGGAAGAGTGGGAGGTACCTAATCCAATTAACAGAAGCACTCTGGATAGGGGGGTCGATCCCAGTCCTTTCACAGAAGAAAGAATTCTGAAAGAACTCCTAAAACTGAAGGTGGACAAAGCAATGGGGCCTGACAGAATTCACCCCAGAATTCTAAAAGAATTAAGCAGAGAACTAGTGACACCACTGACTACCCTTTTAACAAATCATGGGTGGGTGGTGTGGTGCCTTAGGACTGGAGGAAGGCAGATGTGATTCCCCTTCACAAAAGTGGGGCCAAGACAGGGGCAGGAAACTACAGACTGTCAGTTTGACCTCAGTGGTAGGAAAGTGATGAAATCACTTCTGAAGGAAAGATTTGTTAAGTACCTAAAAGGCCAGTGAGGCACAGGACCCAAGGCAGCATGGGTTCACAAGGGAAGGTCATGTCAGACGAATCTAATTGATTTCTTTGACTGAGTAACCAAAGTAGTAGTCCAGGAGGGCTGTGGACATGGCCTACCTAGACTTTGCAAGGCATTTACTCGGTCCCACACAAAAGATTAATAGTCATATTAACCAGCTCGGAGTGGGTCCCAGGGTGGTAGCCAGGTAAAACATTTGCTGGACAACAGGACACAGAAAGTAATTGTAAATGGAGTCCACTCTGAAGAAAGAGGGGTTACTAGTGGGGTACTGCAGGGTTCAGTACTGGGTCCAGTCCTATTTAATGTCTTTATAAGTGACATTGCAGAGGGACTGGAAGGAAAAGTATGCCTCTTTGCAGATGACACAAAGATCTGCAACAGGGTTGATACATAGGGAGGCATGGAAAGGATGAGAAGGGACTTAGCATGGTTGGAGGAATGGTTAGAAGTATAGCAGCTTGGATTCAATGCAAAGAAGTGCAAAATAATGCACCTGGGAAACAAAAACCCAGGGGAAAATTATACTATGGGGGGAGGTAGTAATAACAACAAAAATGGAAAGGTACCTGGGGTAATCATATCAGATGACCTTAAGGTTGGTAAGCAATGTGAGAAGGCAGTAGGGAGGGCTGGGGGATACTGGGATGTATAGGGAGTGGTGGCATCACCAGCTGAAAACAGGAAGTTGTTATCCCCCTGTACAGACAGTTGGTGAGACCCCATTTGGAGTACTGTGTCCAGTTCTGGAGACCCCATCTCTGCAAGGACATAGACAGGATGGAGGCAGTTCAGAGGAGGCAACTAAAATGGTGCAGGGTCTGCAAGAGAAGCCATATGAGGAGAGACTAAAGGAGCTTAATATGTATACCCTTGAGGAAAAGGAGGAAGGGGACATGAAGAAACGTTTAAGTACCTCAGTGGAATCAACAAAGTCCAAGAGGGTAGCATCTTTCAGAAAAAAGAGATGCAAAAATTAGAGGACACAGTTTGAAGATAGTGGGGGTACAGTTCAGGAGCAATGTGAGAAAGTATTTTTTCACAGAGAGGGTGGTGGATGCATGGAACAGCCTTCCTGAGGAGGTTGTGGGGTCTAAAACTGTGGGAGAATTCAAGAATGCATGGGACAGACATAAGGCAATTTTGTGGGGGTAGGAAGAAATAAGCTGTTGGTTAAATAGGATCTGCAGCTTGTCCTCTAGGTAGGGAAATGGGCAGACTAGGTGGGCGGCGGTCCTTATCTGCCGTCAAAGTCTGTGTTTCTATGTTTTTAATACATGACTATTCTGGCAGTGATGATGTTACCAAAAGTGACAAGTGCAGGCCACAGTGAGAAAAATGATTTCCCCCTGCAAAATGCTTCTCAGGCAGAAATTTGCAACAGGCCAGGAGCGGCATGTACGAACACATGAGAAAATTATGAGACAAGGCAAACAATACACAATTATTTAATTTTCCAGTCTAGGATTACTGCAGTAAAGATGTCCAAGTTTGACGGTAATTCTGTTCTGTTTCATTTTGACAATATTCAGGAACTTTCTGGGGTGTGTGTTACTGACTGCTCCTGTCGCTGCTGGTCACATCTTGTGAGCTGCATTTGCTGTTCAAATTTTTCAAGCTTCCAAGCAAGTATCTGAGGTATTTCTTCATTTTATTGGAGTGGGGGACTTGTAACAATTCTCAAAATGTCTTATTCCTTTTCTCTGACTGCCAGGTATGCAGTACTCAATTGGAAAGGTTGGTTGGTTTTCCTCTGGTCAGTTGGCATCCCATGTCTGTATGGCGACTACATCCAGGTCTTGCTGGTGTGTGGAAGTTGGATAGTGGTGCTTGAGCTGCGAGGCATGGGCCACTGCTGCCATGAACAAGTAAACAAACACATCATCATGAACAACGGACACCGGTGAAGAAAAAGAAAATATTAGTAATACTGTTTAGTGAAGTTGCAAAATGTGACACTGGATTTTATCCACATGTGATTGGCCATTGCCAGTGTCGAAGACCTCATATATGACACTTACTGAAGTTCCTTGAACCACTGTGAAAAGGAAGGATATATTACTTTTGTCCAATAATGCACAAATGACACTTTTAAACAGTGGCATAATCATTCACTGCACTGTGATGCTTCCTGAACTAACAGTGTTACCTGTAATAAAGAATGAATGCGTTTGGAACTGAATTTTGCCACTTACGACTGCTATTGTTTGAACCAAGGTTATCTGTGAAAAGGGGGAGAAAATATATATATAAAAAAAATTTGCATTGATACTTACCTGTAGCGATGCTTACCATCCAAGTTGGCGCCGTCGATTAAAATTTTCCTGGACTGAAATGTTTATCAGCCTATGTTGAAACGTACAGGGACATAAAGAACCTGGAAGAATGAACATTTTAATATCATCATACAGGGGTGTGCCAGAGATTTTAAACTTGTACTCAAGAGTTCGCATAATTGTTGCCTCCCCGTAAACACAAAGCTAAAGCTGTGCTGCCTGCCACACAAACATTACCCCACCACCATCGCAGTCAACAGTATATAATAAGCTAATGATCCTAACAGAGTCACAACATTTAATTTTATCTAGCACACACACTACAAGTCAGACACAAGTTGGATGACTTTTAGTTACAGTGTTTAGGATACATTGTGATAAGACTGTACCACGTCAAGGTAGCCAGACTTACAGAAGTACATTCACCCCAACACTCATGCACACATACTCGATCGAGTCACTCATACAGTCATGACCTGTAAGTTTAGTACCCACACGTCTTCCAAAGATCATTCACAGACTCACACTAAAAAAGCATTTGTTTTCACACTTTGTGATAGTGAACCTCCCCCAAGCCATGGAAACGATTTTGGACCTCCCTCAAATTTGGAAAAAATCTTGGGCCTCCCTACAGAAAAAACATATACTGCTTTGCACAGTACACCAGGAATAAAGTGAAACTAATAAAATTGACAGTATATTCTCTTTTTATTCAACTTATTGCTATCCACCCCAAACCCCCACACCTCAGGTTATCCTTGTCACTCCACTTTTCTGACTCTTGGACCCTTGTTACTCTGTTTCCTCTCTATCTGGAACAATTAACCTAGCCACTTCATCTTTCCCCTTACCCTGCTGTTAAGAGGAGGTTCTTAGTTCTATTTCCTTCCAACATAAGCGGCGGCTTACCTGCCTGTAATAGATTATGACAATAAGTTTTATTTATTTCTGCCTCTGTTTTCTAAATAAAAAAAACTCCTAATTTTCTTCTTGCTAGCTGGTAGCCAAAACGGACTGAATTCTTTGTCAGGAGACACTCCCCATGCAGGCACATTATGTGATGTTACTAAAACAAACAGCGCGGGGACGCGCTCCCTAGAGTTTAATGGGGCAGTTTTTAAATGCTTGTTTTTATACTTTTCAGTGACAATTTTGGCAAATGAAGGCAGTTGCTTAACTAACAAGGTCCTTGTTAGTTGAGTGACTGCCTTCCTTTGTCAAAATTGTCACTGAAAAGTATAAAAACAAGCATTTATAAACTGCCTGCGCTGTTCATTTAGTAACGTCACATAACGTGCTTGCATGGGGGCATGTCTCCAGACAAGGAATTCAGTCCGTTTTGGATACCAGCTAGCAAGAAGAAAATTACGAGTGTTTTATCAGAAAATAGAGACAGAAATAAATAAAATTTATTGGCATAATCCATTACAGGGCAGGTAAGCTGCCATTTATGTTGGGATTAGGGAAGATTTCAGTGGGTCAGAACCTGCTCTTTAAGCATCTTCCTGTACCCTTACATCAGGTCGCACCTGAAAACATGCATTGACTCAGTGTGCCTTACCAGTCACCAACTTACATATAAACACCTAATATAGAAAATGAGCCTTGACTCAGTGTGCCTTTTCCAGTCACTAATTTGCATATTATTACCTATTGTAGAAACAAGCCTTGACTCAGCACGCCTTTCCCAGGCATTGATTTGCATATAAATACATACCCATAAACAAGCCTTAGTTCAATGGGCCCTTCCTGGTCACAAATTTATGCATAAGTAAAGAAGTTCACCTGTGGTTATCTATATTTAATTTGCAACATCCTTTCAAACAAAACAGCTAAAGCTTAAAATTTAAATAGTGTACATTCTCAGACTTGTCTGGGCCTCCCCGAGAACAGTTTGGGGCCTCCTTGGGAGGCTGGCCTCACCATTTGAGAACCACTGCTCTATGCAATTTCATGTGTTCTCTCAGGGTAGCTTTGTCTCCTGCAGCCAAGCAATATCACACCTTTCCTACTGAATTCAGCTAATATCTTTGCACACTTAACTACATTGTTGATCCCTTTAACATTCAAAGAACCTATTGTCAAATCAGCCATATATTGTCTGTAAGCAAAACTTCAACATTCTTACGGGTCTTACATCCAATCAAGAAGTTATGGTACCCAAACACACAAAGAGGTACTCTCCTAAAATAAAAAGAACAGAGAAGAAGGAAGAAAAAGACAGCAGATAGAACATTAAACATTACAACCACTCTAGCACTCTTAATCTCAAAGGCTTGTAGGCCCAGTACCAAATGCACAGGTCTACCTCCCTTGCGGGAGTACAGCAACAATCAGTTGTTGCAAGTAGGACCTTCCATAACCTGAGTTGTCGACTGCGCCAATAAATCTCAGCACAGTCGGCCCCTAGATGCACTATGGAGAGCAACTTCCCCGAGGAACAACACTCCACCCAAGGTGGAAGGGTCAGATAGCTCTCCCTCTCAAGGAGTCACTAGCCCGTGCCCTCTATTTATGTACTGAAAAACTTCGGGAGGATCTATGATAACAAAGCACCCTCAATCCTTTGGTACTAACTCCATCACAAGATCTTTTCTATCCCTCTTTTTTCCCTTTCCTTTGTGAAACCTGTTAGAGAATCCGGCACAATGAATCCATGGGGGGAGGAGGAGGAAGGAGAAAGAAACCCCCAAATCCCCCAAACCCCACCTCCTCTTGATCACCTCTTCCCCATCCCTGATTCATTCACAGGGCCTAAAGAAAACCCTGCCCTGTTGGCATCATCACCAGTCTGAGGGTCTCATACCACAAATCTGGTTACCCCTGATAGTCCCGGAGGCCCTTGACAAAGTCACGCATTATAAGGAGGAGGACAGTGTGGGCCACCACCGCATACACAGTGTGTGGTGTTACTCTCTATTGCAGGACATTAATGCTCTCCGCCCCCCCCATAAGTACCGGGAGAACACAAGAAAACAAACTACTCAGACTGCCCCTGCACTCCCATCTCAGCATCAAGGCCCCAGGCAGGGAACTAATTCCTATCACTCTGGGTTACCCTGAGTCACCTAGTACACGTAGATATCAGGAGTCTCCCTTTCCCTCCAATACTGATGTCTCCTCTTCCGTTATCTTGGAAAAAAAAAACACCGTCTATGCTATTTAGCCAACAACCTACAGTTTTTTTTATTTTTTTTTTTATTTAGTAGTTTAACCAGGTATAGCACACTAAGCTGAAAGCTTTTTATACCGGAGCAACCTGGGAGCACAAGGAGGTTAAGTGACTTGCTTAGGGTCACACAGTATGCAGATGGAAACTGTGGGATTCAAACCCAGGTCTGGTCTGCTGGATGTCACCAGGTTTGCAGCTCGAGCCTTAGACCACTGTGCTATACTGCCTCAGTTACGACACTGTATCCCCCCACCCTCTGCCAAAGACACCTACCGTGGATGTGGGGTGAGACGAAGTAGGCCGAAAAAACCTCCGCGTATTTGAGGGGACCATAATAAAGGATGGACTTCGGGAAGGGGTCCCCCCTGAAATATTGTCGTATAAAACCCAGCAGCCAAAACAAAAGGTCCACACACCCAGAACCCTGCTCCCCAGCGAGGCCCACGAACTCCCAGAGACCCCCCACCCGCCCACAGCAGGAGAGCCACCAGGGACAGAGCCACCGACAAGGAGACCAAGAAAAGGGAAAAAGCCCACAGGTAAACCCTCTAACCATCCAATCTCTCCATGTTAGGCCTAATAGAATTAACTAAAAGCACAGAACATTGCCATATCCAGGCCAAACAGCTTTCAACAGTCAAAGCCTCGTAATTTAAGTAGAACATTAAGTAAACATTGCTGAATTTCAGCCAGTCTCTTCTGAAGTTTTCCTTCTGAGAATCCACTTAGATAAGTCCGCATGTAGAGGCAACACCGAATCCATCCTTGAGCGGGGCCAATTTGCATCCTTCGAGCCTGGAACCACTGCCCACAGTAATTGTTCAATTTCTTTCTCAGCAATCTCTTCTTTACTATCAGAAACTGGGATATTGCTGGCTTCCAAAAAATCACTAGCCATCAGCAAGGAGTCATAGATTTTCGGACCCTCAGGTGTTTCTATCCACAGTCTGGCAGGATATCGTAACTGGGCCTTCCAGCCCCTTTCCTTGAGCTGTTTCACCACTCCTAACACCCTCTTCCGATGCTGGGCCAGAGCTGGAGGAAAATCTTGGTCCACAAATACCTTCATGCCATCAAAATTCAGGTCTTTTTCGACCATGCCAGTCGCAATATCTTTTCCTTAGTCGGAATCTCAGAAATTTAATAATAATGGCTCTGGGAGAGTGCCCTGTCTGAGCTTTGGTACAAGGGACCTGTGTGCTCTTTCAATCTCTAGCGGGGAGTCTTCTCCCATTTGCAACTCTGTCTTTAACCAGCAATCCATAAAAGCGACCATGTCCGCCTGCTCGGCTCCCTCTGGGATACCAACTACTCTGATATTATTGCGTCTGGAGCGCGCCTCCGTATCCTCGGCTCTTGCTTTTAAAAATTTATCCCTTGCATACAGAAATGATAAGGATCTTCCAAAGGCCATGTGTTCAGACTGCAACCCCTCGAGGTGTTGTTCAACTGAGGTAGTTCTCGATTCCAATTTCTTGAAATCCCTCTGGATATTCGTAACTTTTGCATCTATTTTATGAAGCAGTTTAATGATTTTCCTTGATTCAGCTCTTGTGCTGGTCGAGCCCGAGTCAGAACACGAGTCATCGGCTCCTGACACTGACAGCACTGACGAGCGCGAGGGGGCAGGGCTGAAGCCTTCCATCTGTCTGCCTCGCTGGTTCTTGGAGACGGTTTTGGTGATTAAAGAGCCTCTTTTTTACATCTGAACCATTATAGGGCGTTTACACTACCAATTTCGCTACTTAAAACCCGGGATGCGACCGCTAAATGTAGGATTCTCTTTTAGAGTTGCACTGGGGAATCAAAGAGAGAGTTAAGCCTCCATTTCCCCGGCTGCATCACGGAAGTCCGGATATATTGTTTGGTGATGGATAAAGAAGAAGAATTGGTCTGGGATCCTGTCGTTGAACTAATGATGGAATTTGGCTGAAGGGATTGCATGTGGTGATTTGGAGTACTGTGAGAGGGGTCTGGTTCTTTGATCAGAGCCCCTCTTTCTTTGCAATTCTTATATTCTTTTGGTCCAGAAACAGGGCCAAAACAGTGGTTTAGTTGTTTGGTGGCTCTGCCCCCATAGTTGTGCTGAGGGTAATCTTGGGTGCCAACTGGGACCGAGCAGAGACTGTCTTTACTTTCCCCAGGGACCTGGGGTTTGAGTGAGGAGTTCTAATTTATCCTGGGTTGATTCTTTTAGTGCGGCCTAGGGGTATTTGTAGCTACAAGTCCTAGAGGCATAACTGGACCTGATAAGGCAGACTGGGGGGTGAAGTGGGAGAGCCCCAACTCTCCACTGGCTCGGCTTGTACATATTTTCAGCTCTTTCTGAGGACTTCCTGTCTTACTTTGGATATTTATGGTGACTGTGGATCCTTGCATATTGGAAAAGTACTCATTTGAAGTTGACGGAATAATTGCTGCTCTGGATCGTTGACTTAATATCTGGTTTTATCTACGTTGGATTATGTTGGATTATTATGACTCCTACAACCATTTGATGACTTTTTCCTCCCGACTTTTATTTTGTTTTCGGTTTCCTGGTTGTGAGAGAACCAGGGTGCCTATATTTTACTTTATTTTATTATTCTGATTTGTGTTTATCTTAAACTTTTTGTTGATTGTTTTTCTTCCTTCTTGGGCTGTGGGACAGGGGAATTTTATATTATTGTTTGTTGTAAATATCCTGTGAGAGGGGATTGTTTTATTATTTGTTATTTTCCGCTCCTGGGCTGTGAGAGGGCTGTGGGAGAGGTAGAACTTTCTTTGTGTGTTCATTTTTTCCTGTGAGATGGGATTGTTTGATTGTTTTATTTTATTTTGGGGGAGGTTAAATTAATTTTATAGTGGGAGGGGGTAGTTTATATGCTTTATCAGAGTAAGGATTGTTGCTTAAATTACTTTTGTTTTGGGGGCTTTTGTTTGTTCTGCAATATTGCCTTGTGATTTTGGTAACTTGGGGTTTTATGTACTTTCCCCATTGTTTTAATATTATTAGTGAAATGTGCCTGCCTGCCCCTCTTGTCCTGTGCTATTCGGCTTCTGCCCTCCATGCCCTTCACCCTTTCTCCTCTCCCCCTGCAAGATTTTATCTACCAGCGCTGTTGAGCTCTGGGGATTGCTCAGGGCGGTCGGGGGTGGAGTGGGGGTTGGACAGCGAGGTCGAACAAGTGGTGCTCTCCCATAGGGGTGGTTAAGATCAGAAGACGCCCTGGGGCGAAATGGTATCTGGAACATGGTAACTCTGTTCTGGTTCACATACCCAAGGGCACCTCCGTTTTAGTAGGGCAAGTAGCTGGGACAGCTCGCCAACCTCGTCCAACTTGGGCGCTCTTATGCAATGCCAGATCTGTCTGCAACAGGACTGGTCTCATCGCAGAATTTGTTGCTAGGGCAGATCTGGTTTGCACTACTGAGACCTGGTTGAGTGGAAATGCTGCCCCTTTTCTAGAGGCAGCTGTTCCCACTAGTACTCAGTTGTACATCGCCCTAGATTGGACCGGGGGCTGTGGTCTGTTTCAAGCCGAATTGGGCCTATAGTGTACTAGTTGAGGAGGACAGGTCATTTGAGTGTACCGTGGTAGCTGGTGTGGGGTGCAGGATAGCTCTCATTTATCATCCACCAGGTGATGAAGAAGCTGTTCCTGCAGGAAATAACAGACTTCGCCGTCAACATGGCTTTGAGTCACCCAAACTGATGGTTCTGGGTGACTTCAATGCCTGAGTCAATGACAATCCTCACTTTTGGTCAACATTTCCTCTAGGTGATGACATCTCTGGGCTTCACACAGGTTGTTTCCTCAGCTACCCATAAGGGTGGTCACTCGCTGATCTGGTCTTCCTCCTGGGGATTGGGGCCTCCGACTTAGTGGTGGAACCAGTCAGTTGGTCCGACCACTACACAGTTGGGTTCAATTTTTGGAACCCCTGGGTAGGTTGGCCCCTGTGGAGTTGGTCAGGTACCGCCTTTTGCGAGATGTGGTCCCTGAAGACCTGATGGCGGTAATTGACCTCTTGTTGTTGGATGAGACTTGCACAGATCCTGAGCAGTTGGTTGCAGCCTATAATGGGGCCGTATACTCAGCCCTCAATCTGATTGCTCCTATCAGTGTTTGCCCCCTCCTGCATCACCCTGGGGCCCCCTAGTTTGATGTGGCTCCCAGGGAGCTGCGGAGATTGGGGCGTAGGTTAGAGTTTCATTGGAGGAAGACTGCCTCTGATGCCAACCACCTTATTGTGTTAGAACATTACAAATTCTACCAAACAGAAATTTCTTGTAAGAAGGCAGAATTCCTGTCCAGGGAAATAGCTGCCGCACGGAACTGACCGGCTCAACTCTTCAGATCTGTTGACAGGCTGTGCAACCCAGCCCGTCAGCAGCCCTGTCAAGTTTTTCCACAGAACGATTGTGATGAGATTGCTCGCTTCTTTGTGAGTAAGGTGGCTGACATCAGGCGGAGTGCTCCAACTTCATTCTAAGGGGTTGCTGTTGATCGGTGCTTTGTCGCAGTGCCCAGAATTTCCTGAGTACCTTTGACCTGCCGGATTTCATAGATAATGCCAGATTGTCCAGGAGATGCATCCCATGTGCTGTAATTTAGATCCAGGCCCCTTCGATTTTGGGTTGTAGTGATACTATCAGCCGGTCTTAGCTTGGACTGTCCGGTGCTCTTTGGATTTGGGTGAGTTCCTAGCTCCCTGAAGGAGCGGGTGGTGACCCTCTTCTGAAGAAAACTTCTTTAGACCCAGAGAACCCAGCAAACTACAGGCCTATCACTAACCTCCCTTTTGTGGGGAAGGTTATTGAAAAAGTCGTGGCTGCTCAACTGGATAACCATTTAATCATCCATAATTTATATAAACCCCTCCAATTGGATTTTCGTAAGAGGCATAGTACCGAGACCGCTCTGGTTTGGGTGCTCAATGATCTCCTGATGGTGAGAGATTGGAGACACTGTTCCATCTTGGTTCTCCTGGATTTATCATCAGCTTTTGATAATGTGGATCATGAGATTCTGCACGAATGTCTGAGGTTCATCTGTGGGCTGTCTGGTACAGTCCTCAGATGGTTTTCATCCTTCCTTGCTGGTAGAATGCAGAGAGTGGTCTCGGGTTTATTTTCTTCCGGGGCTTTCTCTCTGCCCTATGGGGTACCCCAGGGTTCGGTGCTGTCTCCCATGTTATTCGCAGTATACATGCTGCCCCTCAGAGACATTGTAAGATGGTATGGGCTGAGGTTTCATTGCTATGCTGATGATACCCAGCTCTACCTGTTTTTGGCTCCCGACTAGGTTAGTACAATCTCAGTACTGAACAGCTGCCTCATAGCAATCCAAGATTGGATGACTACCAGTGGTCTAAAGCTGAACCCAGGAAAGACTGAGGTTTTGGTTGCGGACCCAGGTCATAGGGCAGAGGGGTTGAGGACTGGGCTCCCTTCCGGTTTAGTCCTGGGGGAGGCCCAGATTCTCACCTCTGAATGGGCGTGTAACCTAGGGGTAGTGCTTGGTGATGGTCTGTCTCTTCATCATCAGGTTTCAACAGTCATCAAGCTGGTCTTCTACCATCTTAGGAACATCGCTAGGATTAGGCACCTTGTTTCGCCCAACGACCTACCTATCTTGGTCCATGCCTTTGTGACATCGCGCCTTGATTACTGCAACTCCCTTTACCTAGGGCTTTCTGGGGTTGACATCCACTGCTTGCAGCTAGTGCAGAACGTGGCAGCATGTTTGTTGACAGGGGTTTCTAGAAGATCTCATATCACCCCTGTGCTGCACAATCTGCACTGGCTGCCTATTCAGTGGCGGATCACCTTTAAGGTAGGTCTTTTGACTTACAAAGCCCTACATGGTTTGGGTCCTGATTACTTGAAAGAGCTCCTGGTTCCTTACACCTTTGTGACAGCTCGCTTGGCTGATGAGGGTTGCTGGAGATTCAGGTCAATCTAAAGTCATCCAGTACGCGTGCCTTTGGTTTGTGGCACCGACCCTCTGGAATTCACTGCTCCATCAGCTTCAGGAGTGCAAGGCGGTGGGGAGTTTCAAGCAGGCACTTAAAACCTTTTTATGAGGGAAAGCTTTTCCAGTATTTTCCTGATTTTACCTTGTATTTATTGTGTTTTGTTTTATGTGTACTGTACAGCACTTTGGAATTTTGAAAGGCACTCCACAAATAAATGTTATTATTAGTCCCTATTCTCCTGTACTTCCAGTATGCAGCCCTCTATGCCCTCAACCATTGCAGCACTTCCTTCTTCAGCCAGCATGGTTTCTTGGCTCTGCTCTTCTTACTCCTGGCCCTAGTGCAGGCTACTATGGCCTCTTTTATTTATTTATTTATTTAGTTAAACATCAGTTTAGAAACCTTTGAGCCAGAGGCTCATTTACAAAGGTACCTCGTCACAAAGAGGACATCAGAACAGTAGTACAAGGGACACAGTACTTACAAACAAAAAAGTTACAGTTCAATTACAATTTTGTTACAATAGAGTACAATCTCCAACGAGCAAAAGATAACAAAAGGTGCAAAACTTATGGTCGGGGAGAGCTGGTGGGAGTAGAAGGAGGAGATAGGGAGGAGGAATAAGAAGGAAAGGAAGGGGCAGCTCAGTGAGCATTGTCAAACAGAGTATATATATATATATATATATATATTTTTTACTAGGCTAGCGGCAGTTGCATTTGCGAGGCTAAGCAGGAAGTTTCTGAGCCTGGGCTTAAAGCAAGCTAAGGTTAGAGTTTGAGACACTGGCAGGGAGGGAGTTATACCAGTGGGCATACGGTAGGGGAATGCCCTCTGACCTTGTGAGGTCCTGGCTCCGAGTAACTAGGGTAGCTCTGGACAGGCTGCCGTGATCAGGTCAGTGCAGTATGGCGAATGGGTTGGATAGGTATGGATAGGCCATGCAGGGCTTTAAAGGTGAGCTGGCATGTCTGATACATGAGTCGCTCTTCCAGGTTGATAGGGTAGCCAGGGTGTACAGCTCACATGTGTGAGTGAGTCTGGGAGCACCAGTGATAAGTCTGCAGGCCTTATTTACTGTGAGGCGAACCTTGTTGAGGGCAGTCTGATCTGCTGAGCCATAGACCGAGGCCATAGTCAATGAGAGACATGACAGAGGAGGTGACAGCCAGGTGGAGGGCATCAGGAGGAGGCATTTCTTGTGCGGTAAAGAATGCCTAAGCGTGAGTTGGTGACAGAATTTAGGGCAGATATATGTCCATGGAATGAAAGTGCAGGGTCAAAAGTTATACCAAGATATTTATAGGATTGCACCTGGTCAATGACGAGATTGAGTGTGGAGTGGACAGCTAAGGGAAACTTGCTGTACTTATTTTGGGGGTGGGAGAAGAGCATTGTTTTTGTTTTCTTAAGATTGATAACAAGTCGGTGCTTTTAGCCCAGTCTTTATGATGCTCCACTTTTGTTCTGCATCCATCCCCCGGCCTTATATCCTGGAGTCTCCCTCATAGTATTGCTCCCATCATCCCAAAGTCCACCCTACTAAAGTCCACGCCTTAGAGCCCATGCCTGCAGTCTCCTGCCCAGCATGAGCGAGCCACACTGGTGGTTGCTATCCGCTAGTGGGTCCTCCACCCTTACCTCCCTCACCACCTCTCCATTTGCCAGCACTAAGTCCACAGCATTATCAAGCCTTGTAGGCCCACTTACCAAATGCATCAGAAGGCTGTCCTGGAATGCATCAAGGAGCACCTGCTCCCTGGTACTGCTAGTGGTCGGGGTGCTCCAGTCAAGCCCATGTAGGTTAAAATCCCCCACTATCACCACACTCCCCCTTCTACACACCCTACTTATCTGCTCTGCCAACTCCCCATCCAGTTTCCTGGATTGGGCTGGTGGTCTGTACACCACTCCCAGCCTCAACTTTCTGCCCTTGGAGTCCAGGAGCTGCACCCAAAGTGCCGCTGTCCTCTCCTCTTCTCCCGCATCCATTATACATTTGATTCCCTCCCTCACACAGAGTGCGCCTCTTCCAACCCCCTGGTCCCTGCTGTATATCCTGTATCCCGGGATTGCTGAGTCCCAATCATGGTACTCTGTGGCCCAAGTCTCTGTCACTGCAGCAATGTCCACCTTCCCCTCTAAAAGGAGCACCTGAAGCTCTGCAATTTTGTCTCCCAGGCTTCTTGCATTGAGATAGACCACCTTCCACCTATACCCCTCTTTCTCCTCACTCTCTTGGCCTGTGTCCCTCCTCCCAGTAGTCCGCACCCTTTCGCCTCGCTATTCTTACTAGGCAGTGGTACCTTCTGTATTACACTCAGACCACTCTGCCCACCCCTCCTAGGGTTACTGTGCCTCCGTCTTTACCTATATCTAGTGGGGTGAGCTCATTAGGCTCCCCTGTCCAGACCTTTTCTACCAACTTCAGTCTTTTGCCCCCCCCCACTAGTTTAAATCCACCTTAGTAGAGTTACACTTCTGTAATCCCACCTTTAATACTTCCCTCCCCTCCCCTCCCCTTCCTGCTCAAGTGTGGCCTGTCCCCAGCATACAAGTCACTATTCCTCCAGACACTACCCCAGTTAGTCACTAACCCATAATATTTGGTGTGGGACCAATCTCTTAGCCACTCATTGAACTGCTCAATCCTATCCTTCCTCCCAGTGCTTGCACATGGTACCGGGAGTACCTCTGAGAATGCCACCGACTCCCCCACCCCCTCACACTGCCTGCCCAGCTCCTGGAACCTCCCCCTCACTACTTTCACAGTCTCCCCCGCCAAATCGTTTGTACTCACGTGCAACAGTAAATGAGGTTTCTTTCTCCCCTCTCTGCACATTTGGGCAGCTGCCCTGCCTTCCAGCAGTCAACCCGGCATAGCTTCAACCCAAATACAGCTGTGCCTTCCCCTTCCACCCCATCTCACCCTTTTAGTATAGAACTCTGTGACGAGTATCCCCCATCCCTTACCCCCTTTCCTTCTAATACCCTTCCACCACCCCAGCATTCATTCTTCCCTGCCCTTAAACCGCACCAGCTGCACCTCTATGACTTCTGTATCTGCACCCTCTACTTTTTCCTCACCCCTTCTCTCTCTTATTACTCCCAACCCCCTTGAACCCCTTCCCAGCCTGACTACTTTCTACTGGGCTTCCCATGTCGACCTCCCCTTCTCCCTTGTTGATTTCCAACCCCTCTCATATCCCCATTGTTGTTGATTTAGAGCCCCCATTCTCTTTAACCCCGATAGTGATGCCCCTCCCATCCTTCCCCTTCTTGTAGCCTTCTTTCCTCCTGTCACCCCTCCTTCCTTACTAGCCCCTTCTACCCTTTTGTCCTCACTATCTCTACCCTACCTGTTGCCATCCCTCTCATGCCCAGCTTGTCCTCCCCCCTTCAGTATGTCCCTGCTCTCCCTCTCTCCCATAGCAGGGTTCAAATCTATTCCTAGTTGATACCCTCCTACATCTCTTCCTTATCGGTCCCCCCCGTGTTCGCTCCCTGCCCCCCATTCCCATCCCTGTTCTCCTCCTACCCACAGCCATCTGCTCTCTCTCCCCGGTACTCCTCATGGTCTCTTCCTCCCCCATCAGGAGGCCCCCCTCACCTTGGGCACCCCCCCTTCTCATCTCTTTTCTGCTAGTGCCTCTGATACTGGGGTCGGTTTCAGTCCCTAATTCTTTCCTCATCCCCTCTTGCCATCTCTTATCCCCCCCAGCCAGGATGCCTACCATACTCATCTGCCCTGTCACTTAGACACCTCCCAAACCTCCACAGTTCCTCCCTCAAACTAGCCAGTTGTCTACAGACCATACACACCCCCCATCCTCTAAACCCAGTCCAGGATCATGGCAGACGATACCCTGTAAACTCCATCACCCTTCCAAAGATGCCCACTGTATTGACATCGGCACCTGCCCCATTTGGCCCCATCTTATGTTACTGGCTCTTACTCCGGTTTCTGTACCCTACTACAACCTTTAGGGTCCTATTTACTCAAATTTCTGTTTCCCCACACTGGTCCCTTGCTTGCCCTTGCTGACCGGGTTAATTCAGTCTCAAATCTTATCCGTTAGATACTGTATTACTGCAGCAATCCTAAAGCCTCCTTGTTCATTTTACACCCTCAGCTACCATACTTTCTGTTCTCAGCCCTCACTTAGCTCAGTTACAAATCGTATTGCATGCCAAGTATTACTCAGCTCAGTTAGAAAATAAACAGAACAAATAAATATGTATTATTACAGCAATCCTAAAAGTATCCAATCATTGCTTTGTCTCCACCCCAGAGACCCTGCTGTAATATAGGACCACACAGGACCCTGTGTGTTTGGGTGGCAACTCTGAAGTCCCAGCAGAGCTCAGTTGAGCTCACTCCTCCCTCCTCTCTCACTGTTTGTTTCTCCTAGTGCTGCAGGCTGCCCTTTTGTACTGGGCTCCTGCCTGGGTTGATACCTTTTCTGCCCACAAAATCTACAGCAGTCCCGACAGAGCTCCGTTGGGCTCGCTCCTCCCCTCTCTCATGTGCTCACTCTGTTTCCCTGATTCTGCAGGCTGCCATTTTGTGCTGGGCTCCTGCCTGCATTTGTGTCTTTTTCTGCCCACAAAGAAATCTGCAGCAATCTTGACAGAGCTCTGTTGAGGTCGCTCACTCCCCCCCCTCACTCACTCATTCTGTTTCTCCTGGCACAGTAGACTGCCCTTTTGTACTGGGCTTCCGCCTGCATTGGTGCCTTTTTCTGCCCACAAAGAAATCTGCAGCAATCCTGACAGAGCTCCATTGGGCTTGCTCACTCCCCCTCTCTCATTCGCTCGTTCTCTTTCTCCCAGTGCTGCAGGCTGCCCTTTGTACTGGGCCCTGCTCATGCTATCGCCTTTTTCTGCCCACAGAGAAATCCACAGCAGTCTGACAGGTCCGCTGAGCTTGGTCGCCCCCTTTCTCACTGCTTTTTCTTAATCTGTTCCAAACACTGATTTCCACTGCGATCACACTATTCTGCACTGGAAGTGCAAAACACATTTTGGCCAAGATGTGAAAAATGACAGCTGTACTGTTCATAAGGAGGTGTGAAAAATGCCAGTGTTCAAAATCTGGTGTGAAAATATTACAAATTTGCAAAGTTATGGCGTGTATGGAAACTGCACAATGCAAGCTTGTAACAGTCATTTTAGGGACTTTCATTACCAGATTTTCAACATAGACATTTTCTGTTCATGGACAGCATCACTGTCATTTTTTTAATCTGTGCCAAAAATGTATTTCCCACAGCAACTGTACTATTCTGCGCCGGAAGTGAGAAAACACATTTCGACCAGAATGTGTAAAATGACAGCTTTACTGTTCATAAGGAGGTGTGGAAAAATGCTAATGTTAAAAATCTGGAGTGAAAACATCACAAATTCGCGAAGTTACGAGCGAGTGTGGAAACTGCACAATGCTCGCTCGTAAAACAGTCATTTTTTTTCACTAAATTTGCAACATATGCTTTTGAGCCCACCTCATGAACACTGGCACTGTTGTTTTAGATTACTCAGTCCGAAAGGTGGTTCTGCGCGGTGATGTGAAATCACCTTCGGACTGAATAACATCATGACAGTGACTGATTTCATGAGGAAGGGTCCCAATAACTCCATGTTGAAAATTGGTGCCAAAATTCCCAAAATACCCAAGATATGCACCAAAGTTGAAAAAACCTATTTATATCATTATACAGCTTATCGGCATCTTCAGTTTGTGGGCAGCTTTGAAGAGTGCTGACGTGTTCCCGGCCCACCAAAGATCATTGCGCCAGGCTCCAGAGGTAAGTATGGGATGGGGATGAGTGAGGAGGTGAGGTACGCAGAAGGTGGGCACGGGTTGGGGGAGGGGTACTGAACATGTAGAGGGACTGTTTTCTCACTTAACAGGTCAAAAATACCTATCAAAAGACAACGCGGGTCGGTTTTCTTCTTTTGCAGGTCTGTTTGGTACACTGGGAAGGGCTCCAGTGCGCCACTTGCATTTGTGAGGAGGGGACCAAACTGACAGGAACTGGGCCCCTGTCAGCACAGAAATGGGTGGGGCACATGATGCCGAGGAGGATTGGGTTCACGGGGACATTATGCCAACAGGGAGTGGGCTCCCCTGTTGGCAAATTGAACCGGGAAGTGGGGACTGAAGCCTGGGGACTGGGCCCCCCGTCGACAAAGAAAACCTGTTTGGGGGGGGTGCTCATGATGCCAATGGGGATTGGGCACCCCCTTGGTGCACAACAGAAATTGGGGAGTGGGAACATTATGTTGACGGGGAGTGGACTCCCCCATCAGCAAATTAAGTGGGTCGGGAGCATGCCGACAGGGGGATTGAGCACCCCTATCAGCTTTCATGGGGCTCTGAGGCAATCGCATAGAGCTGCCATGTTCCTGGTAATGTTACACCAGGCAGGGTACCACCCTGCAATGATGGATCGCTCCCTCATTGCAGCAGAAATGCTGATGCTGCAATAACGAGGTGGACGCTCATTGCAGTGGCCAAATAATTTCAAGTTGGTAGTACTTCTGCAGAACCAGTGTCATCAGGACACTGGGCCTGGATTGGGTGCACACCGCCAAGCTCACAAATGCAGTGCTGGCATTGGCAACCACACTGCCACACCTCCACAACCTGCTTCTCTCCTAAGCTGCCACATAATGTTTCTTGCGCATGCGGCAAGCAAACATAAAAATGTATAACATTAAATTAGCACAATCAGGATCAGAGAGGTATAAACAGGTTACAGAATGGAGACCATAGGGCCTTGGCCCTATGTGATTGTAACTAAACAGTAGCATGAGACAAATACAATACAGGCTGGACCAAGTAAGGTCCATTGTCATGGCGTGGCTATTAGTGATGATGTGGGATCAAAAGCAATCACAGACAGCATCCTGAGTGATATGATTCCAAAGGAATTTGAAATGGCCAAGCTTGGATTCTTTGAGGATTGTTTTGGGGAGTGAGAGGGGGGCCCGGTACTGAAAAGTTCTTTGGCCCATTGTGGTTTTGCAGAGAGGTACCTGGTAGGGGGTATTCTTGGAGTGATGAGTGCATCTGGTGAGTTGAGGAGGTAGTAGCAGTAGTGTAAGAGCAGTGGGGGCAAATCCCGACGTGATTTTTTTGGCATAAAGACTGGTCTGATATTTTGAGTGGCCATCAAAGATTAGCCAATTGGTGCAGGCATCGAGTGTGCAGGTGTGTGTGAGTCGGTCACAGCCAGTGGCCAGCCAACAGGCCTTATTCAGAGCTCCCCTGATTTTATTGAGGTATGTGCTATTGGCTGCACCATAAACCAGGATACCATAGTCTATGAGAGACAAGACTGATGAGGAGCTTGCTAGTTGCAGTGCTTCGGGGGGAGACAGTGCATGTATCGGTGGAGTAGGTCAATACATAAATTACAGCCGTGCTCAGACGGTGGATGTGTTCATGGTAGGTAAGCCCTGAGTCCAAGCAGAATCCCCTAGATATTTAAATGAAATGATCTGTTCCAGGGTTTCATTGAGGGAGTTTTGAATGAGCAGTGGTGACCACTGTTTTTATTTTGGGCATGGGCAAACAACAAAGACTTAGTTTGTTTATAATTCAGTACAAGTCTATGATCAAGCAAACCAATTTTCTGCATCACTAAAAGATCTTTGGAAGGTTTGCTGGAGAGCAGCTGGGTTAGTGTGGGTGCTGAATGGTACCACATCATCTACGATAGAAGGAGGTTACCAAGTAGGCTTTGGGTAAGGAGGTATTGGTACTGAAATACCAGTGGGAGGCCTCAGAGCAGATCATGCCCTGGAGCCTCAGTAGACTAATTCTGAGCTTCAGGCCCAGCAGCCAGCAGGAGCATGTGGGTGGCTACTGTGGGTCGGGCAGTTGTCGACCCCAGCTGAGACTGCTGCAGGTAGCAGTGCTTGTGTGGAACCAGAACAGGGAGCTGCAGCCCATCATTTCTTTTCTGTTGAGGGATGGTTAGTTTGGGCTCTAGTGGGCCGTTGCCTTGGACTGCAAACTGCCCAGTGATTCTAGAGCAGCTGCCTGGGACTGCATGGACGTGCTGCTGCATGTTCAGAATGGGGACCCCTGGGTCCCAACTGCAGCTAAACATCTACCCTGCATCTAATAATGTGGACCCTGGTCCTGTATTGCTGCTCTAATGAAGTGACTGTCTATTACATGCATTGATTGAGCATTAAATGGAATCCCTGGTCCTGCAACTTTATGCTTGCCTCACGTGTTCTAACCAGACTGGTTTGCCACAGCTACCAGAAGTTGTCTCCACAGCCTTGCCTTCACTGTGTTCCAGCCCAGTGCTGTGAGGGCCCCAGGGCCTCAGGTGGAGTCCATCCATCACCATCTTTACTCAGGGACAGTCAGGTACTGTTTTGCCATTATCATATTTCATAGGACTGCATTTTTGTTGGCTGTACGGTGCTCCTCCTTCCCCATGAGCTTTACCATCTAATTACCCCTAGACAGGGGAAGTGGGGAGTGCTTACAATGTGGAGTACTGGAGTTTTTTGCAGGTTGCTCAGTGGTTCTGTCATAGGTGGAGCAGTTTCTATTTGGTTATTGAGTGGTGCTCTCATCGGTGGACCGATTGTCATTTTCTTTGAACGAGGTAAGTATTTGATGTAAATCCATGTTGAAGTATATGACAGCTTTGTCGGATATCTCCGTTTTTTGTTCAGTTTATTTAGTTTCAAACCGATGTCTTTGTTTCGACTTTGTGTCTCCGTTACGGGACTTCACATTAGGGTGGCACGGTGGTACGACTCTCACTGACAGGAGTGTACTTGAAGCTGTCACTGTGGTATTTTGTTTCTCACTGCTTCTGCCTCTTTTTTGGTTTCTTTTGTCATTGGTGGATTTCTCTGTTGTATGTCTGTTGGTGGCAGGAGTTTGCTTCAGGTTGACAGGGTATACCAGTGTTGCTGACAGAACTGTGACTCAGGCTGTCAGACCGCTGTTGTGTTCCCCACTGCTTCTGTGCGGTATGTGCCTGTCTCTGACAGGGTTTTCTGTCCTGGTAGGTCAGTGGTCTGTTATTGTAGTGAGGTCACAATTAGGATACTAGTGCTGGTCGGGTAGGTTATGGGCTAATAAGGAAACTGCTCTTAAACCATGTCAGCCAATCATATTTGAGGATTTCTTTTCCCATTTTATAAGGGAGGGTATCACCAGCAGAAAAAGGGAGGTGGTGTTGACTCTATGTAGATTGCTAGTAAGACCCCACCTAAAGTATTGTGCCCAGTTCTGGAGACCACATCTCCAGAAGAATATAGTCAGAGTGGAGGCAGTCTAGAGGAGGGCTACTAAAATGGCGCAGGGTCTGCATCAAAAATCCTATGAGAAGAAACTAAAGGACCTCAATATGTACATCCTGGAATAGAGGAGGGAGACAGAGTGGATGTGATAGAGACCTTTAAATACTTCACAGAGATAAAACAGGAGGGAAGTATTTTTCAGAAGAAAAGGTGCTCAACAAAAAGGGGACATACTAGGAAGCTAGAGGTGGGTAGATTCAGGGGAGATATGAGGAATTACTTCTTCACAAAATGAGTGGTAGATTCCAGGGACAGTCTTCCAGCAGAGGTGGTTGGGCAGAAACAGTGGTGGGGTAAAACAATGAATGGGATAAGCACAAGGAATCATAGTGGAAAGGAACAGGGAGGGAGAAAGAGCTGTAGATCAGGCATGGTCTGCAGTAACAGAGTAGGTAGGAAGAAACAGACAGAGTGGTTGGGCCAAGCAGTCCTTATCTGCTTTCAAATTCTACTTTTCTATATCCACTCCTACTGTTTAGTCCCAACCAGAGGACTTAATACTCTGCTTGTTACATCACACTTATTACCATGACATCTTCATCTTTTAGGTGGGCTTGCTCACCTACAAGGCCCTATACGGCTTAAACATAGAAATATAGAAGCAAAGAATTTTATGGCAGATAAGGACCGCTTGGCCCACCCAGTCTGCCCATTTCCCTACCTAATGGATAAGCTGCAGATCCTAGTTAACCAGCAGCCTACTTCTTCCTCCCCCACCGGAATTGCCTTATGACTGTCCCATGCATGCTTGAATTCCACCACTGTTTTTGACTCCACAACCTCCTCTGGAAGGCCGTTCCATGCATCCACAACCCTCTCTGTGAAAAAATAATTCCATAAATTTCCTCTGAGCCGCCCCCCCATCTTCAAATTGTGCCCCCTTGTTCTTGCACACTTCTTTTTTTGAAAGATGCTACCCTCTTGGACTTTGTTGATTCCTTGAGGTACTTGAAAGTTTCTATCATGTCCCCTCCTCCTTTCCTCGAGGCTATATATTAAGCCCCTTAAGTCTCTCTTCTATGTCTTCCGTGCAGACCCTGCACCATTTTACTTGCCCTCCTCTGGACAGCTTCCATCCTGTCTATGTCTTTGCAGAGATTGGGTCTCCAGAACTGCATGCAGTACTCCAGATGGGGTCTGACCAGCTGTCTGTACAGAGGATAATAACTTCTGTTTTCTACTGGTGATGCCTTTCCCTATGCATCCCAGTATCCCCAGCCCTCCTTGCTGCCTCTTACATTGCTTGCCAACCTGAAGGTAATCTGATATGACTACCCCCAGGTCCCTTTCCATTTTTGTTGTTGTTAGTATTCACCCCCATTGTTCACTCTTCCCTGGGTTTTTGTTTCCCAGGTGCATTACCTTGCACTTCTTAGCATTGAGTCTAAGCTGCCATACATTTGACCATTCCTGTAACCTTGCCAAGTCCCTTCTCATCCTTTCCACCCCACCTTGTGCATCAACTCTGTTGCAGATCTTTGTGCCATCTGCAAAGAGACATACTTTTCCTTCCAGTCCCTCTGCAATGTCGCTTATAAAGACATTGAAGAGGACCAGTCCTAATACTGAACCCTACGGTACCCCACAAGTAACCCCCCTTTCTTCAGAGTGGACTCCTACTATTACTCTCTGTGTCCTATTCTCCAGCCAATTCTTTACCCAGGCTGTCATCTTGGGACCCACTCCCAGGCTGGCTAACTTGTATATTAATCTTTTGTGTGGGACTGTGTCAAATGCCTTGCTAAAGTCTAGGTAGGCCATGTCCACAGCCCCTCCCTGATCTACTACTTTGGTCACCCAGTCAAAGAATCTATCAGATTGTCTGGCATGACCTTCCTGCTGTGAATCCATGCTGCCTTGGGTCCTGTGCCCTCTGGCCTCTAGATACTGGACAATTCTTTCCTTCAGAAGTGATTCCATAATTTTCCTATCACTGAGGTTAAACTAACAGGTCTGTAGTTTCCTGCTTCTGCCTTGCTCCCACTTTTGTGAAGGGGAATCACATCTGCCCTCCTCCTGTCCTCGGGTACCACCCCATCCTCCCATGATTTGTTAAAGAGGGTAGTCAGCGGTGTCACTAGTTCTACCCTTAGTTCTTTTAGAATTCTGGGATGAATCCCATCAGGCCCCATGCTTTGTCCACCTTCAGTTTTAAGAGTTCTTTCAGAACCCTTACTTCTGTAAATGGGCTGGTACCAACTCCTGTAATCAGAGTGTTTCTATTGTTTGTTTTAGGTACCTCCCCCTCTTCATTTGTAAATACTGAGCAAAATATTTGTTTAGTATCTCTGCCTTTTCACAGTCACCCTCTGCCCACCCCTCTCCCTTTTTAAGCCTCACTGTCCCTCCCTTTGGTCTTCCTTCCTTCCCTGATGTACCTATAAAAGGTTTTATCCCTTTCTTAACTGAGTTGATTATCTTTTCCACAGTTTGGGCCTTTACTGTTCTAACTGCCTTCCCAGCTTCCTTTTGCTTTAACTGATACAGTTCTCTGTCCTGCTCCTTCTGTGGTTCCTTGTACTTCCTGAATGCCTTCTTTTCTCTTGAACCTTCACTGCCACTTCCTTTGAGAACCATAGTGGTTTCTTACATCGTTTTGTTTTGTTTATTTGCTTCACACAAAGGCTTGTTACCTCTGTGATGGCAGTTTTTATTATTCCCCATTGTTCTTCCACCCCTCCTTCCTGCCCATTTGCTAGTACATTCCTTAGGCACTCACCCATTTCGGCAAAGTCAGCCCTCCTAAAGTCCAGTACTTTTGCCTTTGTGTGACTCTATTGCTGTGTTTATTGTGAACCATACTGTTCGATGGTCACTAGTTCCCAGATGGCTACCCACTTCTACATTTGTGATCTCTCTCCATCTCCATTTGAGAGTATCAAGTCTAATATTACTCCCTCTCGAGTGGGTTCCAATACTAGTTGTCTAAGGCATGCCCCCTGTAGGGCATCTAGAATAACCCACTTCAAGTGGCTGCTGCAACTGCACTCCAGTTAACATCTGGCATATTCAGATCACCCATCAGCAATATCTCCCCTTTTTCTGCCATTCTAAGTATACTTTCTATCATTTCCTTGTCCATTTCCTCCCCCTGAAAGGGGGGTCTGTATACAACCCCTGTGTGGATTGTGGTGTCATTGCCTGTTTCCAAATTGACCCACAGTGCTTCTTCTCCTCCCTGTTTACCCTTTTGTTCTGTTGCTTTGATTCCTTCCCTTATGCAAAGTGCTACTCCTCCTCCTCTTTTACCTTCCCTGTCCCTCCTGTAGATAGTGTATCCTGGTATGTTTACATCCCAGTCATGGTTTTGTGTGTACCATGTTTCTGTGACTGCCACGATATCCAGATATTCCTACTCCATCAAGGCCACTAATTCAGGAAGCTTGTTACCCAGACTACGGGCATTGGTACTCATTGCTCTCCATTTTTTGATGGCTTTACCTTCTGTTGCAGCATCCCCCACTGACGTTTCTACCTTGGTCTTTTTCTCATTTAGTACCCTGTTTTGTAGAGAGAGGCTGGGATTTTCCTGCTGTTTATCAGTGCCTCCCCCCTTGACTAGTTTAAAAACTTGCCAATGACACATTTAAACTGATTGCTCAAAAGACTTGTTCCCTTCCTGGACAGATGCAGACCATCCTGCCAGTATAGACTGGTGTCCCTCCAGGTGGAACCCCAGTCCCCAGTGAAGCCAAACCCCTGTGCTCCACACCATTTTTTCAACCATTCATTAAACTGCATTGTGCAAAGTACCCTCGCCTCACCCATGCCATTGACAGGCAGCACCTCCGAGAAGGATACTGTGTGTGCTTCTTGTCTTAGGCCCCTCCCCAACTCTACAGAGTCCTCCTGCACTGCTCCAATCTCATGATGAGCCAAGTCATTTGTCCCTAGGTGGACAATGACGTCCAGCTCAGACTCCCGTACAGCTGTTCTCATGACAATTTGCAAGCTGCCCTCCCAAGCGTAACAGGAAGGGTGAAAGGTCTATGGCAAAATGTAAGGGTAGCATCCTCCCCTGTAGACCAGAGGGGAAAGAGTAATGCATGGGTGGCCATACCTTGATAAATACAGGTTACTCACTTGTAACAGGAGTTCTAGGAATGGTATATGTTGTTCATCCACACTGTCTGGCAGGATCCCCACCACTTCAAATCCCACTGGAAGGTCCTCAAGCTGGATCCTCTCACCCACTTGGGCAGCAAAACTCTCGGCTCCACCCCATGATGCCAGACGTAGCTCGCTGGAAGCCAGCTTGTGCGTCGAAGCCTGGGAGGCCAGGTGGGTCGCTGGGCCCTGGTTACCTGTCTGACCTCCTAACTCCAGCCATCCCCATATGTTCCTCTGCTTCTCCACGGAGGGCATCCTGGTGATTCTGAGGGCCAAGCTGAAAACCTCGGGGATCGTTCCATCAAGGTGGCCAGTCCAGCCCTCTCTAACTCACTGCCAAGATCTTTAATGGAAGCCCAAACAGTGGAGGCATTTAAAAGGGGCCTGAAAACCTATATTTTTCAGAAGCCATTTTATGATAATGTATAACTGATTTTATATATATTTATATACAGTATATATATATATATATATATATATTATGGTAGCACGGTAGTGCTACCATAGTTAGGGTTGACGAGCCATTTCTATGTTAAACCCCAAAAGTTTGCACCTTAATAACTTTGCAACCGTTTGATAGATTTGGCTGAAACTTTTGGAATACACGATCAAGAACCATAGGCCTTGGGATCTGCCAAGTTTCGTAGTGGTCAGATATACAGCTGCGGAGTTATTAAGCGTGATCTGTGCGCGCGTTTACGCTTTTTCTGGAATTCTACGGTCGCGCCTACAGGTCGTACGGTTTGTGCGACCGGTCCGAAATCTTCAGGAACCATGCAGCCAGTGTCCCCAATGTGCCTTTCGAAGACTTCATGAAAAAATATTAAACGGTTCAAAAGTTATTCAAAAAACAGTTTCCCACTATAAGTCAATGGGAAAAGTTAACAAAAGGTTCAACACTTTCGCAAATGCATTTTTACTTTCACAAATCAGCCATTTTGTTTTCAGTTGGTGATCAGAAAAATGGTTGGCATTTAAATTTGGGACCCTTTAGCAACCTAATTCTTTTTGTATTCACCTAGTCGGACCCTGAGGATGCTTGCCATGTCTTTATTTTGTGGTAAAACACCCCAGAAATATGTTTTTCAAATTTCTGGAAAAAGTACTTTCGCACATTACTTTCGTGCTCATGAAAGTGTCAAACTTTTTTGCGAAAGCTTTTCATGAAGTGGAGCAGTAGTTTTTCCATCTGTGGGACAGTGACAGCGATTCTTTGGCACTGTGCTGCAAAAGAACCGTTGAGAGTTTTGGGCTGAAATTTGGAGAGAACGGAGCTAACATCTCACAGATGTGCCTTTCAGTGTTGTATTAAAAAATATTACACGGTGGCAAAGTTACGGCACTCCAAAGTTGACAGTTTTTCCCATAGGATAACATTACGGCGCCCGACGCATTACAGAAATCCTTTGGCACCCTGCTGCAAAATAACGGTTTGGTCTTTTTTCCTGAAATTTGAGGAAGACAGCCAACAGCCCACAGATGTGCCTTTCAGTGGTTTGGTGAAAAACATTACAGGAGACAAGTTATTGCTCCAACTTTTCTTTTTCCCATAGGATAACATTATGGCATTCACTGCGCTTTCAGGTCCCGTATCTTGGAAACGGTGCGAGATACGGACTTTTCGTCGGAAAATTTCTTAGCCCCTATTCAAATTAGCCAGGACAGTTGTAAATAATATGACTTTTAAATTTTTTTTCTACGTCGTACGGTTCCTGAGATATAATGTATTTAGTATTCCAAGATCTCATTTTCTGCACCGATACTCATTATTATGCATACATTATTTATACTCACTGTCTTTCTCTATGCAGGTTTTGGGGAAAACCAGCCTGTGCGCTTACATTACTGTTACTGTTGCCCTTTTCCGCTATGGGTTCTGCATCTGCTTCACTTCATCGCTGACGCTGCGCCACCATGTGCTATCCTCATGCTTTCATTTGCGCTTGTGTTTCTGTTATTTTTTGCCATTTCTGTCTACAGTACTGTTTATCTTTCTGTTTCACGTTACATCACCATGCCCATTGACATTTCTGTTTGCAGGCACCATGTTACTATCTGACAACACATCACGTGGCAGACCATTCCCGTCTACGCCACCATGTGCGTTACCTTTGCTGTTCTCATTCGTGCTTGTGTTACCATGTGCACCACTGTTAGCATTTCTGTTTGCATTGCTGTCCTGTTAGTATGCCACAAGACATCATGTGGCGGGAGCGCTGGCCCCGCTGCATTACATTCACTATTTCTCGTTATCATTCTCAAAAAGAAGGGAAATTAGAGGCAAAAAACTCTGTTTAATGCATTAGTTAGGGTTGTTCCACAGCGACAAAAGTGAGAAAATTCACTGTTAGGGTTGAAAACCCCTTGCACCCCCCCACCCACCCCCAACCGGCATTGGGGTGCATTGGGATCGTGGGTCCCAACTCTCACCCCATTCTCCTATACTTCTGCTGCTTTTACACATGTCATGGGGTGAGAGTTAGGGCTGATGATCCCAATGCACACCCCAATGCCACCATCGGCATCATCCTTTATGCTTTCATTTGTGCTATGCTTTCTGTTACTTTTTTGCCATTTGTGTGTACCATACTGTTTCTCTTTCTGTTTCACTTGCGTCACCATGTCCATTGACATTTCCATTTACAGGCACCATGTTACTATGTGACAAGACACCACGAGCACACTGTTCCCGCTTCACGCCACTGTGTGCGCATCTTTCTGTTCTCATTCGTGCTTGTATTACCATGTGTGCCACTGTTAGCATTTCTGCTTGCATTGCTGCTCCTGTTCACTATGCCACAAGACATCATGTGGCGGAAGGCCCCGCCTCCCGCCACCGCATTACATTCACTATTTCAATATCATTCTCAAAAGAAGGAAATTAGAGGCAAAATCCATTTAATGCATTAGTTAGGTTGTTCCACAGTGACAAAGTGAGGAATTGCTGTTAGGGTTGAAAACCCTAACTCGAATTCACCACACACACACAACACACACACATTCAAGTATGGGGAGGACCAAGTCAACACAACCAATGACAGACATCCAGCAGCAGGTGACAGAAATAACAAACAATTGTCTAAATGTACTACGAGACATCCCCACCCACCTGACCAGGTACTGCATGCTCAGTGGAAATCAACAGCAAAACTGAGGCCATGTACACCAAACGCATACATCCCTGATTGCAGCTGCACACAACGCACTCACACTTAGTAGTTGCATGGCCTTACCTACCGATGCCCCACACCAGACCACACCACTTGTGGTGGGCCACCTGAGCAATAGAGTTCAGCAAAACCAAGGAGTTGTACAGGTATAATATCTCTGATTATAACAAGGGTTTGAGAAATGCAGCTTTCTAATTGACTGTAAACATTGTAACAGCCTTATGTTTAGTTTTTATTAACGTACATGTAGAGCCTAACCATATGATGAACATGGTTTAATGTTGTTTAAAAAACAGTTTTATTATGATAGCAATAAGCCACTCCCAGGTATTATGTTAATGGTCAGTTTATCACTGTCTAGCGACATGTGGCACTGCTTATGCCTCATTCAACATTAAACCCCTACAGGGTGATTAACAGACCATTTAACATAACTATTGATCATGCCTTATTGCTTAATTGTCTTTATGAGTAGATACTCCTCTGCTAGGCACTGCAGGAGCTTTGTAACACAGTGTCCCACCCAGTTACACCATACACTGTCTAGTTACTGGAGAATGGCTGTGAATATGAACTCATGAAGATGAACAATGTAACTTGATCATTACAGTCATTGAAACCCTAGTGTGATTATAACTGACAGAGTCAGTGATAGAGGATAACCCCTGCTGCCCTAGTACACTTACCCCATTGTGAGTTAAATCAATACTAAAAGTCATTCTGTTTATATCTACACCATACCTACTTGATTCCTGTTGTACCACAATTAACATAGTTATCACTTTGATAGCATCAGTGACAGAAGTGTAAACCCAAACAGTAGGCATACAGCCTGAGTATGAAACAACTGTTAAAAATCACACTGTGTCCATAAGTGGCATAGATCACTCATTGCAACAATAGTAAATGTATTACTATTTGAATAAGTTAGACATCACAGATGCAATGAGATTGTCTTTATCAGGTACAACATACTCAGTAAGTGTCTACAGGAAAATCTATCCTATATACATCTCCGATACAGGTACATCATTGTTGGCTCAGTAGTGCTATGATATTTAGAAGTTGCTTGGCCTGATCCATGCAATTACAATGTTTCTTACAAAGAATACTTACTGCATCTTTAATATTAAAACACACTGAAGGTCTATGTATGTACATCAGCAGTACACCTTCATCAGTAAGAATGCATGTGATACTGGCAGTACGAATTTCACAGCGTTGAACAGGCAGTGCTTTTCCACGCTTACATCAGCCTCTATGTTGAGTAAACCATTGCAGTAAATGTACTACTATGTAAATCACCTACTAAATGTATCACTACTTTATCTTGAGCATGCTAGTGTCTTGTAGTTAATTTATGTGCTTCTCTTAATTAATGTATACTCACTAGTGTTAAAACCTTTTCACAACTGTCATCATGCACCTTCAGCATTTATATTGAATAACGGCACAGTACCAGTTGTGGTGTGGTGTGTGTGTGGAGCATCGGTAGGTAAGGCCATGCAACTACTAAGTGTGGTATGCTGTGTGCAGCTGCAATCAGGGATGTGTACGTTTGGTGTACATGGCCTCAGTTTTGCTGTTGATCTCCACTGAGCATACAGTACCTGGTCAGGTGGGTGGGGATGTCTCGTAGTACATTTAGACAATTGTTTGTTATTTCTGTCACCTGCTGCTGGATGTCTGTCATTGGTTGTGTTGACTTGGTCCTCCCCCATACTTGAATGTGTGTGTGTCTGTGTGTGTGTGGTGAATTCGGAGTCAGGGTTTTCAACCCTAACAGCGAATTTCCTCACTTTTGTCACTGTGGAACAACCCTAACTAATGCATTAAACAGAGTTTTTTGCCTCTAATATATATATATATATTATGGTAGCACAGTAGTGCTACCATAGTTAGGGTTGAGGAGCCATTTACATGTTAAACCCAAAATTTTGCACCTTAATAACTTTGCAACCGTTTGACAGATTTGCCTGAAATTTGGTATACATAATCAAGATGCATACACCTTGGGATCTGCCAAGTTTCGTACCAGTCGGATACACAGCTGTGGAGTTATTAAGCATGATCTGCACATGCGTTTACGCTTTTTCTGGAATTCTACTGTCGCGCCTACAGGTTGCACGGTTTATGTGACCAGCCCAAAATCTTCAGGTAACGTGCAGCCAGGGTCCCCATGTGCCTTTCAAAGATTTCATGAAAAAATATTAAACAGTTCAAAAGTTATTCCCATTATAAGTCAATGGGAAAGTTAACAAAAAGTTCGACAGTGTCGCAAATGCACTTTTTACTGTCGCAATGGCCCTGTTACTGTCACAAATCCACCATTTTGTTTTCAGTTAGTGATCAGAAAATGCTTGGCATTTACAATTAGACCCTCTAGCAACCTAATTATTTTTGTATTCACCTGGTCGGGCCCTGAGGATGCTAGCCATGTCTTTATTTTGGGTGAAACACCCCAGAAATATGTTTTTCAGATTTCTGGAAAATTACTTCCAAGTAGTAGTGTCGACTCACGAAAGTGTCGCAAATTTTCATGAAGCTTTTCGCAAATCAAGACACTACTTTAGTACACTATGCTCAAATAATAGTAATTCTTTGGCACTCCACTGCAAAAGAACGGTTTGGAGTTTTGGGCTAAAAGTTGGAGGAAACGCAGCTGACATATCACAGATGTGCCTTTCAGTGTTTTTTTGAAAAAATATTACACAGCGGCAAAGTTACGGTACTCCAAATTTGATGCTTTTTCCCATAGGATAACATTACGGTGTACGACGCATTGCAGCAATCGTTTAGCGCCCTGCTGCAAAATAACGGTTTGGTCTTTTGGGCTGAAATTTGCAGGACACACAGCCAACATACACATCTGTGCTTTCAGTGGTTTGGTGAAAAATATTACAGGAGGCAAAGTTATGATAGTCTGAACTTCTGTTTTTTCCATAGGATAACATTACGGCTTGCCGAGCCTTCAGGGCTCAGATTCGAAACAGTGCGAGATACGGACTTTTGTCGAAAAACGTAAACTAGCTAGGAAAGTGATAATTCATATGGCTTTTAAATTTTTTTTCTGTGTCATACTGTTACTGAGATATAAGCAATTTACTATTCCAAGTCCTAATTTTTGTGTTCCGAGTGTCATTATTTTGCATACATTCTTTGTACTCACTGTCTTTTCTATACAGTTTTTGAGTAAAACCAGCATGTGCGCTTACATTACTGTTACCATTACCGTTTCTGCTTGTGGTTCCGTATCCATTTCACTTACCATTCACGTTTACGCCACCATGTGCCTTACCCTTTGCTTACCTATGTGTGTCTGCTTATGTTGTTTTAACATTTCTGTCTACAGTACTGTTTCTCTTCCTGTTTCACTTTGCATCAGCATGCACATTACGATTTGTGTTTATGGGCACAATGTTACTATGTGACAAGACATCACATGGCGGGAGCGCCCACCGCCGCATTACATTCACTATTTCTCATTATCATTCTCAAAAAGAAGGGAAATTAGAGGCAAAAAAATCCATTTAATGCATCAGTTAGGGATATTCCACAGTGACAAAAGTGAGGAAATTCGATGTTAGGGTTGAAACCCCCTTTGCACCCCTCCAGCCCACCCCCCAAATGGAACTGGGTATGCATTGGGGTCATTGGTCCTAACAGTTACCCCATTCTCCTATTGCTCAGCTTGTTTCCACATGTGATGGGGTGACACTTAAGGCCAATGACCCCAATGCACACCCCGATTCCATTTGGGGGTGGACTGAGGGTGAAAGGGGTTTCAACCCTAACATCGAATTTCTCGCTTGTTGCTGTGGAACAACCCTAACTGATGCATCAAATGGAGTTTTTTTGCTCTAATATATATAATATATATATATATATATATATATATATATGGTTTTAGTAATTATGTCCAAACCTCGTTTTTGACTGTAATGGCGCCAAGAGTTTCTGGGATTGGGCCAAAATAGAAATAAAGTATTACTTACTTACTGACAAGACTGTGAATTCACAACATAGGGTCATGACTTCAAGTGAAGAATCAACTGTATATTTTTTTATTTTATTTATTGTAAAGTTTCATCAGGAAGGCACACTGAACAACAAGTTGCTCATCTCCTGGTGTGATCTGTGGGTGGGGGGGGGGAATAATTGGATGAAGAATTAGACATACAGTTTAACATTTAACATATCCGAGAAATTAAACATTCAATTACATTTGTAACAAGAAATACAGTTACAAAATATCATAAATAATCATTCAATCGCATTTGTGACATAACATATAGTTAAATATATCATACCTGTTGAATATGCATTTAATTACAAGTGGCATATCTGAGGAACATAGTACAGAAATTTAGTGTAGCCTTGTAGCCAACTCCTTGCAGGAATGGATCACGGTTAAGAGGCAGATTATTTGGCAATTATTGAGTGAATGAGGTGCAGTGAGAGGACATCAAGGAGGGAAGAGGGGTAGACTGGGGAAACCAGCTGGGGGAAGGAGAAGATAAAGATGGTGGAACATTACCGGAGAAAAGTGAGCAAAAAAAAAAAATCAGTTGTGAAGGGCAAGTTAACACAGGGCTAGTGCAATCTGGGAGCACCCCAGACAGAACAAAAAGTGCAAGTTATTAGCTCAAGTGAACTACTGTAATTCCTTTGATTAAGTGCAGGGGTGGGAGACAGGAGAGGTGGGGGTAGATAGAAAGGACGAGTCATACCTGGAACTGGCCCTTCAGAGTGCGGAGATGGTGAGGACTTCAAATAAGGGGCAAGTTTAGGCAAGGACAAGTTGGGTAGAGAGAGTAGAGGGGATGGTAAAGGGAAGGAGAAGGAGGAGATGGAGTAACTTGCCTAAGACTAGGCCTCTTCAGGATGCTGAGAACCCTGCCAGACAGCACAGTCAGGGGAGGGCGAGTTAGGTAGAGAGAATGAAGGGAAAAGGGGAGGGAAGGAAGAGTCATTTCTCAGTGCAGATGAACTCTGGGATATACTGCTTGGCTGCACCTATCTCTGTCATTTGGACTATACTTTTGACACTTTGTCTAACTGTAATGTTATATTCTGAAATACTGTTGCACTGTTTGCTGGATTAGTGTTTATTGCAAATATTGGTCTCCTTGCAAATCCTGCTTTCTCCAACTTGTAAAGCACTGTACTTTATCCCCTGTACTTGCATACACCTATTACTGGTTGTACAAACCTTGTAAATGTCTGTTTGATCCCAGGTCGCCCCTGAAAAAGGGGACTGTATTGTCTCAGTGTGCTCACCCAGTGACCAAAATTCAAATAAATAAATAAATAAAGATCCTTGTTGTTTCCATGTCAATGTTCTCTGTGATAAATAATTGGGAGGGTAATTATGTAGAAGATATGTGAAATACAAGCTGAATTTCGTCTAAATATTACATTTTCAAAAATTTTTCTAGCGGTGTCAGCAGTTCTTTATGTGAGATTACCATTGTGAGCACTGCTTTTCTGCACATACCCACACACCCTATCACACTTTGTGAACTGTTTGTATAACTGCTGACATTTTTACGTTCACTTATGCGCATGCTCAAGGAACGTCTTGGGAGAATGGGACACTTTGGAGATGTGCCCCTCCCCTGCAATCCACTGCTCCATTGAGCGGGCATGGCAGTCCTGCACCAATCCAGCCACGGTGCTGTGTATGACAGCTGGTGGTCTTCTCTTCAAAGCAAACCACCGCTGCCATACACAGCACCGCGCCCAAAGCTTTGCTGCCATGCTGGGAGCTCACCCCAGCGTGGCCAACGTCCCGCGTCATCTGCTGACGGGGGTGCCCAATCCCACGTCAGCTCCAGCCCCCCCCAGCCATCTTTCTGCCATGCTGGGAGCCCACCCGAGCGTGGCAAACGTCCCGTCCCATGTCGTCTGCTGACGGGGTGCCCAATCTTCGTCGCTCCAGCAGCCTGCCATTTTCTGCCACACTGGGAGTCCACCCAGTGTAGCAAACGTCCCGCTATCATTTTTTTTTTTTTAAACCTGTAAATTAAAAACGGTCCTCGGTGGTCTCCCAGGCCCCTCCCACAACCCGCACCCACCCACTGCGCACCGCCTCCCCACACACCCCCATATTACCTCAAGCTCGCGCAACGATCTTCGTGGACCGGGAACACGCCTGCACTCTTCAAAGCCGACCGCAAACTGAGGAAATGCCGTAAGCTGTATAATGGGCTAGATAGGGGTTTCAACTTTATTGCATATTTCAGGCATTTTTGAATTTTGCATCATTTCATCAGCAGTTTTGGGACTTTTCATGAATGATGTCACTGTCATGGTGCTAGGCCTGAAGGGTGATTTGCAGTCACCGCGCCGAAATCACCGCTCGGATCCGCATAACACCATGACAGTGACATCATTCATGAGAAGGGGTCCCAAAACCCCATGTTGAAAAATTTGTGCAAAATTCAAAATGACTTTTACGAGCGCAGGCCATAGTTCTATGCGCAGGCTCAGAAGTTCGTGAATTTTCAATATTTTCACCAGATTTTCAACATTGCATTTTACCACACCTCCTTATGAGCAGTATAGCTGTCATTTTTCACATCCTTCCCAAAAGTGTTTCCTTTACCATGTAGCTTATTAAATGGCGCAGTCGGTGTGCTAAATCAATGTATGGGACATTAAGAAAATCACAGTGACACTGTTCATGAGCAGAGGTCTTAAATGGCTATGTTGAAAATTTGGTGAAAAAATTCTAAAATGACTGTTTTATTGCTGCAGTTAAGAAGTTCCCATGCACGCCGTAGTACGCGAATTTTCAATATTTGCACTTCAATGACTTCCAAATACCTAAACAGCACATAGAAGCAAGCAACATTTGGCATTGACAAATGCTTGTACTTCTTTGTCACTGATTTTTTTTAAGCCATGTCCAAGTGCCAAATGCCACTGCAAATACCTGCAAGCGAACGTTCAGCATTGACAAATGCTTGTTTTAATTGGGGTGCTAGTCTACCAGGTTTAGCTTCTTTTAAGAAAAAAATGTCACTCCTAGTCTGAGTTGCTTTAATAAACCTTGAGTGAGTGAGGAAAACAAGTGTATAAAGAAATGACAGTTTGCTGGGTGGTGCAAGGAATACTACAACCACATGGTTCAAGTCTGAAATATTATTGTGGTATCATGACATCAGGATGATATAACAACGTATCATGACCTTTGAACTACACTACAGCATAAAAATTGAGTGTATAGAAATCTATACATGACAGGGACTTATGATAGAAGTCTTTAAATGCAATCCGTTGATTCCTTTTCAAAACTTGTATGTTTCAGGCTTATCCTGTTTCTCTCCTGGCCTCTAGTTTGAAGGTCTGCCAACCGTCCTCATGCAACCTACCCTGCTGTCTTTGGATCTCCTTATGGCCCTCCTTTGTATGGTCTCTCTGCAGTTCCTGTGTTTCTTGAGGTGTGGACTCCAGAACTGCACACAGTACTCCAGGTGTGGCCTTACCAGGAACCTTTACAGGGGAATAACGCCTTCTTCCTCCTACTATGAAATCCTGCTTATACATATATGCCAACATCCCGCTTTGTCTTCCACGGGGTCAATCATCAGGTTGTGACCCACTAAGCTGTCTGAACCAGAAGCAAAGTTGTTTCAAGATGACTGAACAGAAGCACATATGGCATGAAGTAAGCCATCAACTACAAGTTTAAGCAATTCTGAGGGTGGAGAGGGGCAATCGCTGTTTTTCCTTACCTTATTTTGTTCTCCATTTGTGCAATATAGTGTGCAAATACCCAAAGCTTACTGTTGCTCCTGTCTTACATGTCCAGCATTGGGATATGCATTTGTGGGGAGATTGACAACAATTATAACATGGACATAAATATAAACAGAAAATCCTGTACTTGATTGAGTTGGTTGGCACCTTTCTGCCATGGTAAATCCTACGATATACCCACAGCAAAGGTGCCAGTCAAACCCATCTCTAAAATCCATCCGAACCCCGGAGCTGGCAGCGGTAAATGGTTATCTTGAAACCCCGCTAAACGAGATGCAGAAGCAGAATTTTTTTAAAAAGAGTGCAGCCTGAGCAAAATTTTGTGCCCCCCTCCCCCATAAATGTGTAACTTACCCTACTTCATACCTCATCCTCGTTCCCAAAATCTTCACCCTCCTGTCCCAGGACTGACGAAGATGGGGCACCAAGAGGGCAGAAACATCAGTGTCCTGTACTTTAAATTTCCCACCATTGCCGCTCATTATCCTCTGTCCGCAGATCCTCTCCAGTGTTCCGGAACTGAAGAAAAGAGCAGAAAACCCCAGATACATAAACTTGGTGCCAAAACATAATTAAAAAAAAAAGCTCTGCCAATTCAAACTACTGTCCTCTCTCACCACAAAACTGCACCTGGAAGTATACATGCAGTTGGACCACAGCCTGTGAACACTCGCACTGCACTCTGCCACCACTAAAACAGAATGGAGACCGTTGTCTTTTTTTTATTATTAAAATAAAAATACTAACCTTGTGGACTGCTCAAAATAAAACTATAGATTACCGTAGTACTTGCACAAGATAGAGCAGTGAAGATTTTCCTACTTTTTGTTACCATGCTGCTTCCTGAATCAAACTAGGATCAAGCACCTCCGAGAGGAGAGAGAGAGAGAGAGCTACACACAATAGCGTGATAACGTGCATGGTAAAGACTTTCCCTTTTTACTTTTGCCCAGAGCTGGGAAAGTGGTCTGGTGTCTGGGGGAGAGACTGCCATCTATTTAAAATATTCTACCTAGCAACTGGGAACCATTTAACACACAGGGGAAGGATATTACAGGAAAAATCAATTAAAAAAAACATATTTTCAAGTAAAATCACTTTAATCTTAAATTCTTTAAAAAACAGGGGCATGGTATAATCACAATAAGCCACTTGAGGTTGTGGGTTATCGGGGGATTTACCACAGCTGGTGAGGATTTACTCACTTGGCTGCACATCATGGGCAAACCACTCCAGCCGTGGCAAACCTCGATAACCCACACCCCCTCATGGCTTATTGCTTAAGTAAAATTCTCATCTACATTTGAGGGGAACAGTATAACTGTTCAGCACCCCTTTCTACAGCACTTCCACCCAAAAATTCATTTCTCAAAGGCACTTGTTCATACCTGTGAGGCACTTGTAGGTCTTGATAATGTTCCTTCTTTCCTTACTTCCAGAGGACCCATGCTGGGATCTCTCTGTGTCTCTTCATAGGGCTCTGCAACCCCTGTACCATTTAGTTGCTCCTCTGAACAACCTCTGACCTGTCTGTGTCCTTTCTGAGGCACAGCCCAAAATTGGCCACAGTACCTCATGGTGGGGGAGCACCAGAAAGTGATGCAGTGGCAACTCCACCTCCTCCCTCCTGCTGAAGATATCTTCCCTATGAACCTCAGAATCCTAGTCGCCCTACCCACTGCCCCACCACCCAGACATCCTCTGATATGATAAACTCAAGGTCCCTTTCTAGTCTAATGACAGTCAGTACCTCCCCCAACCTAAACTCAGCACCTGGGTTCTTATGCCCAAGGTGCATGTCTTTGCTTTTTTGGCATTGAACCCCAACTGCCACGTCTTTGACCTCTCCTCGAGTTTCCCAGGATCCTTGCACATTTTCTCCACTTCTTCCTGAGTGTCCACCCTATTACAGATTTTGGCATCATTCAAAAAGAAGCACACCTTCCCATCCAGTTCTTCAGCAATGTCTCCTATAAAGACATTGAAGAGTATTGGCCCCAGTACTGAACTCTGTGGTACCCCGTGGGTCACTCTTCCATCCTTAGAGTGAGTGCAGTTAACCACCATACTCTGTCTTCTATCCAGTAACAAGTTTCTAGCCCAATTTACCATTTTGGATCCCATGCCTCTAGGCTGATCAACCTCCTGATCCGCCTCCTTTGTGGCACAAGTTCAAAGGCCTTGCCAAAGTTCAGATAGGCCACTCTCACTGCTCGTCCCTGGTCTATTTCCTTGGTCAACCAGTCAAACATTTGAATTTAACATTAAACAGCCTGGTCAACCAGGGTTCAACAAATGCTATAGCCTGACATCCCGGTCTACCAGTTAGCAGGCAGGGACAAGACTGAGTAGGCAGCTGGCTGTCCTATGGACAACCAGCTGAAAATGTAAGAAGTTGTTTTTTTAACCTGCCTTTACCCGAGTTGCTGCTAGGGAGTTTCTGCTAGTGGAGACAGATGCATCATATGAGCAGAGAGCTCAAGCATCATGTGAGCAGGACTTGGAGCAAGAGCATTGGGAGCGAGCGACAGATCAAGAGCGAGCAGTGAGATAATGACTTCCCATCAAAGTAGCAGCACTAGAGCAACAGGACAGTCTACAAATGGTTAAAAAGGATAGCTGTCCCTGAGGGTACTGGCCATGGCAGTGAGGGTGGGGGGCAGTAAAACTGGCACTTGACTGTGTGTGAGTGCAGTTTGTGCAAGACACTTGGTGCATCTTTGAGTGCAGCAGTCGCTTCTGTTTTAGGGAGGTAAAATTAAAGGATTGTGGACAGCCAAGGTCTGATCTCTGTGATGGCCATAGGCAGATAGCAGTTACATTAGCCAAGATCCTAGAAAAACAGAAAATGTAAAGAAAAAAACAAAAAATGGAAGAAGGTGGGTCCGGTGGTGAGGGCAACGGGGAGGAAAAAGACTGGTAAGGCCAAAGTTGAGGGTTGGAGGACGGACCATTCATCTGTATTGCAGACTAGTAAAGAAAATGTCCTTACAGAAAGAAAAATAATTGAATAAAAAATATAACAGTCAGTCTGCAACAAGGTGTGTGGTGTAAGGGAAATGGAAAAAGGTCAGGCGGATTAGGGAGGAAGGGATCAGATTTAATTCTAGGCAGCATCTGGCCAGTGCCACACTGTTGAAATAAAATACTTCTAAAACTTAAAAGTAACAGAACTCAAATAAATAAGGTGTGTAAAGCTGTGTGTGGCATTTCAGAAAGTGTCAGCAGCCAGAGCACATGAACGCAGTCAAAGGCTTGAACTTGGGGAAGGGAGGATGGCTATAGAACGTTCGATTTAGGGACAGCTCTGGCAATAGAGAAATCATACAGTGTGTGTATGTGCGGTGTGCCTTTGTGCATGTGGGTCTGTATGTGTGCTACAATTGAAAAACAGAGTTTTGTTAAAGGAAATTTAGGGGACACCACAGTCAGATTTACTTAGTAAATCATTAACTCAGGTGGTTGTGTTCTTAAATCTGAAGCCATCTGCAAGTTCAAAATGCAAGTAAGCAAAAACTAAAGACAGTTACTGGAAGTGGTCGCTGTAGCTGAGAGAAGTAAGGAAGGGTTTGGGTCAGGATACTTGAACTGCAGTTCTTATAACTTGCTGCTCTGTTTAATTTGCTGCGACTCTCCTCCACACAGCACCACTGACTGAGTGAGCACAATCACAGCCAACCACGTAAGTTTCACAGATTCACAGCTCTGCAGTGCACTCTATACCAACAGGTTATACTGAGCTGATCGTGGTGCAGGAGATGAAATATTCTGGATTTTACTTAAACTGTGAATCTAGTACTGACACTGTAATGCAGCATGAGAGGGTGCTGCATTTTCTGAGGTGTCGCTCTTCGGATGAGACGTTAAACCGAGATCCCATCTGCCTGGATTGGTGGTAGTTCAGGTGGACATTAAAGATCCCATGGCACTTATTGAAAAGAGTAGGGGAATTTCCCTGGTGTCCTGGCCAAATTTCCCTCATTCACTAAAAATACCACCAACAGCTTAATCTGGTTCAAGGTCAGTTGGTATTCATCTGTATCCCCCTCCCCCGGGTCGTGCCTGAAAATAGGCAGGATTTGTCTAGTGCACTTACCTGGTCAACAAAAGCTAAATAAATAAATAAATAAATACATTTAGTCCCCATGGACTGAACTGGCCTGAGACCTGTGTCTACTAGCCCACCCCCTCTTCAGAAAAGAAACTCAAAAAAAGAACCAGTCCCCAGGCAGTAGAGAATTGGGCAAAAAGAGGATGTGTTGAATTTTAAACTGTCTGCATGTGGACTCAGGAAGGAAGGGTGGGGGAACAAAAGATTAACAAATAAAAGGGAAAAAAATGCACAGAAGGAAGGGAGGGTGGGGTGATGTGGCCAGTGCAGTGGTTCATCGGGCCACTGCCTGGAAACAGGGTTGTGGACATGGATACCCAACTGCAGCTTAAAATAGCTGTGAAAGAAAAGTAATAACAAAAAATACAAACTATTTTATTAAAAAAGAATCCCAGTAGTGGGAATTGGGCAACAATAGGGTGTTGACACTTTTAGTTTGGATGTGTATTGTACTGGGGGTGGGGGGATTGATTCAGGATCATACTACAGTCTACAGTGTACACAAAACTAGAAATCAGAAGCGAGATACTGGGAAAGAAAATTAAAAAAAATAAAAATTATACCATTTTTAAAATAAAAAACATAGTAAGAAAAATAAATAGTAATAAAGGGTGTGGGTGTGGTTGGACCTCACGTTGAACAGTGTTGTTGCCCAAACTTGGGCAATGAAATTACACTCAGTAAAGTGTGTGTCACGTTATGGCTGCAAAGCGGGAGGGTTGGTCACTGGCCACTGTGACCACTAGCCAGTCAGGTTGAGGAGAGCTTGTGTCTCACTCTACAGTCAAGTCAACTATATTATGGCTTTTTAAATTTAAAAATACATTACAAAAAAATATAAGTAAAGTTAGGATTAAGGAAACTTCAGGGCAGGCTGCGTGCGGTCTGCTACCACTGCAACAGGAACAACCCTAAGTGACTCCTGGCAAAAATAAAAAAGTAAGAAAAGAACACTGCTTCCCCCCCTTGTGCTGAAATGCAGCCACTGTGTATGTGCAACCATGCGTGGAAGCTGTTCACGACTTACTATTCTTACTGTTACTATATTACACTGGTGAGATCTGGCTAGGATTCACAAAATCTTTCCCAGGTGCAAACTGGATTTTGTGCTGAGTTCCTATTCACAGAAGCCTGGTTTACATGCTGAAACCGGGTTTGCACTGGGGCAAAGTGTGGAGGGGAACCATGCAAATAATGGGGAGGGGACCTGCATATTGGTGCAGTCCGATTCACAGAGCATTTGGTCCGAGCAAGGGCCTTTTCTTGCGGTCCCATTGCATGGAGTAAATACTGCAGACTGAGACCTTGCCTTAATCCTGTGCAACCCTAGTGGTTGGTGGACATTCTGCAGTGACCCCTTCCCCCACTATCACATCGCACCAGAGATGGGAAGACAGTGAAGACCATCACAGTGAATTTTCAGCATCTCACTGTGATGGTCTCCATGTTCCTGACACTGTTGCCTCCGGGGTGTTCACCCCCTCCCCGAACTAACTCCAACTAGGAGTTGGTTATGCCCCCTGCATGGAGGGTGTAGGGGACAAAGCTCCCCACAATAAACACCAGTTTCCCCAGCAACAGCACAACACCAATTGGCAGTGTTGTGTCATCGCTGTGCTGATGGTCGGCAAATTCTGTGTTGCCACGGTATTGTGGAACCACCCCCCCCCACCTGACCCTCACCACAGTAGTCCCAGTTGTCCAGTGGTCCCCTCCAACCAATCATTGGCCCGATACGAAATTAGAGGTTTTCCTGGTGCTAGTGGTCCCCCCTCCACTGATCACAGGCCCAATATGAAATATAGATGTTGCCTTGGTGCTAGTGGCCCCCTCCCCCAGCAATCACCAGTCTGACATGAAATATACATGTCTCACTGGTGCTAGTGATCCCCTCCAACAGTCGCTGAACTGAAATGTAATGCACATGTTTCCCTGGTGTCCAGTGGTCCCCCCCACCCGATCACCTACCCAATGTAAAACAACATCTTTTCCTGAGTTCAGTGGTCTCTTCCCAGCCTGATCACCTGCCCAATGTCAGAAAACATATTCCCTGGTGTTCAGTGTGTCCCTCCATCCCAATACCTCTGTGCATGATAGTGCAACCATTCCCTGGTGTCTAATGGACCCTCAGTCCCACTCCATCAGCAGGTAGTGCTCCACCAGCCCACTTCCTCCCAGTCGACCCCTGCCAGCGATCAGCACAGTTCTCTGCTTCCATCATGGTCGCCACCAACCGAGCTGTAAATGGGCAAGTACTGTTATGCGCTCATTGACAGCTCAGTCGGTGGCCAGCCATGGTAGAGAGCAAAGGGCTGTGCCAGTCGCTGGCTTGTGGTTGAGTTGGGGCAGCAGGGTGGTGTGGCACTACCTACTGTGGTGGGGGTCTCCTAGACACCAGGGAATGGTTGCACTATGATGTACAGGGGATCAGGATGGGAGGATACACTGGACACCAGGGAATATGTTTTTTGATATTGGGTAGATGATCGGGTAGGGAAGGGACCACTGGACACCAGGGAAACATATGTATTACATATCAGGTCAGCAATCGGTGAGGAAGGGACCACTAGCACATATTGGGACAGCGATTGCTGGGGGGTGTACACTAGCACCAGAGAAACATCTATATTTCATATTGGGACAGGTATCAGTGGGGGAGGACCGTAAGCACCAGGAAAACATCTATATTTCATATCAGGCCAGAGATCGTTGGGGGGAGGGACCAGGGACACAGGGCTGCCTATGGGGCAGGGGCTGAGGGGTGTGTGCTACACTCTGGTGCAGCCTATGTAAATGGGCCCATAATGGGCATGCAAATAGCCACATAGTGTCTTGCATGCCCAATGGGCTCATTTACATGGCTGCTTTTGTGAACTGGAAATAGTGCACCTGCGCTATTCATTCTGGCACCCTATTCCTAGCTGCATGTCGGGGCGGCGCTACTGAGGTAGTGCTAGCAGTAATAGGGTCAGTGCTGACTTGACCTGGCCCTATTCCAAGTTGGATAGCACACATGCACTATCTGAATGGGAATTGCAACCTTAGACAACTGGTCAAAGGCAAAAGACAACACAAACATTTACACTGTGCTTTGCAACTTTTTGTGAATCTAGCCCCTGGTATTACCGTGAACACTGAATTGAGTGTACTAGTAGCACAGTACTGGCCCAGTTAGTGTGTGTGTGTGTGAATTTAGTGACTGGTCATTTTGGACTGGCCTGACATAAAATAATAGCCAAACACAACACACAGTGATAAAAAAAATAATTTTATTGACTTGACATTAAATTGCAGAGCAAGAAAAAGTGAGACAGACAACACAGTACAGTACACATACAATATGCAGAAGAAACAGACTACTCTTTTGGCACTGTGGTCAGGAGGGCCACCCTCCTTTTCTGGAAAAAAAAACAAGTACACTTACACTGGTGAGAAGAACCAAAATAATAACATTAATTCTGAATCTATGTCACTGAATACAATAGCTGATGATGAACAAGTGGAAACTGAAATTGGAACAGGTGAAGAAGCAAATGTTAGACCCCAGCAGCAGAAGTGCTGTTGTTCCAGCATCATTTTTATGGCTGTGGGCGAAGCCTACAGCCATTTTGCTATCCGTAGCTTGAAAATGGAGTATCGTGGAACACATTTTTTGACTTTTCAATGTATCCTTCCACATCTATATATCACTATGACAACTAAAATAAAATAATCCTTCTTTCTGTTTAGAATGTAAAGACATAACTCCAAGCTGCTTATCAGATGGCCATTAGAAAACCGAAACAGCTTGTTAAACATTTTTTGCCTATTAAACTGGAGATTTGTTTACCTCCTTCGAAATGCAACAGCTTGCACATTTAAATGCCTAGCATTTAAATATTTTTTTGCTTCTAACTTCAGTTGGGGATGAATATCTTTCAAGAAAGATTCATACCTCATAAATGTTACCCTTTCCCAGAAAATTTTGTAAAGACTCACACTGTTTTTTAACCTCTCAAGACCTATCTGATAAAATGCCAGGTCTTGAGTGAACTACCCAGACTAAATATATGAATTCTTTTGACAGAAAGGACTGTGGCCTGCTTCCAAACATAACAGATAAGAGCTACCGAGATATGTCTTATAGTATGTGGGTGGGGTGTGTGTGTGTGTGTGGTGTGTGTGTGTTTGGGGGAGGGTGGAGAAACAGTCAAACTCCTGGCAAGGGACCTCATCTAATGAATTAACTGCTGACAAACCATGAGTGATACAGAAGCAAATGATTTGATGCCTTTATTGGACCAACATAGATGTAATAAAAATAACTTATAACATTTATAAAATTCTGATTAAACAACTGTAAACAGAAGACTGTTTTTGTCATTTTATAATATGATCTACTGAGTGTGCATTTACTGAGTTGCTGGATCAGGACCTTGAAGAAAATAACATTTACTTAACTCATTCAAGATTCCATCAGGTGGACAGAACAAAGTCTATGAGAAATTGTCTGAAAACTAACAACTATAAGATGCAAAAATAGCATCTAGATACAGTATAGATATATCTATCTATATCTATATCTATATATATACCGTGCTACCATAGTTAGGGTTGAGGAGCCATTTACATGTTAAACCTAAAATTTTGCACCTTAATAACTTTGCAACTGTTCAACGGATTTTCCTGAAATTTGGAATACACAATCAAGAACCATACATCTTGAGATCTGCCAGCGTTACATTGCTGTTTGGCTATACGGTTACAGAGTTAAGTGTTATCTGCGTGCGCATTTACGCTTTTTTGGCATTCTTTGCTCGGCTCTACAGGTCGCATGGTTTTCGCAACCATAGAAACATAGAAACATAGAATTTGACGGCAGATAAGGACTGCTTGGCCCACCTAGTTTGCCCATTTTCCTACCTTACAGATAAGCTGCAGATCTTAGTTAATCAACAGCTTACTTCCTCTTACCCGCCCCTAGGACTGCCTTATGCCTGTCCCATGCATTCTTGAAGTCCTCCACTGTTCTGGACTCCACAACCTCCTCAGGGAGGCTGTTCCATGCATCCACAACCCTCTCAGTGAAAAAATACTTCCTCACATTACCCCTGAGCCGTCCCCCCTCTATCTTCAAATTGTGCCCCCTTGTTCTTGCACATCTCTTTTTCTGGAAGATGCTACCCTCTTGGACTTTGTTAATTCCCTTGAGGTACTTGAAAGTTTCTATCATGTCCCCTCTCTCCCTTCTTTCCTCAAGAGTATACATATTAAGTTCCTTTAGTCTTTCTTCGTTTGTCTTCTGGTGCAGACCCTGCACCATTTTGGTCACCCTCCTCTGGACAGCCTCCACTCTGTCTATGTCTTTGCGGAGATGGGGTCTCCAGAACTGCACACAGTACTCCAGATGGGGTCTCACCAACTGTCTGTACAGAGGGATAACAACTTCCTGTTTTCTACTATTGATGCCTCTTCCTATGCATCCCAGTCCAGAATCTTTAGGGAACATGTGGCTGGGATCCACAATGTGCCTTTTGAAGAGTTCGTGAAAAAATATTAAACAGTTCAAAAGTTATTCAAAAAACAATTTCTCATTATAAGTCAATGGGAAAAGTTAACAAAAAGTTCTACAGTGTCGCAAATACAGTTTTTACTTTCGCAAATGGTCCTTTTGCTGTCGCAAGTCTGCCATTTTGTTTTCAGTTGGTCATCAGAAAAATGCTTGGCATTTAAATTTGGGACCCTCTAGCAACCTAATTCTTTTTGCATTAACCTAGTCGGACCCTGAGGATGCTAGGCATGTCTTTATTTTGGGGTAAAACAAAGGTTGTGGCGCAAGCCTGGATGCAGCACAACTTGGCTGTACAGGGGCATTGACAGGGTGGCATTCAATGGAGCTGCGCCATGGCACAGCAGCATTAAATATTGCACCCTGACCACCAGCAGTGCCCATGGTGCAGTGGCACTACGCCAGTGCAAGAGGCCAGAGTGGAGCAGTGGGATGCACTTGCACAAGTTCAGTTGCTCTAGGCACAACAACCGTGATATTCAAAAGTGCACATGCAAATGGGGCCATAATGCATGCAAGTCACAAATGGGGCCATCTGCATGTCATTATGGCCCCATTTGCATGCAGGTGCACCGACCCCCAGCGACTTGCACATGGCACCCTGCCAGACTGCAGCCGTCAGGGACCGACGCCCCCTGTACAGCATGGCAATGTGCCCCACTGCCCGATCGCGGGCATTAGTTGCAAAATACATTCGTCCAATATTCCTGGTGGTCCAGTGGACTGCTCGCAGCCCAGTCACAGGCCGAAGTATGACATAAATGAAGTCCAATATCCCTGGTGCTCCAGTGGACCACTTGCAGCCTGATCATAGGCTGAAGTATACAAAGCACATTCAATATCCCTGGTAGTCCAGTGGTGCATCCTTCACCCACCCACTGAGCCCACCACCACTCACCCCCCAGTCAGTGGCGGGCAACAGCACCCACGCCTGCACGCCCCACTGACTGACACCGCGGGTAGGGCTGTATGCCTATTGGTCCACAGCATGAGCCAATGGCATGCAGTTTATACTGCATTATACATTCTAGATATGTGAATGGATCCATCCACATATCTGGACTGTGTAGTATGGTTTGACTGCACACCCATTGGCTCACATTGTGACCAATGGATACAGCCTTACCTATGGTGACAGTCGGAAGGCAGTGGGCGGCAGGCAGGTGGGTGCTGCCCCCTGCCACTGACCAGGAGGAGTGGTGGGGCTCAGTGGTGGGTCGGGGGTACCGCTGACCACCAGGATATTGACATGCTTTTCTTTATACTTAAACCCGCGGATCAGGCTGCAAGTGGTCCACTGGGACCACCAGGATATTGGACGTTATTTATTTATACTCTTGGCCCACGACTGGTTGCAAGCGGTCCACTGACCACCAGGGATATGATATGCTTTTCTTTATACTTGAGCCTGTGATCAGGCTGACAGCAGTCCACTGGACCACTAGGGAGATAGGATGTTATTAATTTAGACAGATGCCCATGAAGCATGGGGGCGCCACCATGGAGGTGCAGCCAGAACACAGGTGGCAGCTCCATGTTGTGCCCTGCAATACGGCAGCTCACCTGTGGGTTGCCAGCCGTTGTTCTTTTTTTTTTAGCTCAACTGTGTGCAGCGCAAGTAGTGGTTGCACATGAATGGACTCAGCACATCCCAGGCTGAATATTGGGATGTGCAGAGCATGCATGGGCACACCCCCCCTACCTGCGCGACATACATTACTGATGCGCTCTGGCACATCGGGACTTGTGCCAGGCACAATCCTCGTTTGAATATCGCGCCAGGACGCATCAGTGGGTTGCACATGGTGAAACACTGTTGCACTGTGCGCAACCCTTTTGAGTATCTGGGCCCCAGAAATATGTTTTCAAATTTCTGGAAAAGTACTTTCACAAAGTACTTTCGAATTTGCAACACTATAGTATGAATTTGCGAAAGCTTTCACAAAGTTCGACAGTACTTTTCCAGGCTGAGGGAAAATAACAGCAATTCTTTGCCACCCAGCTGCAAAAGAACGGTTTGGTCTTTTGGGCTGACATTTGGAGGGAACACAGCCAACATCTCACAGATGTGCTTTTCAGTGTTTCAGTGTAAAAATATTACAGGGCAGCAAAGTTACGGCACTCCAAAGTTGACACTTTTCCCCTTAGGATAACATTACAACATCCGCCGCATTACAGGAATCCTTTGCCACCCTGCTGCAAAATAAAAGTTTGGTCTTTTGGGCTGAAATTTGTAGAGGAGAAAGCCAACATCCCACAGATGTGCCTTTTAGTGGTGTGGTGAAAAAATATTTCAGGGAGCCAAAGTTATGGCACTTCAAACTTCTCTTTTTTTCCCATAGGATAACATTATGGCGTTCGCCACGCCTTTCAGGGCCCGTATCTCGGAAACAGTGCGAGATATGGACTTTTCATCAGAAAAGTCTTAGCCCCTTTATGGGGCTAAGCACAAAACTAGACAGGAAAGTCATAAATCATATGACTTTTAAATTTTTTTTTTACGTCATACGGTTCTTGAGATATAAGCAATTTAGTATTCCAACTCCTCATTTTCTGCTCCGAGACCCACTATTATGTATACATTCTTTGTACTCACTGTCTTTCTCTATGCAGCTTTTGGGGGAAACCAGCCTGTGCACTTACATTACTATTACCCTTACCGCCTCTGCTTGCAGTTCCGTAACCATTTCACTTACTGTTCCCGTCTACGGCACCATGAACGTTACCCTTCGTGTTTTCATTTGCGCTTGTGTTTGCATTATTTTAACCATTTGTGCCTACAGTACTGTTTATCTTTCCATTTCGCTTTGCGTCACCATACGCATTACCATTTGCGTTTGCGGGCACCGTGTTACTATGTGACAAGACATCACGTGGCAGAAGCTCGGGGCCCAAAGGGCTTCACGGTCCCGCCACCGCATTACATTCACTATTTTTCATTATCCTTCTCAAAAAGAAGAGAAATTAGAGGCAAAAAACTCCATTTAATGCATCAGTTAGGGTTGTTCCACAGAAACAAAAGCGAGGAAATTCGGTGTTAGGGTTGAAAGCCCATCTTGGACCCCCCCGTCCACACCCCCAACCGGCATCGGTGTGCACGCTGGGGTTGTTGGTCCTAACTCTCACCCCATTCTCTTATACCTGTGCTTCTTCACACATCTGATGGGGTGAGAGTTAGTCATTAACTCCAACACACACCCCGATGCCGGTTGGGGGTGGGGGTCCAAGGGGGCTTCAACCCAACATCAAATTTTCTTTTGTCGCTGTGAACAACCCTAACTAATGCATTAAACAGAGTTTTTGCCTTTAATATATATATATATATATATATATATATATATATATATGGAAATGTCTCATTTATTTGCAATACATTTGTTTACCGACATTATTAGTATCTTTTGAAAGATTGTCTGACTTGTGATTAATTTTGAGTATTGTTCATGAAATAAAGAGCTTGATATTTGTTATTTCATATAGTCCCCATTATGCCTTATGCATAGCATGTAAATCCAAATCATTCCAAGGCCATCTTTTTTTTCCAGTTCTGTTTATCTCCCAGACACCGAACTCTCTCGGCCTCTCCGCCAGCTTATGCCACTTACTGCCCACTGTGAACCCTGCCATCTTCAAAGGCATTACTTTCTCCCGAGCCCTGAGGGAACAAAGGGCCAAGGAGACTGAAAGGGAAGTGGCAGGGCTCCAGTGTTGGGCATGTGGTGGTTCGGCACTAGGATGGCCACCACCTATCTGGGCTGGTGGGGCTTTTCCACAGAGTTTATGCCCCAGAGGTGGGACATGCAATGCTGTCCAGCCCACAACGTGGTGCTCCCACTCATGTCCAGAAGGCAGCTGCCTAGTGTCTTCCCTGCTTGTGAGCCTCATGCACCGTAGTTCCTTGGGGTCTCCACCAGGGGCAGCTGCTGCAGGCTACCCTTGATCTCTCCCCGAGAGAGCAGAGCAGTCCTCCTGGATGCTCATCTCTCTCTCTCTCTTGACGACCCTCGGCGGTCCAGGCTCGTTCCTGAACCCGGGTCACCAGCGTGGCGCTAGGTGTGGCGTCCAGCACCTCAACCCTCAGTGCCACCAGGCCAGGCTGCAAGGCCATCATGACATATAATATTAGTACTGAGCAGCAAATCAGAGCTCTTTTCCTAATAAAAGGCTGCTGATATAATCAATAAAGAACAAAGTCATAAATAAGGAACCAGTGGCTTATGGAAAATCTACAGGATTTATACAGGGATTTGATTCTGCCACTATGGGGAAAATACAGGGAAAATGAAGGCTTCTTACAGGGCAATGGTTATTTGGATCTGGGAGCACTGAATATTTCTTATCCTATATTTTGTATCCCGGACAGGGCAGGGGAGATGATACATCTCATTGTCACATGGATGTTCATTTACACATTTTTGCACTGTATTTACTCAGGCTGTCTCAGATTAGATGCAATATCTTGTTTTCAGTGGGGTCATGATTTTACCATTTTTATAATGTATTTATTCAGGGTACCTAGTCCAGGGACCCATATTCAAAGGTGATATGCAGCACATCCCAGTGAAAAGGAGATGTGCCGCACAACTCCAACAATGCGCAGCAGTGCAATATTCATACATGTGGGATGCACCAGCCACAAGGGAATGGGCCAGGGCACACACAAATGGTATGCCATTCAAGTCAAGGAGGCAATCCCATGCATATGCCATGCTGCAGTATATTCAGTGGGAATGTACCCCTCACAGGCCAGAGCACCGTGGCCCACATTTAGGCCATGAATAGCTGGTCTAACCCAGCCAGCCACCCATAGGCAGGCTGCAGATGTGCACCCAGGTGCACAGCAGCCTGGCAGCCCTGGTGGACTAGTGATACCCCCTTTCCATCCCCAATCTAGCCAGCTCCATCCTTGAAGAGCTCCATAGTGTAGGGCCCCCCAGACCTGATCGCACCAGAGGAAACCATGGTCCATATCCATAGTCTAGAGGGCTCCCATCCATTGCCCCATACACAGACACCCTCACTCCTCCCATACCTGACTTGTTGCAAGGACTGGCACTGCCCTCCACACCCTGCCATGGCCAGCCACTGACTGCACTGAACCCAGACTGGGGATCTGCACTCTGGAATGACCCAACTGACTGTACCATGCATTGGGGCACCACCAGTGTATGCAGGCCTGGCAAACTGAACAGGGAATTTACATACCTCCAGTGCATGCCTTGTTGATGCTGTATCTTCCTGCTGTCATACACTGCTGAAAGTACACACTCTCTCCTGTTCCTCTGTGTAACATGCCACCCTCCAGACTGCTGAGGTATGCGTGCCATGCGGTGCGGTATCCTGTAATGCCATTTGCAGTGTATGCTTCAGGCTATGGATAGTTCATCTGCAGTTCTCTAACTGTACAAACAAATGGGAGGTCAGCTGTAACATGTCTGTTTTGGGACCTGTGTGAGTGGGTACAGCATTGGCCATCACCCACACTGAGCAGTGCAATGGCACTGGGATGATGGATCCACACGCGAGTGCCTGAAGTGTATGTCCACTGGGTGTTGTCACTCACACACAGCTCATGCCTATGTAAAACACATTTCAGCATCCTACTGCAAGTGCTCCACCACACACTGATAGAGTGATACGATCCAATTACAGAGCCAGTCGTCGCAGTGGGATGGACTGGGGGGCAGGGAGGGGGGTGTCTGTGCACCGTTGAGGGGGAGCAGTGACCACTACACTATGGACATGGACTGTAGGTGTATTCAAGTGCAATTAAGAATGGCATTGGGGTTCTTACAATATGAAACCAATAGATCCTGGACTCCAGTACAGTCGGGGCTGGTGAAACAAGTGGAGGGGTGCCACTATACCACCGGAGACTTCAGGGCCTGTCCCACATGGGAGCAATCGGGGTCAGGGCTTGGGGGCGAGAGCTGCTCCGGTGCATTCATCTCCATGCCCATATGCAAATGGACTAGTAATGAGCATGCATAAGGCCTTTTTGCACTCTGCATGCTCAATTCGTTCATTTGCATTCCTGGGCTGAATATTGCCCATGGGGCTGTGGCGCATACTGGTATGTGCCACGCATTCCCCCTGGAAGGTATTTAGTCGGGGTCACCATGGATGCACCTGACTTGGTGGCCACCTGCACTGAAACTCCCATCCAGGGTCACATTTTCAACAGGTACAATGAAGCCCACCAGGATGAAGCGCAGTGTCACATGTTTACTGCATGACAAAAGGGATTAACTCCCTCTGAAACTGCATTGTTTGCTGCAGTAACTCTACTGCAGAATTCTACAGTGCTGTTCTTCATCCTGGTGGATTTCACTGTATGCAAACCCTGTACCAGTGGCACATTCTCTTGAATATTGTATCAGTGCAAACGATGCACCCTCTTTGTGCAATGCATCTTTCTGCTTGTACATTGATCCGCACTTAACATAGCCCCCAGATGAAAAATATTGTTTTAGTGCATTCTGATTTTAAACAATGCAGCATAATATTGTACATCTACGACAGCCCCACTGAAACTATCCAGGCCAAATATATAGCAATCAATCAATTAATCAATCAATCAATCAAACTTTATTTAACCAGACTTTTCACCTTTGAGTGAACTCGTTTGGGGCAGGCCTGGACAACAATGCAATGGTATAGATATACCGGTACACAACATATACAACATTTGAATCAGCATCAGATCAGCAGGCACATTCTAGGAAAACACAGAGTGACAAGCATTTGTCAATGCCAAATGTTGCTTGGTGGCATTAGCAGTGGAAGTGCAAGAGTTAGACAGATGCAGTATAATAATGGCAGTGAAGTACTGAACTGACACCAACTCCACCCCCACCTTGCAGAGATGGACAGGAACTCGGGTGTGCCTTTGGGGCATTGCCCATAATGGTCATGACATTTCATCTCACCCTATGCTGCAGACACTCACGAGTGTCGAGGTGTGCTTTGGGGTGTTCAGCTTTACACTCACCTCATTCCATAAGGAAATATGCTGAAATGGGTGCAGTATAGGAGAATGGGATGAACTCTTGGTCCAAAGGGTCCAAGGCACACCTTGATGCCTGTCACTGGCTGCAGGATGGGGTGGGGGTGGAATGTCATGAGCATTACTGTCGACAATCCCAAGTCACACCCCTGACACCCATCAGTCCCCACAGGGTAGGGCATTATGGTCGAAAACCCTAACACCCTGCGCGTTTCTTGGTATTTTTACTCCAAGTTTTCAACATGGTTTTTTTTGGGACCCCACCGCATGAACAGTGACACTAACAATTTGTTAACAAACGGTGGTTTTGTACAGTGACTGTGCCATTTGGTGCCACAGGTGCGAAAACACATTTTGAACAGGATGTGAAAATGACAGCTGTACTGTTCACAGGAAGGTGTAAAAATGGCAATGTTGAAAATCTGGAGTGAAAATATTAAAAACTGGTGAAGTCACGAGTGTGCATAAAACTGTACAACACACACCCATAATGTAATTAGTTTGGGGAATTTATTGCAGATTTTCAACATAGGCATTTTGGGACCTCCACTCATGAACAGTGTCACTGTGATTTTCTTATTCTGTCCCAAACACTGATTTCCACAGCGATTATGCTATTCTGTGCCGGAAG